>CM059449.1:32293846-33037291 GCA_030390025.1 Squalus acanthias | reverse complement strand
ATCTACGTCACTATAAATGTAGCGGAATGCTAAGGCCGCTGGGGCCACCACTAGTCACATCCTGCCACTCAGAGTACATACACATTATCAATGCTCTCTGCCTCGTATTACCTGAAAGATTTCCTGCCCATATCAATAGGACAGGGAAATAATCTCGGATTCGAACTCCGAATTGATATTAGCGACCCCTCACAAACTGAACATGTTGGGACAGTTTGACGGACTTTTTGCCGTGATTCTATAACAAAGTAAGATTTATGTTGATTTTTTTGATGCTTAATTTCAAATAAAAAGAGCAAATTTGATTTAAAATTAGATTGACCAAGCTCTACAATTACATGAATTCCATTGCTCCGATGGCAGTGGTGAACTTGACTGTGCAGACCCGTCAGGCTGTGCAAAACGAAACATTGAATCTGTATGGGGTTTATTTGCTTTTCTCCGTGCCTTTGTTTGTATATAATCTAAGAAGAAATAAATAGATGATTAGTGAACAGAACAGCCAGGTTGTAAGGCCAATGCATATCGATTGACAACTGATAGAAGCAAATTATTTAATCTTTCTTACTGTGGCTCAAATAAGGCAAATTTTAGTGCAAAGTGCAAGTATATACAGACATTATAACATTGACTCACAAGCTATAAAGTTTGTCCACCTCCATTTTTCTGACTTCAAGATACTGTCTGTAGCCGGATACATCACCAGTGCCACATTCTAAGTGTTGACTTTCCTTTATATCTAACTGGAGATCTGAACTCTGTGGGTTGACTAGACATTTTCATTATCCAACCTGGGGAAAGTCTAGGTAGGATTTGTTTAATTCAAAAACGCTGTGCCTTATAAAACTATATAAGAAATTATCCCCTAGGAGGGTAGATTGACACCTTCTGATGAAATAACTGTGATATTAAAGTGCATTACACAGCATCCTGTTGTGAGTTACCAAGTCGATGTATTGTGTAGCCTGTGATTAAACTCTGATCGTTAGATTTAGCCTGTGAATTCATTTGGCGACTGTTACTTTTTGCTTTTCATATAATCAGATGAATTTGGTGGGCGCCCCACGTGTTCGTTCCCAAAATTGCTGTTTAATTATTAATCCTGAGCATGCACAAGTTAGACCAAGTAATGGTTGGGTCAAACTAAAAAAAAGAGAGTGTTAACTCCTGAGTCTTATGCCTAAGGGAGCTGATCAAGTGATCGCATGATCAATGCCTGGGAGCCAAAGAAGGGTTGGAAAGTCAGCAGGCCTGTATGAATCGACAGACAGGTATTTCACCAAATCAGCTGATCAGCTGACACCCAATGCGCTCAAACTGTGCAACTCAGAAGATGACAAAACGACAGTTGCAGGTTCATTTGATATAATAAGTGCAACCCATTGGACACAAAGGAAGCGGATTCTGGCCTCAAAGTGTGACATCCCCACCAGTGGAGAGAAGAGAGGGTAGATTCTGAGGTTATGGTCCGTGAGACAAGAAATGGATGATCAATGTGAAAGAGGGAAAACTGCTGAAGCTGTTAGCATGAAGACATTAAACCGAGGCCCTTTTCTGCTCTCTCAGATGGACGTAAAATATCCCATGGCGCCATTTCGCAGAGGAGCCAGATTCTGGGATTCTGATGGTCCGAGCTTATTGGGGCAACTGATTAACTTTTGTGTCTTACAGGAATTTTACTTGTGCCGGGTTCATTTTCAAGTTGTGTTGCTCGATAATCTGAGAGAGTCCTGAAATACTCCATCTTATGTTTACTGAAGTGCGGACCTGTTTCCAGACACGTCTCCAGAAGCAGTTGGAAAATATCCTCACCCCCGATGTTCCACGCGTTGATTTTGAGCAGTAATATTTCATGAGGGTCGGCGGGTGCCTCTCTTCTTGGGATTTGTCTTCTTTAGAAATGGCTGTAGGTTCTTCCTTCTCAGCAAAATATTTACGCAACATATTGAATTGTTATTTTGTGAGACAGTGGGCCGGATATTCCGATCCCTACGGGTGGGTACGCGCTGTGTACCCACCCGTAGGGATATCGGAAATTACGGTTTCAGGCATGCACTCAGGTAAGGGCGCAGATTTTTCCAGATTGCAGTCCTCCGCCAGCGGGAGGCCTGCGATCGGAATATCTGGGCCATTAAGTCTGTGAGGGTGACATTTATTTTAAGTAAAATGTTGAGCTGTTATTACATGGTTACTAGAATCACATTTGATAACCTTTCCTTACAGAGTTGATATGTCAGCGAAAGCGGCATTGGAAATTACCACATCACCACTGGATTAGGTAGGGAGCCATGATCTGGGCGCCTCGCTCCTGACTGATATGTCATTGCATGTTGGTGCGGACTTAGCAGGTCATCTTTCAAGATTCTACGATATAATAGGCATTTTTCAAGTGTTATGATGTTTAATTTTCCATAGATAGGACTAGCTACTAAGAATGAATTCAGTTGGCTGCATCTCTGAGGGAGTGCCATGACATCTACAGCAGTGGTGATTAAAAACCTGTTGAAGGGAATTCACAACTAGTAATTAGTTTTAATATAATTAATTATTGAATATAAACGAGCACATAATTTTGCCTTTTTATTTATTCAGTCAGGGGATGTGGGCTTCGTTGAAGAAAGACAGGCAGCATCTACTCAGTCCCTCTTGCCACAGACAAGCAGGCAGGGAGACCAAAAGGTTTTGCTCTGATTGGAGGTTTCCCCATGTTGCAAGGTGCCATTGAATGCACACACAATGCCTTGTGTGCGCCTCATGACAAATCGGCCATTTTCAGGTACCGAAAGGGATTCCACTCCCTTATTGTGCATCTGTTGTGTGACCACAGGCCACACTTCATGCAAGCGAATGCCTGTTATCCTGGCAGTATTCATGATTCCTTCAATCTGCGGCAGTCCTCTGTGCCAGCTGTTTTTGATCCACCACGGCAAGTCAAAGACTGGATACTGGGCAACAGAGGGTTATCCACTGATAAAGTGGCTCACGAATCCAGTCCAGAACCTACATACATATACACAGCACGACTATAAATGAGAGCCATGCTGCCACAAGGAACATTACAGAGCACGGCATCTGTGTCCTCAAGCAACGCTTCCGATGCCCGGACCACTCTGCAGGAGCCCTGCGGTACACAGCTGAGCGGGTATCGAGATTTCTGGTAGTATGCTGCATGCTGCACACACTGGCTGTAATGAAGGAACAGCCGTGCCACCACCTCTCAGGTGAGAAGCTGAGGAGCTTGAGCACGGGGAGTAGGAGAAGGAAGTGAAGGAGGAGAAAGCACAACAAGAAGTGAAGGAACAGGAGGAGGAAGGTAGACTACAACGTAGACAGTCCCTCTGCTCCCGATTACTATTTAATTAATAATTATTGAGCGATACCAGTAACCTCAACCACACTACGCCATTCACCAACAGTCCCAGGCTCCTTAGCTTTCCTCTCTCACTGGCCGTCACATCGTCCTCTTTCAGACTACACAATAATAAAAATAACCAGACAGTACACATTTCAAATCAAATCGAAATTTATAAAGGTAATCATGTCATAATGATACAAAAATAAAATAATCATCCCTGTGCCTGTTCTTCCGTGTTTTTTTGCCTCTCCTTCTGCCCCTACGAGCTGTTCTCCTGTGCCTGCCGCATGGTGGTGGAACGCTGCTGACCTTCAATTGAGGAGACAGCAGGTGGACTTGGAAGGAAACCTGGAGCAGCTCTGAGCCTAGATATCTTGGCTTCAGAATGCACCTTCTCGGCCTGTGCTGCAGGAATCTCTGCTGGCTGGCTGACAGGCAATAGTGTGGGCACTAGCGGAGTGGCGGGGTGGGGGCAGGAATGCTGTCACCCTGAAAGAGGGAAGAAGGTTCATGCTCTTTGGAGACACAGCCACACACGCGGGGCGGTGCCTCAGCAATTTTATAAATCTGTTGGATGACAGATTGATCGACTGCTGTGAGGTCCTGGAACCACCCTTCAACTGTGGTATCCAGATCCATAAGGGCAGCATTCTGAGCTTCCACTGCAGAACTCAGACATGTAATGGAAGCTGCTGCTGCTGCAATAGAGCTGTGAGATCGACCATCAGACGCTGCATCATGCTGGGTTCCACAGGTGTGCTGATGAAGGTGACCACCCGTTCTGCTGCCTGCTTTTATGTTGGAAAGAATGGGCTCCGTGCTCTGCGCAAAGCCCTGTGCCGAGTTAGTGCTGGACTCCTCCATGCTCCTATACATTGAGGGCATGCTTTCTGGCAGGCTTTCCATTGCAACAAGCCTTTGGGTGTATAGACCCATCAGCCTGCTTCTGCACCCTGTCCCATTGAAGTCCTCATCTAAGTCCTCTCATGTGTGACCTCGCCCTCCAGCCAGATGGCGCCTGTGCTATTCTTTCCCCCCGGCCAGAGCCCTGCGCACTTGTGTCCGGTGTCTCACCACGTGCAGACCCCTTCTCTATCCCAGCCACTAAAATATGTGAAGAGCCATAATCTGAGCTGCTGGCTGCGACTGTAAGATGGATTGACGGTTTCTGTTCATCTTCACTTTTTATTCCTCTTCCTCCACTGACTGAGCAGGTTTATCTTACATGAAAAAGCGACTAGGGTTGTGTTGTTCTGATGAGAGAGGAGAAAGTAACAAGTGCATTCTTACAACCTCTGCAGCTTCTCAAACAGAAGAGATTGTGGAATGAGGGAGAAGCGGGATGAGAAAAGGTGGATGTGTTATGCGGATACCATCATCATCAATTGCTTCAGCCCCACCAGTGGCCATTGCTTCAGCAATGTCCCTGCCAACGATGGCCAGCACTGTATCCTCCATGGGGGTTAAAACATACAGGCGCTTGTCATCGTCCAGCTCTTTTCTGCAGCCTGCTGACATGCCCCACCTCCTCATGTAAGAAAGGGGTAAATATGTCATTGAGTGTATTGTAATATGTTCGGTTGATGTGGCTGTCATAGTTGAATAGCTGGCATTTTGTGCGAGCTGTGAGTTGCGGGTGCAAGGCTAGCAACAGTGTTAAGGGTGAGCTAAAGCGCATGAATTGACGAGTTAAGTACATATTGATCGAGATTGTTGGCAGGTGCGTGATGGGGTTTAGTGAATTAAGCAATGCCATGAGGCTAGATTTGCAGTTCGTAGGATGTGTCATTCGAAAAAGCACTAATATTTAAACCTTAAATATGCCCACGAGGGATCGCCAGGGGCTTTTGGGTATTAAGGTTCAGAAGTAGTAAAGTTAACAATTATCTTGGATTAATTTTGTAATTTGAAAACCCTAATCTTAAATGACTGATGGCTTTGAAAACGGGACATCTACCTTTGGAAATCAGGAATTATGGGTGATAGTTTAAAACATAGTTCAGCACCGTGAACTAGCATTATACAGTATACGCAGTCATATATGAGCATACATCATTAGAAATAATAAGTGGTGCATATGGTGTTCATCCTGGAGAGCTGTATGTTGGACATCTTGGGGAGTTAAGGGTTAATAGTCGAGCTTCTTTGTATCTTGGAGCAACAGTTCTTCCAAGATATACTGGATGTCTTTGAAGTATCGTGTGAGGAATGCATATTTTGTCTTCTGCTAGGTAAAGTGCTTGTGTAAGGAAATAAGTGACAGCAATGACGTCAGCCATGAGTGATTAAAGCGTAACTTTAAGGGCTAGGCTAATAAACCTAGGCAGAGGTATCCATTAGCTCTAGTATAGAAAAATAACAGTTAATAAACCTTGTTCTTCAGCGAGGTTAAGAACTTTTACGTCAGGAAGTCTTGTTTGAGGGAAATAGCTTTTGAATAAGCAACTACAACTATTTAAATGAATAGACTATCTTTAAAGGATTTGGGAATAGATACATCATGAGGTCCTTTCTATGACATGCACATGTGATGTAGACAAAATATGGTGTATAAAGGAGCACAGTGTTCAGTAGTTCTTCTGCATTGGCATGCTTCTCTTCATCTTCTTCTCTTCTTAGGCAGTCACTCGGAACGCAGGATGACTTGCTTCCACACTAAACATGAGTTCTCAGGTGACTGATAAGTCCAATGCGGGACCTACAGTCTCTGTCACAGGTGGGGCAGACGTTGGTTGAAGGGGCTGGTGGGTGGGGTTCTTGGTTTGACGTGCGCTCCTTCCACTGTTTGCGCTTGGCTTCCGCTTGCTCCCGCCGAAGAGACTCGAGCTGTACGGCGCCTTCCCGAATGCTTCTCCTCAACCTTGTTTGGTCGTGGGCCAGGGATTCCCAGGTGTCGGTGGGGAAGATGCACTTTTTCAAGGAGGCTTTTAGGGTGTCCTTGAAGCGTTTCTGCTGCCCACCTGGGACTCCCTTGCTGTGTCGGAGTGCCAAGTAGAGCGCTTGCTTTGGGAATCACAGAACGGGCATGTGGACGATGTGGCCCGTCCATCGGAGCTGATCCAGCTTGGTCAAAACTTTGATGCTGGGGATGTTGGCCTGAGCGAGAACACTGACGTTGGTGCGCCTATCCTGCCAATGGATTTGCAGGATCTTGCAGAGGCAGCGTCGGTGGTACACCTCCAAGGCTTTGAGGTGCCTGCATTACATGGTCCATGTCTCTGAAGCATACAGGAGGGCGGGTATCACTACTGCTCTCTAGGGCATGTGCTTCGTGCTGGGTTTGAGGTCCTGGTCTTCAAACATTCTCTTCCTTAGGCGACCGAATGCTGCACTGGCACACTGAAGACGGTGTTGGTCTTCGTCATCGATTTCTGCCCTTGTTGACAGTAGGCGCCCGAGGTTTGGAAAGTGGTTCACGTTGTCCAAGGCGTCGTCATGGATTTTGTTAATTGGGGAGCAATACTGTGTGGCGGGGGCAGGTTGGTAGAGGACCTTTATCTTATGGATGTTGAGTTTAAGGCCCATGCTCTCGTACGCTTTGATGAAGGTGTTGACGATGGTTTGGAGTTCGACCTCAGAATGCGCACAGATGCAAGCACCGTCTGCATATTGTTATTCGATGACAGAGGATGGGACGACCTTGGATATGGACTGGAGGCGACGGAGGTTGAACAGTTTCCCATTTTTTCTGTAGATTAGCTCCACTTCAGCGGGGAGCTTACTGAGGGTGAGATGGAGCATTGCAGCATGGAAGATCGAGAAGAGCGTTGGTGCGATGACCCAGCCTTGCTTGACCCCGGTCCGTACGAGAATTGGGTCTGTGGTGGATCCGTTGGTCAGGATCAGGGCTTGCATTTCGTCGTGAAGCAGGCGGAGGATGTTGACAAACTTTTGAGGGCAATCAAATTTAAGGAGGACACTCCATAATCCCTCACGTTTGACAGTGTCGAATGCCTTTGTGAGGTCAAAGAAGGCCACGTACAGCGGTTGGTGCTGTTTACTGCAATTCTGTTGTAATTGACGTGCGGTGAAGATCATGTCCATTGTGCCCCTTAGTGGGCGGAAACTGCATTGTGACTCTGACATGGTGCTGATGCTGAAGGGTCACCGATGAGAATGTAATTTTGGTCAAACTGTTGTCATCGAGGTCGCTATAATGTTAGGACTGTTAATGCTTACGGTTTGGAAATTATTCAGGTGAAGTTGTTTAATCAGCTGTTGTCCCCTTTTGACAAGACCAGGATCCCAGGGTTGTTCACCAAGCACAGACTTCTTCTCTGGCTCTGTGAAATCAGTCTCCTGGCCCTGATTTCTTGGGGCCTTGTCTAGGACCTCTTCGGAATCACCGGGGTGTTTGCAGCATTGTGTAACATGCAATAGATCTCTTTGCTGTAGGAGGTTGTGATGACCGGTACCGCAGGCTGTCCAGGCATCTGAAAGTTGCTGTTACCTTTGGAACAGCAGGAGCAGGAATTCTCCTCTGAGTCGCACAAGGAATCCTTGAATTTCCCCTACCCTGGGCTCCTCTCTTCCCTGTCCACGTTCTCCGTCCATCCACTTACCTTGTGCTAGAATACGGTTCCTTGAAGGTCCCAAGCTGCACCCTTCTGCCACGTGGTTTTACCAGCCTGGCAGCAGCTTTCCACCGACTTCCCGGCAGTTTTCGGGAGGAAACACAGCAGGCGGCGGACTAATTATTGCCGGCCTTTAAAATAGGCGGAGCCTGCGCACTGATTCTCCCAAGCACGCGGGTCACTCACTCTCCCGCCCTAGAGTTAAAATAAAGTCCAGAAGAGATATCATTTCCGCTACTGCTCTGGCCCAAACATTACTCGCTCTGTCGTTTGTAACAGCATTTCAGATCTCCAGTCAGAACTAAAGACATGAAATCCTGAGACGTGATGTATTCAATGAATCCCTTCAATTCAACAGAGTGGGAGGTCGACAGACTTCACAATTTGTGATGCATTGTTTTAATATCTATATATATTGGCTCCTTCCAATAAAAGATAGTTTAATCGTTCTCAAATCAGAGACATTAAATCCACCGATTGAAAATCCATCTTTATTAACATTCTAAATAGACAGTTTTCTTCAAAACGCAACTTGGTACGTTTCTGTTTCGTGAATTTCCAAATAAAGGCATGGACAAAGACCAATAAAACCCATAAAAATTATGTGATGTTAATTTTTACACAGACTGAGAGGTCTGCACAGTTAACGTCATCACTGCCATGGGAACAATGGAATTCTCCTGATGAAATTTCATGATCTTGTACGGCTAAGCGTTTTAGGTGGTTTACTCAAATGACATTCGAATGGTCAAACTGCCCAATTAACCGTTAATCCCTCTTTTACCTCTGCGCTATGTCTGTTAATACTTCCAGAAATCTAACATTGCTGCATATCTGTGGAGCTGCTCAGCTGTATACAACTGACTATATCACTTTCTGTGTGTATCTCAATGTTCTTCAATCTCACCTGTAGCATTGAGCCCCCTTAATATAAATTATATATATCATCAATTTAAGAAGATAGAGAACATTCTTGATGTAACTAACATCTAGAAATGCTAATCCATCAAAACCTGCGCATTTATTCCATCAAATGCCTTGCATGAATCTATAATAAGTATCCTCAGCTTCAGGAGTCTTGTACCATGACAGCAGTAATGGAGATGTCGAAATATTTTGTTTGGAACGTATAATGACAATAATATTCTAGAGTCCTTACTCTTTTAGCGGGCAAAGTCATTGCAAAATATCTCTGATCATTAGCAGTGAATATGACTCTGTTTGTTCAAATGACTGTAACTAATGGGAATTATTGTGCAATGCTCGTGTGTCAGTTGAGGTTTCTCTCAGGTATAAATAAGACCTTTGTTTGAAAGCAAAGATCTGCCGGTGCATAACAGTTACAGGCAACGTCGCTTCTCTCCGAATATGGGACAGCCGGTGATCATACAAATAGAGAACATTTACTATCCGATTCTTGCAATAGTCGGTGTTCCAGGTAAGCCGCTTATAATCATAGATACATACATACATAGATACATAGAAGATAGGAGCAGGAGTAGGCCATCCGGCCCTTCGAGCCTGCTCCGCCATTTAATGAGATCATGGCTGATCCTCCAATTCAGTATCCCGTCCCCGCCTTCTCTCCGTAACCCTTAACCCCTTTTGCCTGTAGAAATATATCTAATTCCCTCTTAAATATATTTAATGAGCTGGCGTACACTGCCCTCTGTGGCAATGAGTTCCACAGGTTCACCACCCTCTGAGTGAAGAAATTCCCCCTCATTTCTGTCCTAAATGGTTTAGCCCTTATCCTTAAATTATGTCCTCTAGTTCTGTTCTCACCCGCCAAGGGAAACATTCCTTCTGCATCTAGTCTGTCTAGACCTGTCAGAATTTTATACACTTCTATGAGGTCCCCTCTCAATCTTCTAAACTCACAGTGTGTACATCCCTAAACTACATAGTCTCTCCTCATAGGTCAATCCCGCCATTCCTGGTATCAGCCTGGTGAATCGCCGCTGCACCCCCCTCCATGGCAAGAACATCTTTCCTCAGATGAGGCGACCAAAACTGTACACAGTACTCGAGGTGTGGTCTCACCAGTGCCCTGCACAGCTGCAGCAAGGTATCCCTGTTCCTGTATTCCAACCCTTTTGCTATGAAGGCCAGCATACCGTTTGCCTTCTTGATCGCCTGTTGCACCTGCATGCTCGCCTTCAGTGACTGGTGTACAAGAACACCCAGGTCTCTCTGTACTTCCCCCTCTCCCAATTTATTGCCATTTAAATAATAATTTGCCCTCCCGTTCCTGCACCCAAGGTGGATAACTTCGCACTTGTCCACATTATAGTGCATCTGCCATTTATCCGCCCAATCACCCAGTCTGTCCAAATCGCTCTGGAGCTTCCTGGTCTCTTCCTCTGAGCCCACCCCCCCTCCTAGTTTAGTGTCGTCTGCAAATTTGGAAATGCTGCATCCGACTCCCTGATCCAGGTCATTAATGTAAATTGTGAACAGCTGGGGACCCAGGACAGATCCCTGTGGTACCCCACTTGTTACTGCCTGCCATTCAGAAAATGAGCCGTTTATTCCAACTCTCTGTTTTCTATCTGACAGCCAGTTCTCTATCCACGTCAATACTTTCCCCTTTATCCCATGAGCTTCAATTTTCCCTGCTAATCTTTTATGTGGGACCTTATCGAGGCCTTTTGGAAGTCCAGGTACACCACATCTACTGGCTCTCCCCCATCTATTTTACCAGTTACTCCCTCAAAAAATTCCAATAGATTAGTCAAGCACGATTTACCCTTTGTAAATCCATGTTGACTCTGTCCTATCCTGTCCCCATTTGCTAAGTGCTCCGCTATTTCATCCTTAATGATGGACTCCAGCATTTTGCCCACAACTGATGTAAGGCTTACAGGTCTGTAATTACCTGCTTTTTCCCTACCCCCCTTTTTGAATAGTGGGGTAACGTTAGCTACCCTCCAATCCATGGGCACTGTTCCCGAGTCTAATGAATTCTGAAAAATCATACTTAGTGCATCCGCTATCTCAAGGGCCACCTCCTTCAGCACCCTAGGATGCATGTTATCAGGCCCTGGGGATTTGTCCGCCTTCAATCCCTTTAGCTTCCTTAACACCATATCCTTAGAGATATTGACTTGCGTCATTTCCTCCTTTGCAAATGTCCCTATTTTTCCCGATATCCCAGGGAGGTTTTTTGTGTCTTCCTTCGTAAAGACTGACCCAAAGTATGCATTTAGTTGGTCTGCCATTTCTTTATTTCCCGTTATATATTCCCCCGTATCTGACTGCAATGGGCCAACTTTGGTTTTCACCAGTCTTTTCCTCTTGATATACTTATAAAAGCTTTTGGAGTTAGTTTTTATATTTTCCGCCAGCTTGCTTTCGTAAGCTATTTTGCCCCTCTTGATTAAGCCCTTTGTCCTCCTTTGCTCTATCTTAAACTGTTCCCAATCTTCCGCTCTGGCGCTTTTTTTGGCTATTTTATACGCCCTATCTTTGGATTTTATGCTGTCTCTAATTTCCCTGTTATCCACGGTTGAGTCACCTTTTTAGATTTCCTTTTATGCCAGATTGGTATAAACAATTTTTGCAATTTTGTCATTCTATCTTTAAATGCTTGCCATTGTTTATCTACCTCCAGTCCTCCCAGGAACTTTGTCCAATCAGACCTACTCAGTTCCCGTCTAATGGCATCATAATTCCCCTTGTTTAAATTCAGGACCTTAGTATCTGAGTCAATTTCTTCGCTCTCCATTTCGAGTGAGAAATCGATCATGTTATGATCGCTCTGACCCAAGGGTCCCCGTACAACAAGATTACTAATTAGTCCCTTCTCATTGCACAGTGCCCAGTCCAATATAGCCTGTTCCCGAGTTGGTTCCTCGACATATTGATCCAGATAACCATCCCTTAAACACTCAAGGAATTCCTCCTCCTCATTATTTTTACTGATTAGGCTATTCCAATCTATATGTAAGTTAAAGTCACCTATGATGACAGCTGTGCTCTTATTGCACGCTTCTCTAATTTCCCTCGTGATGCCCTCCCCAACCTCTATTTTACTATTTGGAGGCCTATATACCACTCCTATTAATGTTTTTCGCCCCTCGCTATTTCTTAGCTCCACCCATATAGATTCTGTATTAACTGAGTTAATATCCTTCCTTTCAATTGCATTTATCCCTTCTTTTACCAGCAATGCTACCCCTCCTCCCTTTCTTTTTTGTCGATCCTTCCTAAATACTGAATACCCCTGTATGTTAAGTTCCAGCCCTGCTCACCCTGCAACCATGTTTCCGTAATCCCAATTAGATCATAATTATTAACCTCTATTTCCACAGCTAATTCATCTACCTTGTTCCTGATGCTTCTCGCATTAAGGTATAAAACCCTCAGGCTTTTTTTATGCTCACATTTTTTATGAATTAGTTTGGCCCTTTGTTTTTTGTTCCTCACCCTTTTACCATTTATTTCTGTCTGCCTTTCACTTTCCTCTATTTCACTACATAGGTTTCTAGCCCCCTGCCATCTAATGCTCATCTTTAACATTGCTTCACTTTGTCAATGTTCGTGCTGTCGAGGTAATGATATTTTCTGTCTGTTTTGATGTGTTTAATTCGCAGAGACTGATTACCGGCATTAAAGAAATAACTCAAAAGTCTCCAAGTTTCTGTCATTTTGTTAATGTAACAACCTCAGAGGAATGACCGTTTACACTGACTATTTAGTTTCAGCAATTTGTTGGAGATGTCTCGGCCTTGATAGATAGTTTTGCAGTTCTGTGTCTGGTCCAAGTATTAGTAATGGATCGAGTAATCAAATCAGCAATTCTTAAAGAGATTCCCGGAGGCTACTCCAGAAAAGGCCAAGGAAATATTTTGCTTTATTTTTGTGAACCCAGGAGAAACAGAAGAGAGACTCCAGCGCCCACAAAAACACTCAGGTGCAATGCTGGCGTATTTTCGCCTCCTTGGGATTGTATCCCGCCTGCAGACCTAACCAGCTGTCAGATTAGCATCGGAGACATCTGATTCCTTACATTTGCATTGGCCGGCACGGACACGATGGGCCGATCTGGCCTCCTGCCGTGCTGTTAATTTCTATGATTCTATGAATTCGCTAGCGCCAGGTTTACGCCACTGCCTAAGACCAATTTCATGCCCCATTTTCACTAATATTCCGAGTTGGGACTGGATCAATGAGTTCAACACGGCTACTGGTTATGGAAAACCGTGGGCGTATGTGTTGGTGCCAGGCAAAGTCATTCATCTCAGGGAACTATTCGATAATAAAGGTTATTGAGCAACCTGAAGCACATGATTCTGAAACTGCGCGATATATTGCCCAAAAATTAAACCTAATACGCGAGAGTACGCACTGTGTACTCTCGCGTATTAGATCCCGAATTGCTGGTTTCCTGCATGCACTGCGCATGCGCGGGAAACTGGCACTTCGTGAATTGAAAAGGGGATGGTTCCTAAGTGAACCGCGTGCGAAATACAGGCTGTGCGCACGCAGTGCACTTAGTTTTTTTTCCAGCTTAAAACGCGCAGGTAAGTGGTGAAGATTTTACACACAAAGAAAGCAGGCGTAGGACCCCATTTTAACAAGGTAAGTAGTTAATTAAGTGTTATTTTACATTTTTTTCAACAGGTTTATCTTTTTTAGAGACTTTAAAGAAAGGTAAGTTTATTTTTATAACTTTTAAAAAGATTTTACATTTTTTCAAAAATTTCATTTTTTGTTTAAAGTGGTTAATTTATTTAACTATACTTATTTTATTAATGTGATGGCTTTTTTAAATTTAATTGAGGTTTAGCTGTTCTTTTGGGGGTGTGTAGTATTCATAGCTTTGACAGCTCTTGCCATCAAAACTATGAATGAAAGATGTTGTGCTGCCATTGGCTCTAACTAAATCACGTGATCCCAGAGCTCGCACGAACTAATTGCGCCTCTGGGTCACGCAAGCACTGCACGATTCCAACAGAAAGAGCGTTTGAAACTAAAGTTCGTGTGGGCCCGGAGCAAAAAGGTAAGCACGGAGTGCGATATCGCGGGGAATCCTTACCCCCACGGGAACCAGCCATGTTTAATTTCTGGGCCAGACAGTGATCTAGTCAGTCTGGCCCAGAAATTAAACATCGATGGTTCCCACGGGGGTAAGGATTCCCCGCGATATCGCACTCCGCGTCTACCTTTTTGTTTTGGGCCCACGCGAACTTCAGTTTCAGGGCCTCTCCCTGTTGCCAGTGTGCAGTGCTTGCGTGCACCAGAGGCGCAATTAGTTCGTGCGAGCTCTGGGATCACGTGATTCAGTTAGAGCCAATGGCAGCACACCATCTTTCATTCATAGTTTTGACAGCAAGGGCTGTCAAAGCTGTGAATTATACAAGCCCCCAAAAGAACAGCTAAACCTCAATTAAATTTAAAAAAGCCATCACATTAATAAAATAACTATAGTTAAATAAATTAACCACTTTAAACAAAAAATTAAATTTTTGAAAAAATTTAAAATCTTTTTAAAAGTTATAAAAATAAACTTACCTTTCTTTAAAGTCTCTAAAAAAGATAAACCTGTTGAAAAAGTTTTAAAATAACACTTAATTAACTACTTACCTTCTTTCAAGGGGGTCCTACGCCTACTTTCTTCATGTGTAAAATCTTCACCACTTACCTGCGCGTTCAAACCTGAAAAAAAACTAAGTGCACTGCGTGTGCACAACCTGTAGTGTGCCCGCGGTTCACTTCGGAACTGCCCCCTTTGCAATACACGAAGTGCCGGTTTCCCGCGCGTGCGCAGTGCATGCAGGAAACCGGCAATTCGGGACCTAATACGCAAGAGTACACAGTGCGTACTCTCGCGTGTTAGGTCTAATTTTCGGGCCTAAATCACTTTCTGTGTGTTTCTGTGAACGCTCTTCGATCTCACGTGCACAACTGAGATTCCTTATATTGATATTATATAGAAAATAAATTACAAAAGAAGAATTATGATGCACCTAAGATGTATATGATGCTAATTTACCGCTAATGCGGAAATCTCCAAAAATCTTCTACCTGCATGTAAACAGTAAGCGGGTAGTAAGAGGCGGGATGGGGCCTATTAGAAACAAAGAAGGAGATATATGCTTCGGGGCGCAGGGTAAGGCTAGAATGCTCAATGAGTAATTGTATCGGTGTTTACTGAGGAGGTGGATGCTGTCAAAATATCGGTAGAAGTGGAAAAGGTAGAAGCAATGGAAGGGGTGAAAATTGATAGACAGGATGTACTAGAAAGACTGGGTATCCTTAGAGTGGATAAGTCGCCTGGTCCAGATGGCTTGCATCCCAGGTTGCTAAGGGAATTGGGGGAGGAGATAGCAGGAGGGCTTGTCATAATTTTCCAATCTTCCCTCGATGCGGGGGAGGTGCTTGAGGATTGGAAAGTGACAAATGTGACACCTTTGTTCAAGAAAGTGTGTAAGGACTATCCTAGTAACTACAGGCCGGTCAGTTAAACATCAGTGGTGGGTAAAGATTTAGAAACAATAATCAAGGAAAAAATTAACGGACACTTGGACAGGTTTAAGCTAATTAAGGAGAGCCAACAGGGGTTTGTAAAAGGCAGATCGTGTTTGACTAATCTAATTGAATTTTTTTGATGAAGTAACAGGGAGGATTGCTGAAGGGAATGCAATGGATGTTGTTTACATGGATTTCAGGAATGAATTTGATAAAGTACCACTTAGGAGGCTGGTTAACAAAATTGAGGCTCATAGAATACTTGGGTCGGTGACTGGACTGATTGAATAAGGAATTGGTTTAAGGACAGAAAACAGCAAGTTTTGGTAAATTGCTTTTTTTCAGACTGGAGGATGGTAGAGAGTGATGTTCCCCAAGGTTCAGTGCTGGGGCCACTGCTTTTTTTGATGTATATATAAATGACCTGGATATTGGAATACAGTGTAGAATATCTAAATTTGCCGATGACACCAAACTTGTGGGTGTGGCAAACAGAGAGCATGGTACCAATGGACTGAAACAGGACATAGAAAGGCTAGCAGAATGGGCAGACAAGTGGCAGATGGAATTTAATACCGAGAAGTGTGAGGTGATGTATTTTGGCAGAAGTAAAAGGGAGAGGCAATATACACTTTATGGCACAGTTTAAAAGACTGTGCAGAGACAGAGGGATCTGGGAGTTAATGTGCATAGGTCCGTGAAGGTGGTGGGACATATTGAGAGAGTGGTTAGCAAAGCATATGGGATCTTGGGCTTCATAAATAGAGGTATTGAGTACAGAAGTAGAGCATTTATGCTGAAGCTTTATAAAGCGCTTGTTAGGCTACGAACTGGACTATTGCGTCCAGTTCTGGTCACCACACTTCAGGAAGGATGTGAAGGCAATTGAGAAGCTGCAGAGGAGAATTACCTGAATGGCTCCGGGGATGGGGGATCTTAGCTACAAGGACAGGTTGGAGAAGCTGGATTTGTTTTCGTTAGAGCAAAGGAGGTTGAGGGGTGATTTGATAGAGGTGTACAAGATTATGACGGGTTTGGATAGGCTAGACGGGGAAAGGCTGTTCCCACTAGTTGATGGTACAAGGAGTGGGGGACATAGATTTTAGGTTTTGGGCAAGAGATACAGTGAGCATGTGCGGAAAAACGTCTTTTGGCAGCGAGTGGTATGGACCTGGAACTCGCTGCCGACGGAAGTGGTGGCAGCGGATACACTCAATGTTTTCAAGGAGAGACTGGAGAGGTACTTGAGGGAAATTAACTTGCAGGGCTACGGGGATAGAGCGGAGGAATGGGACTGACCGGATTGCTCTGCAGAGATCCGGCACGGACTCGATGGGACGAATGGCCTTCTTCGGTGCCTTTATGACTTTATGACTCCAATGCGAACAGTTATTTCATCAAAAGCATTCCATGATCCTGTAATGGAATGTCCTCAGCTTCAGCATTCTGTACCTTTACTGTAAAATATATTATTTTACATAATCATCAAAGTAATATTTTCGATTTTTTCGGAATGTGACAGTCGGAAGCCTCCGACCAGCAAAAAAGATCCGCAACTACCTTCAGTCTGCGCGCACGGAGAGTTGCGCTTTCATCCTGAGGACTCCAGGGCAGATTATGACGTCACGCCACGCAGGAGCGCAGCGTGAGCGGAGCCTCGGCCTTCGTTCGTTAGGGAAACGCGCCCAAAGTACCTGTCAACGTTTTATATTTGCATAGGCCACGCCCCCGATTTTTTTTACCTCTCCAAGCCTTCGTCATTGAAAGTAATGGTTAATGTTCATGGTAAGAACTTTCTTTTAAATTTTTAAAAACATTTGTAAATTTTTAGAAACTTTTAAAGATTTTTACATGGATTTGATAGTTTTAAAGACTTTTAAAGAGTATTAAAGCAATTTAAAGAGTTTTAAAAGCCTTGAAAACATTTTCATTAATTTTAATTAAATAGCAAAGTGAAATGGAAGGAGGAAGCACCGTTTTGATGATGAGTAGAGCTTAGAATTTCACTGACGATGACATCAGCACACTCCTCAATGAGGTTGAGGCGAAGCGCCTGCGGATCATTGGGACCGAGAAGTCCAGAGACCCGCACAAAGGCCAAATGACAGCTTGGACAGAAGTTGCCCAGTCTGTTCGTGCTAACTCCACCACTCCACGGACAGTGGGACAGTACCACAAAAAATTGAATGATTTGATGTAATATGTCAAGGTTTGTACAGTTATTAGAAATGTCAACTGTAAAATGTGTTAAAATTTAACTTTACTATTTTAAAACATGTTGCATAGCTGTTGTAAAGTGACTTCATTATCCAGGCATCTGAGCTAGTCTTAAAGCTCAATGGCTTTTGAGCAGGTCAGGTTCATAGATTGTGCTTGTAAACATCATATCTGTACTCCACAGATCTGAGGTGTGAGATTTCAATTAGTGAACAATACCCTGTCTCCAAAGCAGCATTTGATCCTGTTTCCAAAGCAGGTGAGTGTGTGGTCTCTGCAGGAAAAACTGAAGTTTCATTTTCATTTCTGTTTTCAATTTCGAGTAAAACGGTAACCTCAGGCACAGATGCGAGTGGGCATATTTGTCAATTCTTAAATGTTTGATATTATTTAAATGTTGGCGTTGTATTATTTCTTGAAAATTATATTTGTAACTGATAGTCTATTTAACCATTTCGTTTCATATGTATAGCGTCTCGTCACTTTAAAATGCTTTTCAACTTGTTTTTAATAACAACCAATTGAAAATTACAACTGTTTAAAAAGTAGAAAATAGCTAGTTTACATTTTGAATGTCCTTATTGCAATAAGAAACACAAAAAGTCTCTTTAAACTGTTTACATTTTTTATCAAACAATTTATCTTTGAAAATGTTTACAAGGTAGAAAATAGCTAGCGAAAAATTTGTATTTAAAGACTAAGAACATCAAAACAGTACATCAAAAGGCTTTGATGCTGCAATAAAAGTTCACTGTTTCACTTTAAATTGTGTGTGTTCTTTACTGTGCCTTGCTGGGGGAGGGGGAGATACAAGGCGACACTATCATCACCTCGTGAACGTGTTGGCTACTAGCAGTTCCTCAGCAGCCTTGTTTTCGGCAGCAGTTCGCTTCTCCATATCAGGCCTGGCAACAGGCACATTGGTATCGTCCCTGCCCTCCATTTCAGCAGGGAGCTCCTATGTAGGGTTAAGGGTCAGACCTTCCCTCAGGGCATAATTCTGCAAAGCGCAAAAGGCCACCACAATCCTTGACACTTTCAGAGGAGAATACTGCATGGTCCCCCCTGACCTGGTTGGGCACCGGAAGCGTGATTTCAGATGCCCGATTGTCCTCTCCACCACTTGCCGTGTGTAAATGTGTGCCTGGTTGTATCGCTCCTGAGCCTCATTATTGTTCCTGCAATAAGGTGTCATCAGCCACGGTTTAAGCCGGCCGCCCTTGTCTCCCAATATCCATGCGGATCCTGAAGGCAATGTGCTGAGGGTGCCATATAAGTACAAGTGACAGAGGACGAAGGAGTCATGAGCACTTCCCCGATAATCTGCATTCACTTTTAGGATCCTGAATTGCGCATCAAAGACTATCGTAACATTTAAAGAATGAAACCCCTTCCTGTTGATGTATGTCACAGGTGCTTCAATTGGTGCCTTCAATTCAACATTGGGTTCCATCGACGGCATGAATCACTTGGGGAAGTCAGCAATCCTGTAAAATGCAAGGGCCATCTCCTTTTGCTGCCGAGTGGAGAGTCGAAGTCAATGATTTCTGAAGCCCTACGGAAAATTTCATCTGTGACCTGGTGAATGCA
Source organism: Squalus acanthias (assembly GCA_030390025.1). NCBI lineage: Eukaryota > Metazoa > Chordata > Chondrichthyes > Squaliformes > Squalidae > Squalus > Squalus acanthias. Next base: position 33,018,082 of record CM059449.1, on the reverse strand, counting down.
GGCTTCCAGCAATCTGGGAGATGTTAGAAAAGTCACCGGTGCCTGACTGAAATGACCCGCATGCAAAGAAGTTCAGCGCTGTGGTGACCTTCATTTATACTGACAAGGCAGTGCGGGTCTTCTAGCGTGTTTGAAGGTCATCCTTTAACATGTCACCTAGTCGGCCGATTGCCTCTTTACTAAAGCGCAGCCGCCTCACACACAACTCCTCCGACAGCATCTCAAGGGTCAGCCTCTCCCTGTACACTCTCTGGGGAGGGTAGCAGTTTCTCCTGATCAGGCGACGGTGATGTTTCCTCAGTCTCATTTGATGTTCCCTGGCGTTTTCAATTCTATGTGCCAGAATCACACCGATGATCTGGGAAACATCGTCAAGAGGCATGCTTCTCCCTCACAGGCTTCCTCTTTAAACAGAGGAAGTACATGTATGGAAAAAATGGAAAGAGTTGTAAAATTCATTCACGTCAGTCTGTGGCGCAAAATGGGCGTATCGGATCGGGCATCAGTCATACCCGCCTGATGAATAACAACGCCCGAGATGAATTTCTAAGAACTTTAACATGTTCACAAAGTCATACATAACATTTTTAAAGAGCATAAAAAAGTTAACATTTAAATAATTCATATATTCTGGCATAATTATTTTAAACATCAGTAAATGTGAAATAAATAATTTTTAAACAGACATTTTCAAATTTTTAAAAATGAAGTCAAATTGAATAGAATGCTTACCTTGCCCACACCTGCACTCCTCAAAACGAGATCCAAAACCAATTAAAAATTTAACAAAAGTGAAGATGTTAAAAACTTACATCAAACTTTTTTACAAAGAACTTTGTTCACTTTCACCGCTAAAACAGCCCCGTTTCCCAGCCCCCTGCTTTCCAGGTCTTCTTCCTGCTGCTTCTTCAGATAGAATGCAGGCTGTACGCCTGCTTTTATCTGTCGCAGCTGTTTCGTACGTAGCTGCAATCCAGTAGTTGACAAATTCTCACAAGTCTCTGCCGGCAGTGCTACCTCTCGTGCGCATGCGGAGGACCTGTCAAGTTGAATCTTGACAGATCGCAAGTGCCGTCTTTCAGCGCATGCCGAAAAACGGCACTTGCGCGGCCTTTACGGGCGCGTGCGTACCTCGTACCCACCCGTGGGGGTCGCAAATACGGGCCATTTTTCACTACTGTTATTTTACTTAAGTTAATTTTATTGAGTTCCTGTCCCTGATTCAATACTAGTTTCCTTAGGATTTACGGCATGCGATCCTCTTCCACTAATGTAAATACTGATGCAAAGTAATTATTCAACATGTCCGTAATTTCCAATACCACCAATATCAGTTTTCAAGGGGCCAGCGTTGCTCCTGACTACCCTCTTTTTCCTAATATAATTGTTTAAAAAATTGTGTTGGTTTTGATATCCCTTTCAAGTTACTTTTCTTACTCCCTTTTTGTAGCTCTTACTGTCTGTTTATTGACTCTTTGCTGCTATTTGTATATTTCCCATTCGCCAGGATCTGTGTTCGTTTTTAAATTTTTGTAAGCTTTTTCTTTTATTTTTCTGCTGTGTCTTATCTCTTTAGTCGTCCATGGCTGTTTTTTTTTGGTAAGTAGAGCTCTTGCCCCTCAGGGGTATAAACCGGTTCTGTATCACCTTAAATTATTTTTTGAACATCTCTAATTGATCTCTGTCGTTTTACCCATTAACAGATTTGCTCAGTTTACTGTGGACAGTCCCTTACCTAAACCTAGAATCTTAGCAGCTGTTTCACGTTCATCCCTTTGAAATCCTACGTTGAGCTCGATCAAGTTATTTTCTCTATCAGATAAATGTTCACGCTCCATTAGGCTGTTAACTAAATCTGGCTCATTTCTTGTTACTAAATCTAATATGGCATGCCTCCTTGAGCATTCTAGGACATATTATTGCGGAAAACTATTCTGGACACAATCAATAAATTCACTACCTTTCGGACATATGCTAGTCTGCTTACCTCAATGTACGTGAAAGTTAAAATCCCCCATTATAACCACACTGACTTTGCTATACACTTGTCTAATCTCTGCATTTATACAATTTAGCATTTCACAGCTGCTGCAAGTGGGCCTGTACACAACGAACACTACAGTCTTAATTCTACCCGTAAATTCTCCACTGCCTGCTTACCTCTCGTTATATCCTCTCTTATCATTGAAGTGATTTCATTCTTAACCAATGAGGCTAATCCTCCCCTCTACCATTGTCCCTATCTTTCCTGTAGACGTTATAACCTGGTATTTTTAGTTCCCAGTCCTAACCATCTTGCAACCATGTTTCATTAATGGCTACCTTCCTATTTGAATTTGTACCTGCAGTTAATTCAACTTATTCCTTATACTCCCTGCGTTTGTGTAAATAACTCTTATTTGGGCCTAACACGCTAGCCGTCCTTCAGCTCTAATGTTTTACTCACATGCTTCTTATTTCTCTCTCCTGGTCTGAAGAAAACAGTCATGAAACTCTTTCCCCTCCCTTATGTGTCGGAGTGTCTCCAACTCGCACTCTAGCTCACTGACATTGAGCCAGAGAGATTCGAGACGGAGCCATCTAATGCAGATGCGTTCGCTCAGGACAGTCTCACTGTACACAAACTCCCACATAATGCAGTCCAAACACAAAACCTGCTCTGCCACATCTTAGTCTCACCTTGTTTTTTTGTTGCTTTGCAATTCCATGGATTTGTACTTTCCCTCTCCGCTGCTGCACCGCTCAGGACAGCGCTGTCCTCGGCCTCCTGCTCCATTTATATGCTGCCCTCTCCGCTGCTGCCGCAGCTGAGGTCCGCGCTCTCCTTGGCCTCCAGCTCCATTTATATTCTACCACCTCCGCTGCTGCCAGCATTCAGGTCCACCAAAGAGATACAGGTTCAGAGAGAGAGATGGAGAGAAATAGGTTCAGAGAGAGAATGATGGGGAGTAAGAGATTTAGAGAGAGTGATGGGGAGAGAGGGATACAGAGAGAGAGAGAGATGGAGAGAAAGAGATTCAGAGAGAGAACTGGGGAGAAATAGGTTCAGAGAGAGACATTGCGAGAAGGGTGCTGACAGCGGTTAAACCCAAGGCACCAAAACCGTGGCCCAGAGAAGTAATTAAAACCCGGGGTACTTAACAAACACATTGGGTGCAGCGTGTGCTGAGGGCCTCGGTCAATTCCATCTGTTGGAAGATCTTTTCTCTCTCTGTCGTGAGTTTACACCCATTGTCATGTTAATCCTGGGGGAGGACTGGTTTGAACAGATCATGTTGCTGAGACTTGAAACATTCCAGGGACCTCTTTTTGCTGATTTTAAACAATTAACACTAAGCCCTTGTTGAGAACATTACTGCAGTTGGAAAATCTCAAGCGCTGATCCTATTCGCAGGCCCCACACAGCGGCTCGGGGCCAAGAACAGGCCCAACTAAAACTGATCAATTCCACCCACAGCTCACACCAAACCTCACAGACAGGACTGAAAGGAACACGTTGGAAATGGGATCCACTCCTTCCCCATCCTCCCCTCTCGCCCTCACCAACCCTCCCGCTGTGTGTATTCAAAGTCTGGGACGTCCCCTCACTCTCCATGAAAGTGCGAAACTCTCTCTTTAAATTCGGGTTGCCCTGCTGATTGCTTTGGGGCACTTTATTAAAATCACCGTCCCAGGATTTATTTTTGCAAATCAGACATTCTGGAAGGGTGTGTCCTAGGTGCTTTTCTCAAGAGGCTGGGAGCTGGGCAGTGACTACACACTGGAGAACCCAGAAACTATCTCTCTCCCTCTGTGTTTAACCCAGTCACCTCCACCTGTGTCTCTCTCTCTCCCTCTGTTTCTCTCTCTCTTCCTCTGTTTCTCTCTCTCTCTCTCCATCTGTTGCTCTCGGTGTCTCCCCATCTGTTTCTGCCTCTTTGTAATAACATAAACACTCACTCTCTCTCTCCCTGTGCCCACTCGACCCGAGATTGGTCCTGTGCATACATTAAATGTTACAGAGACACTTCTATTTCTGGCAATTAAAACAGTGCCCTCCATCTGTGCGCCTCTCGATCTTTGTCCATATATCTCCCTCTCTTAGTATCTTTCTCTCTCCCCATCTCTTTTTTCCTACCTAGGACCCCATCTCTGGCCCTCTATCTCTTTATATCTTACTTCTGCTCTCTCTGTCTCTCTGTCCCTGTCTCTCTCTTTTTGTTTCTTTATCTCTTTGATATAATTCCGACTGAAATGTATTCTTAAAAAATCGCAATTTTTATGTGTGGCATATTTTATATGTTAAAGCTTTAAATAGAGAAATAGAGACAGGGAGAATGATGGCGAGAAATAGAGACATAAGAACGTTGGGGAGAAATGGTGACAGGATGAAATCCATTCAGACCCTCAGTAAAAAGCCACAATCGCAACCTCAGTAAAAATCCACACTCACAACCTCAGTAAAATGAATTAAAATGGCCACCAAACATCTACTATAACCGTCAAGTTCATTACACTGCCGAAACCACATGCATTATTTTGGAATTACGTTTAGGACTTAATTTCACGAACTCAGAAGTGCTTTATAGTCAATGCATTGGGCTAACATTTGCAATCGGAGGCTTCCCGCGGGCGGACATATCCGACCTGCAAAATGTCTCCGAATTCATCTGGTGTCCCGGGAAGAATGGAAGCTTGCGCTCCTGGGCCTCTCCGGGTCCGCGTGGGCAGAGCCCCAAGTATCCCAGGGGCGCAAGCGGTTCGTAGGCGCTCCTGGGATCACGTGGGCCGGCCCAACCAATGGAAGAAGGGGCTCGCCATTCAACTTTTTGACAGTTCTGCATGTACGGAACTGTCAAAAGTATGAATGGGGATCACCTAAAAAATAAACCAGCACGTTTAATAAATTGAAAAAAAAATTACATTTTTAAAATTAATTAAAATGCCATTTGATTAATATTTTAAACAAAAACGTAATGGCCCAGAAATTAAAGACTGAGTGTTGACGCGGGTGTAAGGCTTCCCCGCGATCTCTCACTCCGCGTTGGCATTTTCAGATCCAGCTCGCACGAACTTGATGTTCTGGACGTCAGCTGGGCAGTGCTTGCGTATCCCACCGGCGTAGTGAATTCGTACGAGCTGTGGGATCACGTGACTTAGTTAGAGCCAATGGCAGCACACCATCTTCCATTCATAAGTTTCACATAAGTGCTGTGAAAGCTATGAATCTTACACACCCCTAAAATAACAGCTAAACCTCAATTAAATTTAAAAAAAAATCACATTAATAAAATAAGTATAGTTAAATAGGGTGGGATATGTGTACTGTGGGGATTAAAGCAGGGACAGGGTACTGGATTTGGATGATCAGCCATGATTGTATTGAATGGCGGAGCAGGCTCGACGGGCCGAATGGCCTACTCCTGCTCCTAGATTCTATGTTTCTATGTTTCTATGTTAACCATTTTGAAAAAATTTAAAATCTTTTAAAAAGTTATAAAAATAAACTTACCTGTCTTTAAAGTCTCTACAAAAGATATACCTGTTAAAAAAATTCAAAATAATACTTAATTCACTACTTACCTTGTTAAAAGTGGGTCTTACTCCTCCTTTTTTCATTTCTAAAATCTTCCGTCCTAACCTGCGCGTCCAAAGCACTAAGTGCACAGCGTGCGCGCAGCCTGTAGCGCGCACGCGGTGCACCGAGGAACCGCCCCCTTTTCCAAAAAACAAGTGCCGGTTTTCAGCGCATGCGCAGTGCATGCAGAAAACCGGCAATTGGTGACAGAATACGCGAGAGTATGCACTGCGTACTCTCGCGTCGCGGGACTAATTTTTGGGCCAATATTTGGAAAAAAATGATGTTTTTACGGGACTAAAAATAAACTTATCTTTTTGAAGAGTATTTTTAATTTATAAATGAGTTATCAAATTTTACCAGGCGTAAGATCTTGATGGTCATTCAGCGGGCGGAAGTTAGGCAAAAAGCTCAACTCTCCACCCGCAGAGGCACCTTTCCCGGGGATGCGGATGATCTGTTAAGAGAATTCAGGTTTTCAGCGCATGCGCTTCGCATGCTTAAAACCGGCACTTCCGCGGCCGCTACCGGCGCGTACGCACCTCGTACGCACCCGTAGGGGTCGCAAAATCCGGCCCATATTTTGAATTATAGTCACTGATGTAATGAAGGAAACGGGGCAGCCAATTTCTGTACATCAAGCTCCAAGAAGCAGCAATGCGATAATAACGAGATAATCTGTTTTAGTGTTGTTGGTTGAGGGATAAGCATTGGCCAGGACATCAGAAAGACTCCAGTAGAGTGAGATAGAGAGTGGTGTAATTGAATACAGTGAGTGATGCAGGGAGAGACCGACAGAGGGAGATAGAGAGCGGTGTAATTAAATACATTGAGGGATACAGAGAGACACCAAGAAAGGGAGATGGAGAGCGGTGCATTTGAGTACAGCGAGTGATACAGAGAAACACCAATAGAGGGAGATGGAGAGCGTTGTAATTGAGTACAGCGAGTGATACAGAGATACACCAATAGATGGAGATGGAGAGCGGTGTAGTTGAGTACAGCGAGTGATACAGAGATACACCAATAGATGGAGATGGAGAGCGGTGTAGTTGATTACAGCGAGTAATGGAGACACCAATAGAGGGAGATAGAGAGAGGTGTAAGTGAGTACAGCGAGTGATACAGAGAGACACCAATAGAGGGAGATAGACAATATGGCAGTTTGAAAATCTCAAACACTGATCCCACTCACAGGCAACACACAGGGGCTCGGGGCCAAGGTCAGGCAATAATGAAACAGATCAATTCCACCCAAACCTCACAGACAGAGCTGGAAGAAGCAAGTGGGAAATGGGAGCCAACCTTCCACATCCTCCCCTCCCTCCCCCTCTCGCCCACTGAACCCCGCCCCGTCTGTATTCCAAAACTGGAGATAACACCTCACTCCCCAGAAAGTGCTTACTTCTCTCTTTAACTTGTGAAAAACGCTGCTGATTCCTTTGGGAGAATTTTAACATCACCATCCCATGATCATTTTTTTTAAATCACACATTCTGGAAGGGTGTGACCAAGGGGCTTCTCTCAATAGGCTGGGAGGTGGCCAGTGACAACTCACTGGAGACCCTCAGAGTCTGTGTGTCTCCCTCTGTGTTTAACCCAGTTCCCTCAATCTGTGTTTCTCCCTCTCCCTCTGTTTCTCTCTCTCTCTCTCTCCCTATGTTTCTCTCTGTGTCTCCCCATCTCTCTCTGTTTCAGCTGGGCAGTGCTTGCGTATCCCACCGGCGTAGTGAAATCGTGCGAGCTGTGGGATCACGTGACTCAGTTAGAGCCAATGGCAGCACACCATCTTCCATTCATAAGTTTCACAAAAGTGCTGTGAAAGCTATGAATCTTACACAACCCCAAAATAACAGCTAAACCTCAATTAAATTTAAAAAAACCATCACATTAATAAAATAAGTATAGTTAAATAAATTAACCATTTTAAATAAAAAATTAAATTTTTGAAAAAGTTTAAAATCTTTTAAAAAGTTATAAAAATAAACTTACCTGTCTTTAAAGTCTCTAAAAAAGATATACCTGTTAAAAAAAATGCAAAATAATACTTAATTCACTACTTACCTTGTTAAAAGTGGGTCTTACTCCTCCTTTTTTCATTTCTAAAATCTTCCGTCCTAACCTGCGCGTCCAAAGCACTAAGTGCACAGCGTGCGCGCAGCCTGTAGCGCGCACGCGGTGCACCAAGGAACCGCCCCCTTTTCCAAAGACCAAGTGCCGGTTTTCAGCGCATGCGCAGTGCATGCAGAAAACCGGCAATTGGAGAGAGAATACGCGAGAGTACGCAGTGCGTACTCTCGCGTAGCGGCATCAATTTTTGGCCCATTGTTATCTCTGCGGCGAGATGTTTGGTTTTTCGACGTGCAATTGAACTCAGTTCAGTGTAGTGGGAATCCCACAGTGCGATGCTGCTGTAACGTCAACAAACAGTCTCAGCAGCCAATCACAATGCAGAATTCTCATAGGGATAATGTAAACCTGAAATAAATATGAACAAACTTATAATTTTTTTTTAATTTCTTAAATATTATAATTTCTAGTGTAATGAAGAAATTTGACGCTCCAAAAACTAAAATTAGTTTTTTAGGGCCATAACGTTTTTATAACAGCCAATACAATGTTTAAACCCCAGTTACACCTAATCCAACAAGGTCTAACTTTCAATGGAGTATTGAACGGAAATATTACCGCGGAAAAGCCCAAGTTTCATCAGTTTCACTGGTTTTCCACGGATTGCCGGTTATAGGGGCAGGGTGGGCCTCACAGCATAGCCAGTAAATGACTGACCGCAACTTCAGGATTTCTGCGTTAGGATGCGCACGTGCTACATCCTGAAGTAGCGGTCACTTTCAAAGTGATAATGGCCCCAAAATTAGTGTTGATACGCGAGAGTGCGCACTGTGTACTCTCGCGTATTCTGTCTCCAATTGCCGGTTTTCTGCATGCACTGCGCATGCGCTGAAAACCGGCACTTGGTGATTTCAAAAGGGGGCGGTTCCTAAGTGAACCGCGTGCGCGCTACAGGCTGCGCGCACGCAGTGCACTTAGTGATTTGAACGCGCAGGTAAGTATGGAAGATTTTACACATCAAGAAAGGAGGAGTAAGACCCACTTTTAACAAGGTAAGTAGTGAATTAAGTATTATTTTGAATTTTTTTCAACAGGTATATCTTTTTTAGAGACTTTAAAGACAGGTAAGTTTATTTTCATAACTTTTTAAAAGATTTTAAATTTTTTCAAAAATTAAATTTTTTGTTTCAAATGGTTAATTTATTTAACTATACTTATTTTATTAATGTGATGGTTTTTTTTAAATTTAATTGAGGTTTAGCTGTTCTTTTGGGGGGTATAGATTCATAGCTTTCACAGCACTTGTTGTGAAAGCTATGAATGAAAGATGGTGTGCTGCCATTGGCTCTAACTGAGTCACGTGATCCCACAGCTCGCACGAATTAACTGCGCCTGTGGGGGTTACGGAAGCACTGCCCAGCAGCTGTCCAGAACATCAAGTTCGTGCGAGCTGGGACTGAAAAAGCCAGTGCACAATGAGAGATCGCGGGGAAGCCTTACCCTCGCACGAAGGCTCCCTCACTAATTTTTGGGACAATAAGTACTTGTGATATCGTTGCTGTAATTATGATGTATGATTATCAGAATTAAAGCAATGATATCACAGGTATATTCGCTGCGTGAATATCAGAATAACAGCACTGATATCAGTGCTAAAGTCACGGAGTGTCAATATCAGAATTAAAGCTCGGATATCACAGGTATAGTCACTGTCTAAATATCAATATTACAGCACAGATATCACAGATCTCTTTTCTGCTGTTTTGCAGAGGTTTTTCGTACTCAGTTCAAATGTGATGTCTCTTTACAAACCATGTGAATGTTAGTGTGTCACTGGCTGTGGCTCCGCCCTCTTTTTCAAGCTGCGTTGTGTTTAGTTTAGGATATTGGGCTGAATTAAATTGGAGATACTGAGGTTAACTAACCTAGTAAATTGTGAACAGCAGACTTTTATTATGGCTATGGTGAACTTCTGGTTGTTGTAAATTGTGTGAATGTCTCTGGTTCCAGACATGAGATTATCATGTAAAAAATTGGCATTTGTGAATTTCTGACCAATGTCAAGAACTCAATGGTTTGAAGTGATTCTGATTGTTCAATTATCTTGGTGGTACCGAAATGTGTGACTAGGGAAAACAAGGAGAAAGTTACTGCTTTCTGTATGATAACGATCTGAAGACATCTTGTAGTTGGATTGTACTACAGAATTGTTTCACACAGTGTTTAACGTGTTAAACTGATGTTCGCACTGATTTCTGCACTTTTAAAATGTTTTTAATTGTTAGGGCTCGATAAAAAAAGTTGGCAATATTTCTGTGTTTTCGTGGCTCATGTTTTGAACATGGGAATTAAAAGAGAAGATGAAATTTATTGCTGAATTTAATTGAATCCGGAGATTAGTACAAGTTGTATTGGCAGTGAGACTTTGTAAAATTAACAGAGGGCCGTAATTTGCGGCCCAGAAGGGTGCATACGAGGTGCGCATTCACCCATAAGTGCCACGCAAGTTCTGGGTTTTCGCACACGTAGCACATGCACGAATACCCGGAAATTTCCAAAGCAACCCCGGGAAAAGAGCATTTGTTGTGGAGAGTTGGGCTATTTGTCCAGCGTCTGCACATCAAATAACCGAGAAATTCTTATGTGTAAGAGTCTAAAAAAACATTAAAATATATTTTTTCAATCATTAATACATTAAAAACCTGTGCAAGAAGGTAATGTTATTTTCAGACCCTTGAAAAAATTTAAAATTATTTTTCAAAGAATAAAATTTTTGTTTTAAATATTTACTTAAATGGCGTTTTATTTAATTTTAAATATATAACTTTTTGTTTATTTATTTCATGTGTACATAATTTTAGGGGTATTCCCATTCATGCTTATGGAGTTTCCATACATATGGAAACCCCATAAGCATGAATGGGGAACCCCTTCTTTCATTCGTTGGCTTGCCCACGTGATCCCAGGGGCGCTTGCGAAACACCTGAGCCCCTGAGATATGTGGGCCTCAACCCACGGGTACCCGGAGTGGCCCAGGATTGCGAATCGCCGTATCTCCTCGACCAATAGATACACGGACATTTTATTTGCGGATCGGAGGGATTTACCACTGTTTCATTTTCGATTAAGCAGAGGGCCATAGTTGTGTGGATTAATAAGAGAGGTTCTTTGCTATAAAATGACTTCAGGGAATTACAGAGCAACCTTTGCAAGAAAAGTGTTGGTGCCGTAGGAGCTCCAGTAGTGTTCAAAATTTAATTCTTATCTGCAGACATCGATGGATTACGAATGTCACAGTGTGGTGACAAAATTTGACTTAAGACTTTGCCATTCACATGCTTGGATTTAACCTGTTTGGAGTCCTTTGTGTTATCTTCCAAGATAGATTGTACGAGGAGGGAAGATATAAGACTGTACATTCAAACGTAATTGCAAGCACTTCTGTCTCCTTTGTTAAACTACCAAGCCTGGGCATAATTTTTTTGTGAAATTAACATTTATTGGATAAATTGATATGAGTTGCTGTTCAAGAACTCGTGAAGCGAAATTTCCCTAAAGCTTACGGGATAATTACATTTTACTGTTGAAAATGCCCAGACTATGTGGTTGCTGTCCAATACTGAATATGAAGGAAGAACGTTTTTTGGGGTTTAATGGGATTTAATAGCCTGGCCACTACCCGACATTGGGACGATGAAGGCGGAGATGAGAAAAGAACTCCGATCTTTCGATAAGATAATTTAAAAGCCCAGGAATTGTTTGTGTCTGATGTCAAACGTGGTATGATACTGGGATATTGGTGCGTGAGCAAATGTGATATATTACACATGAGGCAACTAGCATGCCGTAATACATGATGAAGATGCACAGAAGAACGGGATGCAGACCTGCTCACGTAATTGACAACATCGCAACATGAAATGGTTAATTTTGCTTAGGAGCGTGAGAATGTTTTTTTTTCATAAAAAGCACTGATACAAGCTCCACAGCGAAACTGACTTTTTAATAAAACAATATAGAGTTAAAAGAACTGGTACCTATCCGAGGGATGAAAATTAAAGTAGAGGGATATAGAATTTGAATTTCTAAAATTCAGTTTTTAATTCCTTTGAGTTGATAATGAAATTAGCATGCCTGCAACATAGTGGGAAATGATACTTATCAAGAATATCCATAAGATGGATACTGTTAAAAAGCGAGCTGGAGAATCATTTTAAGTCAGTGATTTCTTGATAATATGGTACACTGTAGTAATCTGTGCAATGTATTACGATTTTCTTTGACTGTATCATGATGTGTTATATTACCCAAATTAAAAATTCGCTAGATGAGCAAAATGATCGAGATAGATATGTGCTGCTAATAAGATTTAAACATTAAATAAACCCATGAGCGGTCACCGACGATTGTTGGAGATTACGGTTGATAATTAGTAAAGGAAACAATTATCTTGCATTGCCTCTGTGGCTTAAAAAACCCTAACATTAAATGACTGATGGTATATATGAAACAACGTAATGCTGGCGTTGAAAAGGGGAGATCTACCTTTGGAAATCACAAATGGTGTATTACAGTTAAAAAAGTAGTTCAGCACCATGGACTAGAATTATACAGTATAGACAGACAGCCTCAAAAAATGAGCATTATAAGAAATAAGTAGTGGATATGTTCGACATCCTGGCGAGATGTATACTGGACATCTTGGGGGTTACCGGTAAATAGTCGAACTTGTTTGCATCTTGGAGCAGCAGTTCTTCCAAGATAAACACGATGGCTTTGCATTATAGTTGGAGGAATGCATATTTTGTCTTCCGATGCGTGTTTAAGGAAATAAATGACAGCAATGACGTTAGCCATGAGTGATTAAAACGTAACTTTAGGGGCTGGGGTAATAAACATATGTAGAGGTATCCATTGCTTTCATATGGAAAGATAACAGTTAATAAAGCCTGTTCTTCAGGGACATTAAGAACACTTCAATGAGGAAGTCTTGTTTGAGGGAAGTAGCTTTGTATAAAAAAATACAATTGTTTACATGAATAGACTATCTTTATAGAATTTGGGAAAAGATACATCATGAGGTATTTTCCATGACATGCACATTTGACGTAGGCAAAATGTGATGTATAAAGCAGCATGATCTTCCGTAGTTCTTCAGAGAGGGAGGAAATGGCCGAGTGAGAGAACCATGGTTCACAAAAGAGGTTGAATGTCTAGTCAAGAGGAAAAAGGAAGCGTATGTAAGGATGAGAAAACAAGGTTCAGTTGGGTCGATTGAGGGGTGCAAGGTAGCAAGGAATGAGCTAAAAAAAGAGCTTAGGAGAGCTAGGAGGGGGCATGAGAAGTCCTTGGCGGGTCGGATAAAGAAAAACCCCAAGGCCTTTTACTCTTATGTGAGAAATAAAAGAATGACCAGGGTGAGGGTAGGGCCGGTCAAGGACAGTAGTGGGAACTTGTGCATGGAGTCAGAAGAGATAGGAGAGGTGATGAATGAATACTTTTCGTCAGTGTTCACCGAGGAGAGGGGCCATGTTCTTGAGGATGAGAGTGTGATAAAGGTGGATAGGCTGGAGGTGGTAGATGTTCTGAGGGAAGATGTTTTAGCAATTTTGAAGAACCTGAGGGTCGATAAGTCCCCTGGGCCAGATGGGATATATCCTAGGATTCTTTGGGAGGCAAGGGAGGAGATTGCAGAGCCTCTGGCTTTGATCTTTGGGTCCTCACTGTCCACGGGGATGGTGCCAGAGGACTGGAGAGTGGCGAATGTTGTTCCTCTCTTCAAGAAAGGAAATAGGAATGACCCTGGTAATTATAGGCCGGTTAGTCTTACTTCGGTGGTTGGTAAGATAATGGAAAAGGTCCTGAGGGATAGGATTTATGAATTTGGAAAGGGGCAACTTAATCAGGGATAGTCAACACGGATTCGTGAAGGGTAAGTCTTGCCTAACAAATTTGATTGAATTCTTTGAGGAGGTAACTAAGTGTGTAGATGAAGGTAGAGCAGTTGATGTCGTATACATGGATTTTAGTAAGGCGTTTGATAAGGTTACCCATGGTCGTCTCATGAACAAAGTAAGGAGTTGTGGGATAGAGGGAAATTTGGCCGATTGGATAAGTAACTGGCTATCTCATAGAAGGCAGAGGGAGGTGGTGGATGGAACATTTTCGGACTGGAGACCAGTTACCAGCGGTGTGCCACAGGGGTCGGTGCTGGGTCCTCTGCTGTTTGTGATTTTTATCAATGACTTGGAGGAGGGGACTGAAGGGCGGATCAGTAAATTTGCTGATGACACCAAGATTGGTGGAGTAGTGGATGAGGTGGAGGGCAGTTGTAGGCTGCAAAGAGACATTGATAGGATGCAGAGCTGGGCCGAAAAATGGCAGATGGAATTTAACCCTGATAAGTGCGAGGTGATTCATTTTGGTAGGGCAAATTTGAATAAGGATTACAGGGTCAACGGCAGGGTTCTGAGGAACGTGGAGGAGCAGAGGGATCTGGGGGTTCATATCCACAGATCTCTGAAGGTTGCCACTCAAGTGGATAGAGCAGTAAAGAAGGCCTATGGTGTGTTGGCGTTTATTAACAGAGGGTTTGAGTTTAAGAACCGTGAGGTTATGCTGCAACTGTACAGGACCTTGGTGAGACCACATTTGGAATATTGTGTGCAGTTCTGGTCACCTCACTATAGGAAGGACGTGGAAGCATTGGAAAGAGTGCAAAGGAGATTTACCAGGATGCTGCCTGGTTTGGGGGGGAGGTCTTATGAGGAAAGATTGAGGGAGTTGGGGCTTTTCTCTTTAGAGCGGAGGAGGATGAGAGGCGACTTAATAGAGGTTTATAAGATGATGAGGGGGATAGATAGAGTGGATGTTCAGAGACTATTTCCTCGGGTAGAGGCAGCTGTTACAAGGGGGCATAACTATAAGGTGCATGGGGGAGATATAGAAGGGATGTCCGAGGTAGATTCTTTACTCAGAGAGTGGTTGGGGTGTGGAATGGACTGCCTGCTGTGATAGTGGAGTCGGACACTTTCGGAACTTTCAAGCGGTTATTGGATAAGCACATGGAGCACACCAGAGTGACAGGGAGTGTGATAGCTTGATCTTGGTCTCGGACAATGCTCGGCACAACATCGAGGGCCGAAGGGCCTGTACTGTGTTGTACTGTTCTATGTTCTATGTTCTATGATACAGAAACCGAAAGCTGCTCCCTCTGTATACAGTTAGGCCGATCACTGTGCTGTATCGCAATAAAGTCTGTCCGTATACTCTATCATCAAGTTTCTCGTGCTTACTCGAAATGTGTTGTTCTGAACCATAGAGGGACGGAAGTTGAATTGTAACATTTACCACTGAAAGGATTTGTTGCGACTGATTAGTAAGATTGGTCTAATGTCAGGGAGAAATAACATGAGAATGCTTGCGACATGGTCCTTGTGCTATGGAGTCACCAGTAAGAATGTGATTTAGATCAAACTGTTGTCATGGGGTCACTCTAATGCTAGGACTGTTAATGCTTAGGGTTTGGAAATTATTCAGGTGAAGTTGTTCCTAATGAACTGTTGTCGCACCTGTGCATGACTAGGCTCCCAGGCTTATTCACCAAGCTCAGACTTGTACTCTGGCTCTGTGACATCAGTCTGCTGACCCTGATCTCTTGGGGCATCAGCTATTACCTCTGCGGACTCACTGGGGTGATTACAGCACTATGCAACATTCAACAGATCTCTTTGCTGCAGATAATTCTTGCTGACCGTTACCGCAGGCTATCCAGGTACCTGAAATATGCTCTTACCTGTGGATCAGTAGGAGCATGAATTCTTCTCTGAATCGCAAAATGGAGACTTGGGCATTCTCTACCCTGAACTCCCACTCTTCCCTGACCACGTTCCCTGTCCATCCACTTTACTTGTGCCAGGCTCGGTTCATTGACGGTCCCAGGCTGCACCCTCCTAACTCCCGATTTTAAGGATCTGGCAGCAGCTTGTAACAGATTTCCCGGCCTATCCGGCTGGGAGCTCAGCAGACAGCAGGATAATCAAATCCCAGCCGTTAAAATCGGCGGAGACTGCCGACAACCAACTGCCGCTCCCAGACACCGCGCCACTCACTCTCCCGCCCTGGTGTTAAAATACAGCCCACAAGAGATGCCATTTTCCTATTCTGCTCTGTCGTTTGTGTTCAGCATTTCCGGTCTCCAGTCAGAAATAAAGGCGTGAAAAACCTGAGACGTGAAGTGTGTTGTGGAATATCTTCAAGCAACAGTGAATCCCTTGAATTTAACAAAGTGGGATGTCGACAGTATTCAGAGTTTGCAAGACATTGTTTTATTGTCCATATTTACTGTCTCCTTTTAATAAAAGATGGTTTAATTGTTCGTCAATCAGAGATGTTAAATTAATTTAATCCATTTCTATTAACTTTCCAACCAGCCTGTCCTCTTCAACACAGAACTATTTATTTTTCTGCTTAATTAATTTCCAAACAAAGGCATGGAAAAAGACAAATAAAACCCCGTTAATATTATATCGTGTTTATTCTTACACAGACTGAGAGTTCTGCACAGTTAACGTCATCACTGCCATGAGAACAATGGAATTCTCTTAATGAAATTTCACGATCATGTCCAGCTAAGCGTTTTAGAGGGTTTACTCAAAATGACATTCGAAAGGACAAACTGGCCAGCTAACTGTTAATCCCTCTTTTACCTCCGTGCAAGGTATGTTAATACTTCCAGAAATCTATCATTTCCACAAATCATGTGGCTGCTCGGCTGTATACAACTGACTATATCACATTCTGTGTGTATCTGAATGTTCTTCGATATTACATGTAGCATTGATCCATCTTAATATAAATTATATATGTTATAAATTAAAAACGATAGGGGAAATTGTTGATGTAACTAAGATCTATAGAATGCTATTCCATCACAAATATATGCATTTGTTCCATCAAATACCTCGCATGAATCTCTAAATAAATATCCTTTATCTTCAGGAGTCTTGTACCATGACTGCAGTAAAGGAGATGTCGAAATATTGTATTTGGAACGTATGATGTCAATAATATTCGGGAGTCAATTCTCTTACAACGGGCAAAAGCATTGCTAAATATCACTGATCAGTAGCAGTGAATATGACTCGCCTTAATTTGTTTGTTCAAATGACTGTAACTAATGCCAATCATTATGTAATGCTCATGTGTCACTTGAGGTTTCTCTCAGGTATAAATAAGAACTTAGTTTGAAAGCAAACATCTGCCTGTCCATAACAATAACAGTTACAGGCAACGTCGCTTCTCTTCGAATATGGGACAGCCGGTAATCATACAGATAGAGAACATTTACTACCCTCTGCTTGCAATAGTTGGTGTTCCTGGTAAGCCGCTTATAATCAGTCAATACTCATCTTTAACAGTTGTTCACTGTGTCACTGTTCCTGCTGTCGGTGTAATGATATTATCTGTTTGTTTTGATGTGTTTGATTTGCAGATACTGGTTAACGGCATCAAAGAAATAACTCAAATGGCTTCAAGTTTCTGTTCTGTTGTTAATGCAACAACGTGAGAGGAAGCACAATTTACTCCGACTATTTAATTTCAGGAATTTAGTGGGAATGTCTCGGCCTTGATAAAGAGTCTTGTAGTTCTGTGTGTGGTCCAAGTATTAGTAACGGAGCTACAAGCCAAACCACCAACTCTTAAAGGGATCCCCGGAGGCTGCTCAAGTACAGGCAAAGGAAATTTTCTGTTATATTTTTGCGAACCCAGGAGAAACAAGAGATTCTCCGGCGCTCACCAGTGCACTCTGGCCCACTGCTGGCGTATTGTAGCCTCCCTGGAATTGTATCCCGCACGCAGACCTAACCAGCTGCCAGATTAGCTTCGGAGCTGTTTGATTCCCCCCTTTCCAACCGGGAGCGGCTCCGGGCGCCCTTCTGGCGCAAGCAGCTGGCCAGCAGCATGTAGACAAGGTTGAAAGCCGAGCCTCATTTGGGATCTCTTGTCTGCACAACCAGTTTTGGGTGCAATTCAAAGTTTTCGGTGTATTTATACCAGAACTTCAGACTATGGTATAGATTTTGGATTGTACTTTAGGCGTCAACTTGGTGGAGCGCAGATTGTTGCGGAGGAAATCAATGGAAATGTTGTTTGGGTAAAATGGGCAGCCAATTCCTTATCGCCAGTTTTATGCAACTGCCCAAGACCAATTTCACGCCACAAAGTCGGCCGATGTTTAATGCTCAGGCGATAAAAAATGCAATCTATCCCACGTTTCCTATGCGTGGTACAAGTAGAGTGACTCCAATATAATTTCTACGGCCCTGCTGCCAATGTTCCACCACAACATTCATAAAAGATCTTTGTAATCTGGGAGAAACGGTGTAAAGGGTTGAAGTTACCACAGGAGATCGGCAGATCCCTCCCCAGTAATTGTATTCAATAGTGTTGCTGCAGACACTAAACCCCTGATGCAGGGGTCATTTCCACCTTCAACAATGTGATGAACGTCGGGCGGGGATTACAATGGGCAGGTCGCCCGTTCTTCACATGGTGTGGTGAAGGTGAAAATTACCCTCTTTACTGCTGGTCCATTCTTCCCGTTTGTAAACCCAAAAGTTAAATCGTTCAAATCAACAATAGACTTTTCACGAAAACTGATGGAAAGAGCAATTCTGTGTCAGAAATCAGTCACAAAACAGGGAAAAGCTACATTGAGATATGGTAATTATATAGGATGTCCGTATAGTCACAGGGATGTCCAATTTTATGTGTGAACAAGCTGCAATTCCCAAAGCATAAGATTCCACTCTTGACAGAGATTTGGACCTGAGACAAGAGCTGTTGTTTTTTTACATTATTCGGCTCAGACTGGACTCCAAAGTACCGTTTTTATGTCATCAAATGGGGGACAATAATTACCACCCAAGACGATCCTGCTCTTGTTTGCAAAGCACAGTCATTCTTTCCAGAGCCCCGCTTGCTATTAATAGGTATTGCACGTTATTAATAAACTAAATTTCAAATGTACTTTGAAATGTTTGCATCTGAGGCATACCAGCGTCCACGCTTATAATAATAACGAATAAATCATAAAATCCCCCCTTCCCATGTCAGACCCTGCGTATCGCTCGCCATTTAGACTGCTTCATTGATGTAAGTGACTCGGGCGGTACATAGTTGGGGCACTATCTATAATAAGACGTTTGTCTTTATATTGTGCACATGAGAAAATGTATCAGTGAGAAATCTTTTTTGCTGGTCATTGGCTGAGGAATAGCACGGGAACGACACCTGGTAGGAATTTTCACCTGCTTCCAGAAAAGAAAAATATAGAATATTGCAATCCGAATCGTGATAAATACCCTGAAACCTACATTGCATGATTATTGAGGATATTTGAAATGTGAAGATACTGGAGTACATTTTCAAGCTGAAGATTGGCTTAAAGCTGGCGTTCGGCTTCGCGCGCCCGCTACTGTCTGTTGGTGGATCTGCAACGCCGGTTTATCGCCAGGAAAGACAGTTGGAAAGCTCTCTATGATGTGTCTGGATGGACATGGATAAGCTATTCGAACGCCATACTTGCACCTGACTGGACATTCCTTTCTGTTAAAGTGAATGGAAAAGAAAATCGGGCGGATTCAACTGCGGCCGTCAGTCGGAAAAAAACATTTCTGGTCCGGTGGAAAGTTGAAAATCCAACCATGTCATTCAATGCACCTTTTTGTTTTTTTCGCAGTAACTCAGAATATGTTAGCGACGTTCATCCATAAAGAAATGTATCTGTTCAGAATTATTAATGTGGTCCATTAGTTTGCGAGAAAGCGAGTGACATCTGAGCGACAAGAAAACATTCCATGCATTTGATACGAAGAATTGTGGACTGATCATCCTCACAGAGTAAGGAGAGTTAGTAATTTAATTTCGTCTTTTTTGCAGCTAATTTGGTGACAATCGTCATTCTCTCCCGTGGAATGTGCGGTCTGTCCAAATGCATCACCCGTTACCTGGTGGCCATGGCAGTGGCTGATCTAATGGTCCTGATATTTGAAGTAATTCTGTATGAGATTAAAGATGCTTATTTCCCATATTCATTCCTGAACTATACTCCAATTTGTAGTCTAAATCTCGCCCTGCTTTTTGTTTCCATTGATTGCTCTGTCTGGTTAACTGTGGCTTTCACTTTTGATCGCTTTGTCGCTATTTGTTACCAAACGTTATGCACAAAATATTGCACCACAAAAACTGCATCTGTGGTGATAGCAGTGGTGTGTTCCTTAAGCGTTTTCGAAAATGGTCCAGTCTACTTTATATATGAACCTCGGGAAATAATTGACAATGCACCATGGTCCTGCTATGTAAAATCAAGCTTCTACACCTTCCCCATATGGGTGGCATTTTTGTGGTTGCAAACCATTTTAACCCCATTTGCACCATTTGTTTTGATCGTGCTGCTCAATGCCCTGACCATCAGGCACATTGTACTGGCCAATAGAGTGAGGAGCGGTCTCCGAGGAATCAACAAGTTTCAGAATGACACTGATCCAGAAATGGAGAACCGAAGGAAATCCATCATTTTACTGCTCGCCATATCTGGCAATTTTATACTGTTATGGATGGTAATTTTTATAGTTTTCATATGTGTGCAATTTACAGATACTCAATTTTTGAAAGCAAATTACAACGACTCGTTCACCATTGCAGAACAATCCGGGTATATGCTGAGGTGTTTGAGTTCCTGCACAAACACGTTTATTTATGCAGTGTCCCAGAGCAAATTCAGAGAGGAATTGAAGAATACGATTAAACGTCCCCTGGCTCTCATTACTAATATAATCAAATAAGTTAAATCGCTTCGCAGAAATAAAATGCAAATTCCTGGCCAATACTCCAAGTGTGGTCTAACCAAGTTTCAATACAAGTTTAGTGTAACTTCTTTGCTTTTCAATTCCATCTCTCTAGAATTAAACCCTAGTGCTTGGTTTGTTTTTGTTATGGCCTTATTGACCTGCCTCGCAACTTTCAGTGATTTGTGCAATTTGTGCTCCCAAATCCCTTTGCTCCTCGTCCCAATTTAGATTCTTACATTCCAAGTAATATGTGAACTCCTAATTCTTCTTATCAAAAGGTAATACCTCACAATTATACATGTTAACAATTACAATCCCATTCTGCAAGTTTGTTAATGGCCCTGTATTCGCGGTCTTTATGACGGCATATTCTGAGATATAGCCATCATACCACCTTTGAATTTTTTAGCAAGTTGGGGATTTCCACACGCGCTTGCATATGCGCTATATCCGAACCTGTGATCTGTCAAGCGTTGTCAAGTTCTGACTGCGCATAAGCTTTGCACAGCATAAAGCGAGCGGGTAAGCAAATTGTATTAGTTTATGCTGCAGTTAGCCACTGTTTCGTGTCTGAGCGATACAAACGTTGAAATAATCTTTAATTGTTTCGAGGTTGAAAAGAGGGCCTATTTGTGTCACCATCTTTGCTTGGTTTGTGTATTAAATACTGTTGCAATGATCGTAATTTATTAATAAAATAGCATTTATGGCTGCTGATTTTTTTAAATGATTGAATGGTGGTGGACCATTGAACAACTAACGGGAGGAGGAGGCTCCATGAATATTCCCATCCTCAATGACGGTGGAGCCCAGCATGTGAGTGCAAAAGACAAGACTGAAGCGTTTGCAACAATTTTCAGCTAGAAGTGCCGAGTGGATAATCCATATCGGCCTCCTCCTGCGGACTCACCATCACAGAAGCCAGTCTTCAGCCAATTCGATTCACTCCACGTGATATCAAGGAACGGCTGAGCGCACTGGATACAGGAAAGGCTATGGGCCCTCACAACATCCCGGCTATGGTGCTGAAGGATTGTGCTCCAGAATTAGCCGCGCTTCTTGCCAAGCTGTTCCCGTAAACCTACAACACTGGCATCTATCCGATAATGTGGAAAACTGCCCAGGCGTGTCCTCCCCACAAAAAGCAGGAGAAATCCAATCCGGCCAATTACCGCCCCATCAGTCGACTCTCAATCATCAGCAAAGTGATGGAAGGTGTCATCAGTAATGCTATCAAGCGGCACTTACTCACCAATAACCTACTCAATGATGCTCAGTTTGGGTTCCACCAAGGCCACTCGGGTGCCTACCTCATTACAGCCTTGGTCCAAATATGGGCAAAGGAGCTGAATTCCAGAGGTGAGGTGAGAGTGATTGCCCTTGACATCAAGGCATCATTTGACCGAGTGTGGCATGAAAGAGCCCTAGTAAAACTGAAGTCAATGGGAATCGAGGGGAATCCTCTCTACTGGCTGGAGACATACCTAGCACAAAGGAAGATGGTTGTGGTGATTGAAGCTAAATCATCACAGCCCCAGGGCATCGCTGCAGGAGTTCCTCATAGCAGTGTGCTCAGCCCAACCATCTTCAGCTGCTTCATCAATGACCTTCCCTCCAAAATAAGGTCAGAAATGGGGATGTTCGCTGATGACTGCAAATTGTTTAGTGCCATTCACCACTACTCAGATAATGAAGCAGTCCATGCCAGCATGCAACAAGACCTGGACGACGTTCAGGCTTGGGCTGATAAGTGGCAGGTAACATTCGTGCCACAGAAGTGCCAGGCAATGGCTTATAATTTTGCCAAAAATGTAGTAAGCCTGAAGATTGGTAGGATTTTAGAATTCATTAAAGCAGGACCAATAAATTGATATGGAAAGTGAAAAAAGTTTACAAGAGTAAATTAGCAGGAGACATAAAAACAGATTGTAAATGTTTCTATATGTATGTAAATAGGAAGAGATTAGTGAAAGCAAACATGGGCCCATTAGAGGCAGAGACAGGAGAAATTATAATGGGCAACAAGGAAATGGCTGAGACATTAAACCAATACTTTGTATCTGTCTTCAAGATAGTGGACACAAAAAAAATCCAGAAATAATGGGGAACCAAGGGACTAGAGAGAATGAGGAACTTAAAGAAATCACTATATGTAAAGGCAAAATACTGGAGACATTAATGGGACTAAGTGGCGACAAACCCCATGGACCTGACGACCTGCTTCCTCTGGGTTTAAAAGAGGTAGCTGCAGAGATAGTGGATGCACTGGTATTAATCTTGGAAAATTCCCTAGATTCTAGAACAGTCCCCAAGGATTGGAAGGTAGCAAACATAACCCTGCTATTTATGAAAGGAGGGAGAGAAAAACGGGGAACTAGGGCCAGTTCGCCTGACATCAATTCTAGGCAAAATCCTAGAATCTATTATTAGGGACGTGGTAACAGGGCCCTTAGAAATTCGTAATATGATTAGGCAGAGTCAACATGGTTTTATGAAAGGGAAATCGTGTTTGACAAATCTGTTAGAGTTTTTTGAAGATATAACTAGTAGGACGAATAGGGGGAACCAGTGGATGTTTTATATTTGGATTTTCAAGAAGCATTCGATAACGTGACACTGTCGACTGACCCCCATAGCTTGTGAGGCAATGACTTAATGTCGACATATATTGGCTCCTTCCACTAAAATTTGCCTTAATTGATCCGCAATTAGAGCGGTCAAATTCGCCAACTTCATCAGTTCTCAGAAACATGCATTCGCTTTTCAACTTCACTGAACATCATGTTCCCCCCTTATTTTTTCCCCAAACAAAGGCACAAACAAAATCAAAGTATCCCCGTGCAGATTCGATGGCTTTTCTTGCAGAGACTAACAGGTCTGCAAAGGCAACTTCATCACTGCCATGGCAACAATAGAATTCTCGTAATGACGTAGTTTGGTCAATCTTTGTATAATTCACATTTTCCCTTCTTATTTGAGGCCATCCAACTTAAAACACAAAAAATCACTTTGTTATAGAATCACAGCAAAAAAATCCCATCAAACTTTTCCAACATGCACACTTTATGAGGGGCCGTTAATATGAATTCGGAGAGGGTAGCGAAGAAGATTTCCCAAAATAATCCAAGGGAGCTGAGCCGGATTGGAATGGCAGAAATCGCTGCCCTGAGTGGGATGAGGGATCTCAGTTCCAACTGGGGATGTAAATTTCGGGAACAAGTATGGACAGGACTTTTGGAAAGTTTATGAAAATAACATTCTAGTAGCACATAGTGGACAATCTAACTTTCATATACAAAACTGTCAGCTCTTCCCGCCATCCAAACCTTGCCCGAAATCCCAGCATCTGCTGCAGTGAGAATGGTAATCCCATTTGGGAACAATTTGACTATCTATCATCATTTTAAAATAAATCACACCAAAATTCATCGTTGAGCAAATGGTGAAATATCCAAAAAGGTGACGGGCATTAGGGGAACGTGTCATATTTTTAAAATAACTCGGCTTCAGGCAGGGCTACTTGCCATTGAACAGAGGGGCGAAGCCGGGTCCCGCTCCAAATTCCGGCTCACAGCTGGCGTGAAGTCTCCTTTTTGACCACCAACGCCTTTGAATTTGAAGGCCATGAACTCCCATAGCCCTTCCAAATGCCTACTGAGCTGGTTATCCACATTTATCTTTCTCACACCCGCTACATATCAGAAAAGACCCTGTCTCCTTCCCCTCCTCCCAATGCCTGTTGATGCTGAAATCCAGCATCTCAGTCTATCCGCGGGGCTGCTCAGCTGTATACAACTGACTACATCACTTTTTGTGTGTATCTGTGAAAATCTTGATCTACCGTGCACCACGGTGCCTCCATATATTGATATTATATAGAAGATACATTGAAAAAGAAAAATGATGATGCACCTAAAATGTAGTTGGTGCTTATCTACCACCAATGTGCACAGTTACTTCTTCAAATGCGTTCTGTGAACCTAGAATGGAATGACCTCAGCTTCAGGAGTCTGCACCTTTACATCAGGAGTACAGATCTCAAAATATCTTATTTCTAAAATATGATCAAAGTAACATTCCCGACTTCTTTTTTTAACGTGAAATGTCCTGCTCCCTGATTCGTAGGAGAAAATACAGCTCGACTTAATCTGTTCGATCAAATTACTTTAATTGATGCCAATTGTGCAATGCTCTTTATCACTTGAGGTTTTTCTCAGGTCTTAATTGGACCTCATTTTGAAAGCAGAATAGCTGTGTGTCCATATCACTGACAGACTGCGTCACTTTGCTGCGAAAATAGGACCGTCGGTAATAATCATAAAGATAGAAATCATATACTAGCGTATTCTTGCAGAAGTTGATGTTCAGAGTAAGACGACATAGGCGGAGAACAACACATGCAGAATCGCTTTTGTAGCTCGTCGTATCACACTCCCAAGGAACTGGATATCAGGCGATCAATGTGCTACCACCTGTTTTGCGGCCTCGCCCCTCTCCAATTCCATTCCCATGTGTAATGCCGTGGGAGATGGACAAATCTGTATCTCAGATTTTATTCGCCGATATCGCTGTACTTTGTACATGAAGAGTTAAGGCAACTGGTTGGGCAGTGATTATTGGAAAAGTTCCAAATACTGAAGAGTGAGGATGAGATACACCAAAGGAAAATTAATTCCTCTTGTTGCCCAGCGAGTAACAAAGTGGCAAACATGTATTATCATCATCAAAAGAACTAAGAGAGAGGCTTAGAGATGTGTTTTCTATCTTGTGAATCAGTGGAGTCCACTTCGGCTTTGAAAAGTGGCAGAGTAACACTACACAGGACATTGTTTCCGGCTTAATTCTAAACAGATTTAAGAAGCATTAACAGAACAATCAAACAGCTGCACGAACTTCAAAGATTTTTAGAGTATTTGCCTCATGTTGTAAAAAATAGTTATTTCTTTTCAATTTGTGCGTAAAAATTACACTGTACTTAATTTTCTTATGCAACTATACTTTAAGTTGAATTAAATGGTCAGACAACTGGGCAGGATCCTTTCTGGGCATGTCCCACTCTCTGCCCGGTTTCCTGTATTCACGGTGCCCAGGTTATCCAATGAACCCAGACAAGGAGTGGCAGAATCTGCCCGCTGTCCTCTCTAGAAACCATCAGAGCAATGTATTTTGATTTAAAAACCGCAGACATTAAACTCCACAAGTCTTCGTGAAATTGAATAACTCTCTGTTAAAATTCAAAAGCCGCTATACAGCCAGATACCTGAATAAATCTGGTGAGTGGCTTTCCTCAAAAACAATGCCCAACAACACACTGAACATTCATAACAAAAGGGTCCAAAGAAAAGCTGAGACATGATTTCTGTGCGTGAAGCTTGTTTAAACCTCTTCTGTACCAATACAGGATTAAAGTAACTTTTAACAACTTAAACCTTAGGCAAATGTAGTGTTATTTTCTCCATAGCCACACTTACATCTGTCTAAATCTGTAGTGGAAGTTGTGTAAAGATGGCAATCTATTCCCACATTGCTCATGTTTCTGTCCAAATCTGAGAACAACCTTTGGTTATTGAACGGCAGGAGGCTCGTTCAGGCCAATCCAGAGCTCATCAGAAGTGCACAGATGCTAAGTTCTATTAGAAGATGGAGTCCAGATTGATTTGTCCCTCACTAACCCAAGGTTGCTGCTGTGTATTATCTCATCCCAACAGCTGCCCAGGCTGTTTTTGAGATTCTGAGCTGTACAAGATGACGGTCTATAAAAGAGACTCACTGTCTCCGAATAATTGTTCTCCAAGCATTTGGAGATATTTATCAGAAACATAATGGCCCAGAATTAGCGAAATTCTCGCGATCTCTGTGGCCAGAAGTTTGCTTTTATCGACGTTCAAGTGATTTCAGCGCTCTGTGGTGGGAATCCCGAGTGTGATGCTGTTGTGATGTCAACAAGCTGCTTAAGCAGCCAATCACATTGCAGAATTCTCACAGACAGGGAACTGGGAAATGAGAAGCTGCTTTAATCGGAAATGTTTTAAACTGTTACAGGGAGCATTATTGGCCCTTGCCCATTCAATTACCATGAGTTTTGCACGACAACTTGCTGCAAGCGAGACATCGAAACGGGGCATTTGGGGCTTGTGTCAACAGAGCAAGCAACTGCGCACCTCATTATCCAATCAGATGGAAGATTAGTCACTGAACAGCGCAGAGGCTGAACCAAGATGTGGAAGTTCGAATAGTGAACTTAATGTTAAATCAGGTACAGGAAATGAAATAAAGAGAGAAGCAGAAATATTGGTTTAAAAGAGAGGGAGAGACAAGAATATGTATAGAAAAACACATGTAATAACGTTTTTTATATCTCCAACAACAATCAAAAGCTGAAGGAATGACACACCAAACTTCTAAAAGTTATTTTTCAGTGCCAGAGAGGTTGTTTGGCAGAAAGTAGAACTTATTACGCCATTAAAAAGGGTACTTAGTGTGAAATGGACGAGCTCTCAATTTCTGTTTCGAGTTTAGTCCCTATCTATTACGTTAACTACAGGAACTTCATGCCGTTATATTCATTGCAGCGGAAAGGCATGATGGCCAGGTGCCGTTTTCAGGCAGCTCACAGCAGAGCATCTTGGACAGCAAATTTTGCGTTTTACAAATTAACTGCATATCTGTGCTCGTCTGAAATTGCTGTCAGATTTGCACATGAATCAACGTGAGAGCCGTTAGCCGTTATTTTGACTGCAAGTTCTGGTCCTTTGACTTTTTTTAATGGATCGTACTCTTTCAAATCACTGCTTCTTTACATTTTCTTCCAGCTAATCTGAAGTTTCTCTTGTGATAGTAACTCCACCCTCAATGTTCATTTTCAAAGTTTGTACAGCCAAGAAGTATTTAACCTCTTCCTTATATTCTCTCAAGTCGTTAAGCTTGGATATTTAACAATCAGTTGCAATGCTGAACGTAAAGGCTCAAACTGTCTTAGATTTTTTTAAGTTTCAGGACTCAAGTTAAGTGTCTCAGGTTTTGTTTTTGCTAATGATTTATTTGTTTTGTCAGAGACTGGAAGAATATTGTCAAATGACAGAGTATGGTGACAAGGCGGAGTAAGAAATGGCCTCACAAAAGCGCGGTTTTAACCTAATCAGGGCCCTTTCTCACTTCCCATGGCGGAGTGCTCGAGGGGGAGACATGTACTTTACCTCCATAAGTAACCACGAGCGCTCCTGTTTTTGCTGTCAAACCACTAAGCCTGGGCGTCAACTTTTCTATTGATAGGAGCTGCTGTTCAAGCACTTGAGAAGAGTAAAAATATACCTGAAGGTTTATCTTTTACGGATATGAGATACTATTTTTAAAGAGTCCAGTCTAGGTGGTTCCTGCACAACATAGAACATAGAGCATAGAAAAATAGGAGCAGGAGTAGGCCATTCGGACCTTCGAGCCTGCTCCGCTATTCAATATGATCATGGCTGATCTTCTATCTCAATACCATATTCCCGCTCTCTCCCCATACTCCTTGACGCCTTTTGCGTCCAGAAATCTATCTATCTCCTTCTTAAATATATTCAGTGAATGTGTAATTTAATATTGGAACAAAGGAAACCATTATTTTCCTTGCCAATTGAGATTTGCGCGTATGCACACTATTTCGAATTGTGTTTCTAATTTGTTTTAATTGATGAAGTCATTACCTATTTAATTAACTTACTAAATACAGCCAGGGGATGCTTAATCATATTCTTCAACCACTCTCTGAATTTCCTCCATGACATTGCATAAATAAACATATTCGTGCAGCAACTCAAAGTCCGAATCTTATATCACGTTTCCCCCAATAATGCTGCGATGATCAGTATAATTTGCCTCTAATTATTCAGCATCTGTAAATTACACACATATGTAATGTAGGAAATGTCTCATTCATAATAGTATAAAAGTACAAGAAATGGACAGCAGAAAAAGGATGGATTTCCCTCGGTTCTCCATCTCTGTATCATTGTGATTCTCACCACTGTTGTTTCCTCGGAGACTCCTCCTCATTCTATTGCCCAGTACAACGTGCCTAATGGTCAGAACATTGAGCAATAAAATCAACACAAATGGAACCAACAGGGTTCAAATGGTTTCCAACAACAAAAATGCTACCCATGTGGGTAACGCTATAGAAGATTGATTTTACAGAGCAGTACCACCTAACTCATCCTAATGCTCTGTTGGTACCCTTTGGGACTTTAAAGGGAATTGTTATAAAGATTATCAAAGGCTTTTCCATGCTGAAGTTCTGTTCACAGGATGTCACTCCTTATAAGGAATAACATCTCATCTTGAACGAAAGGCGGATCAAACATTTTTGTTTCCAGATGTCTTTCAGGCCACGAATCGGGATAAACACAGGAAAAACAAAACCAATGTGTTCTTATTCAGGCTACACTGGCTATCCTTCAAACAGAAGCTTTGGTCATTTCAGGAAATAAGCATTAAATGACATGGAGCTTTAAAGCAACACGAAACGTCCAATTGGGTGAATGTTCATTTTCGGACTGAAACATGATCCACCGCCCCTTTCATACCCGCCGATTTTAGTATTCATTGATGTGAAGGAGCAGAAGATTGGGCAGAGCGTAAAACGGGCAGCCAATTGTCATTGCCTATGTTTCCCTTCCGCCCGAGAAAAAATCAACACAATCGAGTCCTTGGGGAAATTTTAACTCCCAGGGACAGTGTAAAATGGGGGATGTCGGATTAGACGCCTATTACACACGGTGCCCGATTTTCAATTTTATTAAAGTCGATGGAATATAAATCAGGTGACGTCATAATGAGATGTCAATTCAATACCGTCCATTTTACACTGACACCAATGTTAACTTCGCTCTTTCTCCGGGAAAAGCCCGTGTGTCAGCAAGTGGTGCATGTTATTCCCACATTCTTACAACATAGTAGAAATTATCAAATAATTAATAACATCCAATGGAGTGATTGCTCCAGGTGCGCCATTCTTAACATTCATAATCGTATTTTTTAATATTTAATTATTTTTAACCCAGCACGACCCGCGTTGAAGTGACGGGGTCGGATCGGCCATTATACTCCATTATACTCAGGTGGGGCGTAAAACAGGCGGTCGGTCAACCCGTCAGTTTCGAGCCTGGCGGTTCAGTGTAAAATCTGTTGAATTGTATTTTACCCTGTGTATAACTCATTCACTTTTTTCAAGCTACATCGAAACGAAATCAATATAAAAGCATTTTTGAAGTTAATTGATCAGGAAGACATTTTAATGTTATTTTATTTGGTAAGAAAGATAATCTGATTCAGAGAAAATTCCTTGTCTATATCACTTGCACACTGTTGTTTATATTTGTTCAGTGTATTATTACATGACGATTCTCTATACAATTCGTTAAAAATTATAAGTTTTACTGAAAGTTGTCGTTTGAATCTTTGAAATAAAATGATAGGTTGACGTTTATGTATTTACGCAATATTTGCCTGTTTAAGCAGTCATTCATAGTCTGTTTGATAGAAACAATGAAAAATCCTTGACTTCAGAACCTAAAGAGAGATTTCCGATAATATTCATTTCACATTCATGACCAACAACCGAAATGCTGTCAGATCCTGGGATCCTCCAAATCCCACCCATGGGCTCACACACTTCCTCCTCCCCCCGCCAGAAAACACATTCGAATACCGAGTTCTACCAGACTGTATGTTCTGCATCTGCGGTGCTGCCAATGCAAAGGGTTCACCAGGGGACGATTCTCGCAATACCCAATTCCCAGTGTGGCATAAACCCTAGCCCACCCCTCCCCTCCCCCGCCCCACCCTCTGTGTTAATTAACCTCAGCTCCGCAGCTGCAACCCTGCAGAACCCGCGGCAAGTACTTTGTGCTTTCGTATCTCAGCACACCTGCTGCACAACTGGTGCCATTTCATCCTGGGTTCTTAATCCGATTCTTCTAAACGTAAATTTCGTGTGTCAGCAGTACTGAATGTCAGAACGCTCCCATCATTGGCCAGAGTCTAAGATCACCCTCTGCCTTACAGGTCTGAATAGCAGGAGAAGCTCAGAATATCATGTACTAAAAAAAATAACTTATATCAGGGGCCATGATAATATTGAATTGTGTCTTATTGAGAATATCCCATCTGTAGCTCCAAATAGCATAGCCGGGGTTTTCAGTATGAGCGCTCTCGAATTCTCATCCCCATTTATTCAAGTTAATTGAAAAATAATCAGACTGGCAAGTGCGGAAACACGAAGCTCAGGTGCTCCTTCTTTCATTCTGTGCGAGCAATACGACGCGAGCTTCCTGTGTGCACATGTAATTTCTATTGAAGTACTTCTCTTATAGTTGGGGATGTAATTGAATAATTTTCACTTTGGGTGATTAGTGTAAAATAGACGATATCAAATTAGCTATCGTTATGCACCTTGCCTGATTGTTCTTTCCATTGGAGTCAGTGCAATAGAAAATTGGGCGGGGCGCATAATGGAGTCGCATTTCCATCGGGCCACTTTACTATTTCATGAAGTTAAAATTCCCATTTTTTAAAAATTGGGCGAAGCTATTTAACTTATTCAAATGAATACGTTACAGGAGCCAGGGGAGGCTTAATCATATCCTTCTGGTCATCTCTGAATTTACTCAGTAATATTAACCACCCAGAACCAAACTGCGATACTGATACTTGGCTCTGAAAGAAAATTACAAGACTTTCTACAAATGCGACAATATCCCCATTAAATTTTTTGATTGAAAACTTTGGAACAAATTGTGCATTCCGACCGGTTATTTTATGAGGAATATGTCAGAAACTTTGAGTTTTCTAATTGTGATTTATTTGCTGGCGGTAATTAATGCCTGCACATCAACCACATCAAACAAACTGATATTATTAGACCGACAGCAGGAGCAGTGATACAGTCAAATACTGCTAAAGGTGAAGATTAACTGAATATAAGCAGTTTATTCTGAACACCAACTTTTGCAGGAATACGACAGTATGTGCTTTCAATCTGTATGATTATTACCGGCTGTCCTATTTTCGGAGAGAAGCGACGTTGTCTCTCTGTGTTATGGCACACAGATATTCTGCTTTCAAAATTAGGTCCTGTTAAGCCCTGAGAGGAAGATCGAGTGATAAAAGAGCATTGTACATTCAGTGTCAGTTAAAGTCATTTGAAAAAAGAGATTAAGCCGAGCCATATTTGCTCCTAATGATCAGGGAGCAGGACATTACCCATTTAAAAAAAGTCAAGAATGATAGATTGATCATATTTTAAAATAAAGTAGTTTGAAATCTACACTCCTAAAGTAAAGGTGCAGACTCCTGAAGCTGAGTTCATTCCATTATAGGTCAATGGAAGGCATTTGATGAAATAACTGTGCATATTAGAGGTAGATAGGCACCACCGACATTTTAGGCGCATCATAAATTTTCTTTCTAGTTGATATTCAATATAATATCAATATAAGGAGGCTCCGTGGTGCTCGTTAGATTGAAGAGCGTTCACAGATACACACAGAAATTGAAATAGTCAGTTGTATACAGCTGAGCAGCCCAGCGGATATGCTGAGATGTTGGGTTTCAGCATTAACAGGCTTTGGGAGGAGGGGAAGGAGACAGTGTCTTGTCTGATATGTACCGGGTTTGAGAAAGATAAATGTGGATAACCAGCTCAAAGATGTTTGGAAGGGCTATGGGAGTTTATGGTCGTCAAATTCTAAGGACTTGGAGGGCAAAAGGAGACTTTACGCCGACTGTGTAGCCGGAATTTGGAGCGGGACCCGGTTATACCCCTCAGGTCAACGGCAAGTAGCCCTGCCTGAAGCTGAGTTATTTTAGAAATATGGCACGTTCCCCTAATGCATGTCAAATTTTTGAATATTTTACCATTTGATCAAAGATGATTTTTGGTGTGATTTATATGAAATGATGATGTACATTTAGATTGTACCCCAAAGGGATTGCGATTCTCACAGCAGCAGATGCTGGGAATGGGGGAGGGGGTGGTGGTGCGGGCGGGGGCGGGGGGTGGGGGCCGGGGGAGGGGGGAGGCGTTGTTGGGCGGGTGGCGGGAGGAGCTGCAGTTTTTATATGAAAGTTAGATAGCCCATTTTTCGAAAGTTGAATCTCCAGTTGGAACTGAGGTCGCTGATCCCAGTCAGGGCAGCGATTTCAGCCATTACAATCCGTCACTGATGCCTTCGATTATTTGGGGAAATCTTCAACGCTCCCCTTCCGAACTGATATTAGCGGCCCCTCATAAAGTGTGCATGTTGGGAAAGTTTGATGGGATTTGTTTTCTGTGATTCTGTAACAAAATTAGATGGTTTTTTTCTTTTAAGTTGCATGATTTGAAATAGGAAAGGTAATATGACATATACATAGTTTGAGCAAACTGCATCTTTATGAGACTTCCATTAATGACATGACAGTGATGACGTTAACTGCGCAGATCTGTCAGTCTGACAAAAAAGAAACAGAGAATCTGATGGGCTTTCTTTGCTTTGTCTCTGCCTTTGTTTAGAAATAAATTAAGAGGAAAATGATGTTCAGTGAAGAGATCAGCATAGTTGTAAAGCGTTTGCATATGGACTGAGAACCCATGCAGTTGTTGGTTTTAAGCTCTCTAATTGCGGTTCAATTAAGATCACTTTTAGTGGAATGAGCCAATACATTTAACATTGCCTCTCTAGCTAGGGGTCAGTTGACCTCACGTTTTGTTGACTGCAATGTAATTTCTGCAGCTGGATTAATTTGCACTGAAACGGCCCGTCTCGCTTTTCCCTTGTCTTTAATTTTGTCTGGAGAACTGAACTCTGGGTTTACATAGAATTACATAGAAAACACAGTCAAGAAATAGTATATTCAGTCCCACCAGTCCATGCCGGCGTTAATGCTCCACTCGCGCCTCCTCTCATAGTTCCTCATCGACGCCTATCAGCATAACCCTCTATCCCCTGCTCCCTCATATGCCTATCTAGCTTTCCCTGAAATACATCTATACTATTCGCCTCAACTACTCCCTGTGGTAGCGAGTTCCTTATTCGGACCACTCTCTGGGTAAAGAAGTTTCTTCTGAATTCCCTATTTGATTCCTTGGTGACTATCTTATGATGAAGGCCTTTAGATTTGCTCTTCTCTCTGTCTACTCTATCGAAATCTTCCATAATTTCAGTGACCTCTATTTTGTAACCCCTTAGGGATGACTTTTCAAGAGAAAAGAGACCTAGACTGTTCTTCCTTTCCAGATATGTATAACCTCGCAGTTCTGGTATCATCCTTGTAATGTTTTTCCACCCTCTCCAGTGCCTTTATATCCTTGTTCATTATATGACGACTAAAACTGTACACAGAACTCCAAGTCTGTTCTAATCATGTTTCTATTCAAGTTTAGTATAAGTTCTCTACTTTTTAATTCTATCCCCCTAGAAATGAACCCTCATGCTTGGTTTATTCTTATTATGACCTTATTGACTTGCGTCGCAACTCTGAGTGATGTGTATTTGTACTCCCTGATCCCTTTGCTCCTCTACCCCATTTAGATTCTTATTTTCCAAGTAATATGCAACCTCCTCATTCTTCGTACCAAAATGTAATACCTCACACTTACCTAGGTTAAAATTAATTTGCCAATTGTATGCCAATTCTGCAAGTTAATTAATGTCTTCATATAATTTGTTGCAGTTCCTCTCAGTATTGCCTGAACTCTCCCCCGAATGTGGTGACCTCTGCAAATTTAGAAATTGAGTTTTTGTTTCCAAAGTCTAAATCATTCGTATAAATTGTGAATAAAAGTTATAAATTCTCAACTTGAGGACAAAATGGCAGATCAGGAAGGATCGATTCACTGAAAGATTCATACGCCCGGGATCATTTACAAAATTAAGCAGTTGATGGGAATAGATGGCTGGTCCAACAGATCACTACATGTGTTAATGACGGGAGTAGGAGTTGAGGGATATGTTACGGAAACTGGTGTTAGGTTTAGATCAGTTAAAGCAACAGATATGTTTGTCTAATTGATTTTATTTTGGATCTGAAAAATTCTTGTGTTTGTTCAGATCCGATATCGCCTGTCTTCCAACATCGGCAAAAGTTAATAATACTCCAAACATTTATTTCTCCTACAATATAACATCAAATATGAGGAACAGATGGCTGCTTCCATTTCCTTTAGAGATTCCTGTTTGTAGATGTCAATTGAACAACTTCTGCTGGCTTCCGATGGATGTAATGGCATTTTATTTCTGGGAAGACATTGAACCTATTTGATTAAATTATTAATGAGAACCAGAGGGCGCTTAATCATATTGTTTAATTCCTCTCTGAATTTGCTCTGACACTCTGCATAAATAAACGTGTTTGTGCAAGCACTCAAACACATAAGCATATACCCGGATTGTTCCGCAATGGTGAAAGAGTCGTTGTAATTTGCTTCTAAAAATTGAGTGTCTGTAAATTGCACACATATGAAAACTATAAAATTTACCATCCATAACAGTATAAAATTGCCAGATATAGCGAGCAGTAAAATGATTGATTTCCTTCGGTTCTCCATCTCTGGATCAGTGTGATTCTGAGCTTTGTTGTTTGCTCGGAGACCACTCCTGATTCTATTGGCCAGTACAATGTGCCTGATGGTCAGGGCATTGAGCAGCACGATCAACAAAAATGGAGCAAATGGGGTTAAAATGGTTTCTAACCACAAAAATGCTACCCACATGGGTAAGGTGTAGCAGCTTGATTTTACAGAGCAGGACCATGGTTCATTGTCAATTATTTCCCGAGGTTCATATACAAAGTACAATGGAACATTTTCTAAAACGCTTAAGGAACACACCACTGCTATCACCACAGCCGCAGTTTTTTCGGTGCAATATTTTGATCGCAACGTTTGGTAACAAATAGCGACAAATCGATCAAAGGTGAAAGCCACAGTTAGCCAGACAGAGCAATCAATGGAAACATAAAGCAGGACGAGATTGAGACTACAAATTGGAGTATAGTTCAGGAATGAATGTGGGAAATAAGCATCGTTAATCTCATACAGAATTACATCAAATATCAGGACCATTAGATCAGCCGCTGCCATGACAGCCAGGTATCGGGTGATGCATTTGGAGAGACCGCACTTTCCACGGGAGAGAATGACGAGTGTCACCAAATTAGCTGCAAAAAATTGTAAATTAAATTACTAACTCTCCTTACGCTGAGAGGATGATCGGTCAACAGTTTTTTTTTAATGAATTTCATGGAATATTTTCTTATCACTCAAATCTCTCTCTTTATTTCTGCCATTCTATCAGATGATCCTTGGAATTCTGATACATGTCGCTAACTTATTCTGAGTTTCTTGAAAGCAAAAAGTGCTGCAGTGAATGGCATGGTTGGATTTTCAACTTTCTACCGGACCAAAAATGGACTTTTCCCACTGCCGGCCGCAATTGAATCCGCCAGATTTTCATTTCTCTTCTGGAATGTCCGGCTAGATGCAAAAAATCCAAAAGGGTGACTGAGTTGTTTATCCCTGTCTCTCCATACACATCATGGGCTAGCTTTCCATCTGTCTTTCCTGGTGTAAACCGGTGTTGTGGATCCACTAACAGATAATGGCCCGAAAATTAGACCTAATACGCGAGAGTACGCACTGTGTACTCTCGCGTTTTAGGTCTCCAATTGCCGGTTTCCAGCATGCACTGCGCATGCGCGGGAAACCGGCACTTCGTGAACTCAAAAGGGGCGGTCCCTAAGTGAACCGCGTGCGCGCTACAGGCTGTGCGCACGCAGCGCACTTAGGGGGAAAAATTAGGTCGCGCCCCGTTTGGGGCGCAAATATCGTCTGGACGCAAATATTAGCGCCTGGCGCTAATTATCGCCACTGACTGGAAACTTCACTTTTACCGCCCGGGAGGTGAGTGGAGCGCTAAATCAGGCGCTGCACACCTGTCTTAAGGCGCAAAGGCCGAGCAGTGAGGCGCTAACTCAGTGCGCGAGCGCAGCGCAGGTGCTGCCAGTTAGCGAGGGAACACAGACACACTGGCGCCGGCCAGTTCTTAAAGGGGGGGGGGCAAACTTGCTCCCCAGCCACACCCTGCTCATTGCAGCCTTGAATCTCGGCCTGGAGAGACCTGTGAATCCATTTTGCTGCCAAGGATGGAGAGGGTGAGAGAACGAGCTCAGCGCTTCACCGAGCGGGCCTTGGATGCTCTGGTTGGCGCGGGGGAGCGCAGAAGATGTATACTCTTCCCTGAGAGTGGCAGGAGGCCTTTGCCACGCGAGTACAGAAGAGTGTGGAGGGAGGTGGCTCAGAGCGTCTCCTCCAACAGCATGGTGCCCAGGACCCATGTTCAATGCCGCAAAAAGTTCAACGACCTCACTCGGGTCATCAGGGTGAGTGGCTTTTTCTCAATACCTCTCCATCCCTCCATCTCAACCTCACTCTATGGCCAGAGGGTCTTAAAACCCCAATGCACAACACTCATCCAACACCTATGGCCCTTTCATGAAACACACACACACATTCCACACTTTGCATACAGTAAGGGCTATTCACCTAGGGGAGGCACATCAGGCAAGACCATGGCTGTATACAGTAAGGGCTATTCACCTATGGGAGGCACATCAGGCAAGACCATGGCTGTATATTTACTCAGATGCTGTCCTTTTTCTTGCAGGCCAAGCTGGCGCATAATAGGAGACAGCAGCAACGGACAGGTGGAGGGCGGCCTCAGCTGCAACCCCTCAGCGATCTTGAGGAGCGCGTCCACAGGATTGTGGCAAGCCGGGTGATTGGTCCCGTCACCACTGGAGACGCCGACCCCGTTCTGGACAGCAATGGTAAGGTCATCACCTTTTTGTCCTCTGTCCTTCCACTTGTCCCTCACAACACCAGCCTTTGACACTTTCAATCCAACTTGCTAACTCGCTGCACTTATTCCTCCCTTACTGCCACCCAGTCCTCACGCTAAAGCCACTCTTGTACCTCCCTGCTTTCAGATGGTGATTCACCAGCTGAGGAGACGGGCCCTGAAGCTGCTAGTGGGAGTGAAGCTGCAGCCGAGGAGGAAGAGGAAGACGGAGCATCAGTGCCACCCTCTCCCGAGGAAGCCCATGCCCACACTGGGAACACGCCTTCCCTGGAGGGGAGCAGGGGGGAAGGGTCTGATGAGGGTGAAGCTCCAGGACCCAGTGGGCTGCAGCAACGCCATGGGGGTAGGGAAGAACGGGGGCCTTCTCCCCAGAGGGAGAGTATGCCAGCGACTCCTACTGCAATGGACGCAGTGGAGGAGCGGCTGATCGCAGAAATGAACACCCAGGCGGTGGGCATGCACACTGAGCTCATGGGTGCAGTGGGAAGGGTGCCCAAATGCATTGAGTCACTGGCAAGGAGTGTGGAGCACTTCACTGTAGCACAGGCGGATGCCACACTAACGCTTAGTGCTGCAATTCAGTCACTGACTGCCGTGATCTCATCTCTGACTGCTCTCATGCAGACTCAGATTGAGGCCACGCGAGCACTGACTGCTGCCAACCTCGATGGTTCGTTCACATGTTCCCGGGGCTCTCACTGCGCCGCAGCAGGCCAGCAATCTGTGCTCCAGCAGATTGCTCCGGATGCTGAAGTGCTGCCCCGTGGGAGTGCCAGTGTGTCGGGCGAGCAGGGAGTTGCTGTCCTCCCTCACGATGACAGCATTCCTGCTGCCAACACTGTCACTTCTCCACTGCACTTGCCACCGCCTGTAGGACAGACTGCTGCCGCCCATGCAGAGTTTGTGCAGTCTGCAGCTGGGCCCTCCAGGCCCAGAACTGGTCGAGGCCGTCCTTCAGGGGCATCTGCAGTGTCAGGGTCTGACAATCAGCAGCCTTCCACCAGACTTGCTGCAGCCACTGAGGTCCCATTACGGAGGAGCAGTAGGGTTAGAAGGGGGGAAGTGCGCAAGGGAAGGAGATCACCCTCGAAGGGCAAAAAGTAGGAGGTGTGACAAAATGCTGGTCATTTTTTTATTAAAGGCCGACGTTCGTGGTCCAACTTTTGTTTAGTGTTTTGGACATTATCTCCAGGTTGTGAGAACCAGTTATGTTAATGACTGTTTTTTTGTGTTTATTTCTATGAGTTTGTCATGAGGAAATGACACACACAGAGTTTGTAAAATAAATAAGTTTTTGTATTCAAAATATACATGTTTGGTGTTTGGAATCATTGGTGCCTTGGCCGGCTTAGGGGTTGCGTGCTGGGTTCATTGATGTTGTTAGCAATGGCAGAAGCCATTTCCACAGCAGGGGCCCTAGAAGTGGCTTGCTATCAGCCGTTGACGGACGGCCCTTGCAGTTTCACCATTGTGGGCCGGCCTCCCGCCTTGGTGCTGCTGATGATCATCCTCCTCGTCCTCTTCCTCCTCTTCCTCCTCCTCCTCTGGTGGTGCTCCAAGGCCTGGTGGCATTGGCTGGGTCCTGACGATTGCCATGTTATGCAACATGCAGCACACAACTACGAAGTTGGATATTCGCTCATGCGAGTACTGCAGGGCTCCTCCAGAATGGTCGAGACAGCGGAACCGTTGCTTCAGCACGCCGATTGTGCGCTCAATGATGTTCCTGGTAGCTTGATGGCTCTCGTTGTACCGCAGCTCAGCAGGGGTGTTGGGCGTACGGAGCGGTGTCATCAGCCAGGTGCTCAATGGATACCCCTTGTCCCCGAGAAGCCAAACAACTGGCTGATGCGGTGCCTCGAAAAGTTCTGCCACAGTAGTCTGGCGCAGGATGAAAGCATCGTGGCAGCTGCCAGGATAGTGGGCATTGACAGCGAGTATCAGCTGTCTGTGGTCACAGACCAACTGAACATTCAGGGAATGGAACCCCTTTCTGTTCCGGAATTCCTCGGCATTCTCATGTGGAGCACGCAAAGCCACATGCGTGCAGTCAATGGCGCCCTGCACCATGGGGAAGCCCGCTATCCTCGCAAAGCCCAGAGCTCGGTCACGCTGCTTGTCTGGGGTCATGGGGATAGAGATGAACTCTTGTCTCCTTTTAAAGAGGGCATTTGTGACCTGCCGGATGCAGCAATGCACCGTGAACTGGGAGATATTGGCGAGGTCCCCAGCAGCAGCTTGAAATGAGCCAGTAGCATAGAAGTTGAGAGCCACTGTGACCTTCACTGCCACCGACAGAGACGTCCTGGACCTCAGTTGAGGTTGCAGATCTGGCTGCAGCAAGTGGCAGAGCTCAGTGACCACCTCCTTGCTGAATCGCAGCTTTCGCAAACACAGCTCCTCAGACATATGAATGTAGGAGAGCTGTTCACGATATACCCTGGGAGGGTAAGCTCTCCTGTACATACGCCTGTTGGCCCTCCTCCGTCTGGCCATCATTGCCACTCTCTCTCTGCGTCTCTGTGTCCTCCGATTCAGCTGGAGCAGGACAACGCCCCCAATCAGTGCAGCCCCCATAGTCTCTTTGCAAGCAAAGTTATGAAGGACAGCAACCAAAGTACCAGCGAAGTTAGGATCAGTAGGCAAAACTACCTCACAAAGCGTTGACTCAATGCTGAAGTCTCTCTTTCTCTCTCTCCGAATCTCTCTCTCTCTCTCAGAACGAGTGGTGCAAAAATGTCAACCACAGAAAAAGACAGGAAAAGGCCCCCTTTAAATAGCGCCTCCCCCCAGCCCCACAGCGATTGATAGCGTTCCAGTCTTCCGGTCGTTGGATGCGCCAGGCGGTAAGGCAGGGGCACCACTCAATTTCTGCTCCGGGGCGCCACAAGGGCATTGCACCATGGAATGACGTCACAATCTGCGCGTGCAGGTGGTCGCAGCGGTAAGGTTTAGCGCCGCCGCACAATGTCTAGTTAAGTTCCCGAGCGGCGCAAACATCGCTGCGCCCGGGCGCTAGCGGCTTTGCGCCCCATTAGCGCCCTCTTAAGGCGCTAACGGGAGGCGCAACCAACTGAATTTTTACCCCTTAGTGCTTTGAACGCGCAGGTAAGCATGGAAGATTTTACACATAAAGAAAGGAGGCGTAAGACCCACTTTTAACAAGGTAAGTAGTTAATTAAGTATTATTTTAATTTAACAGTTATCTTTTTTAGAGACTTTAAAGAAAGGTAAGTATATTTTTATAACTTTTAAAAAGATTTTAAACTTTTTCAAAAATTTAGATTTTTGTTTAAAGTGGTTAATTTATTTAACTATAGTTATTTTATTAATGTGATTTTTTTTTAAAAACATTAATTGAGGTTTAGCTGTTCTTTTGGGGGTAAGTTGTATTCATAGCTTTGACTGTTCTCCTGTCAAAACTATGAATGAAAGATGGTGTGCTGCCATTGGCTCCAACTGAATCACGTGATCCCAGAGCTCGTACGAACTAACTGCGTCTGTGGGTCACGCAAGCACTGCCCAGCTGCAGCCTTGAAACTAAAGTTCGTGTGGGCCCGGAGGGAAAAGGTTGGCGCGCAGTGAGATATCGCGGGGAAGCCTTACCCCCGCAGGAACGCTCAGTTTTTAATTTCTGGGCCAATAGTGGGCGGGCGAATCGCAACAGCAGTTTTAAGCTAAACGTTCAATTGAAAATGTCCCCAGTATCTCCTCATTTCAACTATCCTCAATTATGATGTATTGTAGTTCTCAGTGGGATAACACGAGTCTGACTGCAATATTCTATCATTTAGACTTCTGGGCGCAGCTGAAAATTCCTACCTGGTGTCCTTCCCGTACTTTTCCTCAGCAAATGAACAACAAAGAAAAATGTCTCAGTGATACATTGTTTCATATGCACAAATAATGGAAAACATTTCATTTTGGTATTTGCCCCATCTATATACCGCCACAAACGCATTCATCAAAGTAGACAGTTAAATGACGAGCGATCCGCGGGGTCTGAGAACGGGCAGAGGGAATTTTATGATATATCAGTTATTATTAGAAATGTGGACTCTGGTTTGCCTCAGGTGCAAACATTTAAAGAAATGTGATATTTGGTTTATTAATAACGGGAAATAGATTTTAATACGAAGCGGGGCTCTGGAAAGAATGACTGTGCTTTGCAAAGAGGATCAGGTTGGTCTTGGGTGGTAATGCGCCGGCCGCCCGTTATCTGGCCGCTCGATGTCCAGTTTATTAGACCAATGGATCTGAATATCGGAAGGGGCGTATAACAGGCAGCCCAGGCCATTCCGCTCAGGAATTTCTACCTCCAGAGAGCTGCTGCTAAATGACGAGCTCTCCTTCAATAATTTCTCAACAATTATCCGAAATGTATTTTAAGCTGTGTATTTGAATCCAAGTATAATTATTGTCAAAAGCAAAACACTGTGGATGCCGGAAATCTGAAATAAAAGCAGAAAATGCCGGAAATACTCAGCAGGTCAGGCAGCTTCTGTGGAGAGAGAAACAGAGTTAACGTTTCAGGTCGACGACCTTTCGTCAAAAAAAGTTATTGTTCCCATTTGACGAAATAAAACTGTTCTTTGGAGGCCGATCTGAGACGAATAATGTAAAAAGCAATAGCTTTTGTCTCAGGTGCAAATCTCTGTCAAAAGTGGGAAAGAAAACTTTGGTAACATAGCTTGTAGAAATACAGCATTGGAAATCCCTGTGACTGTCGGGGCATCCTATATAATTAACGCATCGCTGTTTATCTATCCTCCATCTGCACTTGATGTGTGACGTGATATTACTCTTTCCTCCAGTCTTTGTAAATAATGAACGTTTCAAAGCACTCCCAGCTGATGGATTAAAGTATATTATTGATTTGCACTATTTATCTCTTGGTTTATCGAACGGGACAGTAGGACCAGCAAAGAGGTTAATTTTTACATTTACCACATGGAGGATCATGTGAAGAACGGGCGATCTGCTCATTGTAAACTCCGCCTGACTTTCATCGCATAGTTGAAGGTGGAAATGATCCCTGCATCAGGGGTGTA
Source organism: Squalus acanthias (assembly GCA_030390025.1). NCBI lineage: Eukaryota > Metazoa > Chordata > Chondrichthyes > Squaliformes > Squalidae > Squalus > Squalus acanthias. The sequence continues at coordinate 32,975,670 of CM059449.1, read as the reverse complement.
ATGTCTGCAGCAACACTGTTGACAATAATTACTGGGGAAAGGTCTGCCGATCTCTTGTGGTAACTTCAACTCTTTACACCGTTTGTCCCAGAATACAAAGATCTTTTATCGAAGCTGTGGTGAAATATCGGGAGAAGACCAGTGGAAATTCTATTGCAGTTACTCTACTTCTACCATGCACAGGAAACTTGGGATAGATTGTATAATTTATCGCCTGGGCATTAAACATCGACCGACTCTGTGGGGTAGAAATTGGTTTTGGGCTGTGGCGCTGAACAGGAGGTAGCGGATGGGCCGCCTGTTATACGCCTCGCTTGATATTCAGTTCGATTTAATTTAATGGAACTGAACATCAGGCGGGGAGTGAGAGTCAGACACAAGAGCGCCGCTCTGCCCCTGTATGTAGAAAGGAAAATCTGGCAGCTATGACCGCAGGTGTGAACAGAACCTACCCGAATGTCGATCCATTGATAGTAATGGAGGACAATCCGCTGTTTTTAGGGAAGCCTCTCCTCCGCGGAGGATTTGGCTTTTTGTGCTTGGCCCAGGCGATGACGAACACCCCGGATTTAAAGACTAAAATCTATCCCATGCTTACCGGTGAAATCACCTTTGGATTTAAAATGACAACAGCGCAGCCGTAGCTGGAGGTGCTTTTGTGGCACTTGTTTCATTTCGCTTTGTTGCCTCAGAACACTAACTTACTCCAACTTAAAGCAACATAATATATCGCACAGTTTCAGAATCAAGCGCTTCGGGTTTCACGATAAGCTCTATTACCGAGTAGTTGCAAGCGATCAATGACCTCGCCTGGCACAAACACATAGTGCCTACATAGATCCACTGTTTTCCACAGTCAGTAGAAGTGATAAAACTCAATGCTCCAGTCCCAACTCGGAAAACTAGTGACCGTGGGCATGAAATTCATCTTGGGAACTGGCGTAATACTGGCGATAACGAATTGGCTACACGTTTTACCAAATTACATTTCGATTGACTTTCCCCGCACCACTCTGTGCTCCACCAAAGTGACTCAAAGTGACCAGGTGGTAAAGACCACAATCTTCGCTATTGTCTATAGATATGGTATAAAAACACCGAAAAGTTAGAGTTGCAGCAAAAATGGGTTCTGCACACAATAAATCCCAGATGAGCCTCGGCTTTCAGCCCTGTTGAAAAGCTGCTGACCTCTGCATGGGCCAGAAGGGCGCCCGGAGCCGCTCCTTAATGTACAAGGTGGGGAATCAGTCAGCTACGATGCTGATCTGACAGCTGGTAAGGTCTGCGGCCAGGATACAGTCCCAGGGAGGCTACAATAAGCCAGCAGTGCGCCAGAGTGTACTGCTGGGTCCGGGAGAACCTCTTCTGGTTCTCCTGGGTTCACAATATTATAACAGACAATGTCTTTGCCTTTTCTTGAGCAGCCTTCGGGATTACCTTTAAGAATTGTTGGTTTGGCTACTCAATCCGATACCAATACTTGTCCCAGACACAGAATTACAAGACTGTCTATCAAGGCCGAGACATTCCCAATAAATTGCTGAAATTAAATACTCAGAGTAAACTATGCTTCCTCTCAGGTTGTTACATTAACAGTGTGAGAGAAGCGTGGAGCCATTTGAGTTATTTATTTGATGCCAGTAACCAGTATCTGCAAATCAAAACACATCAAACCAAACAGATTATATGATTACACCAGCAGCAGGAACAGTGACACATTGAAGCAGTGTTAAAGATGAGTATTAACTGATTATAAGTGGCTTACCAGGAACACCAACTATTGCAAGAATCGGATAGTAAATGTTTTCTATCTGTATGATCACCGGCTGTCCCATATTCGGAGAGAAGCGACGTTGCTGTTATGGAGAGGCAGATCTTTGCTTTCAAACTAAGGTCTTATTTATACCTGAGAGAAACCTCAAGTGACTCATGAGCATTGCACAATAATTCCCATTAGTTACATTCATTTGAATGAACAGATTAAGGCGAGTCATATTCACTGCTACTGACCATGATATTATGCAATGATTTTGCTTGTTAAAAGAGTAAGGACACTAGAATACTATTGTCATCATACGTTCCATACAAAATATTTCCACATCTCCATTAATGATTTCATGGTACAAGACTCCTGAAGCTGGGGATATTTAATTCTAGATACATGCAAGGCATTATAAATGCCTATATTTTGATGGTTTAGCTTTGTCTAGATCTTAGTTACATAAAGAATGTACTGTATCTTCTTTAATATATACTATATATAAGTTATATTAAGGGGCCTCAGTGCTAAATGTGAGACTGAAGAACATTCAGAAACACACAGAACGTGATATAATCTGTTGCATACAGCTGAGCAGCCCCAGAGATAGGCAGAAATGTTAGTTTTCTGGAGATATGAACAGGCCTTGCACGGAAATAAAGAAGGGATTAACAGTTAGATGGGCAGTTTCACCTTTCGAATGTCATTTGGGTAAACCCTCTAAACCGCTTAGCCATACGTAGAATCATAGAAAGTTACAATAGAGAAGGAAGCCATTTCGGTCCATCGTGTCTGCGCCGGCCAACAAAGAGCTATTCATCCTTATTCCACTTCCCAGCTCTTACTCCGTAGCCCTGCAGGTTAGAGCATCCCAAATGCACATTCAAGTAATTTTTAAATGTGGTTAATGTTGCTGCCTCTACCACCCTTTCAGGCATTGAGTTCCAGACCCCCACAACCGTGTGGGTGAACACAATTCCCCGCAAATCCCCTCTAAACATTCCCCCAATTATTTTAAATCTGTGCCCCCTGGTTTTTCACCCATCTGCAAAGGGAAATAGGTCCTTTCTATCCACTTTACTCATGCCCCTCATAAATTTATACACCTCAATAAGGTCTCCCCTCAGCCTCCTCTGTTCGAAGGAAAACAGACACAGCCTGTCCAGTCTTTCCTCATAGCTAAGATTCTCTACTCCCGTCAACATGCTTGTAAATCCCCTCTGTACCCTCTCTAGTGCAATCACATTCTTCCTGTAATGTGGTGACCAGAACTGCACGCACTACTCTAGCTGAGGCCTAACTAGTGTTTTATACAGTTGAAGCATAACTCACATGCTCTTGTATTCTATGTCACGGCTAATAAAGGCAAGCATTCCGTATGCCTTCTTAACCAACTTATCTACGTGGCCTGCTACCTTCAGGGATCTGTGGACATGCACTCCAAGGTCCCTTTGTTCCTTTACACTACTTAGTGTCCTACCATTTAATGTGTATTCCCTTTCCTTGTTAGCCCTCCCCAAATGCATTACCTCACACTTCTCCGGATTGAATTCCATTTGCCACTGTTCTGCCCAGCTAACCAATTTATTGATATCTTCCTACAAACTACAGCTTCCTTCTTCAGTATCAACCACACAGCCGATTTTAGTATCATCTGCAAAGGTCTTTATCATACACCCTGTATTCAAGTCAAGATCGTTGATATATACCACAAAAAGCAAGGGACCCAGCACATATATACCACAAAAACACCCATCAACCATTACCCTCTGCTTCCTGTCTCCGAGCCAGTTTTGAATCCAACTTGACACTTTGCCCTGGATCCATTGGGCTTTTAACTTCGTGAACAGTCTGCCATGTGGAACCTTATCAAAAGCCTCGCTAAAGTCCACATACACTACATCAAACGCACTATCCTCATCTACCCTCCTTGTAACCTCCTCAAACAATTCAATCAAGCTTGTCAGACACGACCTTCCCTTAACAAATCCGTGCTGACTATCCTTGATTAATCCGTGTCTTTCTAAATTAAGTTTTAGCCTGTCCTTCAGAATTCTTTCCAATAATTTTCCCACCACCGAGGTTAGGTTGACTGACCTGTAATTACTCGGTCGTGAAATGACATGAAGATAATTCCATTGTTCTCCTGGCAGTGATGATGTTAACTGTGCATACCGGTCATTCTGTGTAAAAATAGAATACGTATAATTTTTAATGGGTTTTACTGGTTTTTGTCCATGACCTTGTGTGGAAATTCATGAAACAGAAACGTAACTAGATGTGTTTTGAAGATAACTGTCTATTTAGAATGTTAATACACATGGATTAACAATCGGTGGATTTAATCTCTCTGATTGGAGAAAGATTAATCTCTCTTTAATTGGAAGTAGCCAATATATATAGACATTAAAACAATGCCTCATAAACTGTGAAGTCTGGTTTGGTGAATTGAAGGGATTCATTGAATACATCATGCTTCAGGATTTCATGTCTTTATTTCTGACTGTAGATCTGAAATGCTGGACACAAAGGACGGAGCGATTAATGTTTGGCCCAGAGCAGAAGCGGAAATGATATCTCTTCTGGACTTTATTTTAACTGTAGGGCGGGAGAGTGAGTGGCCCGCGTGTTTGGGAGAAGCAGTGCGCAGGCTCCGCCGAATTTAACGCCCGGGAATAATTAGTCCGCCGCCTGCGGTGTTTCCTCCCAAAAACTGCCGGGAAGTCGGTGGCAAGCTGTTGCCAGGACGGTAAAACCACGTGGCAATGTGGGTGAAGGAAGCTTGAGTATATCATTTAATTGTAGTGTAATTAGTGGTATTGATTTGATTTAATTTAATTTAAATTAATTAAAGGGTAAGTCATGGCAGCGCAGCTGGGCCCCGTGGCATGCTCCTCCTGCACTATGTGGTTAATCATGAACACTTCCTGTGTCCCTGACGACCATGCCTGCAGGAAGTGTATCCAGCTGCAGCTACTGGCAGACCGCATTGCGGCGCTGGAGCTGCGAATGGATACATACTGGAGCATTCGCGATGCTGAGCACATCGTGGATAGCATGTTTAATGAGTTGGTCACACCGCAGGCAAAGGCTGCACAGGCAGGAAGCGAATGGGTGACCACCAGGCAGAGCAGTAGGTGCAGGCAGGTAGTGCAAGTGTCCACTGTGGCCATCCCCCTCTCAAACAGATATACCACTTTGGATATTGTTGAGGGAGATGGCTTATCGGGGGAAGGCAGCAGCAGCCAACTTCCTGGCATCATAGGTGGTTCTGCTGCACAGGACAGGATGAAAAAGAGCGGGAGAGCTTTAGTGATAGGGAATTCGAATGTAAGGGGAATAGATAAGCGTTTCTGCAGCCGCAAACGATACTCCAGGATGATATGTTGCCTACCTGGTGCAAGTGTCAAGTGTGTCTCGGGGCGGCTGCAGGGCATTCTGGAGGGGGAGGGGGAACAGCCAATTGTCGTGCTGCATATAGGTACCAACGATATAGGTAAAAAAGGGGATGAGGTCCTAAAAGCTGAATATAGGGAGTTAGGAGGTAAATTAAAAAATATGACCTCAAAGGAAGTAATCTCAAGTTTGCTACCAGTGCCACGTGCTAGTCAGACTAGAAATAGAAGGATATTTCAGATGAATACCTGGATAGAGGAATGGTGCAAGGGGAGGGATTCAAATTCCTGGGACATTGGAACCGGTTCTGGGAGAGGTGGGATCAGTATAAACTGGATGGTTTGCACCTGGGCTGAACCGGGACCGATGTCCGAGGGGGAGTGTTTGCTAGTGCTGTTGGGGAGGGTTTAAACTAAAATGGCAGAGGGTTGGGAACCTGTGCAGGGAGACAGAGGAAAGGGAAGCAAGGATAGAAACAAAAGACAGGAAGGAGAAAAGCAATAGTGGAAGGCAGATAAATCAAGGGTGTAAATCAAACAGGGCTACAGTAAATAATAATTCTAAAAGAACTAAGAGTGTTACAAAAACAAGCCTGAAGGCTTTTGGATTTTGGGCTTCATAAATAGAGGCATTGAATAAATAAATAGAGATGTTATGCTGAATCTTTATAAAGCACTGGTTAGGCCACAACTGGAGTATTGCTTCCAGTTCTGGTCACCACACTTTCGGAAGGTTGTGAAGGCCCTTGAAAGGCTGCAGAGAATATTTACCAGAATGGTTCCGGAGATTGGGGATTTTAGCTGCAAGGACAAGTTGGTGAAGCTGGATTTATTTTCATTAGAGCAAAGGAGGTTGAGGGTGGATATGATAGATGTGTACAAGATTATGACTGGATTGGATAGGCTAGATGGGGAAAGTTTGTTCCCACTACTTAATGGTACAAGGACAAGGGGAGACAGATTTAAATTTTTGGGCAAGAGATACAGGGGGTATGTGAGGAAAATTTTGTTTACACAGCGAGTGGTGAGGACCTGCAACTTGCTGCCGACGGAAGTGGTGGAAACGGAGAATCTCAATGTTTTCAAGTGAGGACTGGCAATGCACGTGAGGGAAATAAACCAGCAGGGCTACGGGGATAGAGCGGCTGAATGGGACTGATTGGATTGCTCCGCAGAGAGCCGGCACGGATTCGATGGGCCGAATGGCCTCCTTCTGGGCCGTTATTAATCTATGATATTATGATTGCAAGAGATTGTTGGTAGGTGAGTGATGTGGTTTAGTGAATTGAGCAGTGGATCAGGCTAGATATACATTTCGCAGGTTGTGCCATTTGAAGAAGTACTCACTAACAATGAAATGTCAAAAGTGAGAAGTCACACAACACCAGGTTATAGTCCAACAGCTTTATTTGAAATCACAAGCTTTCGGAGCGCTGCTCCTTCGTCAGGTGAAGTGAAGAAATGCATATGGGCACAGCATAAATAGTCAGAGAACAATGCCAGACGACTATAGTTAATCTTTCTAACAGCCCTTTATCACACCTCGGCAGAGAGACAATCACGGCAATCAAAGGCGTGGCTGGTGTCCAACCAGGTAAGTCAGGAAGACATTACTTCAAAGACGATAGCAAAATACAACAAAGACAATGAGGTGGGATCACAATGGGTCAAATGTGGCAGCTGCTGGAGTCTGTATGGAAAACAATTTTGTTCTTACTTTTTTTGCTGGAAATTACAGCAGGCCGCATCTGTGTAGAGAGAACAAGGCAGCGACGCCTCGAGTCTGGATGACTCTACGTCAGGTGGGGTTACATGTAGAGTGACATGAACCCAAGATCCGGGTTGAGGCCGTCCTCATGGGTGCGGAACTTGGCTATCAGTTTTTGCTCTATTTTTTTGCTTTGTCGTGTGTCTCGAAGGCCGCCTTGGAGAACGCTTACCCGAAGATCGGAGGCTGAATGTCCTTGACTGTTGAAGTGTTCCCCGACTGGGACACTACCCACCAGGTACATGGTACATACTCATGTGACTCGGCCAACGTTGTCTACCTCATACGTTGCAGGAAAGGATGCCCCGGAGCATGGTACATCGGCGAGACCATGCAGACACTGCGACAACATATGAACGGACACCATGCAACAATCGCCAGGCAGGAGTGTTACCTCCCAGTCGGGGACTTATTTAAGTCACTTCTAGATTCTGTATTGGAAAGACGGTAAGGTTCATATTTTGAGCAAAGAGAGCAAATGGTGCAACGAGCTTTCTTCATCTGCACCCATCCTCTGATCAGTGCAATTATAAGAGGAAATTATTCCAACAAGGAATGCCCAGCTTTGCTGTAGTACCGCTTCGCTGCCACAGGAGACCCTCAGAGAGCCATGGTTAGTAAATCACTCTCTGGTGGCAGAGAGCGGTGTTGCAGCATTAAGATTCACTGCTCTGAAAGGATTTTTTTATTTTTGAGATTTTCATAATTACCGCCAAACTCGGACCTATTTTGCATTCCGAAGAGGAAAGCTGCTGGAAAGGAGCCATGCAAGGGGTTCTTGAACTCTGCGTGCTAATTCAGCCAAGACTTTTTAAAATCAATTACTTCATATTTTCAGTATTCACAGAATATTTACACTTTGTATGGACGGCATATGTTAATGTATACGTTTCCATCAGGATATTCAATGGGTGGAGTAAGAGTCCATGGTGGAATCGGCTGTGCATGGTCTCTGGAATCCAAGCTGGCTTCTATTCACTTGTGTTTTCCTATGTAAACTTAGATGAGTTCAAAGGTTTCAAAAAATGGATTGCGGTTGGAATTTTTAAGTTTAATGTGAATCAACTCTTGGAAGAGTCTCCCTTTCAGTCAGCTTCCAAGCCCTCAGTATTCTTTTCGGTACCGGAACTTCCTTGGAGGGTGTGTTAAATGGGTTAATCTGCATTGAAAGCCAGGTCTGTGTCATTACTAGCCTTGCTTCCTGAATCACTGTTGTATTTTAGCTGTGACGATGAAAACCAACCAGAAATGCAAGGATGGTCTCCTGTAGTTTAACATCACAAGGTTGTTGACCGCAATAACAACAGAAAGTGCTGGAAAAACTCCGCAGGCCAGGCAACATCCGTGGAGAGAGAAACAGAGTTAACCGGTTGTTGACCGTGTTGCTTACCAGGTGAGCACATTGTTTCTTGATGTCTCGTACAGTAGAGACTGCACGCAATTAATGATTGGGTTGCTGGAATTTCAATGGGAGAAATGAGTGGCAACACGACAATTTACATTTATATGTGTCTTTTAAGATATATGGAACAAAAGGTTGAAGCTGCTTCGTAGATGAGAATATCTGAAGTGGATGCCCGTCGAGGAAGGGTGAAATTGGGAGGGATGAACAAAAGATTGGATGAAAAGCTTGTTTTACAGCGTGCACAAGCAAACAATGAACTGGTCAGTTGGCAGAAAAGTGGCAAATGGGATTCTCCGGAGAAAGGTGAGGTAATGCATTTGGGTAGGGCTAACAAGGCAAGGGAATACACAATAAATGGTAGGACACTGAGAAGTATAGAGGAACAGAGGGATCTTGGAGTGCATGTCCACAGATCCCTGTAGGTAACAGGACAGGTAGATAACGTGGTTAAGAATGCATACGAGATACTTTCCGTTATTAGCCGAGGCATAGAATATAAGAGCAGGGAGGTTATGCTTGAACTGCATACAACATTAGTTAGGCCACAGTTAGAGTACTGTGTACACTTCTGGACACCACATTACTGGAAGGATGTGATTGGATAGAGAGGGTACAGAGGAGATTTACGAGGATGTTGCCAGGACTGGAGAATTTTAGCTATGAGGAAAGATTGCACAGGCTGGGATTTTATTTGGAACACAGGAGGCTGAGGGGAGACTTAATTGAGGTGTATAAAATTATGAGGGGCCTAGAGAGCGTGGATAGGAAGGTCCAAATTCTTTTATCAGGGCGTCCAATAATCAGGGGGCATAGATTTAAAGTAACTGATGGAAGGATTAGAAGGGAGCTGAGGAGAGCTTTTATCACCCAGAGGGTGGTGGGGCTCTGGAACTCACTGCCTGAAATGGTGGTAGAGGCAGAAATCCTCATGGCATTGAAAAAGTACGTGGATATACACTTGAAATGCCGTAACCTGTAAGGCTACGGACCTAGAGCTGGAAAGTGGGCATAGGCAAGATTGCACTTTTGCGGCCGGCACAGGCACGATGGGCCGAACGACCTCCTTCTGTGCCGTAAATTGTTTATGATTCTGTGAACTCCAACAGTAATAAAGTAATTGCAAGCTCTCTGTCTCTACTGTAAAACCACCAAAACCAAGACAGCATTAGTTTCTGAATTTGGAATTGATAAGGTAAGTTGATATGAGTTGGTTTTCAACGACTAGAGAAGGGAACATTTACCTGACGTTTAAGGGGATAGTCAAATTTGTTTTAAGAAAAAGAGAGGATTGCCGTCGAGGTGCAACCAATGTATCAAGGAAGAAAGTTTTTTGGGTGCAATAAAATTGACAATTGTCACGACCCGTTATTTCAACAATAATGCTCTTTGGATTTGGGATAATGTGGAAATGATAAAATGGAGTCAGGCACAATATAGCGGGTTATTTTTGGGAACAAAATGTGCAAGAAGAGGTTCAGTTAAGTAAACTGAAAAAGCAAAAAATCTCAATAACTTGGACCAATTGGGAACATTTAGTCTATGTTTGACCGATATTATGGTAACATTGTATTGGACAATAAAGTTCCTCTAGCACTCAATAATCACACGAAATGGAAATACAGTCGGATGAGTGGAAATGGATGAGAGGAAATGATTGTACATGCTATAGACAGAGCTAAGGGATCCCACAATCAAAGCATCAGATCAAAGGTCTGCAGTCCTGCCACATTCAGTCGTGAATGGAGGTGGAAAATTAAACAACTAAAAGGAGTTGGAGGCACAATGAATATCCCCATCCTCAATGATGGTGGAGCCCAGCATGTGAGTGCAAAAGACAAGGCTGAAGCGTTTGCAACTATCTTCAGCTAGAAGTGCCGAGTGGATGATTCATTTTGGCTACCTCCTGAGGTTCCACCATCACAGAAGCCAATCTTCAGACAATTCGATTCACTCCACGTGATATCAAGTAGCGGCTGAGCGCACTGGATACAGCAAAGGCTGTGGGCCCCGACAACATTCCGGCTGTAAAGCTGAAGACTGGTGCTCCAGAGCTAGCCGCCCCTCTAGCTAAGCTGTTCCAGGAAAGCTGCAAAACTGGCATCTACCCGACAATGTGGAAAACTACCCAGGTATGTCCTGTCCACAAAAAGCAGGACAAATCCAATCCGGAGAATTACCGCCCAATCAGTCTATTCTCAATCATCAGCAACGTGATGGAAGGTGTCATCGACAGTGCTATCAAGTTACACTTACGCATGAAGAACCTGCACACCGATGATCAGTTTGGGTTCCACCATGCCCACGCGGCTCCAGATCTCATTACAGCCTGTGTCCAAACATGCTGAATTTCAGAGGTGAGGTGAATTGAATACTTTAACATCAAGGCAGCATTTGACCGAGTGTGGCATCAAGGAGCCCTAGTAAAATTGAAGTCAATGGGAATCCGAGCGGAAGTAGTGTCCCCCCAGAGTTCGGTTCTAGGACCACTGCTTTTCTTGATATATATTAATGACTTGAATGTAGGTGTACAGGGCACAATTTCAAAACTTGCAGATGACATAAAACTTGGAAGTATAGTGAACAGTGAGGAGGATAGAAACATAGAAACATAGATTTAGGAGCAGGATTAGGCCATTCGGTCCCTCCAGCCTGTTCCGCCATTTAATGAGATCATGGCTGATCATCCAAATTCAGTACCCTGTCCCTGCTTTCTCCCCATATCCCTTGATCCCTTTAGCCTTAAGTGATAGCCTTCAAGAGGACATAGACAGGCTGGTGAATGGGCGGACACGTGGCAGATGAAATTAAATGCAGAAAAGTGCAAAGTGATACATTTTGGTAAAAAGATGGAGGAGAGGAAATGTAAACTAAAGGGCACAATCCTAAAGGAGTGCATGAACATAGAGACCTGGGGGTATATGTGAACAAATCATTGAAGGTGGTTCGGCAGGTTGAGAAAACGGTTAAAAAAGCACACAACAGGAGGAGATTTTGTAAGCCGTCGTGCCCTTTGGTCACCCTATTCCTCCGTTGTCATTTAGTCCTGTGGTCATACTGGCACGGCCCCACATCTCACTTTACCTCCTAGTTAAAATGAAAAGAGCAAATTAACATAGAGAGCTGTGGGACTTTATTTGACTGGCTACTGTAGAGATTCACAAATCACTGGAACATCCGTATCACTACACCCCGTTTTCCTTCTCTATTTACTTCAACTGAAAAACACACTGGGCACGGTGTGAAACAAGTTGCCAATTCGCTATGGGATAAACATTTGTCTCGGTCTATAGCGGTATCACGTCGCCCCGTGTTATATGGCCCGCCTGATATTCAGTTCTATTAAATGCAGCGGAACTGAATATCGGGTCAGGCGTGTAACACGCAGCCGATATGATAACGCCTGTTCTGCGCTACAGCACAAGGCAAATATCTGCTCTATGAGTCCGTTGCGTGCTATTAGCAGAGACCAATTACAGCTCAAATGCCTTGCTTGTTACATCAGACAGTGCAGGTTGTCTATCTCTCTTCGCCCCCACACATTACTCAAAATGCTTTCACAGTGCCTGAATTATCCAACCAAAGATTTAAATCAGATTAAAGTTACAAAACATTTCATGCTGAGCAATAACATCATTCCATTTAGTATTTTTAATACTTTATTTTAGTTTTGATCTGAATGTTCCTGTCTCTCCCAAATACATTGGTTTGTACATGTGATTTTGCCCAGAGAGATGGCCCAACGAGCAAGAACCATATAAAAATGGGAGATCATAGCTGGTCTGGCACTGCAGTCCATAAGAGACTAATGAAGCTCCGCCTAGAGGAGGACGTCCCACCAGAAGAAGAATAAATTGCCACGCGGGAGCTAATCACTCTGCTGCCTTGACGTTGTTTCCTTGCTTTAAGAGTTCTATGTATTGCTTGATTCTTGCTTGTGAAAACTGTTTTAATGCTGTGTGCAATGAGAAATCATTAACGGTAACTTTGATTAATTAACATACAGAGTAGTATGACTTTCTTTGACTGACTATGGTTCAGGTTCAGGAGTCAATGGAACATCTCTATCCCTACACTATCTGTTCAATTCAATAAGCCATCAAATTCATTTATCTGTGGAGTCTGAACCTATAAAATTTGGATGGATCAAATCGATGGACCCAACATCTGGGATCAGGCGACGTGACAGCTAAAGCTCAGGCTGCACCTATTGCTAAAAATAATAGGTTTGCCCCAAAAGCTATTTAAAACACATGCCCCTCCACAGTGCTCTTACATATTAAATGCTTATCGTCAATTAGTGCATGTTGCAATCCATCTTGCTTTGCATTCTGTTTCAATATGGTAATGAAGGAATATAGATTTATAATGGTGCTCGTTTAGAGTCTGCACAAAATAATAGACTGCGCTGTGCAATTCAATTCACTAAACACCAGAAACGTTAAAGAATAGTCCATTTAATACAAATTGAATTAGGCTTATGCATTCACCGTTGATCGCAGGCCCTAATGCTAACTCCGCTATGACAGAACGGCCTAGAAGTAGATCCTCGAGTTAGAGTTTCGATCTTACTGCCCTAGCTTAAAACTGGCATTGCCCGTCAATCGTCTGTTATGGAAAATGCCCGAATTTAAAACCTTTGATTTCAATAGAACTCAAACTCGTGTGTTCTCTCTATAATAGCCGGCCAACCCGCAATAACAGTTTAAGGTCAGGGCGCCTTTGCGAAAATCCAAATGTTCCTCTTGACAGCCTGGGCAGTAATCCACAGAGCAGTTCAGCCGCCTGCTGTAGATCCGGCCCAATGTTCATTCAATATTAAATACATGGGATAAAATTCAAATGAATTCAATATAGGGCGGGCAATCCGCTCGACCAGACTACACCTCAAGCAGTGAATACGGAAATCTACCTGCATGTTATAGAACAAAAACAAGGTACGAAATGGGAGCAGGAGTAGGCCATACGGCTGTTCGATCCTGCTGCGCCATTCAATAAGATCATGGCTGATCTCCGACCTCAACTCCATATTCCCGCCCAATCCCCGTATACCTTGATTCCCCTAGAGTCTAAAAATCTATTTATCTCAGCCTTGAATATACTCAAAGACTCAGCATTTACAGCCCTCTGGGGAAGAGAATTCCAAAGATTCACAACCCTCTGAGTGAAGAAATTCCTCCTCATCTCTGTTTTAAATGGCCGAAGCCTATCCTGAGCCTATGCCCCCTAGTTTTAGACTTGCCAGCTATGGGAAACAACCTCTCAGCATCTACCCTGTCAATCTCCCTCAGAATCTTATATGTTTCAATGAGACCACCTCTCATTCTTCTAAACTCCAGAGAATATTGGCCCAATCTACTCAATCTCTCCTCATAGGACAACCCTCTGATCCAAGGGATCAATCTAGTGAACTTTTGTTGCACCGCCTCAGATAAGGAAACCAAAACTGTGCACAGTACTCCAGATGTGTTCTCACCAAAGCTCTACACAATTGTAGTAAGACTTCATTACTCTTGTAGTCCAACTGCATTACAATAAAGGCCAACATATCATTTGCCTTCCTAATCGCTTGCTGTACCTGCCTGCTAAATTTCTGTGTGCAAAAGCGTGGGAGATCTGCTAGTATTACATTGAAAGTCCTGTTTATTTCCGTAATAGAATGATGGGTATGTTTTCAATTTACACCCAGCAGTAAGACTGGCATTGTGGGTTGGCAGCCCCTTTAATAAACCAATGATTTTCATTACACAATTCCAATTTCTATTAAGGGTGGACTATCTGCAAAAACAGTTTTACTCCCAGGTGGCAAATAGTAAATCTACAGCAAGGAATCCTCTAACACTCAGTGAGCAATGGTGTGGGGGAGCTGCTCGTGTTCTATTGAAAGTACTGTTCATTTACTTAATTAATTTGCTGATAGGAAGTGTCCCGTCACACGTTCGATTACACCATTTAGCATGCCTGGGTTTCACACCTGTTTGTCATTTATGTGTGTCAGCTTTAGCTGTCAGGATTCAATTTCCAATTTCCTCACTCTCAACTCACCCTTCAGTCCTGCCAGTTCCCATTTTACACTTCAAGATAAGGGGCACGAGTTTGCTTCAATTTTGTGCAATGTTCGTTCGAAAATGATGATTTTTTTACCCCAGCCACATCTCAATCCCCTCCCTGATGTTAATCTACGATCTCCCCCTCCCCGTCTGTGCCCCTCACAGGGTAAATTCACCAACCCACAACGGCATTGCGCATGTACCAAAATCCAGCCTACAACCCAGGCCACATTCTCCCCCCAATGGGTAACCCTGTAGCTTAATATGGAAAGTAGGCCCGTAGACCTGATTGTATCCCAAACTCACTGTTAAAGGAATAATGCTGATTACTTGAGGATATCAGAACCCTGTCAGTACACGGGGAGCAATGATCTAGCAAACAACAGACTGTGAGATGAAATTGTATTTGAGAAATTGCTCAAAATTATCTTGAAATGCTTTTAGCCACCATCTTGCTTTTTAATCAATCGAAATATATCGTATTAAGTCTTCACTCAATAAGCACATCATAATTATGCCATTGATCAAAAAAGGTAAACAAGATGGAAGAATACAAGCGCATTTGGCAAAAGCTGCAGCATGCTTGTCTTGAGTCAATTCCCATTCCAGATTGACCAGACAGCAGAGCACTGCACTGTTCGAAACATTATTATCTGGACGGCATGTACGACGGGGCCAGTGTCTGAATGTTTGTAAATATGTTACAGACCCAATGGCATTAATCAAAAAGAACCCAGAGTTCTCCCAGTCAACTGGCGAAAATTCATGAAATAATCAACACCAATATTTTGCACAACTCGAATCACTGCAGGGCATACGGGCGGCTGACAATGGCCTGGATCATTCTGACGAAAGGTGATCGACCTGAAACGTTAACTCTGTTTCTCTTTCCAAAGATGTTGTCCGACCTGCTGTGTATTTCCAGGACTTTCTGTTTTCATTCCTGGATCACACATTGCTGGAGGTGACCATCCGGCATGGTTGGAAGCTGCAGGCCGTGCAGGAATTCTCCGGGAGTGTGGCGCTCACTAACCGATTTTCAATAGTTTACTGGTGGGGTTGATAGCTCCTCGCAGGAGAACGTGAGTGGCACCATGGGGCCATGGATTGCCCGAGGGGGAGGGGCGTACAGCGAATTGTAGAAATCTAGTGGTTATAGGATATTCAATAAGTAAGTGGGGCAGAAGGGCGTTTCTGTAACCGGCAATGTGAGTCCCGCATCATGTGTTGCCTCCCTGGACATCACTGAGAGGGTGAGGAACGTTTTATGGGGGATATGGAACAGCCAGATGTGATCTACGTTGGAACTAATTACTTAGGAAGACAAAGGGTTGAGGGCCTACAGTCAGAGTTTCAGGAGCTAGGGAGGATGTTAAAAAGCAAGAACTCAAAGGTTACTCCCAGTGCCACGCGCTAGTGAGTATAGGAATACATAAGAACATAAGAACATAAGAAATAGGAGCAGGAGTAGGCCAATCGGGCCCTCGAGCCTGCTCCGCCATTGAATACGATCATGGCTGATCTGATCCTAACCTCAAATCTAAAGAACACAAGAAGTAGGAGCAGGACCCGGCCACTCAGCCACTGGGCCCGCTTCGCCACCCACAGGGCCTTTTCCGATCCGAACTCAGCCTCATGTCCAATTTCCTGCCCGCTCCCCGTAACCCCTAATTCCCTTTACTTTTAGGAATCTGTCTATTTCTGTTTTAAATTTATTTAATGATGTAATAGTGGGGGAAAAAACATGCTAACACGTGGCTGGAGACAAAGTACAGGAGGGAGGACTTCATTTTCCTGGGACTTTGTGACCAGTTCTGGGGCTGGAACCAAACTCGTCGCGGCGCGTTTAACCAGTGCTGTGGGGGAGGGTGTAATCTGATTTGGCAGGGGGATGGACATCGGGATGAAACATTTGAGAGGAAAACAAGGTCCACAGAGGACTGGGAGACACCAAGAGCAATAGAGTATAGAATAGTTCAGAAATAGGAAGGATCAGACAGCGTGCAAATGAGAGGCAGTCTAAGATGGGTTTGGAGTCTAGGTGCGTAAAGGCACATAGCGAGGTAAATAAGCTTGGTGAGTTACCTGCACAAGTTGCCATATGGGACTATGCTGTAGTGGCAATAACAGAGACCTCGCTCAAAGAAGGGGAAGAATGGGAACTCAATATTCCCGACTATAAGGAATTGAGGAAAGATAGGGAATGATAAAAAGGAGATGTTTGGCAGTATTGAACATAGAAACTTTTGTAGCATTGGAAAGGGATGCTGCAGTTGAGTGGTCAATGACAGATCCTATTTGGTTTGAAGCTTGGTTTGTTGCCCTTAGAGCAAAGGAGGATAATAGGCGACTTGATAGAGAAGTTCAAAACCATGAACCTTTATGATAAATAATGAGTAACTGTTTCCAGTTCAAAAGGAAACCGGAAGACACATATTTAATACGATAGCAAAATACTGCAGATGCTGGAAATCCGAAATAACAACAGAAAACGCTGGAAAAACTCAGCAGGCGAGGCAGCATCCGTGGAGAGAGAAACAGAGTCAACGTTTCAGGTCGAGACCTTTCATCAGAACACATATTTAAGGTGGCAGGCAAAATATCTAAAGGCGACATGAGGAAATGTGTTTTTTTAATGCAGCGAATTGTTGTTATCTTGAATGCACAGCATGAAAGGGGGTGGAAGAAGATTCAATTTTACCTTTCAAAAGTTAATTGGATCAATCCTTGAAGATAAATATATATATATATATATATATATATATACAGGGCTATGGGGACAGGGCCAGGAATGGGAGTAAATTGATCGCACTTTCAAAGAGCCAGCACAGGCGCGACGGGCCTCCTTCTGCACTGTATCATTCTATGATAATCTGATGAGCAGATCATTCAGCAGTAAAATCAAAACCAATGGATCTAATGGGCTTAAAATAGTTTCCTACCACAAAATTCTACTATATATTTAAGCCATAGACGCTTTATATTACATAGCAGGGTCATATTACCTTTTCAATTATTTCACGAAGTTCATACACAATGTAGATTGGAATACTTTATGAAACGCTCATGGAACAGACCACTGCTATAACCACAGCCACAGTGTTTTCAGTCAGTATGGGAACAATTGGCCCAACCCGATCAAAGGTGAAACTGACAGTTAACCAGACAGAACAACTGACATTAGGATTACATAGGATTACATAGGATATACAGCACCGAAACAGGCCTTTCGAACCAACCAGTTCATGCCGGCGTTTATGCTCCACTCGAGCCTCCTCCTGTCTTTCTCGTCTAAATCTATCAGCATAACTCTCTATTCCCTTCTCCCTCACATGCTTGTCTAGCCTCCCCTTAAACGCATCTATACTTTTCGCTTCAACCACTCCCTGTGGTAGCGAGTTCCACATTCTCTCCAATCTTTGAGTAAAGAAGATTGTTCTGAATTCCCTATTGGATTTCTTGGTGACTATCTTATATTTTTAACCTCTAGTGTTGCTCTTCCCCACAAGTGGAAACATTCTCTCTGTCCACTCTATCAAAACCATTCATAATTGTAAAGACCTCTATTAGGTCACCCGTCAGCCTTCGTTTTTGAAGAGAAAAGAGACCCAGCCTGTTTATACTTTCCTGATAGGTATACCCTCGCTATTCTGTTATCATCCTTGTAAATCTTCTCTGCACCCACTCCAGTGCCTCTACATATTTATATAATACGGCGACCAGAGATGTATGCAGTGCTCTCAGTGTGGTCTAACGATACAGGTTCAGCATAACTTCCCTACTTTTCAATTCTATCACTTTAGAAATGAACCCTAGTGCTTGGTTTGTTTTGATGGCGTTGCTAACCTGTGTCGCAACCTTTAGTGATTTGTGTATTTGTTCTCCGAGATCCCTTTATTCCTCGACCCCACCTAGACTCGCACCCTTCAAGTAATACGTGACTTCACTATTCTTCCAACGAAAATGTACTACCTCACATTTATCCGTGTTGAACTTCATTTGTTAATTATATGCCCTTTCTGCAAGTCTATTAATGTCCTCTTGTAATTTTTTGCAGTCCTCCTCATTATTGACTATCGTAGCCCCCTCAAATTTGGTGCCATCCACAAATTTAGAAATTGTGTATTTGATTCAAAAATCTAAATCGTTAATATAAATTGTGAACAACCTTGTGGAACACACACTACCCACCTTCCGCCACAGTGAATAGCTACCTTTTACCGTACTCTCTGCATTCTGTCTTGAAGCCAGCGAACTATCCATTCTGCTACTTGTCACCTGACTCTACTTTCTCTGACATTGTTTATCAGTCAATTATGGGCTACCATATCGAAGGATTTTTGGAAATCTAGATAAATTACATCTACTGCATTACCATTGTCTACTCTTTCTGTTACCTCCTCAAAAATGTCAATGAGATTGGTCAAGCAAGATTTTCCTTTTGAAATCCATGCTGGCTATTAATTGCTATGCTTTTGGTTTCTAGATGTTCTTATATGTTCTCCTTTAGTAGGGATTCCATTATTTTTTCCAATCACCGATGTAAAGCTGACTGGTCTATAATTACTTGGACATGTTCTATCCCCCTTCTTAAATACAGGTATTACGCTCCCTATCCGCCATTCCTCTGGCACTAGACCTTGTTCTAACGGATTATTAAATATGTGTAGTAATGCCTCTGCTATCTCTTCCGTAGATTCTTTTAAAATGCATGTATGTAATCCATCCGAGCCAGGGGTTTTATCCTCTTTGAGTTTGATTAGTTTATTTAATATATTCTCTCTCTTTTATTTTAAATGCACTTATCTCTTTACTCATCTCATCATCCAAGGTCATGTACACCTGTTCTATCTTCCTAGTAAATACTGAAGGAAAATCATTATTTAATATTTCTGCCATCACTCTATCATTACTTGTGGTATTGTCCTGTCCATCCCTTAATGGCTCTATACCCATCCCAATCTTCTTTTTTATTGATGTAACTGTAAAATATTTTACTATCTTGTTTAATGTTCCTTGATACTTCATTTTCATAGTTCCTCTTTGCCTTCCTAATTGTTTTTTGACTTCTCTCCTAATCTCTTCGTATTCTCGTTTATCATGCACTCCCCTGCTGTAAATGTACTTAATGTAGGCGTCTTTCCTTTTTCTGAATTGTTCCCTTCTGGCTTTATTCATCCACTGAGTCTCATTAATGTTTAGTTTGTTCTTTACTTTTAGAGGAACATATTGTTCCTGCACTCGGTTGAACACCTTTTTAAATGTTTCCCATTGCTGTTCTACATCCTTTTTTGCCAATATTGTTGCCCGTTTTATTTTACCAAGTTCTATTTTCTGCCCCTGAAAATCTGATTTTCTCCAATCTATTACCCTGGTGTTCGTCAAACATATGTCCTTTTCAATTATCATCATAAAGCGAATTATATTATGGTTACTGTTACCTAGATGTTCCCCTACTTTTACTTCTCTTATCTGCTCTGGTTCATTCCCCATTACTCGATCCAATAGCGAATCCTCCCTTGTTAGGTTTTTTACATATTGGGTTAGAAATAAGTCCTGTACACATTGGAGGAAATCCATTCCCCTATCTCCTTTACCTACCTCTTCTGTCCAATTTTTATCGGGGTAGATTAAATCCCCCATGATTTTTATTCTATGTTTTTTACTTATTTCGCTAATTTGTATGCATATTTGTCTCCACCCCCTTTCACTATTAGTTCGTTTGCAGCCTATACCTATTAGTCTGATTGATCCTTTATTATCTTTTATCTCTAGCCAAATGGATTCTATTTTTGTCTTGCTGATAGCTGCGTCACTTTATTTCCACTGCCATTATGTTGTCCCTAATAAGTGCAGCTTATTCACCTCAATTTTTCCCTCTCTATCTTTTGTAAATATGTTGTACCCTACAATTTTTAATTCCCAGTCCTGATTTTTCTGTAGCCATGTCTCAGTAATCCCTATTATGTCTGGTTCCTCGCAACGCATGATTGCCTCCAGCTCTCCAATTTTATTACGGATACTGTGCATTGCTGTACAGACATTTTAACTCATTTTAACAGGGTTTCCTCTCACTTTATGCATAACTATCTTTTTACACTGCTGTTCTATAACTCTATGTATTCCCTTTCCACCAATGTCCTCCCTTACTTCATTCTTTCCTATGCTCTCTTTTCCCTTTTTGTTTAAACTTAGGCTAGTTACGTTTCTTGGAGATCCCTTCCCCATATTGTTAGTTTAAAGCATGTGCTACCTTACTATTTACAAATTTCTGCTCGGACACAGGTTCCATCCCGGTTCAGATGGAGCCTGCCCCATCGATACAATTCCTTCCTGTCCGAGAACTGTTGCCAGTGTCCCATGAAATGGAACCCCTCTTTCTCACACCAGTCCTTTAGCCACGTGTTAATTCTACTGATCTGTCTGCTTCTGTGCCAATTTACACGTGGCTCGGTCAATAATCCAGAGATTATTACCCTCGAGGTGCTATTTTTTAATTTAGCACTTAGCTCCTCATACACTTTCAGCAGGACCTCCTCCCTGTTCCTACCTATGTCGTTTATTCCATCATGGACCACGACAACTGGATTCACCCCGTCCCTTTCCAAGTTCCTCTCAGGCTGCCATGAGCTATCCCTTACTGTGGCACCAGGTAGGCAACACACTCTTCGGGAATCTCGTTCTTGGCTGCAGAGGGCTCTATCTAACCCTCTAATTATAGAGTCCCCTACCACTACCACATTTCTATTCTGCTCTTCCCCCAACGCCCCCCCCCCCCACCCTTGGACAGCCTTCTTAGCCACGGTGCCTTTGTCTGCATTGTAACTGTCCTCCCTGCAGTCTTTCACCCTGTCCTCACAGGTTGAGTGTGCTTCGTAACTGTTGGACAGATCCAGTGTCTGCGGGACCTCCTTT
The DNA here is from genome assembly GCA_030390025.1 of Squalus acanthias. Classification (NCBI taxonomy): domain Eukaryota; kingdom Metazoa; phylum Chordata; class Chondrichthyes; order Squaliformes; family Squalidae; genus Squalus; species Squalus acanthias. The sequence goes on along the minus strand of CM059449.1, from coordinate 32,954,381 downwards.
CCATACACTCCTAAATCCCCGCTATACAGCTCCCTCGCAGTCACACCATTCTCTTCCTGAACCTGTGCTTTCCTCTGGGGTATGACTGCATTCTGGATAAAACTGTCCAGAAATTCCTTCCTCTCCCTTTTTTGTCGGATTGTCTCCAACTCGCACTCCAACTCAATGACTCTGAGCCGGAGAGATTCGAGATGGAGACATCTCCTGCAAACGTGTTCGCTCTGGACAGACTCGCTGTCCACAAACTCCCACACACTGCAGTCCAGACACAGAACTTGCCCTGCCATATCTTAATCAAGGCTTATTTTATTTACTTAATTAGTTAAAGTCTTTAATCAACGATTATTTATAGTTACATTAATTAATTTGCCTAGTTAAGCTATAAATTTAATGCAGTACTTTGTAGTGTCCCGCACTTGGATAAAACCACTGTCCTAGGTTAAAGAGTAACGAGAGAGAAAAAACCTTATTGCTCACCAACCGTTACTCAGTAACCTGTGTCCTGTGACGTCACTCTTTTTTTTGGAAATCGTCGAAGTTTCAGCCGCTGCTGATACCGCCTGCAATTAGTGAAAATTAGGCCGAGATTGCGACAGCAAATGGGAGCTTAGTTCAATAATGAATATAAACAATAAGCATCTTGAATCTCATACACTATTAGATCAGATATCAGGGCCAGGAGACCGTCGCTGCCATGGCCACCAGGTAACGCATGTTGCATTTGCAGAGACCGTAACCTCCGTGGGAGAGAATCACCATTGTACCTAAATTATCTGTAAAAAGGATGCAATGACATTACTAACTCTCCTTATATTGAGAGGATGATCAGTCGACAGTTATTTTTATGAAAATTCCTGCTCCCTTTATCTTGTTACTCCAAAGCCTCTGTCGCTAATTTTAACTGAACTCGCAGGGCGGGAATCCCACGGAATGGCAGGAACGCTGGTTTTAGACCGCGCCCAATATTACTCTCCAGTAGATTCACTGAGTCGTGTCTCAACTATTTAAAGCAATATATATGTCAAGCTGCCTTTAAACCCAGGACACATTTGTGAAATTAGTTCCAATTTTTCATTTGCTTTTTCAGGGTTTCATGTTTGATGCGGATTTTTTCCTGTGATCAGTTTTCCAGAATAACAATAATTTAAAAAAAGATCTGCCCACAAATTAAGTAAAGTCTGTCAGTGATTTATATCATTAATGCCTTGTCTTACTAATGCCGACGAAAGCAGAAGCAGCACAGATTTTATCTCCAGCGATACTTTACTGGGTAGAATTCCAGAAGTTGGAGGTTCTTCCGATCGGCGGCCGTAACTTGACCGTCAGACCGCCTCTCCCGGCAGATCTCGGCAACATATCCTAATGGATATTTTGTACTCTTCAATAATATTAACCAAATAGAAACAAGCTGCGATGCTAATATTTGGCTCAGACTGAAATTTGCAAGACTATCTACAAATGAGACAAAATCCCCAGAAAATGTTAATTTAAAACTTCAGAGCAATTTGTGCTGCCCGTCCGGTTATTACATGAGGAACATATAGGGAAATTTGTGTTTTCTTGTTGTTATTTATTTGCTGGCGTTAATTAACGTCTGTACATCAACCACGTCAAAACAAAGAGACAATATTATTAGACCGACAGCAGGAGCAGTGAGACAGTGGAATACTGCTAAAGATGAATATTAACTGAATATAAGCGGTTTACTCTGAACACCAAATATTTCGGAGGGAAGCAATGCGGTCTGTTAGTGTTATGGACACACTGCTTTCAAAATGAGGTCCTTTTCGGATCTGAGAGAAAGCTCAAGTGATAAAAGAGAATTGAAAATTGGCATCAATTAAAGTCATTTGAACAAACAGATTAAGCCGAGCCGTATTTACTCCTACTGATCAGTGAGCAGGACCTTTCACATTCAAAAAATGTCAAGAATATTACATTGATCATATTTTAAAATGAACTAGTTTGAAATCTGCACTCCTGAAGTAAAGGTGCAGACTCTTGAAGCTGAGGTCTTTCCATTAAAGGTTCATGGAAGGCATTTGATGTAATAACTACGCATTGTCGGTAGATAAGCACCACCTACATTTTAGATGCATCATAAATTTTCTTTTTTAATTGATATTGAATATAATATCAGTATAAGGAGGCTCCGAGGTGCACCCGAGATCGACGAGCGTTCACAGATACACGCTGAAAGTGATCTAGTCAGTTGTATACAGCTGAGCAGCCCCGAGGATATGCTGAGATGTTGGTTTTCAGCATCATCAGGCGTTGGGAGGAGAGGAAGGAGACAGGGTCTGGTCTGATATATACCGGGTGTGAGAAAGATAAATGTGGACAACTATCTCAGTAGCCGTTTAGAAGGGCTATGGAAGTTCATGGCCGTGAAATTCTAAGGAGTTGGAGGGCAAAAACGAGACTTCACGCCGACTGTGTAGCCGGAATTGGGAGCGGTACCCGGTTATACCCCTCGGCTGAATGGCAAGGAGCCCTGCCTGAAACCGAGTTATTTTAGAAAAATGGCACATTCCCTTAATGCCTGTCATCTTTTTGAATATTTTACCATTTGGTCAAAGATGAATTTTGGTGTGATTGATATTAAAATGATGATGTACATTCAGATAGTTCTCCAAGTGATTACCATTCTCACTGCAGCAGATGCTGGGATTGGGGGCAAGATATGGATGGCGGAAAGACGTGCCACTTTTGTATATGAAAGTTAGATTGTCCACTTTATGCTACTTCAAAGCTATTTTCATAAACTTTCCAAAAGTCCGATCCAAACTTATTCCCGAAAGTTGCAAACTGAGGTCGCTGATCCCATTCAGCGTGGCAAATTCAGGCATTACAATCCGTCTCAGCTCCCTTCGATTATTTTGGGAAATGGGCTCCGCTTCCCTCACCGAATTGATATTATCGGCCCCTCATAAAGTGTGCATGTTGGGAAAGTTTGATGAGATTTGTTTTCTGTGATTCTGTAACAAAATGTGATATTTTGTGTTTTAAGTTGCATGAATTGAAATAGGACGGGTAATATGACCTCTACATAGATTGAGTAAACTGCAGCCTTATCAGAATTCCATTGTTGCCATGCCAGTGATGACATTAACTTTGCAGATATGTCAGTCTGAGCGAAAAGAAACAGCGAATCTGAATGGGTTTCTTTGCTTTCTTGGTGCCTTGGTTTGGAAATAAATTAAGGGAAAAATTATGTTTAGTGAAGAGAACGGCATAGTTGTAAAGCGAATACATATGGACTGAGAACCAATGTAGTTGGCAGTTTAAACTCTCTAATTGTGGATCAATTCAGGCAACGTTTAGTGGAAGGAACCATTACATTTAACATTGCCTTACAAACTAGGGGTCAGTTTACCTCCCGTTCTGTTGACTTCAAGGTAATATCTGTAGATGGATTAATTCCCACTGTAACAGCAAGTCTAAGGTTTGCCTTGTCTTTAATGCTGAAGGCGATCTAAACTTTGGGTTTACATGGAATTACATAGAATACACAGCACAGAAACAGGCTATTCGGTCGGACCAGTACATGCCGGCGTTGACGCTCCACTCGCGCCTTCTCTCATCCTTCTTCATCTGAGTCTATCAGCATAACCCTCTATAACCTTCTCCCTCATATGCTTATCTCGCTTTCCCTGAAACGCATCGATACTATTCGCCTCAACTATTCCCTGTGACAGCGAGTTCTTTATTATCACCACTCTCTGGGTAAAGAAGTTTCATCTGAATTTCCTATTTGATTTCTTAGTGACTATTTTATGATGACGGCCTTTAGATTTGCTCTGCCCCACAACTGGAAACACTCTCTCTTTCTTTGTCTACGCTATCAAAATGTTTCATATTTTCAAAGACCTCTATTATGTAACCACTCAGGCTTTTCTTTTCAAGAGACTGTTCATCCTTTCCAGATATGTATAATCTTGCAGTTCTGGTATTATCCTTGCAATGTTTTTGCACCTTTTCCAATGCCTCTATATCCTTTTTCATAATATGTTGACGAAAACTGTAGACAGAACTCAAAGGGTGTTCAAATCAAGGTTGAATACAAAGTTTAGCATACTCTGTCTACTTTTTCAACTGTGTCCCCCTAGAAATAGACCCTAATGCTTGGTTAGCTTTTCTAATGGTCTTATTGACCTGTGTCGCAACTCTTAGTGATTTGTTTGTTATAATTCCTGATCCATTTGCTCCAGTACACCATTTAGATTCTTATTTTCCAAGTAATATGTGGTTAATTCTTCTCACCAAAATGTGATTCCTCACAGTTACCTATGTTAAAATAAATTTGCCAATTGTATGCCAATTCTGCAAGTTGATTAATGAGTTCTTGCAATTTGTTGCAGTTCGCCTCAGTATTGAACAACCTATCATCTAATGTTGGTGTCCACCACAAATTTAGAAATTGTTTTTGATTCCATAGTCTAAATCGTTAATATAAATTGTGAATAAATGTTGTCAATTCTCAAATTGGGAACAAAATGACAGGTCAGGCAGGACATTTTCACTGAAAGAATAATACGCCCCGGGTCTCATTTACAAAATTAATCCTTTGATGGGAATATATGGTTCTTTCAGCAGATAACTGCATGTGTTACTGACGGGAGTAGAGTTTGAGAGATATGTTAAGGAAACCGGTGTTGGGTTTATATCAGGAAAGGCAACAGAGCTGTTTTTCGAATTGATTTTATTTCGGTTCTGAAAAATTCTTATGTGATTGCTCCGATCCGACACCGCCTGTCCTTAAACTATCGGCAAAAGTTAATAATACCCCAAGCATGTTTGCTCTACTACAATATAATATATATTGGGCCAGAAATTCGTACTTGTTGGATGAGTACGCGCTGTGTACTCACCCGTAAGGCCACCTGAAGTGCCGGTTTCCTGCATGCACTGCGCATGTGGGGGAAAACGGAACTTCCGTTCCCCTGAAGGGAGGCGTTCAGAGGTGAACGGCTTGCGTGGTAGAGTCTGCGCGCATGCATCGAACTTCGGGGTTTTTTCAGGTTTCTCCATGAGGGTAATCACGGAGAAGCTGCACTTCTATAAAGGAGGCGCAAGACCCGTTTTTAACAAGGTGAGTGGTTAATAAATCACAATTTAACAAATTTTTCAACAGGTTTATCTTTTTTAGATACTTTAAAGAAAGCTAAGTGTAATTTTAGCACCGTTAAAAAGTATAATTAATTTTTTCAAAAATTTAAATTTTTGTCTATATTAGTTAATTTATGTAACTTATAGTAATTTTAAAAATGTGATTTAAAAAAATATATATATTTGAAGTTTAAGTGTGGTTATTGGGCCGATCGTATGGTATGAGGCACGAATTGGGTAGGATTGATTGGGGAATGTCACTCAAGGTGTTGACGGTGGATAGGCAATGGCAAACATTCAAAGACTGCATGGATGAACTACAGAATTTGTTCCTCCCAGTGTGGCATAAGAATAAAACAAAAAGGGTGACTCAACCGTGGCTAAAAAGGGAAATTAGGGATAGCATAAGATTCAAGGAGAGGGCCTATAAATTTGCCAGAAAAAGCGGTAACCCTGAGGATTGGGAGCAGTTTAGGAGTCAACAAAGGAGGACAAAGGGATTAATTAAGAAGGGGAAAATAAAACATGAAAGTAAGCTTTCTGGGAACATCAAAACTGACTGTAAGAGCTTTTATAGATATGTAAAGAGAAAAAGATTAATGAAATCAAGTGTAGGTCCCTTGCAGTCAGAAGCGGGGGAAGTTATAATGGGGAACAAATAAATGGCTGACCAATTAAATGCATATTTTGGTTCTGTCTTCACAAAGGAGGACACAAATAACCTCCCAGAGATGTTGGAGAACATAGGGTCTGATGAAAGGGAGGAACTGAAAGAAATCAGTATTTGCAGGGATATGGTGCTAGGGAAATTGACGGGATTGAAGGCCGATAAATCCCCAGGGCCTAATAATGTACATCCTAGGGTACTTAAGGAAGTAGCCCTATAAATAGTAAATGCATTGCTGATCATCTTCCAACATTCGATGGAATCTGGAACTGTACCCATGGATTGGAGGGTAGCTAATGTTACCCCACTATTCAAAAAGGGTGGTAGAGAGAAAGCGGGGAATTACAGACCGGTAAGCCTGACATCGGTAGTGGGAAAAACGCTAGAGTCCATTATAAAGGATGTAATAGCTGAGCACTTGAAAAACAGTGACAGGATCGGACAAAGTCAACATGGATTTACAAAAGGTAAATCGTGCTTGACTAATCTACTGGAATTTTTTGAGGATGTAACTGGGAAAAATAGATAAGGGAGAACCAGTAGATGTGGTGTATTTGGACTTTCAAAAGGCTTTCTATAAGGTCCCGCACAATAGATTAGCGTGTAAAGTTCAGGCACATGGGATTGGGGGCAAGGTATTGACATGAATAGAGAACTGGTTGGCGGACAGAAAGCAGAGAGTAGAAATTAATGGGTCTTTTTCCGAGTGGCAAGCAGTGACTAGTGGGGTACCGCAGAGATCGGTCCTTGGACCCCAGCTATTCAAAATATACATTAATGATCTAGATAAGGGAACTAAATCTCCAAGTTTGCTGAGGATACCGAGAAACTCCAGGGTGATTTGGACAGGTTAGGTGAGTGGGCAGAATGGTGGCCGATGCAATATAACGTTGATAAATGCGAGGTTATCAACTTTGGTGTCAAAAACAGAAAGACAGACTATTATCTGAATGGCAATAGATTGGGAGAAGGGGAAGTGCAACGAGACCTGGGTGTCCTTGTGCACCAGTCGCTGAAAGTAAGCATGCAGGTGCAGCAGGCGGTGAAGAAGGCAAATGGTATGTTGGCCTTCATAGCAAAAGGGTTTGAGTATAGGAACAGGGATGTCCTGCTGCAGTTGTACAGGGCCTTGGTGAGACCACTCCTTGAGTACTGTGTGCAGTTTTGGTCGCCTTATCTGAGGAAGGATGTTCTTGCCATGGAAGGAGTTCAGCGAAGATTCACAAGGCTGATACCTGGGATGGCAGAAATGACATATGAGGAGAGATTGGGTCGATTGGGCTTATACTCACTGGAGTATCGAAGAATGAGAGGGGATCTCATCGAAGCATATAAAATTCTGACAGGTCTGGGCAAACTAGATGCAGGAAGAATGTTCCCGATGGTGGGAGAGTCCAGAACCAGGTTTCATAATCTAAGGATAACGGGTAAGCCATTTAGGACAGAAATGAGGAAGAATTTCTTCAGCCATAGAGTGGTGAACCTGTGGAATTCTGTACCACAGAAGGTATTTGAGGCCAATTCATTAAATATATTCAAGAATGAGTTAGATATATTTCTTAAAGCTAAAGGTATCAAGGGATATGCGGAGCAGGCAGGTACAGGGTGCAGAGTTTGGATGATCAGCCATGATCTCATCGAATGGCGGAGCAGGCTCGAGGGGCCGAATGGCCTACTCCTGCTCCTATCTTCTAAGTTTCTATGTTTCTATGATGTCTATTCATAGATTTGACAGTTCTTCCTGTCAAACCAATGAATGAAAATGCCGTGATAGGATTGGCTCTCCATGGCCCACGTGTTCCCAGGGGACGCTTCGAACTAACTGCACCCCTGGGACACACAAGCACTGCGCGCTGGCATCTGGAGGAGGCCCAGGACCCGAAGTTCTCGTGGGGCCAAAGCACAACGCCAGGCGCGGTAGGAGAGTACGCGCGCGATGCTTGCACCCGCAGGAGGCCGGTAATCCGAATTTCTGGCCCAGTGTTTAACTCTATCACTGCTCTTGCAGTCGCTGCAATGATATCATCTGTTTGATTTGATGTGCTTGTTTTGCTGACATTGATTACTGCCATCGAAGAAATAAAACAAAATGCTCCAAGTTTCTGCTATATTCCTCTTGGGCCGGATTTTGCGGTAGTAATAACGGTGACGCTAGCAGAGCTCATGTATTATAGTGAATTCGGACAGAAAATTCCAGTGACCACACGTGCGCAGTTAAGCGCGGAAATCAGGAGGTTGCTGTCCATGATGCCCTGCTTCTCCAAAGGCTGCGCAATTTTAATATCTCACCGAGAGACTCGCCTTTCAAATACATTGAATAGCGGAAGTTGCTGTACATACTTGATAAATAAATGAAAGCTATGTGTTGATGCCGGTCTCAGTCATTGACTACTGGCATTTTGTCGTAAATTGTGTGCTAATAATGCCGTGATTCTGAAACTCTGTGATATATTTAAATGAAACGGATTTTGCTGTAAATATAATAGAGAGGCTAATAGCGATCACCGTTATTTATGTGCACAATGGTAAGAGTTTTCTGCCGGCGGAGAGTCTCCAAAAAAGCGGAACTATCCGCCCGCAGAGGCCCCTCACCCGGGCAGCCGGAGGATCTGTCAAGAGCTTTATTGACAGATCGGAAATGCCGGTTTCCAGCGCATGCGCAGTGCATGCCTGAAACTGGCATTTCCGATGTCCCTACGGGTAGGTACACAGTGCGTTCATACTTTAATCCATCTGTTGATAGATTTTTTTTTTAAAGGGAATGCTATTCACAAAAACTGCAGTACTTTGTCACGCATCAAGCACAAAACAGGGAATAGATCAGTTGTGATATGGAAAGTATATGGGTTGTCATTATGGTCACAGGAATTTTAAATAATGTACCGTTTGGGGGCGGTAACCGAATTAGCGCTGGACATTTACCGCCTGACGCGGAAGTACCACCCGCCTCAAAATTCAGCTTATATACCGGAGTGGTGCTGACGCGTTTTATGGCCCTCCCCTTCTGTTAAAGGGGAGGGACAGTGCGAGCTCTTCAGGGCCTCCGATGGCCTACACTCGGCCACCAGGGTGGCAGGGTGCCGTGGCCGGAGTCCGGGGCCGAGACCCGGTTCCGGGCTAGGCGTTGGCGGCCTCGGACCACTCCAAGGTCCGCCAAAAGAAGAAAATGGCAGCGCAGGTCGCAGCCGCTCCTCCACTTTAAATACAGCCCCTCGAGCGGTGGTCGATCCGGTTAACGTTCCGCGAGGCTGGCGATGACATCGCATGCGGCAGCCTCATGGGGCGCAGCGGAATTTCTTCCGCGGGGCGCTCAGGGGTCGCGTCGCTCGCCGATTACGTCAGCGCCTGCGGCGCAAAGTCCCGGGACACTACCGGCTCATGCCTCAGCCGTGCCCCGTCCAATTTCCCCAGAGGCGCTATTATCGCCCCCCAGTGATAAGCCATTTGCTGCCCATTAGCGCCCCCCAGCGGCGCTATCAGCCGGTGCAAAGGAGCCGAATTTTGCCCCATATGTTTGTACACGATACCTATCCCAAAGCTTAAATGTTAACTTGAAAAGGGATTTGGACCTGATACGAGAGCTAATGCATTTTATAATATTAGCCTCAGGATGCCAAACAACATTATTTATGTCGTCAAACTTTTACAATAATTATACTTGACATAAAATAAATAGTTTCAAATCTGGAATAAATAGTTGAGAAATGATTTAAGGGGGCTACTACTGTAGCCGCCATTATCTGCGGGTAGAAATTCGTGGGCTGTATGGTATGGAATGTCTCTATTGGTCTAAGAAACTGAATATCGTGTAGATTGTCGCCCAAGACGAACAAGCTCTTGTTTGCAAAGTGCAGACATGCTACTCAGAGCCTGTCGTTTATATTAATAGCTATTCCTCGTTATTACAAAACTGCATTTCAAATGCATTTTAAATATCCGCGTCAGATCCAAACTAACATCCAAGTTTCTAATAATAACTGCGATTTTATTGTTTTACCAGACACATCTCTGATATATCTCCAAAGTGACTCCTCCCATGCTCAGACCCCATGTAACTCCCACCAGTTAACCGGCTGCTGGGATGTACGTGACTCTGGTGGTACATAGTTAAGGCACAATCCATAATGAAAAGTTTGCTGCTATATTCTGCAGATGATCAATGAATCGCTGAGAAATCATAATTTGCTGCTTATTTGCTCAGGAAAAGCACGTGATGAACACCTGGTAGGAATGTTCGCCAGCTTCCAGAAATCAGAACGATGGAATATTGCAGTCAGAATCATGTTATCACACTGAAACTTACATTGCAAAATTATTTAGGAGGCTTTAAATAATGACATGTTGGGGTACATTTTCAACATGAAGTTTGGCTTACAACTGGCGTAGCGGTTTGGCCGCCTATTATTATCCACTAGTGCATCCGCAATGTTGGATTTAAGGAAGGAAAGGCAATTAGAAAGTTACCCACAACGATGTGTATGGAGTGTCAGGGATGTGCAAGACGGTCGCCCTCGTGGTACCCAGCCTGAGATTCCTTTCTGATGAAGTCAAAGGAAATTAATATCAGGCAAATGCTATTATGGGCGCCAGTCTGAAAGGCCAGATTTGGTCCTGTGAAAACCTGAAATATAACAGTGAATTTCATAGCAGATTTTTGTTTTGTTGAAGTAAATCACTGAATAATTTTGTGCTGTATATCGATATAGAAATTTATCCTGTCAGAATTGCTAACGTAGTCCGATGGAATGGGAGAAAGATAGTGATACACTGTGGAGCGACAGAAAAATAGCCATGTTTTTTCATACAAAGCACTGTCGACTGATCATGCTTTCTATATCAGGAAAGGTAATCAAGACATTTCCTCCTTTTTGCAGCTAATTTGGTGACAATCGTGATTCTCTGCCGTGGAAAGTGCGGTCTGTCCAAATGCATCATCCGTTACCTGGTGGCCATGGCTTCAGCTGATCTAATGATCCTGACATTTGAAGTCATTCTCTATGAGATTAAAGATGCTTATTTCCCATATTCATTCCTGAACTATACTCCGATTTGTAGTCTCAATATCGCTCTAATTTTTGTTTCCATTGATTGCTCTGTCTGGTTAACTGTTGCTTTCACCTTTGATCGATTTATTGTTGTTTGTTGCCAACGTTTCCGAACAAAACATTGCACTGAAAAGACTGCGGCTGTGGTGATAGCAGTGGTGTGTTCCTTAAGCGGATTACAAAATGTTCCAATCTATTTTGTATATGAACCTCGGGAAATAATTGACAATGTACCATGGTCCTGCTCTGTGAAATCAAGTTTCTATACCTCACCCATATGGGCAGCATATTTGTGGTTGGAAATCATTTTAATCCCATTTGCTCCATTTGTTTTGATTTTACAGCTCAATGCTCTGACTACCAGGTGCATTGTACTGGCCAATAGAGTGAGGAAGGGACTGCAAGGCAACAATGATCCAGAAATGGTAAACCGAAGAAAACCAATTATTTTACTGTTCGCCATCTCAGGCAATTTTATACTTTTATGGATGGTAATCTTCATATTTTACATATTTGTGCAATTTACGGATGTTCAATTTTGGAAACAAGTTACAAAAACTCGTTCACCATTATGGAACAGTCCGGGTATATGCTTAATGCTTTGAGTAGTTGCTCAAACACGTTTATTTATGCAGTGTTCCAGAGTAAATTCAGAGAGGAATTGAAGAATGCAATTAAGGATTCCTTGGCTCTCATTACTAATTTAATCAAATAAGTTAAATGGCTTCACAGAACTTAAATGCAATTATATCCCTCCAAACCTAACATCAGTTGTTCACATGTATGCAAAGGAATCTCCGAAGGCAATGGAAGCTGCAATCTGGTCTCTAAATTAGATGTCATACTGTATGAGATCAAAAATGCCTGGGTTAATTTTAACGTCTACCTATAGCATAAGACAGGCGTTATAGGATTGGATCAAACACACAACATTTTTCTCTGAAACTAAGAAAATCAATTACAGAATCGCTGATCCTCCTCGTCCCGTCAGAAACACGCACAGTTATCTGTTGGAGCCACGAACTATTCCCTTCAACTGGCTGGTCTTTCAAATTATCCAACGGGTGTTTGATCCTTTCAGTGACAAGTCCAGCCTGACCTGATATTTTGCTTCCAAGTTGCGAACTTTCAACATGTAACGTGAAATTTGATATGTTCACTACGTAAAATAATTAGTTTGAATAAACTTGCTCATTTCCTTCATGGTGTTGGACAATCCAACTGCGTCAGTCCATGTCTGTTCTTCTCCAAGGAAAAGTCAACGTCCTTCAAGTTTTCTAGAATCATAAATCAGTGCCTTTTGCTAGACTAAGACTGTACACCTACCAAATGCGTATTGTCTTATCTTTCCTCATCCACCTGTCCAATTTAGGCTTGACAGTGTTTTTGCCTCAAACACTAACCCTGCAAGTGAGTTCCACAGCCTTTCAACCTATTATGTGCAAAACTTTATGCTGCACTTTTCTCTAAACTCTTACATTTATCTTGTATCGATGACTCCTCATTCTTGCTCCATCAACTACCGGCAACTCGGTGCTTATATCTATCCTTACCCAAACGTTCATTATTTTAAACACTTGTATCATATTGCAGTACAATATTGTCCAATGGAAAAAAGTCTAATTTCAAGTCTGCTTAAATATTTCTGTGTTTCCCCAATCAGATATAAATTTAAGCAATACATGTACTAGGGTTTTAACCGCATTCCTAAAATGAAATGTTACAATAATATTTGAAGAGGACAGTTTGGTGCTTCATGATACATCACATTGTGGTAGGTTTTCAAATTACGCCATGAAGCTGGTGTTGCAAATAATACCTGCAGAGTAGAAACCGTTTGATTTTCATCACCATTGATTCCATAAAAACAAATGGGTGATTTCTACAATGGGCGGCCAGTCCACAAAATATTTTTTACCTGGCAGAGGCAAGTTGTAAATCTAACTGTAATGTTGACCTTCATTACCTTTGTCACCACATACAAAGGCAACTCGGGAATAATTACATTTACCTGAGCTCAACTTTATGCTGAGACTTTTTGATTGGTGCAAATGGACAAGGGTGGGGAACCAAAACCGGTAGCAATACATCAGTCGCCTGTGATATGCACCATCTGATATCCATTGACTTTAATAGAACAGGCGTGTCGTATAAATATTCACAAATGTGATTCCGCCTGTTTTGTCACCCCGCCCATGTCCAATTTAACAACCAATAGCCGAAATATAGAAGCGGTGCATCAAACCCTGTGCACTGAACCCACGCCAAACAAAAGCACAGGCACGGCATTACCAGAGAAAGCAAAGGGCACGTCAGCTGTGAACTTATTTTACCTCAGACACATGGTGGGGGAGAAATTGGCTAACGCCCAATAATACTCAAGGGGATCGTATTCTGCCATTAACCCACGTCCTTTCATTGCGTTGCAGGCAGCATGGTAAATACGTGCTCCCTACTGCTTTACATAATTTCAGTGTGTAGCCAGCGCACCCGCGCTGTTCATTGGATTCAGGCATCAGCTGGGGGTTCAATATCACCATTGGCTAGCGCTACTGAAAGGCAGCCTCCACCTCTTAAACGGGAGGTGTATTGTGGCTGGAAGTAGAGGTGGGCGCCATTTGAAAACTTATTCTTTGTTGATAGTTAGATCATTAGCTGAAAATGTGAGAGAGCGTGCACCAAGGTTTTCAGACACTGCACTGGTCTTGGTGAAACAGGCAGAAATAAGGAGAGATACCCTGTATCCTCAGTGGGTAGGAGGTTCTACAGACAGATGCTCAGGAGGCAGTGGGAAGAAGTAGCGGTGGAGGCCAGTACCAGGAGTGTTGCTCCAAGAACATGGATGCAGTGCAGCAAGCAGTTTAATGATCTCACACGAGTTTTCAAGTTCAGTGAATTCTTCTTCAAACGTCTCCTCCTACGAACTGCAATTCTAGCCACCTCCGCTGATTAATTCACTTAATCCCATCACCCACCTACCAACAATCTGTATCAATAAGTACTCAGAACTTCAATTCATATGTTTTACCCCACACTCACGCACTTAGCACTGTTGCAAGCCTTGCACTTTGGTTGCCATTTTATATAGTTAGGAGGCCGCATAATAGCTAAAATGCCGCACTATGCAGCCGAATTTCTCCCACATTGTAAGCTGCTTCACCGAGCTCAGCAATATATATTGGTCAATCTAAAGTCTACTGATGAATAATTTTCCTGGTGGACAACAGCATGAAAATCCTGAATATTTGTTTATTAATGGCAGGAGTTAAGAAGTCTTGTGTGTTATTGAATGCACACATTTTGTCCCACATGTTCCTCGCCACGATATTAGATTTTGCACGAAAGGCAAAGTTAGCGGTCCGTTATCTTGTCTGTACGTATCTGAGTAGAATAATTCAGGTTCTGCGTGTCTTACCCAAAAGTAACCAGCTCACCGATACTCAGTTGGGGTTCCGCCAGGACCACTCGACTCCAGACCTTATTACAGCCTTCGTCCAAATATGGACAAAAAGCTGAAATACAGAGGTAGTTGAGAGTGACTGCCCTTTACATCAAGGCAACTTTTGACCGAGTGAGGTACCAAATAGCTCCAGTGAAACGTGAAATCATTGGAACTCAGGGGAAACCGGTCCAATAGCTGTAGTCATACCTAGAACAAAGGAAGTTCGTTCTGGTTGTTGAAGTCCAATCATCTCAACCCTTGGACATCACTGCAGGAGTTCCTCAGGTCAGTGTCCTGGGAACAACCTTCTTCAGTTGTTCGTCAATTACCTTCCCTCCATCATAAGGTCATAAGTAGGGTTTGTTGCTGCTGATTGCACAGTGTACAATTCCGTTGCAATTTCTCACATAATGATGCAGTCCGTGCCCGCATGCAGCACGACCTGTACAACATCCAGAATTGGGATGATAATAGCAAGTAATATATGCGCAACACAATGCCAGGCAATGACCATCTCCAATAAGCGAGAATCTAATCTCCCCCTCTTGACATGCACTGGCATTACCATCGTCGAATCCCTCACCATCAACATCATGACGTTTACCAAGGACCAGAAATTTAACTGGAACAGCCACATAAACACGGTGGTTATCAGAGTAGTTTAGAGAGTGGGTATTCTGTGGCGAGTGACTCACCTCCTGACTCGCCAGAGCCTTTCCTACACCTACAAGACACATGTCAGGAATGTGTTGGAATACTCTCCACTTGCCTGGGTGAGTGCAGCTCCAGCAACACTCAAGAGACTCGACACCATCCAGAACAAAACAGTTTGCATGATCGGCACACTATCCACTACTTTAAACAGTCGCTGCCTCCACCAATGGTGCAAAGTTGCTGCAGTGTCTACCATCTACAAAAGGATCTGCAGAAACTCGCAAAGGCTTTTTCAATTGTACCTCCCAAACTCATGATTTCTACCATCGAGAAGGACAAGGGCAGTCGGCGCAAGGCAACACCATCACTTCCAAGTTCCCCTTCAAATCACACAGAATCCTGACTTGGAATTATATCTCAGTTCCTTCATCGTCGCTGGTTCAAAATCCTGGAACTACCTAACTAAGAGCACAATGGGAATACCTTCACCACACGGACTGCAGCCGCCCAAGATGTAGGCTCACCACCACCGTCTCAAGGGTAATTCGAAAGGCAATAAATGCTGGCCATGCCAACGACGCCCACATTCCCTTTCTGAATAAAAAAAAGTCACAATTATGTGCTCCTTCATATTCAATAATTAAGCATTTTAAAACTGATTACCACTTGTGATTTACTTCAACAGGCTTAATATCATCACTTCTATAGACGTCATGGCATTCCGTCGGAGATACAAACAACTGAATTAATTCTTAATCGCATGCCCAATCGATGGAAAATTAAACATCATAACGCTAAAAAAGTGCCTATTATATCATCAAATCTTGAAAGATGACCATCTGAGTCCGCACCAACATGCACCAACATATCAATCAGGAGCGGGGAACCAAGATCATGTCTCCCTACATTATGCAGTAGTGATGTGGTAATTTCCAATGCCGCTTTCGCTGACGTATCTACTCTGTAAGATAAGCTTATGAAATGTGATTCTAGTCACCATGTAATAAGAGCTCAACAACGTAATTAAAAGAAATGTCGCCCTCGCACACTTACTGTCTCTTAAAACAACAATTCAATAACAGGCAGAGATAATTACTGATAAGTTAGAACCTACTAATAATTCTAAAGAAGACAATTCCCAAGAAGAGAGGCACCCGCCGATCCTCAGCAAATATCACTGCTCAAAATCTACGGGTGAAACATAGGGGTTGGGGATATTTCCAGCTGTTTCTGGGTCCGTGTCTGGAAACAGGCCCGCACTTCAGTAAACATAAGACGGAGCATGACAGGACTTTCTCAGTTTATCGTGAAACACAGCATCACAATTAACCCAGCACAAGTTAAATTCCTGTAAGGCACAAAAGCCCATCAGTTGGCCCAATAAGCTCGGTCCATCAGACTCCCAGAATCTGGTCTTCTTCGAAATGGCGCCATGGGATATTTTACGTCCATCTGAGGGGCATAGAATGGGCCTCGGTTTAACGTCTTCATGCTAACCACTTCAGCATGGTGCAGTGGCACTTCTACCGCTGTCATTAGATATCCTACTTCCGCCTTTCTCACTGACATGTTTCATGGTTTAATAAATCTGCAGTTTACCCCCTTTCACATTGATCACCCATTTCTTGTCTCATAGACCATAACTTCAGCATCTACCCTATGCTCTCTCCACTGTTGGGGCTGTCACTTTTTTGGGCCCGAAGCCGCTTCCTTGGTGTCTAATCGGTTGCATTTATGATATCAAATGAACCTAGAATTGTCGTTTTGTGATCTTCTGAGTCGCACAGTTTGATCTCATTGGGTGTCAGCTGATCAGCTGGTCTGGTGAAATACCTATCTGTCGATTCATACAGGCCTGCTGACTTTCCAGCCGTTCCTTGGCTCACAGGCATTGATTAAGTGATCACTTGATCAGCTCCCTTAAGCATATGACTCAGGAGCTGATATTCTTTGTTTTGGTTTGGACAAACCAGTACTTGTTCTAACTTGCGTCTGCCCAGGATTAATAATTAGACACCGATTTTGGGAATAAACACTAGATATCACGTGGGGTGTCCACCAAATTCATCTGATTATATGAAAAGCGAAAAGTAACAGTCGTCAGATGAATTCACAGGCTAAATCTAACGATCAGATTTTAATCACAGGCTACACAATACATCGACTGGGTAACTCACAACAGGATGCCGTGCAATGTACATAATATCAACAGTTATTGACTCAGAAGGTGGCAATCTAACCTTCCTTGGAGAATTTCTTATATAGTTTCATAAGGCACAACGATTTTGGAATGAAACTAATCTTACCTAGACTTTCCCCAGGCTCGATAATGAAAATGTCTGGTCAACTCACAGAGATCAGATCTCCAGTCAGATTTGAAGACAAGTGAACACTTAGACGTGATGTGGCACTGGTAATGTATCCGGCTACAGACAGCAACTTGAAGTCAAAAAATGAGAGCTGGACAAACCTTATAGTTTGTGAGACAATGTTTTAATATCTATATATACTTGTACTTTTCACTTAAATTTGCCTTATTTGTACCACAATCAGAAAGATGAAATAATTTACCTCTATCAGTTGTCAATCAATATGCATTGGCCTTACAAGCTGGCTGTTCTCTTCATTAATCATCTATTTCTTCTTCTTTGTTTATTTCAAAACAAAGAGACGGAAAAAAGCAACAAAAACAAACATGCAGATTCGATGTTTACTTTTGCATAGCCTGACGGTTCTGCACAGTTAAGTTCACCATTGCCATGGGAACAATGGAATTCCTGGAGTGGTACAGCTTGGTCAATCTAATTTGAAATCAAATTTGCCCTTCTTATTTGAAATTAAGCACCTTAACACCAACATAAATCTTACTTTGTTGCAGAGTCACGGCAAAAATCCCCGTCAAACTATCCCAACATGCTGAGTTTGTGAGGGGTCGCCAATATCAATTCGGAGTTCGAATCCGAGATCAATTCCCGGTCCTATTGATATGGGCAGTAAATCTGTTGGGCAATACGAGGCAGAGAGCAGTGATAATGGGCACGTACCTAGATTGGCAGGATGTGACTACTCGTGGTCCCAGGGAACTGTACTGGGGCCTCAGCATTTCGCTACATTTATAGTAACTTAGATGAAGGAATATATGCAAGTTTGCTGACGACACCAAGGTGGGACAATAAATAGTGTAGATGGGAGCAGACGGTTGTAAACGGTAATTCATAATTTGAACGAGTGAGCAAATCGGTGGCAGATGCAATTCAAAAAAGGAAAGTGTGAGGTCATCCACACTGGACCTAAGAAAGATAGTCCAGAGTATATTCTAAATGGGAAGCAGATAGGAACTGTGGAGCAGCAGAGCGATTTCGGGGACCAAGTACACAGATCACTAAAAGCCAGTGGACAGTTTAAAAAAAAATAACGAAAAATAATCTTTGCTCAGAAGATCAGCAAGTAGAATCAGAATGGTTGGAGATAAGAAATAGCAATGGGCCTAAAAAAGTGGTAGGAGTAATTTATAGGGGCCCTAACAGTAGCTATACCATTGGACAGAGTATTAATCTAGAAATTATAAGAGCTAGTAACAAAGGTAATACAATAACCGTGGGAACTTTAATCTGCATATAGATTGGGCACATGGAATTATCAAGGGTAGCCTGGAGGACGAGTTCATGGAATGTATTCGAGACTGATTCCGAGAACAATACGACATGGAACCAACCAGGGAACAGACTGTTTTAGATATAGCTTTGTGTAATAAGACAGTGTTAATTAGCAAACTTATTGTAAAGGATCCTCTAGGAAAGCGTGATCATAATATTTTAGAATTTCACGTTGATTTGAAAGTGACATTCTTAAGATCGACACTAGAGTCTTAAACTTTATCAAAGCCAAATGCGTAGATATGAGGGGCGAGTTGACTAAGTAGATTCGGAAATTAGATTAAAAGCTATGACAGTAGTTAAGCAGTGGCAATCATTTAAATAAATATTTCAAAATTCTCAACGAATTCCATAGAGTAATAAAATCACCACGGGAAAAGTGATACATCCGTGGATAAGTAAACAAGTTAAGGGTGGTATTTGATTAAATAAAGAGGCTTATCATGTTGCAAAGATTAGTAGTAAGCTTAAGTTTTGGGAGATCTATAGAGATCAGCAAAGAATGACCAAAAATTGATGAAAAGGGACAAAAAAGAATATGAGTGTAAATTATCAAGAAATATATAAACAGATTGCAAGAGCTTCTACAAGTATGTAAAGAGGAAGAGAGTAGCAAAAGTAAGCATTGGTCCCTTAGAGGCTGAGACAGGAGAAATTATATTTGGGAACAAGGAAACTGCAAAAGACAGTAGAAGACACAAAAAGCATACCAAAAATAGTGGGGAACCATGGGGCTGATAAGAGCGAAGAACTTGAAGTAATTAATATCAGTAGCGAAACTAATGGGACTAAAAGCCAACAAATCCCCTGGACCTGATGGCCTACATCCCAGGGTTCTAAAAGAGGTTGCTGCAGAGATAGTGGATGCATTGGTTGTGATCTTGCAAATTTCCCGGGGTTTAGGAAATGTCCCAGCGGATTGGTTGGTAGCCAATGTAAAGGAAAGGAGGGAGAGAGAAAACAGGGAACTACAGGCCAGTTAGCCTGACGCCAGTCATCGGGAAAATGCTGGAATCCATTTCTGAGGAAGTGGTATCAGGGCACTGAGAAAATCATAATATGATTAGGCAGAGTCAACATGGTTTTATGAAAGTGAAATCGTGTTTAACAAATTTATTAGAGTTTTTTGAGGACGTAACTAGCAGGGTAGATAAAGGGGAACCAGTGGCTATAGTATATTTGGTTTTCCAAAAGGCATTCGATAAGGTGCCACATAAAAGGTTGTTAAGCAAGTTAAAGGCACATAGAGTTGGGGGTAAGGTATTAGCATGCAAAGCGATTGGTCAACAGACAGAAAACAGAGAGTAGGGATAAACAGGTCATTATCAGATTGGCAGGCTGTAACTAATGGGGTGCCACAATGATCAATGCTTGTGTCTCAGCTGTTTACAATCTATATTAATGACAGAGACGAAGGGAACGGGTGCAATATATTCAAGTTTGCTGACGATGCCAAGCTAGGTGGAAAATAAGTTGTGAGGAGGGCACAAAGAACCTGCAAAGGGATATAGACAGGTTAAGTGAGTTGTCAACAATGCGGCAGATGGAGTAGAGGGTGGGGAAATATTTACTTTGGTAGGGAAAATAGACAAATAGAATAATTTTTAAATGGTGAGAAACTATTAAATGTTGATGTTCAGAGATTTGGGTGTCCCAGTAAAGGAAACACAGAGTTAACAAGCAGGTAGAGCAAGCAATTTCAGCCTCGGGGCCAGGGATCATGTGAGGAGCTCGGGGCCAGGGATCGTGAGGGTAGCTCGGAGCCAGGGAGCGCGAGGCGAGCTCGGGGCCAGGGATCATCTGACGAGATCGTGGCCAGGGATCGCGAGGGGAGCTCGGTGCCAGGGAGCGCAAGGGTAGCTCGGAGACAGGGAGCGCGAGGCGAGCTCGGGATCAGGAATCCGGAGGGGAGCTCGGGGCCAGTGATCATGTGATGAGCTTGGTACCAGGGATTGCGAGGCGGGCACGGGGCTAGGGATTGCGAGGCGAGCTCGGGGCCAGGGATCATGTGAGGAGCTCGGGGCCAGGGATCGCGAGGGTAGCGCGGAGCCAGGGATCATGTGAGGAGCTCGGGGCCAGGGATCGCGAGGGTAGCGCGGAGCCAGGGATCATGTGAGGAGCTCGGGGCCAGGGATCGCGAGGCAAGCTCGGGGACAGGATTCGTGTAAGGAGCTCGAGGGCTGGGATCGCGTGAGGAGCACAGGGCCAAGGATCGCGAGGCGAGCTCAGGGCCAGGGATAATGTGAGGAGCTCGGGGCCAGGGATCATGTGAGGAGCTCGGGGCCAGCGATCGCGAGGAAAGCTCGGGGACAGGATTCGTGCAAGGAGCTCGAGGGCTGGGATTGCGTGAGGAGCTCAGGGCCAAGGATCGCGAGGGTAGCTCAGAGCCAGGGAGCGCGAGGCGAGCTGGGGGACAGGGATCGCGAGGGTAGCTCGGGGACAGGATTCGTGAGGTTGAGCTCGGAGCAAGAGAATCGCGAGTGGAACTCGGGGCCAGGGATCGCATGAGGAGCTTGGGGCCACGGATCGCGAGGTGAGCTCGGGGCCAAGGAACGCGTGGTGAAATCCGGGCCAGGGATCGCGAGTGGAGCTCGGGGCCAGGGATCGCGAGGCGAGCTCCGGGCCAGGGATCGCGAGTGGAGCTCGGGGCCAGGGATCGCGAGGTGAGCTCCGGGCCAGGGATCGCGAGGTGAGCTCCGGGCCAGGGATCGCGAGGTGAGCTCAGGGCCAGGGATCGCGAGGTGAGCTCTGGGCCAGGGATCGCAAGGTGAGCTCTGGGCCAGGGATCGCGAGGTGAGCTCCGGGCCAGGGATCGCGAGGCGAGCTCCGGGCCAGGGATCGCGAGGTGAGCTCTGGGCCAGGGATCGCGAGGTGAGCTCGGGGCCAGGGATTGTGAGGTGAGCTCCAGGCCAGGGATCGCGAGGTGAGCTCTGGGCCAGGGATCGCGAGGTGAGCTCCGGGCCAGGGATCGCGAGGCGAGCTCCAGGCCAGGGATCGCGAGGTGAGCTCTGGGCCAGGAATCGCGAGGTGAGCTCGGGGCCAGGGATTGTGAGGTGAGCTCCGATCCAGGGATTCCGTGTGGAGCTCGGGGCCAGGGATCGCGAGGTGAGCTCCGGGCCAGGGATCGCGAGGCGAGCTTGGGGCCAGGGATCGCGAGGGGAGCTTGGGGCCAGGGATCGCGAGGCGAGCTCAGGGCCAGAGACCACGAGGGGAGCTCGGGGCCAGGAATACAAATACAAATATATATACAGGCACAAACACAAAAAAAACTGATGGGGCGCCACTAAACTCCACCTGGTTAACCTTCACCAGAACATCAGTGCTAATTTGATCTTGTGAGAGAGAGCATCATTCATGTCCGAGGCCGAGACCCAGGAGCGAGGACGAGCCCAGCAGCGAGGTTGAGTCCCAGGAGTGGCGAAGCGTGGACCAGCAGCGGGGCACAGGGAAGGTGCAGCCATCAGCGAGATCGGGAGAACCACAATACATCCTACGAAACCCAGACAGAGAGGACCTGCGGGAAGAAGGGAAGAGGAGAGAAGGAGTATGTTTCTGTGTGTGTGCTAAACCACTTTAGCATAGCCTGGTCTCCAACCGTCTTGGATCCCCTTGCCATTGGACCAAGAACTTGCTCTGTCAAGACCGTGTGGTAGCTGGTGTGCAACGGCCACCCCACGTTAAAATAATTCACGCACAGGCTTCTTCCGCCCTTTAAAATGAAGTTCGGGACCTGGGAAGTCAGGACCCTCATGGACAACCCTAACAGTGACAGACCGGTACGCCGTACTGCTATCGTTGCCCAGGGGCTCAGACATTTCGATATAGACATTGCCGCCCAAAACGAGACCCGGCGGGCAGGAGAAGGCCAGCTCAAGGAACAAAGGCGGTGGTTAAACCTTCTTTCGGAAAGGCAAACCTGAGAAGAACGCCGCCTCCATGGGGTACGCATCGCCATAAAACATGAGCTAGTTGGCCGTCTCAGAGACTCCCCTTGCGGTATAAACGAGCGCCTCATGACTCTTCGGCTCACCCTAGCCCCGAACCAGTGCGCTATAGTCATCAGTGCATACGCCCCAACACTGGAAGCCACAGACGAGACCAAAGAGGATTTCTACTCCAGCCTCGAACAATTCCTGTCCCGAGTCCCAACGGGCAACAAGCTGATCCTCCTTGGCGACTTTAACGCCAGAGTTGGAAAGGACACAGACCTCTGGGGAGGTGTGATCGACAGAGAGGGGGTAGGGAAAGCCAAGTCCAACGGTACCCTCCTCCTGACGAAATGTTTAGAACATAGCCTTGTCATAACCAACACCTTGTTCAGTCAGAGAGACAAGTGGAAGGCTTCATGGCAACACCCTCGCTCCAAGCACTGGCATTTGCTGGATTACGTCACCGTCCCAGCGAGGGACTGCAAGGACGTTCACATCACCCGCGCCATGACAGGAGCTGACGACTGCGGGACAGACCATCACCTAATCTGTTCTAACATCTCCATCAATGTAGCCCCAAAACTGTGGTGGCAACAGAAACAATGCCGCAGGAAAATCAACGTTGGAGCACTCAACGACCCCACTTAGAAAGCCATATTCAGCCTGCGCCTCACAACCAACCTGACAACTCCCAGTAATGCTGAGACACAGTGAGTCCACAGCGCCTGGTCTGCACTCAAGGCCTCCACAATCAGCATCTGTGAAGAGATGCATGATCACTCGACCAGGAAACAGCAAGAGTGTTTCGACGAGAACAACCAGGAGATCCAGGAGGGAATAAGCCACAAGCGCAAGGCATTCCTGATCTGGAAACAGCAACACAACTCGAGAGCAAGAAAGCAGCTCTACAGCTACCTGAAGGCCGAGGTCCAACAAAAAACTCGCGACCTAAAGAACAGATGGTGGGTGGAGAAAGCGCAGGAGATTCAGCAGCTAGCCGACAACCACGACATGCGTGAATTCTTTAGCGCAGTCAAGACCACCTACGGCCCAAGCACCCAAGGTCCTACCCCACTGCGGGCCAAGAGCGGAGAGGTACTCATCAAGGACAGAAATGCAGTCAGTGCCCGCTGGAAGGAGCATTTCGAAGATTTCCTCAACCAATAATCTCTCTTGGACGTGAGCGTCCTCAACTGCGTCCCACAGCATGCTACCCGCTCCCACCTCAGCACAACACCAGCCCGGCATGAGGTTGAAAAGGCCATCCAACAACTGAAGAACAACAAGACCTCAGGAGCAGATGGAATCCCTGCCGAGACACTAAAGCATGGCGGAGAAGCACGACTGGCGTGAATTCATGAACTAATTTCTGTTATCTGGAAGGAGGACAGCATGTAAGGGGATCTCAGAGACGCAGGAATCGTGACCATCTTCAAGAAAGGTTATATGTCCCATTGCGGTAATTACAGAGGAGGTTCCCTGCTGTCTGCCACAGGGAAGGTCATCGCAAGAATCTTCCTCAAACGCCTTGCCCAGTGGCTGAAGAGCTCCTCCCAGAGTCGCAATGCAGACACCGCCCACGAAGAGGCACAATGGACAATATCTTCACTGCGCATCAATTACAAGAGAAATGCAGGGAATAGCACCAACCGCTGTAGATGGCCTTCTTTGACTTCACAAAGGCCTTCGACACTGTCAACCATGATGGATTATGCAGTGTCCTCCGCACATTTGGCTGCCCTCAAAAGTTTGTCACCATCCTCCACCTGCTTCACGACAACTTACAAGCCATGATCCTGACCAACGATTCCACCAAAGATTGAATTCACATAGGGCCCGGGGTCAGGCAAGGCTGTGTCATCGCACCAACGCTCTTCTCGATCTTCCGTGCTGTAATGCTCCAGCTAACCCTCAGTAAGCTCCCCGCTGGAGTGGAGCTAATTTACAGAACAAACGGGAAACTGTTCAACATCCGTCACCTCCATTCCAGATTCAAGGTCGTCCCATCATCTGTCATCAAATTACAGCATGCAGACGAGCCCTGCATCTGCGCACACTCGGACGTCGAAATCCAATCCTTCGTCAACACCTTCACCGAAGCGTACGAGAGCTTGGGCCTTACACTAAACATCCATAAGACAAAGGTCCTCTACCAAACTGCCCCCACCACACAGTACTGCCCCCCGATTATCAAAATCCACGACGAGGCCTTTGACAACGTGGACCACTTTCCATACCTCGGGAGCCTACTGTCAACAAGGGCTAACGTCGATGGCAAAATCCAACACCGCCTTCAGTGTGCCAGAGCAGCCTTCGGTCGCCTGAGGAAGAGAGTATTTGATGACCAGGAGCTCGAACCCGGCACCAATCTCATGGCCTACAGGGCAGTAGTGATACCCGCCCTCCTGTATGCCTCAGAGACACGGACCATGTACAGAAGGCACCTCAATGCACGGTAGAGGTACCACCAACGCTGCCTCCGCAAAATCCTGCAAATCCTTTGGCAGGATAGGCGCACCAACATCTGTGTTCTCGCTCAGGCCAACATCCCCAGCATCGAATCTTTGACCATGCTCGATCAGCTCTGTTGGACGGGTCACATCGTCCGCATGCCCGATACGAGACTCCTTAACAAGCGCTCTACTCAGAGCTCTGACACGGCAAGAGAGCCCCAGGTGGGTAGAGGAAACGCTTCAACGACACCATCAAAACCTCCTTGAAAAAGTGCAACATCCCCACCAACACTTGGGAATCTCTGACCTAAGACCGCACAAAGTGCAGGAGAAGCATCCGGGAAGGCGTCGAGCACCTCGACTCTCTTGGCCGGGAGCAAGAGGAAGCCAAGCGCATTGAACTCATCAATCACCTGAGAAGTCATTTTTAACGTGGAAGCAAGTCATCCTCGGTTCCGAGGGATTGCCTAAGAAGAAGACAGCATGCAATTAGTAAGACAAATGGCACGTCGGCCTTTATTGCTTGACGGTTGGAGTGTAAGAATGTCTTGCTACAATTGTACAGGGCTCTGGTGAGACCCGACCTGGAGTACTGTGCAGAGTTTTGATCTCCTTATTTAAGGAAGGATTTACATGCCTTCGAGGCAGTGCAACGATGGTTCACTAGATCAATCTCTGGAATTAGAGTGTTGTCATATGAGGAGAGACTGAGTAGATTGGGCCAAAATCTCTGTTGTTTAGAAGAATGCGTGGTGATGTCATTGAAACATATCAGATTCTGAGGGGGAAATTGACTGGTTAGATGCTGACAATTTGTTTCCCCTTGCTGGGGCGTCTAGAGCTAGGGGACACAGTCTCAGGATAAGGGGCTGGCATTTTAAGACTGAGATGAGGAGGAATTTCTTCACTCAGAGTGTTGTGAATCTTTGGAATTCTCGACCCAAAGGGCTGTGGATGCTCTGTCGTTGAATATATTCAAGGCCGTTATACATAGTTTTTTTTTACTCCAGAGGAATAAAGGGATATGGTGGTTGGGCAGTAAAGGGGAGCTGAGTTCGAAGATCAGCCATGATCTTACTAATGGCAGAGCAGGCTCGAGGTGCCATATGGCCTTGTCCTGCTCCTAATTCTTAGGTTCTTATGTTCTTAAAAAGTCTAATGGAATAAGAACATAAGAACATGAGAAAAGGAGCAGGACTAGGCCAATTGGCCCCTCGAGCCTGCTCCACCATTCAATAAGATCATGGCTGGTCTGATCCTAACCGCCAATCTACTATCACAGAACCATCTCCTGAACCTAACAGAATTGGACACACGAAATAGGAGCAGGATCAGGCTACACGGCCCCTGGGTCCGCTGCGCTACCCGCAGCGCCATGACAAATCCGAACCTAGACTCATGTCCAAATTCCTGCCCGCTCCCCGTAACCCTTAATTCCCTTTACTTCTAGGAAACTGTCTATTTCTGTTTTAAATTTATGTAATGATGTAGCTTCTACAGCTTTATGGGGCAGGATATTTCATGGACCTACCACCCTCTGAGTGAAGTAGTTCCTTCTCATCTCAGTTTTGAAAGAGCAGCCCCTTATTCTAAGACTATGCCCACTAGTTCTAGTTTCACCCATCATCGGGAACATCCTCCCCGCATCCACCCGATCCAACCCCTTCACAATCTTATATGTTTCAATAAGATCGCTTCTCATTCTTCTGAACTCCAATGAGTAGAGTCCCAATCTACCTAACCTCTCCTCATATGTCAATCCCCTCATCCCCGGGATTAACCGAGTGAAACTTATTTGTACTGACTCGAGAGCAAGTATGTATTTTCTTAAGTATGGACACCAAAACTGTATGCAGTATTCCAGGTGCGGTCTCACCAACACCTTGTACAACTGAAGCAATACCTCCCTATTATTATATTCTATCACCATACCAATGAAAGCCAACATTCCATTGGCCTTCTTAATCACTTGCTGCACCTGCATACTAACCTTCTGAGTTTCGTGCACCAGGACCCCCAGATCCCTTTGTACTTCAGTACTTTCCAATTTCTTGCCATTAAGATAATAACTTGCTCTACTATTTTTCCTGCCAAAGTGCATCACCTCACACTTTCCAGTGTTGTATTCCATCTGCCAAATCTCTGCCCACTTACTTAGCCTGTCTATGTCCCCTTGCAGATTTTTTATGTCCTACTCACTCACTACTTTCCCTCCCATCTTAGTATCATCTGCAAACTTTGATATGTTACACTCGGTCCCCTCCTCCAAATCGTTAATATAGATTGTAAAGAGTTTGGGGACCCAGCACTGACCCCTGCGGAACACCACTAGTTACTGATTGCCAGTCTGAGAATGAACCATTTATCCCAACTCTCTGCCTTCTGTTAGATAGCGAATCCTCTATCCATGCCAGAATATTACCCCCAACCCCGTGATTTTTTATCTTAAGCAATAATCTTTTGTGTGGCACCTTGTCAAATGCCTTTTGGAAGTCTAAATACACCACATCCACTGGTTCCCCTTTATCCACCCTGTATGTTACTTCCTCAAAGAACTCCAGCAAATTTGTCAAACATGATTTCCCCTTCATAAAACCATGCTGACTTTGTCCTATTAAATTATGATTTTCCAAATGTCCCGTTACTGTCTCCTTAATAATGGAGTCCAAAATTTTACCTACCACAGATGTTAGGCTAACCGGTCTATAGTTTCCAGCCTTCTGTCTACTGCCCTTTTTAAATAAGGGTGTTACATTACCAGTTTTCCAGTCTGCCGGGATCTTTGCTGTGTACAGGGAGTTTTGGAAAATTATTACCAATGCAACCACAATCCCTACCGGCACTTCCCTCAAGACCATAGGATGTAAGCCATCAGGACCAGGTGATTTATTCGCCTTGAGTCCCATTATTTTACCGAGTACCACTTCACTAGTGATTTTGATCATGTTTAGCTCCTCCCCCCCTATAGCCCCCTGTTTGTCCAGTGTTGGGATATTCTTAGTGTCCTCTACTGTAAAGACTGATACCAGATATTCATTCAGTGTATTTGCCATCTCCATATTTCTCACCATTAATTTCCCGGTCTCATCCTCTAAGGGTTCAACATCTACTTTAGCCACCCTTTTTCTTTTTTATGTAACTATAAAAACTCTTACTATCTGTTTTTAAAATTTTTGCTAATTTACTTTCATAATCTATCTTCCCTTTCGTAATCAATCTTTTTGTTATGTTTTGCTGTCTTTTAAAGTTTTCCCAATCCTCTAACCTCCCACTAGATTTGGCTAGCTTATAAGCCCTTGTTTTTTAGGCGAATACTATCCTTAATTTCTTTACTTAGCCACAGATGACTGTCCTTTCTTTTACACCCTTTTCTTTTCAGTGGAATATATTTTTTTTGGAATTTGTAAAATAACTCCTCAAATGTACACCACTGATCATGTGTCGTCTTACCCTTTAATCTATTTTCCCAATCCACTCTACTCAATTCCGCTCGCATACCTTCAAGGTCTCCTTTATTCAAGCTTAGCACGCTTGTTTGAGATCCAACCTTCTCACCCTCTAATTGAATATGGAATTCAACCATGTTATGGTCACTCATTCCAAGGGGATCTTTTACTAGGAAATTTTTAATTAATCCTGTCTCGTTACACACCACCAGATCTAAGGTTGCTTGCCCCCTGGTCCGTTCAGTTACATACTGCTCAAGAAACCCATTCCTAATACAGTCAATGAACTCATCCTCAAGGCAGCCCTGCCCAATTTGATTTGTCCAATTAATATGATAGTTAAAATCCCCCATAATTATAGATGTTCCCTTATTAAAAGCCTCAACTATTTCCTGATTGATACTCCGTCCAACAGAGTTGCAACTGTTCGGAGTCCTATAGACTACGCCCAGTAGTGTTTTTTCCCCTTATTATTCCTTATCTCCACCCAAACTGTTTCATTATCCTGATCTTTTGACCAATATCATTTCTCTGTATTACAGTGATTCCTTCCTTTATTAACATAGCCACCCCACCTCCCCTTCCTTCTTGCCTGCCCTTCCTGATCGTTAATAAACCTGGTATGTTTAATTCCCAGGCATTGTCATCCTGCAGCCATGTTTCTGTAATGGCCATAAGACCATACCCATATGTAGTTATTTGTGCCATTAACTCGTCTATTTTGTTACGAATGCTACGTGCATTCAGATAGAGAAATGTCAAATATGTTTTGTGACACTTAGTTCCTGCTTTTATCTTTTAATTACTTTACCTTTTACTCCATACCTTCTGCCTCTTCCTGGCACACTCTGGTTTTTAATTTCCCCACTGCTACCTAAGTCTATGAACTTCTCTGTTGTCATTTTTATTATTTGCTCTAGGAACCTACACCCCACTAGTTAGTTTAAAGCTCTCTCTACAGCCCTAGTTATATGATCCGCCAGGACTCTAGTCCCAGCACTGGCCAAGTGAAGCCCGTCCTAACGGAACTTCTCCCTCCTGCCCCACTACTGGTGCCAGTGTCCCAGGAAGCAAAACCCATTTCTCCCACACCAGTCTTTGAGCCACTCATTTAACTCTCTAATTTTATTTGTCCTAGCTAAATTCGCTCGTGGCTCAGGTAATAATCCAGAGATTATTACCCTTGAGGTTCAGTTTTTTAATTTGACCCCTAGCTGCTCATACTCCTTTAACAGAAGCGGCTTCCTTGTCCTATCTACATCGTTTGTACCAACATGGACCACGGCAACTGGCTCCACCCCCTCCCACTGCAAGTTTCTTTCCAGCCCAGAGGAGATGTCCTTAAACCTGGCACCGGGGAGGCAACACAGCCTACGGGAATCTCGCTCTCGGCTGCAGAGAACTCTATCTATCCCCCTAATAATACTAACCCCTACCACTACAAAATTTCTGTTTACTCCGCCATCTTGAATGGCCCCCCGTTCCACGGTGCTGTGGCCAGGTTGCTCATCCTCCCTGCAGCCCCTGCTCCTGTCCCCACAGGGAGTAAGAACCTCGAAACTGTTGGAGTAGAGCAAGGGCTGCGGCTCCTCCAACACTACCTCCTGGATCCTCGAACCTGCTTCACTCGTATTCACACCGTCCTGTCCCTGACCATGGCTTACATCTGAATTAATTAACTTCATAGGTGTGCCCACCTCCTGAAACACAGAGTCCAGGTACTTCTCCCCCTCTCTGATGTGTCGCAGTGTCTGAAGTTCAGACTCCAGCTCATCAGCACGGAGCTGGAGTTCCTGTAGCAGCAGACACTTGTCACAGACGTAATCACCGTGAGCCTCAATGGAGTCCACCGGCTCCCACATCTCCCAACAGTAACACATCACCTGCTCCATTCTATGCAATTAATTAATTTTTTAATGTTTTGTTATGGACACTCTCTGCCTGATTATAGATGCTAGTATCCCCTCTAATTAATTGGATTTAAATTAAATCAATCACTCTAAATTACACCAGTTAAATGGTTTACCAACAGTCACTCTGCACCAGAAAGGCCTTATTAACTACAACCCACAGAGTTTAAGTTTAAAAAGAGAAATACTCACCAACCAATTACTTACCTGCTTTCTGGTGACGTCACACCTCGATTATTTTTACCTCTCTCCCTCCCTCCGAGTTCGGAGACTGGTCCCGCCTTACCTGGTCTCTGGAGCCTTTTAAACCCTCTGCCGCCGCCTCGCCTCACGCAGGTCCGCCACCGCACCAGGAAGCTGACAAAGATGGAAAAAGGAAGGCCCACCTCCCTCTCCGCACTCCCTCACTCACCAAACTCGCAGCTTAGCACTCTGTTCCAATCTGCACTTTGGACAAACTGCACTCTGGTCTCCCTTATTTATACTGCTGAGATTTAAATAAGTGAGCTCTCTGGCAGTTACAGAACCAGATTAGACCAGTTAATTAATTAATTACTATCACCTGCTCTCCAGCACAGAGCTTGCTTAGCCCTGCCCAAGCCTGGAAGAAACTTAAAACTTGAAACAGTAAATTTAAATGCGAATTGCAAGCACACAAGACTAGAATTTATAAAAAATTATAAAAATAAGAGATTAATCTTTAAGGTTTACTCCCTCACTCACCAAACTCGCAGTTTAGCACTCTGTTCCAATCTTCACTCCGTGAAAGAAGAACGACTTGCATTTATATAATGCCTTTCATGTTGGCCTTCATCTTACCGGGGCTAAAAGCAAAGGGGGAAAGTGACATTACAGTTATATAAACATCTGGCTAGCCCCCATTTACAGCACTGCGTTCAGTTCTGGGCACCAGACCTGAGGAAGCATATATTGGCCTTGGAGTGGGTGCAATGCAGATTCATCAGCATAATGCTGGGGCTGAAAGGGTTAAATTATGAGGACAGGCTTCACATACGAGAATTGTATCTCCTTGAGTATAGAATATTAAGACTGATCTATCTGAGGAGTTTAAGATAAATAAAGGAGGTGAAAGGGTAGATAGAGTAAAACGATTTCCTCTGGTGGGACATGATCTTAAAATTAGTGCTCCAGGGATGATTTCCGGAAACACTTCTTCACACAAACGGTGGAAGAAATCCGGGACTCTCTCCTTCAAAAGCGGTTGAGCTTAGGTCAATTGAAATTTCAAGAAAGAAAGAAGAAAGACTTGCATTTATAAAGTACCTTTCACGAACACTGGCCGTCTCAAAGCGCTTTACAGCTAATTAAGTATTTTTCTGGAGTGCCGTCACTGTTGTAATGTGGGAAACGCGGCAAAAAATTCGCGCACAGCAAGCTACCACAAACAGCAAGGTGATAATGATCAGATAATCTGTTTTTGTAATGTTGAATGAGAGATCATTATTGGCCAGTATACCGGTAATAACCCCCTGCTCTTCTTCGAAATAGTGCCATGGGATATTTTATGTCCACCTGAGAGAGCAGACGTTTAACGTCTCATCCGAAAGACGGCACCTCCAACTGGGCAGCACTCCCTCAGCACTGCACTGGAGTATTAACCAAGCTCTATGTGCTCAAAACGCTGGAGTGGGACTATGAATCCACAACCATCTCACTCAGAGGCGAGTGTGCTACCCACTGAGCAACAACTGACACTAAGACTGAGATTAATATATATATAAACTGTGTCCCACTTCAAATTCCTGTTCGACAGCCGGCACCAATTCTCTTTTTCACCATCCCATTTTTTAACTTTGACGGCCATAAACTCTCACATCGCTTCCAAACGGCTATTAAGATCCTTATCCACATTCATCGTTCTCACACCCGGTACATATCAGACCAGACCCTGTCTATTTCACCTCCTCCTAACCCCTTTTGATGCTGAAATCCAACATCTCAGCATATCCGTGGGGCTGCTCAGCTGTTTACAACTGACTATATCACTTTCTGTGTGTATCTGTGACAGCTCTTCCATCTCAAGTGAACCACGGAGCCTCCGTATATCTATATTATGCAGAGTATTAAGTGAAAAAGAAATAATATGATGTATCGACAATTTAGATGCTGCTAATCTCCGACAAATGTGCGCATTATTTCATCAAATATCTTCCCTGCTCCTATATACAATTATCCTCAGTATCAGGATACCATTAATTTAGGAGTGAAGATTTCGACAAGTTTTTTGCTAAAATATGTCCTATGTGAAATGTTATTGCAAAATATCCCAGTCTCTGACCAGTAGCAGTAAATACGGCTCGGCTGAACCTGTTTGTTAACATGCTTGTAACTAATGCCAATCATTGTGCAATGCTCGTGTGTCACTCGAGGTTTCTGTCAAGTATAAATAAGACCTTATTTTGAAAGCACAAGATCTGTGTCTCCAAAACACGAAAGACAACATCGCTTCTCTCCGAAAATGGGACAGCCGGTAATCGTACTGATAGAAAATATTTTCTAGTCTATTCTTGGTGTTCCTGGTAAGTCGCTGCGAATCAGTTAATATTAACTTTAACAGTGTCTCACTGTGTCACTGTTCCTGCTGTCGGTGTATTGATAATATTTGTTTGTTTGGATGTTATTGATGTTCAGACACTGATTAACGGCATCAAACAAATAATAATTAGAAAACTAAAAGTTTCCGACATATTCTAAATGTAATAACCTGACGGGCAGCACAATTTCTGCTGAAATTTTAAATGAAACAATTTAGGTGGGATTGCGTCTCCTCTGTTGAGATTGTTGTAATTTTCAGAAGCGAAATACTGCGCATTATGGAAAGCTCAGCAGGCGAGGTAACACATTTTGAGAGAGAAACACAGTTAAAGTTTCAGTTCGATGATCAGGTCTGATGAACGATCATCTCGCCACATATGTTGTCTGACCGGCTGAACATTTATAGCATTTTCTATAATTATATGTATTTTTCAATCCGAGCAAAATACCTTCATTGCACCTGGGTACTGGTTGGTGAATAATGTTGAAAAGTTTAAAATATCCATCAAGGTATGTTTCCCACTAACTTTATGGTAATGTGCCCGCAGCAGCGATTGTTTGTCACTGTTACCAGATATCCATAAACCATGGGCGCATTTGTCGCTGTGTTTTGGTGAAAGGCGAGATCTCGAAAAGCGGCCAACTACTCGGAAAGTTTACACTCACAGGGCAACCCTGAAGGCTGCGAGTGTGAAACTGAGCGATATTGGATGCTGCATTAAATTAAGGCCAGCTAATGGTGTGAGCCAGCATAGTAAAGGCCAACACGCTGCTTGAATCCCAAAGTCAAGGTGCGGCAGATTATGTAATGATCGCACCGGCAGCTATGGGAGAGATTTTATTCTTTACGGCCGGGTCGGATGGATACTACAAACTGACGACTGGAACAACCGCCTTTGTATAATCCGATGGCTTTTCCTGCCAATTAAAATGAAAAGAAGGGAAATGCGGCGGGTTGTGTTAGCAGGTGTTCCTTGGCCAGAATTTCCTTTCAGCGCACCAGCCAATCAGTCTCCCGCTGTGGGGTGATGTTAACCAAACCGCCCCTCGTTAAACTGACAGGTCGGGAGCAGCGCTGGTTTAACACTGTGCCGATTCTACCCTCTATTGAAGGTAATGGAGAGAAATATTGGGCGGGGAGTAAATCGAGCCTTGCCCTCGATCCCGTGGGGTTTTTCACCCTGCGTGTTCCGTTAAAACAACCCCGGAGAGACTTTTGAGGGCCCAGGTTAGAAATTCATGAATTGTCACACCAATAATCTGGCGAGTGATCAACCTCTCAATATAAGGGGTGTCAGTAAATTCATCTTGCTCCTTTTTGCAGCTAATTTAGCGACAATTGTGGTTCTCTCTTGTGGAAGGTACGTTCTCTCCAAATGCATCACCAGCTACCTGGTGACCAGGGCAACGGCTGATCTACTGGTCCTGATATTTGCTGTAATCCTGTATCAGATTAATGATGCTTATTTTCCATGTTCCTTCTTGAACTACACACCCATCTGCAGTATCGATCTCGCCTTGATTTTTGCTTCCATTGATTGCTCTGTCTGGTTAACTGTTGCTTTCACCTTTGATCGATTTGTGGCCATTTGTTGCCAAAGGTTACGATCAAAGTATAACACCAAAGAAACTGCAACTGTGGTTATAGCTGTGGTGTATGGGCTGAACGTTTTAGAAAGTGTTCCAATCTATTTTATATATGAACCTCGAGAAATAATTGACAATGTATCATGGTTCTGCATTGTAAAATCAAGCTTCTATACCTCACACATCTGGGTAACATATTGGTGGTTGGATAACGTTTTAACCCCATTTGCTCCATTTGTGCTCATTTTACTGTTCAATGCTCTGACCATCAGGCACATTGTACTGGCCAATATAGTGAGAAGGGGACTTCGTGGAAACAACAATGCTGAGGATCAAAATGATCAAGAGACGGAGAACCAAAGAAAATCCATATTTTTACTGCTCGCCATATCTGCCAATTTTATACATTTATGGATGGTATTATTCATATTTTATCTCGTTGTACAATTTGAAGATATTTAACTTTTAGAAGCAAATTACAATGACCTTTTTACTATTATGGAACAATCCGGGTACATGCTTCTCATTTTGAATTGTTCCACCAAAACGTTTAATAATGCAGTGTCCCAGAGTAAATTCAGAGATGAGCTGATAAATATCATTAAGTGCCCCGTGGGACTAATAACTTATTTATTTAAGTATGTTAACCGGCTTCACCGCATTAAAAGACAACAGGAATCAATTTTAACTGTGGGAATTAATGCAAAAGGGGCGATATCGAAATGACCAAACTCCAGGCAGCATTGTCTTAAATGCAACAGGACGTGGTGTAAAATGGGCGGCTAATGTGATAGAATCCATTCGACACTATCGTCCAAAACTAAATCACTCCAATTATAGCCCTGCAAATGGACCCAAATTGTTCAATAGAAATATGCACAGAGAAACTTTCCGTCGAATTGCTCAACCTCAGCGAAAGCATATGGACCGGCGTTTCCTGTTTCTGCGCTCGCCAGCATAATTTGTTTTCAATGAAAATGAAAACAACGGGGGACAGGGCTTGCTAGTTCGAGAGTGCGGAAGCTGAAAACCCCGGCGTGCTAATTTAGAATTACAGAGGGGATAAACTCGATAAGAATCATTCCATACTCTCACTGCTGCTAGTTTAAGGTGACTGAGTACGTGAATGTTATTATATGATATCCTGGCCTTTTACTTGTATTCAAACAAATACTTCTCTGATTCTGTCCATTCCTGGTTTAACTCGAAATCCGGGGTCTTATTTCATAAAATCATAGAGTCATAGTCATAGAGTCATAATGGCACAGAAGGATGGCATTCGGCCCATCGAGTCCGTGCCGGCTCTCTGTAGAGCAATCCAGTCAGTCCCATTCCCCGGCTCTATCCCCATAGCCCTGCAAGTTTACTTCCCTCAAGCGCCTATCCAGTCTCCCCTTGAAAACATTGAGTGTCTCCGCTTCCACCACTTCCGTCGCAGCGAGTTCCAGGTCCTCACCACTCGCTGTGTAAAATAGTTTTTCCTCACGCCCCCCTTTATCTCTTGCCCAAAACCTTAAATCTGTGTCCCCTAGTCCTTGTACCATCAACTAGTGGGAACAGCCTTTCCCCGTCTAGGCTATCCAAACCCCTCATAAGCGTGTACATCTCTATCAAATCACCCGCAACCTCCTTTGCTCCAATGAAAACAAATCCAACTTCTCCAACCTGTCCTTGTAGCTAAGATCCCCCATCCCCGGAACCATTCTGGTAAATCTCCTCTGCACCCTCTCAAATGCCTTCACATCCTTCCTAAAGTGTGGTGACCAGAAATGGAAGCAATACTCCAGTTGTGGCCTAACCAGCGCTTTATAATTGTTCAGCATAACTTCTCTACTTCTGTACGCAAAACCTCTATTTATGAAGCCCAAGATCCCATATGATTTCCTAACCACTCTCTCAATATGTCGTGCCACCTTCAGGGACCTATGCACATTATCTCCCAGATTCCTCTGTCCCTGCACACTCTTTAAAAGTGTGCCATTAAGCGTATATTACCTCTCCCTGTTCCTTCTGCCAAAATGCATCACCTCACACATCACTGTATTTAATTCCATCTGCCACTCGTCTGCCCATTCTGCTAGTCTTTCTATGTCCTGTTACATTCGATTGGTATCATCCTCACTGTTTGCCACATCTCCAAGTTTGGTGTCATCGTCAAATTTAGAAATTCTACTCTGTATTCCAATATCCAGGTCATTTATATATATCAAAAAACGCAGTGGCCTCAGCACTGACCCTTGGGAAACACCACTGTCTATCATCCTCCAGTCTGAAAAACAGTCATTTACCACAACTTGCTGTTTTCTGTCCTTAAGCCAATTCCTTATCCAAGCTGCCACTGACCCACCTATTCCATGAGCCTCAATCTGTTAACCAGCCTTCTATGTGGCATTTTGTCAAATGCCTTCTGAAAATTCATGTAGATAACATCCATTGCATTCTCTTCATCAATCCTCTCTGTTACCTCATCATAAAATTCAATTAGATTAGCCAAACATGATCTGCTTTTACAAATCCGTGTTGGGTCTCCTAAATTAGCTTAAACCTCTCCAAGTGCCCGTTAATTTTTTCTTTGATTATTGTTTCTAAAACTGTACCCACCACTGAGATTAAACTGACCCGGCCTGTAGTTAATGGGATTGTCCTTACACCCCTTCTTGAAAAATGGTGTCACATTTGCCACTTTCCAAACCTCAGGCACCTCTCCCGCATCTAGGGAAGATTGGAAAATTATGGCAAGTCCTTCCGTTATCTCTTCCCCCAATTCCCTTTGCAAACTGGGATGCAAGCCATCTGGAACAGGCGACTTATCCTCTCTAAGCCTTTCTAGTACATCCTATCGATCAATTTTCACCCCTTCCATTGCATCTATCTTTTCAACTTCTACCGATATTTTGTCAGCATCCACCTTCTTAGTAAACATCGATACAAAGTAGTCATTAAGTATTCTAGCCTTGCCCTGCGCCTCTAAGCATATATCACCTTCTTTGTCCCTAATAGGCCGCAACCCGCCTCTTACTACCTGCTTACTGTTTGCATGCCGGTAAAACATTTTTTGGTTCCATTTTATGTTAACCGCCATTCTACTCTCATATTCGCTCTTTGCCAATCTTATTTACATCTTCACTTCCCCTCTCAACTTATTAAATTTGGTCTGGTTCTCCCTTGAAAAATTCACCTGACATTCATCGTACACCTTTTTTGGTTTCATCATCTTCTCTATCACTCTTGTCATCCAAGGAGCACTTGCTTTGTTTCCCTTACCCTTCCCTCTTGTTGGAATGCACCCAGCCTGTGCTTGGAACATCTCCTCCTTAAAGATCACCCATTGTTCCGTTACAGATTTCCTGTCAGTCTTTAGTTTCATTTTACCCTGGCTACATCCTTTCACATTCCATTGAAGTTAGCCCTATTCCAGTTTCGAAGTCCCTTGCTCCTCTCAATTGGTAATCTAAATCTTATGATACGATGATCACTCGTACCCAAGTGTTTTCCCAAAGACCTGGCGCATCTCATTCCCCAGCACCAGATCCAGCAATGCCTCCTGCCTAGTTGTGCCCAGAACATACTGGTCAAGGAAATTCTCCTGAACACATTGCAGAAATTCCACCCCCACCTTTCCCTTTTGCCTAACATTATCCCAATCGATATTTGGGTAATTAAAGTCCCCCAGTATCACAACACTATACCTCTTGCATATCTCTGCGATTTCCCTGCAGATTTGCTCCACTACCTCCCTCTCACTATTTGGAGGCCTGTAGAATAACCCCAATAGTGTGATCATACCCTTTATGCTCCTCAACTCTAACCAAATGGATTCTGTCCTGGTCCCCTCAAGAACATCCTCCCTTTCCAACACAACAATGTCTTACTCAATCAGCTCTGCCACCCCACCTCCGTTTTTTCCTTCCCTATCTCTTCTGAACACCTTGTACCCTTGAATATTAAGTGCCCAGTCTTCAATATTTTTAAGCCACGTTTCCGTTATTGCCACAACAACATATTGCCACACGGCTAATTGAGCTTGTAGCTCCCCAACCTTATTCAACACACCTTGTGCATTTACGTTCTTGCATTCTGAACCCATTCTTGAATTTTTCGTAGTCTTTCTTAATCTGCTCCTATCTAATAGGGTATTACTTCCGCCTCTAGTACTAATTTCTCCTCTAGTACTATCCAACACACTCACTTTTTTATACACCTTATTCTGCTTTTCTTCTCCTATATGCTGTTGCCCATCATCTTGCCAAGCTAGTTTAAACCCTCCCCAACAGCACTGGAAACCTCCACGTGAGAATATCGGTCCCGGCTGTGTTGAGGTGTAACCCGTCCGGCTTGTACAGTTCCCACCTTCCGCAGAAATGGTCCGAATGCCTCAGGAATCTAAAGCCCGCCCTCCTGCATCGTGGCACCGGGAGTAATCCGGTGATTACTACTTTGAGGTCCACCTTTAAAGCTCTTTCCTGGCTTTCTTTAGTCTGCCTGCAGGACCTCATCCCTGTTTCTGCGTATGTCGTTGCTGCCTATATGGAGAACGACGTCTGGCTGTTCAGCCTTCCCCCTCAGGGTGTCCTGCAGCCGCTCTGTGACAGCCTTGACCCTGGCACCAGGGAGGCAATATAACATCCTGTATTCACGTCTGCGTACATAGAAAGGCCTATTTCTTCTTGAAAAACGGCGTGAGCTACGATCTGAATTTAGGCTTACCTGTTGACAACATCTATCACACATTGAAGTGATTGAGAAGAGATAACACGATGAAGCACTGTCTCCACCACTTAACGATAATGCTGGGGGCATGGGGTCAGTTCTGAGCTTCGGCAGGAGGAGAAGGTTGGGATAGATTTTGGTAACATTTGTGGCGTTCTGGAATATCAGAGAGCTGGTGTGGGAGTCCTGCGGCTCACCTGCAGGGCAGTGGGTGAGCTAGTTTTGCCCAATGGAGGCAGATGTCTAATATTAAGTAATGCTGGGATTTGAATTTTAGATTTAAGAAAATCAGATTAGGATTAAATGCAGCAGTTTTGCAGTAGGTGAGCTGAGGTGTGACAGGACAAAGTGATGGCCTCGGGTTCTGCAGCGCTACGGTAGCGGTTCTGAGGTTAATTGGCACTGGGGGGAGGGTGCTTGGGTTTAAGACGAACTGGGAAGGGGGTATTCGGAGAATTGGTCCCTGGACAATCCTTTCCTTTGGCAGTACCGCAGAGGGCGAACCGGAGTTTGCAGAAGTGTTGATTGGAATCTGTTTTCTGGCGGGGGAGCAGTACGAAGTGCATTACACCATTGGTGGGAGTGGGAGGATCGCAGGATCTGACAACATTTCGGTGGATGGCAAATAATGTGAAATTACCTTCGTCAGAACTCTCTCTGTAGATACTGAAGTCAGCGATTTCTCATCGGTTCTTTGAAAATTAATTAAGTGTTTCAGACGTTAACAACAACTGACTGCTTTAACAGACAAACATGAATAAATACGTAACCATTGAACGTATCGTTTTATTTCAAAGATTCAATAAAACGTTGAAAATGATTTATACAGATGGCTTGTGAATATTGGAATGCAAAAGTGTCAAAAGCGCAACGTGTATTAACAAATATTTGTTTTAAAAGTACAACTGTACAGACAATCGTCTGATAAACTTACTAAACTGAACAAATAGAAACAACACAGCGAGAAAGTGCTTTAAACAGGGAATTTTCACTGAACCAGGTTTTATTTCTTACATAATGAAGGAAGTCGAAATTATCTTTCTGGTAAATTAACGTCAAATATGTTTTTACATTGATTTTGTTTCAATATAATTTGAAAAAAATCGATTCAATATACACAAGGGAATATACAATTCAACAAATATTAAGCTAATTTGCAGACTGGGCAGATACTGGCAAGTTAACTTTAACATCATAATTGTGAAGCGATGCACTTTGGTAGAAAATGTATAAACAAAACCTAAAGCTAAGAAAATAAGAAGCTGAATGGGGTAGAAGAAAAAAAGGGATCAAGGGATACAGGTGAACACATCATTTAAAGCAGCATCGCAGGTCACCAAAGCAATTAAAAATGCTAACCAGGCACTGGGATACATTTACAGGAGAATATAATTCAACAGTATTGAAGTTATGTTAAATGTGTATAGGAACATGGTCAGGCCGCACTTTGCTCAGTTTTGGGCACCATAATATAAAAAGGCCATAGAAGCATTGGAGAAAGGGCAAACATTATTTACAAGGATATACCAGCATTGAGAGAATACAGTTATCGTGTAATGAACAGTTTGAGGCATTTTTCCTCAGAAAAGGGAAGACTTACAGGGGAACTGATAGATGTCTTTAAAATTATGAATGGTTTGGACAGGGTAGATGTGGAGAGATTGATTCCATTTTTGGGATTGATTAAATGACAAAAGCTATGATTGTACAAAGCAAAAGTAGAGGGTAATGGAACAATTAAAGTAACAAAAGTTGGGTTTAGAAGATGTGTAAATGTGAATAACAGAATCATCAACAGCTGCCATCTGAAAAAATACGGGCAGAGGTTATCGTCTGAAATTGTTGAACTCGATGTTGAGTTCAGAAGGCTGTAAGGTGCCTAATCGAAAAATGAGGAGCTGTACCTCGAGCTTACGTTGAGCTTCATTGGAACAGTGTAAGAGGCCGAGAATAGAGAGGTCAGAGTGGGAGTGGAGCGGAGAATTAAAGTTACAGGCGGCCTTAAGCTCGGAGTCACACTTGCGGTCTGAATGGAGATGTTCCAGAACGCGTCACCCAATCTGCATTTTGTCTCCCCAATGTAGAGGAGACTGCATCGTGAACAAAGAATACAGTATACTAAATTGTACGACTTACAAAGAAATCGCTGCTTCACCTGGAAGGAGAGTTTGAGGCCCTGGATGCTGGGAAGGGAGGAGATAAAATGGGCAGATTTGGCATCTCCTGCGCTTGCACAGGAAGGTGTCATGGGAAGGGGAGGAGTGTTGGGGTGACTGATGAGTGGATCAGAGCGTCGCAGAGGAAGTGGTCCCTTCGGAATTCTGAAAGGTGAAGAAAGGGGAAGATGTGTTTGGTGGTGGGTCATGCTGCATGTGGTGGAAAAGGTGGAGGATGATCCTTTGAATGTGGAGTTTGGTGCGGTGCAAGGTGAGGACAAGGGGAACCCTATCGTGGTTCTTGAAGGGAGCGGAAGGGGTGAGAGCAGAAGTGCGGGAAATAGAATGGACACATTCAAAGGATATGTCAACTACTGTAGAGAGGGATCCTCGGTTGAAGAAAAAGGAATACATATCGGAAGCACTAATATGGAAGGTAGCAACGTCAGAACAGATGCGGCAGAGACAGAAAAACAGAGTGAATGGGATAGACTGCTTACAAGAAGCGCGGTGGGAGGAAGTTTGGACTAGGTAGCTGTGGCAGTCACTGGTTTGATAGTTGATAACCGATCTCCAGAAATGGAGACTGAGAAGTCGAGGACTGGAGGGACGATTTGGAGAGGGACAACGTGAAGGTGAGGGAAGGGTGGAAATTGGAAGCAAT
Source organism: Squalus acanthias (assembly GCA_030390025.1). Lineage (NCBI taxonomy): Eukaryota > Metazoa > Chordata > Chondrichthyes > Squaliformes > Squalidae > Squalus > Squalus acanthias. The sequence continues at coordinate 32,912,397 of CM059449.1, read as the reverse complement.
GTGAATGAAATTATCCAGTTCAGGGCAAGAGCAGGAACCGGAACCGATACAGTCACCAATGTACCGTATAAGCAGGTGAGGGTGGGGACCTGAGTAGGACTGGAACAAAGAATGTTACTCATATCACACGAAAAGGCAGGCATAACTAGGACCCATGCGGGTTCCCACAGCACTAACTTTTATTTAGAGGAAGTGATAATGTTATACTGTGGAATTCGCTACCACAGGAAGGGATTGAGGCAAATACATAAGATGCAGCGGCAGCGGCGTGAGGATAAAGAGCGGCACGAGAGTGGACCTGAATTAAAACAGCGGCAGTGGCGAGAGATAAAGAGCGGCCCGAGAGCGGACCTGAATTAAAGCAGCAGCATCGTGAGGCGCCGATTCCAGGAGGCAGTCACACCCTTCAGGTTAAATAGTACTTTAGAGTTCGTCTGTGGTCATGTACAGGAGGGTGTGACTGCGAGTCAGGAAGGTATGGGGACCGAGGATGTAGTGATGGAGGAGCCTGAGCCCTGGACATTATCCAACAGGTACGAAGTATTTTCTACTTGAATGGATGAGGAAAAGGACAGCAGGGAGTATGGTGAAACTGACCACGGTACTGTAGTACCGTGGGCCATCCAAGTGGGGGGAGAAGGAAGGAATATGATAGTAGTCGGGGACAGAAAAGTCATGGGGATAGAAACTGTTCTCTACAGCCGCGAAAGAGATTCACGAAGGCTGTGTTGCCTGCCCGGTGCCAGGGTTAAGGATACCTCCTCGCGGCTGGAGAAGAACTAGGAGTGGGAGGGGAAAGATCCAGTTGTCCTGGTCCATGTAGCAACCAACGACATCGGTAGAACTAAGAATGAGGTTCTGCTGATGGAGTTTGAGGAACTAGGTTCTAAATTAGTAAACAGATCCACAAGGGTAATAATCTCTGGATTATTACCTGAGCCACAAACAAATTGCCATAGGGTCAAGCAGATCAGAGAGTTAAATGCGTGGCTCAAAGAGTCGTGTGTGACAAAGGGGTTTTAATCATGGGGCACTGGCACTAGTACTGGGGAAAGAGGGAGCTGTTCCGTCGGGATGGGCTCCACTTAAACCAGGCTAGGACCAGCATCCTGGCTAATCGAATAACTAGGATTGTAGATAATCCTTTAAAATAAAAAATGGGGAAGGGTTCAAGTGAGGGGGATTTTAGAAATCTAAAGAGAAAGATCAAGGCCATAGAGCATGTATCGATTTGGATGAAAATAAGCAGTGTGTTACAGTAATGGATAAAGAGTTTAACGGCAGCAGTGCAGCAGAGAATGAGATCAAAGCAGGGAATAATGGAACAAAAATTAAATTAAAGGCTCTTTATCTGAATGAACGAAGCATTCGTAATAAGATAGACGAACTAGTGGAACAAATACAGATAAATAGATTTTAGCTAGTAACAATTACAAGGACGTGGTTGCAAGGTGGCCAAGGTTGGGAACTAAATGTTCCAGGGAACTTGACGTTTTGAAAAGACCGGCAAAATTGAAAAGGAGAGAGAATAGCCCTGTTAATAAACGATGACAGAAGGACAGTAGCGAGTAAGGATCCCGGCTCGGAAGATCAGGAAGTAGAATCAGTATGGGTGAAGATAAGGAATATTAACGGGCAGAAAACACTGGTAGGACTAGTATACAGGCCCCCTAACAGTAGCTATACCGTTGGACAGATTAATAACCAAGAAATAGTAAGAGCTTGCAACAAAGGTAATGCAATAATCTTGGGGGATTTTAATCTTCATACAGACTGGACAAATCAAATTGGCAAAAGTAGTCTGGAGGATGAGGTCATGGAATGCATTCGGGACAGTTTCCAAGAACAATATTTCATCGAATCAACCAGGGAATAGGTTATTTTAGATCATGTATTGTGTAATGAGACAGGGTTAATTAGCAATCTCATAGTAAAGGATCCTCTGGGGCAGAGTGATCATAATATGACAGAATTTCACGTTAATTTTGAGAGTGACTTGCCTTATTCCGAAACTAGAGATATAACTTAAATAGAGCCAATTACATAGGTATGAGGGGCGAGTTGGCTAAGGCAGATTGGAAAAATAGACTAAAAGGTATGGCGGTAGATAAGCAGTTGCTAGTATTTAAAGATATATTTCATACTTCTCAACAAAAGTACATTCCATTGAGAAACAAAAACCCCATGGTAAAAGTGATCCTACCGTGGATAACTAAAGTAGTTAAGATTTGCAACAGATTGAAAGTACAAGCTTATAATGTTGCAAAGAATAATAGTAAGCCTGAGGATTGGGAGAGTTTCAGAAACCAACAAAGCTTGACCAAAAAATTGATAAAAAGGGAAAAAATAGACTATGAGAGAAAACTAGCAAGATATATAAAATCAGATTGTAAGAGTTTCTACAAGTATGTAAAAAGGGAAGGAATAGCACAAGTAAACGTTGGTCCGTTAGAGGATGAGACAGGAGCAATTATTATGGGGAATTCAGAAATAGCAGAAACGTTAAACAAATATTGTGTTTCTGTCTTTAGAGGAGAAGAAAGAAAAAGCGTACCAAAAATGGGGGGGAACCAAGGGACTAAAGAGGGTGAGGATCTTAACGTAACTAATATAAGTAGAGAAAAAGTACTGGACAAACTGATCGGCCTAAAAGTCGACAAATCCCCTGGACCTGACGGCCTACATCCAAGGGTTCTAAAAGATCTGGCTGAGGAGATAGTGGATGCATTGGTTTTGATCTTCCAAAGTTCCTTAGATTCTAGAATGGTCCGAGCGGATTGGAAGTTCGCAAATGTAACACCGCTATTCAAGAAAGGAGGGAGAGAAAAAAGAAAGAACTACAAGACAGTTAGCCTGACATCAGTCGTCGGAAAATGCTGGAATCCATTGTTAAGGAGGTGGTATCAAGTCACTTAGAAAATCATAATATGATTAGGCAGAGTCAACATGATTTTATGAAAGGGAAATCGTTTTTGACAAATTTATTAGAGTTTTTTTAACAATGTAACTAGCAGGGTAGATAAAGTGGAACCAGTGGATGTAGTATATTTGGATTTCCAAAATGCATTCGATTAGGTGCCAAATAAAAGGTTATTACACAAGATTAGGGGTCATAGGATTGGGGGTAATATGTTCGCATGGATAGAGGATTGGTTAACGGACAGAAAACAGAGAGTAGGAATAAACGGATCTTTTTCAGGTTGGCAGGCTGTATCTAGTGGGGTGCCGCAAAGATCAGTGTTGCGGTCTCAGCTGTTTACAATCTGTATTAATGACGTGGATGAAGGAACCGAATGTAATGTATCCAAGTTTGCTGATGATACAAAGCTAGGTGGGACAGTAAGCTATGAGGAGAAAACAAAGGGCTGTATTTTCTGATCGGAGGCTTCCGGCGTGCGGAGGCCTTCGCCTGGAAAAAATCTATGGACTTACCTGGGGTCTCCCGAGGTACGGACACTTCCGCTCCTGAGCCTCTCCAACTCGAAATGCGCAGGGCCCACGTATCCCAGGGGCGCATGTGGTTCGCAAGCGTCCCTGGGATCACGTGGGCCATGGGGAGCCAATCAGAGAAGGTAATCTCCCTTCATACACTCGACTGATCGACCTGTCAAATGTATGAATGGAGATCATCCCAACAACACTGTAAAACATGAAATAATTCTTTTTAAAAATCACATTTTTAAAATTAGTTGAAATTACAATAAAATAAATATTTTATACAAGAATTACATTTTTTTTAAATATATTTAAAGTTTTTTACGGCGCTAAAAATAAACTTACCTTTTTTAAAGTATTCCCTAAATGATAAATGCTTTTACCAGGCATAAGATTTGTAAGGGTTTTCTGCGGGCGGAGGTTCTCCACAAAGAGGCCCTTTTCTCGAGCATTGTTGACAGATCGGAAATGCCGTTTTGAAGAGCATGCTCTTGGCATGCCTGAAATCGGCATTTCCGATGCCACTATGGGTGTGTACACTGCGCGTACACACCCGTAGGGATCGGAATATACGACACAAAGAGTCTGCAAAGGGATATAGTTAGACTAAGTGAGTGGGCAGTAAGGTGGCAGATAGAGTATAATGTAGGGAAATATGAGGATATTCACTTGGGTAGGAAGATTAGAATTACAGAACATATTCTAATTTTTTAAATGGTAAGAAACTTTCAAATGTTGGTGTTCAGTGAGATGTGGGTGTCCTCGTGCAAGAAACACAGAAATCTAGCATGCAGGTACAGCAAGCAATAAGGAAGGCAAATGGCACGTTGGCATTTATTGCAAGGGGTTGGAGTGTAAGAGTATGGAAGTCTTGCTACAATTGTACAGGGCCTTGCTGAGACCACGCCTTGTGTACTGTGCACAGTTTTGGTCTCCTTATCTAAGGAAGGATATACTTGCCTTGGAGGTGGTGCAACGAATGTTCACCAGATTGATTCTTGGTATGAGAGGGCTGTCCAATGATGAGAGATTGTGTAGAATGGGCCAATACTTGGTGGAGTTTAGATGAATGAGAGGTGATCTCATTCAAACATACCAGATTTTAAACGGATTGACAGGGTAGTTGCTGAGAGTTTGTTTCCCCTGGCTGGAGTGTCTCGAAATAGGGGACATAGTCTCAGGATAAGGGGTAGGCCATTTAAGACTGAGATTAGGAAGAATTTCTTCACTCAGAGGGTTGTGAATCTTTGGAATTCTCTGCCCCAGAGGGCTGTGAATGCTTAGTCTTTAAGTATATTCAAGGCTGAGATAGATAGAATTTTGGACTCTAGGGGAATCAAGGGATAAGGAGATCGGGCGGGAAAGTGGAGTTGACGTCGATGATCAGCCATGAACTTATTGAATGGTGGATCACGCTCGAGAGGCCGTATGGCCTACTCCTGCTCTTTTTTCTTATGTTCGTATATTCTTATTCAATATCTTCCGTTTCACATTATCGCACAAATTTATAATTCCCCCAGGACTTGAATTGGTGAAATCGTCTTGGGCAGCACCAAAAACGGGCAATAGCCAATTACCTGCCGGTTTCTCACCGCTCCATTGTCTGTCCCTTGACTTGAATGAAAATGAAATCGGTGGGTGTAGAAGAGGCGGCACATCTGGTTTCAGCCTGAAAATGATCATTCGCCCAATTGTCTGTTTCCTGTTGGATTAAAACCCATTTAATGTAATGTTTACCTCTTAAAATAACAAGAGCATCCGTTTGAGACGGCAGCCAGCATAGCCTGAATAAAAACACATATAGTTCAGAATTTGTGGTCAACAGCGAAGCAAAGGTGTTTGCTGAAGGCCCAGAATAAAGTTTCACACAAAGATCTCGCGATATCTGTGTTGAGAACGTCGGGTTTTCCAATGTCTAATTCTAATCAAGCGAGTATAGTGGGGAATCCCCTGGTGCAAGCTGCTGTGATGTCCACAGGCTGTCTAAGCAGCCAATCAAAATGCATAATTCTCAACGGCAGCGAACAAGGAAATTGGCAAGCTGTTAAAATTGTAACGTATTAAAAATGTAAGGGAGCAAAACACAGAGTTGGGCTATCCCATGGGGATAAGGCAAACTTGATATAAAGATGAATAAAATTAAAAAAAAATATTTTGTCATCTATATTTCCACTATATGCCCATTTACTGCCACAGCTACCTGGACTACACTTCCTCCCACCCCGCTTCCTTTAAGGACTCTATTCCATTCTCCCAGTTTCTCTGTCTCTGCCGCATCTGTTCAGACGATGCCACCTTCCATACTTGTGCTTCTGACATGTCTTCCTTTTTCCTCAACCGAGGACTCCCCTCTACCGTGGTTGACACGGCCCTCGACCCTGTCCATTCCATTTCCTGCACTTCTGCTCTCTCCCCTTCCCCTCCCTCCCAGAACCACGATAGGGTTCCCCTTGTCCACTCCTTTCACCCCACCAGCCTCCACATTCAACGGATCATCCTGCGCCATTTTCGCCACCTCCAGCGTGATCTCACCACCAAGCACATCTTCCCCACACCCCCTTTCAGCATTCTGAAGGGAACGCTCCCTTCATGACACCCTGGTCCACTACTCTATCACCCACAACACCGCTTCCCCTTCGCCCGGCACCTTCCCAAGCAAGCGCAGGAGATGCAACACCTGCCCTTTTACCTCATCCCTTCCCACCGTCCAGGGCCCCAAACACACCTTCCAGGTGAAACAGTGATTTACTTGTACTTCTTACAACTTAGTATACTGTTTTTGCTGCTCGCGATGCGGTCTCCTCTACATTGGGGAGACCAGATTGGGTGACAACTCTGCGGAACACCTCCATTCAGTGCGCAAGAGTGACCCCGAGCGTCCGATCGCCTGTCACTTTAATTCTCCCCTCCACTCCCACTCTGATCTCTCCGTCCTCGGCCTCTTACATTGTTCCCACGAAGCACAACGTAAGCTCGAGGAACAACACCTGCTCTTTCTATTAGGATCTTTACAGCCGTCTGGACTTAACATCGAGTTCAAAAATTTCAGTCTATAATTTGGCCATGGTATTTCTTTCTTTTTTTCTCTATTGTTTCCTCATATGGTAGCTGTTAATGTTTCTGCCATCATCATCCACACATCATCTACAGCCATCTTTTGTTTCTTAACTTGGTCCCATTCACTCTCCTTTTGTCTTGCACTATCATCGCTTTTGTCAGTCAATTTCATTAGCCTTCCATCCTATCACAGGTCTTCCCTTTGTTCTTTACACCCCTCCTCCCTGCTCCTGCTTAAAAATCTCTCTTCCCTAACCTTTTCCATTTCTGAGGAACGGTTCGACCCAAAATGTTGACTCTGTTTCGCTCTCCTCGATGCTGACTGGACCGCTGAGTGTTTCCAGCACTTTCAGTTGTTATTTGTATTTTGTCAAGTTTCTTAAAAAGTTTAACTTTTATTAATTCGATAACCTTTTATTAATTCGATAAATTTCCACTGCACAAAATTGAAACTGTTTTTCAGGCCCATAACTTTGTTTAGCACTCAAACCACCGTTAAACCCCAGTTACACCTAATCCCTTTGGGTTTACCTTCTATTGGAGAAGTCAACAGCGTAATTACTGCAGAAGAGCCAAAGCTTTTGTTACTTTCTCTGATTTGAGAGATTACATTGATGGGTTGGGTGTGGGTTGGGGTGGGGTGGGGTGGGTGGTGGTGTGCACAGAGCACCCTGTGGTGGAGGAGTGAAAGACAAACCACAAATGTAGGATTTTCACACGAGCAAATCTCGAATTTGAGGTCAGTTTCAAAGACCGAATGACGGCGAACACCGTCATCAGGACCACAAATACCCGGCAACTGTAATGAAACTGATTCCTTATAGATATTGAACGTAAATATTGTACTGAAACTGCATCCCATGTAGTTATTTAATGTAAATATTGTAATGAAACTGATTCCCATTTAGTTATTTAAATTAAATAGTGCAATTAAACTGATTCCTTATAGTTATTTAATTTAGATACTGTAATGAAATCTATTCCTTATTTTTGTTTAATGCAAAATATTGTCATTCATTAACTATATCGAAATCAGCGTCATTGTAATATTTAAATTAAATAACTATATGGGAATCATTTTCAGTATAATATTTAATTTATATAACTATACGATAATCATTTTTTTTACAATATTTAAGTTGAATAACTGTATGGGAATCATATTCCTGGCGGGTGATCACACCATCCCTATATTCCTAGTCTCCTCTCACCCTATGGAAGACAACAATTTTCCTCCAGTGCTCAGGAATCTCAGGGATACTCCCGGTAGCTCACTCTCTCTCTCTCCCTTTTACACGCACACTCGCTGTTTAAAATTTACTCAATATAAACTTCAGCTTAAAGCGTTTGAATTCTATCCTCTCGCTATTCTTCATACCATTTCGAAAAAAAACACAGCTGCAGAAAAATATTACATCCATTCAATTGACTGAACGGTATTGATGCTCGCTGTGAAATTGGGTTCATTGCACATGCGCAGACCACACAATCTGCATTCAGCAAACAAAATCAAAGCTCCAGACAAAAATATCAACTCCAAGCCCAAGCTTTTGGGACAGGCTGAGGCCTTCAAATAAAAACTTTAATGAAGGCCTTGAAAGACACATTGGATACATATATTTATGTTTTTGTGAATTATATTTCAGTTTCAGTTTCTTTAAAGCCTAATTTTGAAAATTAGAAATTTCAGTTACTGAGGGGAAAATTGCAGCTAAAGATTTTTGCAGAAAGATTTTTTGAGTGAATTGGGGGAGTAATATAAGCAGCACCATGTGGCGCTTTAACATGAATCCGTACCAGGCAGCAGGAGGGGAAGATTTCGGAACTGGATGTGAGGATTAATGCTGTTAGCTTTAAACACTGCCACCCTTTAACTACCCGCTGCTTAAATGTTCTCTCTCACCATCTTAGGAACTCACAGCATCCCTGGAACAAGACATCTCCACACAATTTTCCAAATTCCATCGATATGTTGAAGACAAAGATAAACGTTTAATCGAAGAGTTGAGGAGACAAAGGAGGAAGATCTGCGACCAATGGAGAAGGACGAGACATGAATTGAAGAGGAATTGACGTCACTTGTGGAGAACATACTGAACGTTTGTGTAGACTTCGACCAGCAAGACATTATCTCTTGTCTCAAGGTGACCCTTTATAACCCAATCCCCAAGCTGTTGGTGCAAGTGTAAACAACACTTTATAATAGGGCTCAGACCACATCACAACAATGCACAATGTGCGGTATAACTGAGGACAAGCAGGTTTAGTCAGGATTGAGCTCTTAGTGTCGAGGAGACTGTTCCACACTGGTAGGACCACACACTGGCCGCAGTACAACTGCAACAAGAGTGAAGGCAACTTATTAAACCTTTTGCTGGTCCCCTTTATGTTTTCAATTTCAGTAAAGAAGTGAGAGGACAGTCAACTCTTCGCTGAAACTAAAAACTTCACTGACACTGAGAACTCGACATATATCTTTAAAAAGAGGTGCACAGTCCTGGGCTTCCCCATTTTTGACTGCGGCGTGCAGTCGGCAGTGTAACTCAGAGCTGTTTTTACAGATGTTAGCAGGTTTGCATACCATTACTGCTGGAAATCCCTCAGTATTTCCCGGCACCTGGTTCTGAGAGGCTGAGTGAGGGAGAGACATTGATATTGTCCAGTCACTCTAACCATTACACTGTTGTTAAAATCCAAACAGTGCATACCAGCATCGAGTAATAAATCATCAATCAATTCACCATCCGAATAGCTCCTATAGTTTACAGAACATTCTTTGTTCAGGTTTAAGTTTGTCGCCTCATCCATTTTCTCCCCTTCTCTCCTCTCGTTAAGTTAGTGTCAGGCTGGTGCACAGTCCCAAGTGTTCTATCCCTGAGAGCAGTAACTTGTTGGGGTGCAGTCCCATGCGTGCAACAAATGCTCTGCTGAAAAACTGAGCAACAGGAAGCTATTTGACTGCATGTGCATCACAATAAGCCTAATGCTCTTGTCGTCTGATGTTTACACATGTGCGTGTTTTCCCAGAGCTGCCTGGAAGTATCCAGGAGTTGGTACACAGGCTGTTGTCTCCCGATCGAGGGGATGCTGAGGTTAGGTGAAACGCCACTGTCCCCAGCTCAGGGCCGCACAGACTAGAAACAAGCTCTGAGTTACTGGGGAAATACAGACCAGAAATAAAAGGAACTGATCAGTGAACCTTCAAAGTCTTCAGCAGCAGAGGAAATACTGTCGAGTATATTCCGGGGAAAACTGACGTGGTATCACATCACTGGAGCCGGTCATTGAAAACTCCACCCAGTTCCCTCCACATTTTACTAAAACCACAGATTATACATAATTAAAACTACAATCTAAACGTTTCCATACATTAATCAAGATGTTTCTCATATCTGTCCCGCAAGAACTGAAAAGATTGAGACAAGGGTGAGGAAGGTGAAGGTGCAGAGAGAGGTGAAGATGAAGAGATCCTGGTGTCTGCAAGTCTGAAATACACAGTGCTTCGAAGCCCGTTACTCTACGCCTTGTGGAAGGAAATGAAACAGATCATCTCTCCAGGTAAGAAACTCCGCAGCTTTGTGTCCACTTTCTGTAGTGCCCTGCTCTCTTCCCCCTCTCCTGAAGGTGCTGCCTGTTGCTGGGTACAGATCACTGGGGCAGCAGGTCTGGGACCTCACTCAACGGGCCATTCTTTATGTGGGACCTTAGATTGAGCGATTCAAGCAGGAAGGCATCAGAACATCTTCTTATTTGACATCCAGACATTCGCACTTTCCAGTTGGACTTATTGGACCGTGATCTGACTGGGACCCCGGGCGGATTGTGCTCCTCTCTTACCAAGGACTCACTGGGCAGTGATCAATCTGGGCCGCTGTAATATCTGATCACCATATACTAGAGTCTAGGAATATATCTAACTGTACACTGTACCCAGTCTGTAATATCTGTTCACCATATGCTGGAATCTGGGAATATATCTAACTGTACACAGTAACCAGTCTGCACTATTTCCTAATACGGATATAATGGACTAGTTCTCGAGTCCATTTCTACAGATATCAAATATTAACCTGTGTCCGTTCACCTTCCTCTGTCTAAAATGTTTAACATGGTGTCATTTTTATTTACCTCAGTCCCAGCCTCACTGACCCTGGAGCCAAACACAGCGCATCGTAAAATTATCATGTCTGAAGAGTGGACCAGTGTGAGATTCGCTAACAGAGAATTTCCGCTTTCTGATAACCCGGAGGGATTGAATGCTGCTGTCTGTGTCCTGGGTTCACAGGGATTCACATCAAGGAAACACTACTGTGCGGTGGACTTCAGGGACAAGACTGGGTGCACTTTGTGTTTGGCAGAGAGTCATCCAATCGGAAAGGGAAGTTAAACCTGGGGTCTAATCTTTGATACTGGATTGTGCACCCGTGAAATGGGAATGAAGATAGAGCTGTTGAAATCCATCAGTCCCACTAACCTCGAGTGTGAATCCCAGGACTATCGGAGTTTACCTGGACTATGAGGGAGGACAGGGGACCTTTTACAATGCTGATGATTTGTCCACTCTCTATACTTTCACTGACACATTCACGGACAAACTCTTTCCTTTGTTGTATCCTGGATTGTGCGATGTGGGTAAAAATGTCGCTCCTCTTAAACTGCGTCATTTCGAAACGTAGGTTCCAAAACTGAAGTGTCAAAGTGTGGGGGAATGTGTCCACTGCTGGGCGAATATTGCACATCTCAAACAGTAGCTTCGAGACACAGCAGGACACAGCACTGGGGAAGGGGCTTGACAACAAATGGTAGTGTTGAGAATGTCGGGCTGGTGAATTGTAAGTGTTTCTGGCGCTGAGCTCTTGGGCTGTGATAACGGACTGGGACGTGTGTTACTGTGCAGGGTGAAGAGGTTCCAACGTGAGCTCCTGGCCGCTCGCACCAGCTGTCCAATCTGGAACTCTTCACTCCTGGTCATTCCACCGTGAGAGGCCCTGCTGCTCTTTGTGAATTCTGGGTCCGTTTTAGAAATTCCAAAGTGCCGTTCACCGTCAGGAAACCGGAGTAACGGGATCCCGGAGTCAGATTGCACTGTTCGCACACATCCAGGGGCTAGTAGAGTAAAAACACATAAAATTCAAAACAGTTGTATATAAATGGGGAAAATTGGTTCTGGACGGGCTCAAGCAACAAGGGGTAGCTGAGTTACACCTTATGGTTGTAATAAGAGATGATAAGCTCACGATAGAAACTTGCATAAGCTGGCCCCAGAACATCTGAAAATCTACAAAATCTGGCAACAGACCAGCTGAACATCTACATAACCTGGCAACAGTCCAGCGGAACATCTACATAACCTGGCTCCAGACCAGCTGAGGGGGCACCGAGATATTTTGAGGGCATCTACAAGTCTGAGCCAACCATGACTAGAGATAAAACTTTCATTAAGATGTTATTCTAGGACAGACTTTAGTTTTCAGAAAACGGAACCCATTTTTTGAGTTCTTATTATTGTTAAATCAATTCTAAATCCTGCATCAAGTGTGGATATTGTTTAATTTTAATGCGATATTTTTCTGCCATATAATATATCACTCTTTTGTTTATAAAGCCAAGGGTTATGCCTGAAGTTTCTTATTAGCTAAAAGAGCCACTAATTTAAATTTAAAGGAGTAGAGTTTCTGCTTGTTTTATCAGTGCAATCCGGGTGAATTTAGCCGAACCAGTGCAAAACCTCGTGGAAACTGAAGTGTGAGTTACGTCAAGCGTAAACCAAATTTCCGCGATCTTTAACGCTGGTTTAAAATTTATTTTGACTCAAGACGGCTCCGCCCACAGAGCTGGCCACGCCCTCACATGGAAATAATGATCCCGGCGAGTTTCCGTCCATGAGTCCGTTCCAGAAGGGTCTTTGAATTGAGCTTTTCTCAGGCGCACAGGCACCAGTCGGCACGGTATAAAAGTTTCTACAGTTAAAAAAACGGATTTGCTAAGAAACTGACTACTGTACACCAACAAAACTCCTCAATGGTTTAGTATTGTTATTTTAAGTCATTTTCAGTGCATTAAAATTCAGAGGTGGCAGTGACTCACTAACAGCTCAAACTCAGTTCCCAGATCCACCATTCATTTGTATTTCCCCCTGATTTCTTTGGTTCAGGGGAGAGAGGCTCTTCCTGGTCTTGACCTCAGCAACCAAGCGGCCTAAATTGGCACCAATCTCACTCTAGAGGGCCATCTTGGCCCAGTCGATGGCACTCTTGACTTTGAAGCAGACTTTGGCTGGACAGAATTCCTGTGCTGGTGCCTATCTCAAGCGGATTACCAGTCCGGGAGGGGCCTGGAATTGAGATTGGACTCTGGTGCCATCTTAAATTCGTTCACAGGGTCACGAAAGATGATGGGCCAAAAATTCATCCCGCGACGCGAGAGTACGCACTGCGTACTCTCGCGTATTCTCTCTCCAATTGCCGGTTTTCTGCATGCCCTGCGCATGCGCTGAAAACCGGCACTTGGTCTTTTGAAAAGGGGGCGGTTCCTCGGTGCATCGCGTGCGCACTACAGGCTGCGCGCACGCTGTGCACTTCGTGCTTTGGACGCGCAGGTAAGTACGGAAGATTTTGGAAATGGAAAAAGGAGGAGTAAGACCCACTTTTAACAAGGTAAGTAGTGAATTAAGTATTTTTTTGAATTTTTTTTAACAGGTATATCTTTTTTAGAGACTTTAAAGACAGGTAAGTTTATTTTTATAACTTTTTAAAAGATTTTAAATTTTTTCAAAAATTTAATTTTTTATTTAAAATGGTTAATTTCTTTAACTATACTTATTTTATTAATGTGATGGTTTTTTTTTAAATTTAATTGAGGTTTAGCTGTTATTTTGGGGGGGTGTAAGATTCATAGATGTGAAACTTATGAATGGAAGATGGTGTGCTGCCATTGGCTCTAACTGAGTCACGTGATCTCACAGCTCGCACGAATTCACGACGCCGGTGGGATACGCAAGCACTGCCCAGCTGATGTCTGGAACATCAAGTTCGTGCGAGCTGGATCTGAAAAAGCACACGCGGAGTGAGAGATCGCGGGGAAGCCTTACCCCCGCGGGAACAGAGCGAGATCAATTTCTGGGCCGATATATAAATGCAAGGTATTTCATTCATATATATATATGCGTTATTGGACATTGCCTACAACCTGTTATCTAATGTCATATCAATTCCGAGGTTATTAGTTTAATACCTTGACCACTGTCACCAGCTTCCTCACCTTTATATCTGCTTTTTCCATCCATACTCCATTCATGTCCCCACTTTCCAGACCTTGTTTTGATATTGGAGATGCAACCACCAGCTGATCTCTCATGGTTCACAGCTGCCATGAGGCAAAGACCATTTCATTTCCAGGGGGCTCCTTCTGCAAGGCATCAGCCACCCACCTCTGAACTTACTGCCACTGAAGGAACTTTAAAGACAAGTAAGATGATGGGTATTAAAAAATGAAGAGTGTAGTCGCCAAAGCTGGGCATGGTGGAAGTAAAAATAATTGGCCAAAAATTCGGCCCTTCCCGTGTGAGTACACAGTGTGTACTCACCCTTAAGACGTCCCGAAGTGCCGGTTTCCTGAATGCACTGCGGTAAGCCGGAGAGGCGAATTTTTGGGCCAATACTTTTTTACAAAAGTATTATGAACATTGGACACCCTGGAGATATGTATGTTGGACATCTTGGGGAGTTATGGTTAAAATCGAACTTCTTTGCATCTTGGAACAACAGTTGTTTCACGATATACAGGATTGCTTTGAAGTATCGTGTGAGGAATGCATAGTCAAAAGATGTGTGAGTGTATCACTGAGTAAAATAAATCACCTGGGCATGATTCCTGAAAGGATTTCAATTTGATATCGATGTACATTGTATTGAAAGTCAGGAAAGTGTAGGTGAGAATTATTGATTGGTAGGTTTCCTTTGGAGATATTTGTTTATTTGTCTACAGAAAGAATAATGTATTTGATAGCCTGGCAAATACCCGATATTGGGACAAAGCAGCGGTGCTGAGAATTTCCAAACAAGGCCGTGGACAAAGACAAATAAAACCCCATAAATATTGTCTGATATTCATTTTTACACAGAATCACAGGTAAGCACATTTAACGTCATCACTGCCATGAGAACAATGGAATTCTCTTAATGACATTTCACAATCACATATGGCTAAGCGTTTTAGAGGGTTTACTCAAATGACAAACGAATGGTCAAACTGGCCAGCTAACTGTTAATCCCTCTTTTACCTCCGTGCAAGGTCTGTTAATACTTCCAAAAATCTAACATTGCTGCATATCTGTGGGGCTGCTCAGCTGTATATAACTGATTATATTACGTTCTGTGTGTTTCTTTATGTTCTTCAATTGCACATGTAGCTTTGAGCCCCCTTCATTTAAATTTTATATAGTATAGATTAAAGAAAATAGACTTCATTCTTGATGTAACTAAGATCTAGACAAAGCTAGTCCATCAAAATATGTGCATTTATTCCATCAATTGCCTTGCATGAATCGAGAAATAAATATCCTCAGCTTCAGGAGTCTTGTACCATGAATGCAGTAATGGAGATGGCGACATATTTTGTTTGGAACGTATGATGACAATAATATTCCAGAGTCCTTACTCTTTTAGCGGGCAAAGTCATTGCAAAATTTCCCTGATCATTAGCAGTGAATATGACTCGCCTTAATTTGTTTGTTCAAATGACTGTAACTAATGAGGATTATTGTGTAATGCTCATGTGTCACTTGAGGTTTCTCTCAGGTATAAACAAGACCTTTGTTGGAAAGGAAAGATCTGACTCTGCATAACAGTTCCAGGCAACGACGCATCTCTCCGAATATGGGACAGCCGGTGATCATACAGATAGAAAACGTTTACTATCCGATTCTTGCAATAGTTGGTGTTCCTGGTAAGCCGCTTATGATCAGTTAATACTCATCTTTAACAGTGCTTCACTGTGTCACTGTTCCCGCTGTCGGTGTACTGATTATACCTGTTTGTTTTGATGTGTTTCATTTGAAGAGACTGATTACTGGCATCAAATAAATAAATCAAATGGCTCCAAGTTTCTGTCATATTGTTAATGTAACAATCTCAGAGGAAGCACAGTTTACACTGTCTATTTAATTTCAGCAATTTTTTGGAGATTTATTGGCCTTGATAGATGTTCTTGAAGTTCTGTGTCTGGTCCAAGTATTAATATCGGATCGACTAGCCAAACCATCAATTCTTGAAGAGATTCCCGGAGGCTACTCAAGAAAAAGCAAAGGAAATTTATGTTATATTTTTGTGTACCCGGGAGAAACAAAAGAGATTCTACTGGGCTCAGTATGAACACTCTGGTCCACTGTTGGCGCATTGTAGCCTCCCTGGGATTGTATCCTGCCCGCAGACCTAACCGGCTGTCAGATCAGCAGCGAACCCGACAGATTCCCCACCTTGTACATTAAGCAGCGGCTCCGGGCGCGCTTCTGGCGCATGCAGAGGCCAGCAGCATGTCAGCAAAGCTGAAAGCCGAAACTCATCTGGCAAGTCTTATGAGCAAAACCCATTTTTGGTGCATCTCGAATTTCCGGTGTATTTGTAACATAAATATAGGCTATGGTGCAGATTTTGTTCTTTACCACCTGGTTCATTTTGAGTCAACTGGATGTAGCGCAGAGTGGTGCGGGGGAAGTTAATGGAAATGCAATTCGGGTAAAATGGGCCGCCAATTCGCTATCGCCCGAGATCAATTTCAAGCCCCATTCACTAGTTTTCCGAGTTGGGACTGGCACATTGAGTTTTATCATTGCTACTGACCATGGAAAGCCGTGGGCACAGTGCCCACATTGGCCCATATATTCTGATCCCTAGGGGTGGGTACGCGCTGTGTACCCACCCGTAGGGACATCGGAAATGCCGGTTTCAGGCATGCACAGCGCATGCGCTTAAAACCGGCATATCCGATCTGTCAAGAATGCTCTTGATAGATCGGGCGCCTGACCTGGAGAATGGCCTCTGCGGACTGATGGTTCCGCTTTTTGGAGAACATCCGCACGCAGAAAACCCTTAGTAACCTTATACCTGGTAAAAGGTTTATACTTTAAAAATAATTTTAAAAAAGGTAAGTTTATTTTTAGCTCCATAAAAAACGTTAATTATATTTTTCATACAATTATTTTTTTGTTTAAAATATTTAATTTATTGTAATTTCAACTCATTTTAAATATGTGATTTTTTTATAATTTATTTTATATTTTAAAGTGTTTTTGGGGTGATCTCCATTCATATATTTGACAGGTCTATCTGTCAATTGTATGAAGGGAGATTCCCTTCTATTGACTCACCATTGCCCACCTGATCCCAGGGACGCTTGCGTATTGCCTGCGCCTCTGGGATACGTGGGCCCTGCGCATTTCGAGTTTGTAGAGGCCCAGGATCGGAAGTATACGCACCTAGGGAGCCCGCAGGTAAGTTCGCAGATTTTTTCCAGATCGGAGGCCTTCGCACGCAGGAAGCCTCCGATCGGAAAATAAGGGCCCTTATCTTTCAGTGGATCATTAACGCAGGTTTACACCAAGAAAGACAGTTGGAAGCCACCCGAAAATGTGTATGGATGCAGAGGGATAAGCTGCCTTTTTGGCTTTTTAGCACCGAGCCGGAAATACCTTTCTGTTGAAGAGAATAAAAATTCAAATCCGGCCGATTCAATTGCGGCCGGCAGTCGGTAAAGCCCGTTTTTGGTCCGGCATTCACTCTTGGTTCTTTTTCTTTTAAAGTAACTCAGAATAGGTTAGCGGCGTGTATTTATAAAAAAAAAAAGTATCTTGTTAGAATTACTAGGATGTTCCACGACATTGGGATAAATAGAGAGCGAGATTTGAGCGAAAAGAAAACTTTCCATGAATTTCACACCAAGAGCTGTTGACTGACCATCCTCTCAGAGTAAGGAGAGTTAGTCATTTAATTTCATCTTTTTTGCAGCTAATTTGGTGGCAATCGTCATTCTCTCCCGTGGAAAGTGCGGCCTCTCCAAATGCATCACCCGTTACCTGGTGGCCATGGCAGCGGCTGATCTAATGGTCCTAATATTTGAAGTAATTCTGCATCAGATTAACGATGCTTATTTCCCATATTCATTCCTGAATTATACTCCGATTTGTAGTCTCAATATCGCCTTGATTTATGTTTTCATTGATAGTTCTGTCTGGCTAACTGTGGCTTTCACCTATGATCGATTTGTTGCTATTTGTTACCAAACTTTGCGAACAAAATATTGCACCGAAAAAACGGCGGTTGTGGTGATAGCAGTGGTGGGTTTCTTAAGCTTTTTAGAAAATGTTCCTCTATACTTTGTATTTGAACCACGGGAAATAATTAACAAAGTGCCATGGTCCTGCTATGTAAAATCAAGCTTTTACACCGTGCCCATGTGGGTAGCATATTTGTGGTTGGAAACCATTTTAACCCCATTTGCACCATTTGTGTTGATCGTGCTGTTCAATGCCCTGACCATCAGGCACATTGTACTAGCCAATAGAGTGAGGAGCGGTCTCCGAGGCAAAAACAATGTTCAGAATCCCACTGATCCAGAGATGGAGAACCGAAGGAAATCCATCATTTTACTGCTCGCTATATCTGGCAATTTTATACTATTATGGATGGTAAATTTCATAGTGTATCTATATGTGCAATTTACAGATACTCAAGTAACGGAAGCAAATTACAACGACTCTTTCACCATTGCGGAACAAACCGGGTATATGCTGAGGTGTTTGAGTGCTTGCACAAACACGTTCATTTATGCAGTGTCCCAGAGCAAATTCAGAGAGGAACTGAAGAATGTGATTCAGCGTCCCCTGGCTCTTATTACGAATTTAAATGATCCACGGAACTAAAATGTAATTATATCCATCGCAAGCGAGCAGGATTTGTTCATTTAACATCTACCAGCAGGAATGTCTAAAGAAAATGGAAGCTGCCATCTGTCCCACTTATTGGATGTTATATTGTAGGAGATCAAATATGCTTCGGATATTATTAACTTTTGCCGAAATTGTAAGCAAAGCGATATCGGAACAAATAAGAACTTTTCAGATTCAAAATAAAATCAATTTGGCAAACATATCTGTTGCTTTTACTGATCTAAACACAACATCGGTTTCCTTTACATATCCCACAACCCTACTCCCGTCAGTATCACATGCAGTTTTCTATCAATGGATTACGTTTGTAAATGAGCCCCCGGATGTTTGATTCTATCCGCGAAAAGGTCCTGCCTGACCTGTCATTTTCCCCAACTTGAGATTTGACAACTTTTGTTCACAATTGATATTAACGATTTAGACTTTGGAATCAAAAGCACAATTTCAAATTTGCGGAGGCCACCAAATTAGGGGGAGAGGTGAGTGAATAATGAGGAGAACTGCAGCATATTACAAAAGACATTAACAACTTGTAGAATTGGCATACGAATGTCAAATTAATTTTAACATAGTTAACTGTGAGGTGTCACATTTTGGTAAGAAGAATTAGCCACATATTACTTGGACAATAAGAATCTAAATGGTGCAGTGGAGCAAAGAGATCATGGAGTAAAAAAAAACAAATCACTAAGAGTTGCGACACAGGTCAATAAGGACATTAGAAAAGCAAACCAAGCATTAAGGTTTATTTCTAGGGTGATAGAATTGAAAAAGTAGGGAAAATAAGTTTAAACTTCTGTCGAACCTTGATTAGACCACACTTGGAGTTCTGTGGACAGTTTCGGTCAACATATTATGAAAACTTTATATGGAGGCACTGGAGAAGGTGCAAAAATAATTGCAAGGATGATACCAGATATGCAAGGTTCTACATATCAGGAATGGATGAACAGGCTCTTGAAAAGCGGTTACATAATAGAGGTCTTTGAATTTATTAAAAGTTTTGATAGATTATACAGAGAGAGAGAGAGAGCGTGTTTCCACTTGTGGAGAAGAGCAAAACTAAAGGCCATCATCATAACATAGTCACCAAAAACTCAAATAAGGAATCCAGCAGAAACTTATTTAACTAGAGAGTGGTGAGAATAAGAAGCTTCCTTAACAGGGAGCAGTTGAGGTGAATACTTTAGATGCATTTCAGGGAAAGCTAGAAAAGCATATGAGGGAGAAGGGTACACAGGTTTAGGCTGATAGATTGAGATGAAGAAGGATGACAGGAGGCGCGAGTGGAGCATTAACGTAAGCATGTACTGGTCGGACCCGAATATCTATTTATGTGCTGTGTATTTTATGTAATTCTATGTAAACCCAGAGTTCAGATCTCCAGTCAGTATTAAAGACAAGGCAAACCATAGACTTGCTGTTACATTGGAAATTAAACCAAATACAGCAATTACCTTGAAGTCAACAAACCGGGAGGTCAACTGACCCCTAGCTAGTGAGGAAATGTTAAATGTACTGGCTCCTTCCACTACATGTGGCCTTAATTTATCCAGAATTAGAGAGCTTTAAACCGCCAACTGTATTTGTTCTCAGTCCATATGCATTCGCTTTACTACGGTGCCGTTCTCTTCACTGAACACCATTTTCCCCTTAATTTATTTCCAAACAAAGGCACAATCAAAGCAAACAAACCCCATCAGATTCGCTATTTCTTTTTTCTCAGACTAACAGATCTGCACAGTTAACGTCATCACTGGCATGTCATCCATGGAATTCTCATAATAATGCAGTTTGCTCAATTTATGAAAAAGTCATATTTTCCCTTCCTATTTCAAATTATGCAACTTAAAACACTAAAATCTCATTTTGTTACAGAATCAGAAAAAAAAAACCATCAAATTTTCCCAACATGCACACTTTATGACGGGCTTCTAACATGAATTCGGAGAGGGAAGTAGAGACCATTTCCCAAAATAATCGAAGTGAACTGAGACAGATTGTAATGGCTGAAATCGCTGCCCTGACTGGGATCAGCTGCCTCAGTTCCAACTGGGGATGCAAATTTCGGGAACAAGTTTCGATAGGACTTTTGGAAAGTTTATGAAAATAGCATTCAGGCAGCACAAAGTGAACAATCTAACTTTCATAAACAAAACTGGCAGCTCCTCCCGCCACCCGTCCAACAGCGCCCACCCCCAACCCCCCCCCCCCCCCCCCCCACCCCCGCCCGCATTCCCAGCATCTGCTGCTGTGAGAATCGTAATCCATTTGGGGAACAATCTGAATGTACATCATCATTTTATATAAATCACACCAAAACTCATCGTTGGCCAAATGGTAAAATATTCAAAACAGTGACGGGTATTAGGGGAATGTTCTATATTTCTAAAATAATTCGGTTTCAGGCAGGGCTACTTGCCATTGACCCGAGGAGTGTTACCGGGTCCCGCTCCAAATTCCGGCTACACCGCTGGCGGGAAGTCTCTTTTTTGCCCGTCAGCTCCTCAGAATTTGCCGGCCATAAACTGCCCGAGCTCCTCTAAACGTCTACTGAGATGGTTATCCACATTTATCTTTCTCACACCCCTTACATACCAGACCAGACCCTGTCTCCTTCCCCTCCTCCCAACGCCTGTTGATGCTGAAATCCAACATCTCAGCATATCGGCGGGGCTGCGCAGCTGTATACAACTAACTATCTCACTGTCTTTGTGTACCTGTGAACGCTCTTCAATCTAACGGGAACCACGGAGCCTCCTTATATTGATATTATATTGAATATCAATTAACGAAGACAATTTATGATGCACTAAAAGGCAGGTGGTGCTTATCTAACACGAATATGCACAGTTATTTCATCAAATGCCTTCCATGAACCTATAATGGAATGAACTCAGCTTCAGGATTCTCTATCTTTAGTTTAGGAGTGCAGATTTCAAACTATTTTATAAAAAATATGATCAATTTAAAATGTTTGACTTATTTTGAATGTGAAATGTTCTGCTCCATGATCAATAGGAGCAGATACGGCTCGGCTTAATCTATTTGTTCAAATGACTTTAACTGATAGCAATTGTACAATGCTCTTTTATCTCTTGAACTTTCTCTCAGGGCTTAATAGGACCTCATTTTGAAAGCAGAATATCTGTTTTTCCGTAACACGGACAGACAGCGTCGCTTCGCTCCAAAAATAGGAGAGCCGGTAATAATCATACAGATAGAAAGCACATACTACCGTTTATATTCAGAGTAAGGCGCTTATATTCTGGTAATATTCACCTTTAGCGGTATTTCGCTGTATCACTGCTCCTGCTGTCCGTGAATTAATATTGGCCCACAGTTTGTGATCGGAAGCTTCCGAACTGTAAAATAATCTTCGCGTTTACATGGTGGCCCGCGAGGTATGGAGGATTGCGATCCTGGGCTTCTCCGGTTACGCGCGGTCAGAGGTCCACGTATCCCAGGGGCGCACGCGGTTCGCAAGCGCCCTGGGATCACGTGGGCCGGTCCAATCAATAAAACAAGGGTATCTCCATTCACACTTATGGGAATTCTGCACTTACGGAACTCCCATAACTATGAATGGGGATCACTTAAAAAATACAACAACACATGAACTAAATAAAAAAAAATGCTTAATTAAAATTGATTATAATGGCATTTAAATAATATTTTAAACGAAAATTTAATTTATTATAAAATACATGTATATGTTTTCGCGGGTCTAACACTTAACTTACATTATTGGAGAGGTATTTAATGTATATAATGTATATAATCTGATAATGTCATAGCATTTTATTTTTCTATTTTTTAAAGCTCTTATGCTGGTAATAGTAGGCCTTACACCTGTTTTTTTAGCAGGTGTAAGAATTTCACAGGCGTTCAGCGGGCGGAAGTTGGGCAACTCTTCACCCGCAGAGTCCCATCTTCAAGGGTTGTGGAGGATCTGTCAGGAGAATTCTTGACAGATCGCAAGTTCTGCGACAATAAAGATAACCTGTGTGGGGAAGCGGAAGACATGGACATGGTTATTAATGAATACTTTGCATGTGTTTTCACAAAGGAGAGGGACGATGCAGACATTGCAATCAGGGAGGTAGAGTGTGAAATATTAGATGAAATAAACATAGGGCCAGAAATTCGGCGCTTGTCGGGTGAATACGCGCTACCTACTCACCCCGAAGGCCACAGAAGTGCCGGTTTCCTGCATGCACTGCGCATGCGCGTGAAATGGAACTTTCGTTCCCCTGAAGAGAGGGGTTCAGAAGTCGAACGCGTGTGCGGGAGAGGCTGCGCGAACGCAGCGAACTTCGTTTTTTTTCAGTTTTCTCCGGGAGTGTAAGTATGGAGAAGCTGCATTTTTAAAAAGGAGGCGCAAGGTCTGTTCTTAACACGGTAAATGGTTAATTAATTACAATTTAAACATTTTTTCAACAGGTTTATCTTTTTTAGATACTTTAAAGAAAGGTAAGTTTATTTTTAGCACCGTTAAAAAGTATAATTAATTTTTTCAAAAATGTAAATATTTGTTAAAAGTAGTCACTTTATGTAAATTATAGTTATTTTAAAAATGTGATGTTTTATTTTAAATTTATTTGAAGTTTAAGTGTGGTTTTGGGGCCGATCTCTATTCATGGATTTGACAGGTCTTCCTGTCAAATCTATGAATGAAAACGCCCTGCTAGGATTGGCTCTCCATGGCCCACGTGATCCCAGGGGATGCTTCGAACTAACTGCGCCCCTGGGATACGCAAGCACTGTACGCTGGCAGCTGCAGGAGGCCCAGGACCCGAAGTCCTCGTGGGCCCAAAGCACAACTGCAGGCGCGTTAGGCAAGTACGTGCGCGATTCTTGCACCCGCAGGAAGCCGGAGAGCCGAATTTCTGGCCCAATGTGAAAGAGGAAGTATTAAGGGGTTTAGCATCTTTGAAAGACGATAAATCCCCAGGCCCGGATGAAATGTATCCCAGACTGATAAGAGAAGTAAGAGAGGAAATAGCCGAGGTTCTGACCATCATTTTCCAATCCTCTCTGTCAACAGGTGTGATGCTCGAGGACTGCTGACGTGGTACCATTCTTTAATAAGGGAGAAAGGGATAGACCGATTAATTGCAGCCAGGTCAGCCTAACCTCGGTGGTGGCAAACTTATTGGAATAAATTCTGAGGGACAGTATAAATCTTCCTTTAGAAAAACACGGATTAATCAGGGACAGTCAGTATGGATTTGTTGAGGGAAGGTCGTGTCTGACTAAGTTGATTGAATTTTTTGAGTAGGTAACAAGGAGGGTCGATGAGGGTAGTGAGTTTAATGTAGTTTACATGGATTTTAGCAAGGCTTTTGATAAGGTCCCGTATTGCAGACTGGTCACGAAAGCAAAAGCCCAGGGGATCCAAGGGATAGTGGAAAGTTGGCTCCAAAATTGGCTCAGAGGCAGGAAACAAAGTGTAATGGTGGAAGGGTATTACTGTGACTGGAAGGTTGTTTGATGTGTGGTTCCGCAGGGCTCAGTACTGGGTTCTTTGCTTTTTGTGGTCTATATCAATGATCTGGAAAAGAATGTAGGAAGTATGATTAACAAGTTTGCAGATGATACAAAAATTTGCCGTGTCATTGAAGATGAAGAAGAAAGCTGCAGACTGAAGGAAGATATCAATGGACTGGCCAAGTTGGCAGAACAGTGGCAAATGGAATTCAATCTGGAGAAGTGTGAACAAATGCATTTGGGGTGGGCTAACAAGGCAAGGGAATACAATATAAATAGAAGGAACTGAGAATTACAGAAGATCAGAGGGACCCTGGAGGAGTGCATGTCCACAGGTCCCTGAAGGTAGCAGGACAGGTAGATAAGGAAGTAAGAAGGCATACGGGATACTTGCCTTTATTAGCCAAGGCATATACTATAAGAGCAGGGAGGTTATGCTTGAATGGTATAAAACACTAGTTAGGCCGCAGCTAGAATATTGCATGCAGTTATGGTCACCACATTACAGGAACGAAGTGAGTGCACGAGAAGGGGTGCAGAGGAGATTGGGAAAATGGAATATGAGCACAAACTAGCGAAGAATATAAAAACGGATTGTAAAAGCTTCTTAAGGTATGTGGAAAGGAAAAGACTGACGAAGGTAAATGTAGGTCATTTACAGCCAGAGACGGGAGAATATATAACGGGGAATGAGGAAATGAGAGAAATTAAATAAATACTTTGCTCTGTCTTCATGGAGGAAGACACAAAAACCTCCCAGAAATACGAGAAAACCAAGGGTGTGACGAGAATGAGGAGTTAAAGGAAATATTATTAGTAAAAAAAAAGTACTATCAAAATTAATGCGACTAAAAGTCGACAAATCCCAAGGACCGTATGACCTACATCCTAGGGTATTTAAAGAGGTGGCCATTGGAATAGTGGACGCATTGGTTTTCATCTTCCAAAATTCTATAGATTCTGGAACGGTTCCTGCCGTTGGAGGATAGCAAATGTAACCCCGCTATTTAAGAAAGGAGGGAGAAGGAAAACGGGGAACTACAGACCTGTTAGCCTCACATCAGTAGTTGAGAAAATATTGGAATTTATTATAAAGGATGCAATAACTGGGCACTTCGAAACTAATAGTAAGATTGGGCAGCGTCAACTTGGATTTATGAAAGGGAAATCCTGTTTGACAAACCTATTGGAGTGCTTTGAGGATGTAACTAGTGGAATAGACAAAGGGGAACCGGTGATTTTGGCGTATCTGGATTTTCAGAAGGCCTTCGATAAGGTCCCACACAAGAGGTTGTTGAACAAAATTAGGGCACATGGAATTGGGGGTAATATACTAGCTTGGATTGAGAATTGGTTAACAGACAGGAAAAAAAGAGTAGGGATAAACGGGTCTTTTTCAGGATGGCAGGCTGTGACTGGTGGGGTACCACAAGGCTCGGTGCTTGGGCCCCAGCTATTCACAATCTATATCAATGATTTGGATGAAGAGACTAAATTGCAACATTTCCAAATTTGCTGATGATACAAAGCTAGGTAGCAGTGACAATTGCGAAGAGGATGTGAAGAGGCTTCAAGTGGATCTCGACAACTTCAGTGAGTGGGCGAGAACATGGCAGATGGAATAAAATTTGGACAAATGTGAAGTTATCCACTTTGGTAGAAAAAACAGAAAGGCAAAGTATTTCCTAAATGGTAAAAGATTGGGGAATGCAGATGCTCAAAGGGTCCTGGGTGTCCTTGTCCACGATTCACTGAAAGTGCAAGTGCAGCAAGCCAGTAGGAAGGCAAATGGTATGCTGGACTTCATTACAAGAGGATTTGAGTACAGGAGTAAAGAAGTCTTACTCCAATTATATAGCGCCTTGGTGAGACCACACCTGGAGTACTGTGTACAATTCTGGTCTCCTTAAATAAGGAAGGATATACTTGCCATAGAGGGAGGGCAACGAAGCTTCACGAGATTGATTCCTGGGATGGCGGGACTGTCGGATGAGAAGAGAATGAGTAAACAAGGCACATATTCTCTTGAATTCAAAAGAATGAGTGGGGAGTTAATTGAAGCATACAAAATTATTAAAGGGCTTGATAGGATGGATGCTGGAAGAATGTTTCCCTTAGCTGGCAAGTCTAGAACTAGTGGCCACAGCCTCAAGATAAAGGGTAGGCCATTCAGGACTGAGATGAGAAGACATTTCTTCACACAGAGGGTGGTGAATCTTTGGAATTCTCTACCCCAGAAGGCTGTGGAGGCTCAGTCATTGGTTATATTCAAAACAGAAGTCGATAGATTTATGACTAGTAAGGGCATCAAGGGATATGGAGATAGGGCCGGTGAATGGAGTTGAGGCAGAAGATCAGCAATGATCTCAATGAATGGCGGAGCAGACTCGAAGGGCCGAATGGCCTACTCCTGCTATTATTTCTTAAGTTCTTATGTTCTTATTTACAAGGATGTTGCCTGGACTGGAGAATTGTTGCTATGTAGAAAGTTTGGATAGGCTGGGTTTGTTTTCTTTGGAACAGAGGAGGATGAGGGGAGACCTAACTGAGGTGTTTAAAATTATGAGGGGCCCAGATAGAGTGGATAGGAAGGACCTATTTCCCTTAGCAGAATGGTCAATAACCAGGGGGCATAAATTTAAAGCAATTTGTCGGAGGTTTAGAGGTGATTTGAGAATAAATATTTTCACCCTGAGGGTGGTGGGGGTCTGGAACTCACTGCCTGAAAGCGTGGTAGAGACAGAGACCCTCATCACATTTAAAAAGTACTTGGATATGCACTTGAAATGTCATAACCTACAAGAAGACGACCAAGTGCTGGAAAATGGGATGAGGCTGGATAGCTTTTTGTCGGCCGGCGTGGACAAGATGGCCCGAATGGCCTCCTTCTGTGCTATAAATATCTATGATTCTATGTTGATTAGCGCATGTGCTTCACATGCCTAAACCCGGAACTTGCGCAGCCAGACGGGCAAGTACACACTTCATACGCACCCGTAGGGTACGCAAAATACGGCCCATTATCGCTTTATTTTGTCGTGGTTGATGTGCAGACATAAATTACCGCAAGCAGATAAATAACAATTACAAAACTCAAAGTTTCTGACATATTCCTCATGTAATAACCGGATGGGCAGCACAATTTGTTCTGAAGTTTTAAATTAAACAATTTACTGGGGATTTTGTCGCATTTGTAGACAGTCAAGTCATTTTCTTTCGGAGCGAAGTACGAGTATCCCAGCTTCGTTCTGGTTGGTTAATATTATTGAGTAAATTTAGAGATGATCTGAAAAATATGAATAACCGTCCCCTGGCTCCAGTTACGCATTCATTTAACTAAGTTAAATAACTTCACCGAATTATAAAAACAATGTGAATTTTAACATGGAAATTGTGCAAAGCAGCTCATATGGAATTGTGTGTCCATGATGCGCCCCGCCCAATTTTCACTACCGTTCACTTAAATGGAAAGAAGAATCAGGCATGGTGCATAAAGGGAGCGAATTCGGTTTCGTTCATATTACACTATCGCCCAAAGTTAAAAGTAACAAATTCCATCCCCCAACTATAAAAGAAGTACTTCAATAGAAATGACATGTACACACAGAAATCTCCCGTCGAATTGCTCACACTCAGTGGAAGTATCTGCACTGGAGCTTCAAATTTCCATGCTCGCCAGTCTGGTTTCTTTGTCAATTAAATTGGTCAATTTTTCCGGTGCCTACGGGTACGTACGTGATGCAACGCGCCGATAATGGCCCCGCAAGTTCTGGTTACTCGTGCGAGAAGTGCATGCGCGAAAATCCGGAACTTGCGTTCTGCCAAGAATCTTCTTGACAGATCCAACGCATCCCAGGTAAAAGGGCATTCGCAGCCGGACAGTTTGGCTATTTGCCCAAGTACTGCCTAGCGAATACGCAAGAAATTCATACATCTGGTAAAAGCAGGTGTAAAGCCAGCATAAGAAGTTTAAATGAATATATATTTTTTCAATTATTTTAACCTTACCACACTTGTAAAATACGTTGCAATTATTTTTAGACTCTTTAAAACATATAAATGTATTTTTCAAAAAATATTTTTTTGTTTGAAATGTTTAATTAAATTATATTTTAATTAAGTTTAAATATGTATTTTTAATTTATTGTTTATGTAAATGTGTTAGTTATGTTATCCTCATTAATGCTTATGGGGATTCCGTACCGACAAATTCTCCAGAAGTATGAATGGGGATCCGCCTTCTTTCATTGGTTGGGCCGGCCCACGTGAACCCAGGGGCGCTTGACAAACGCCTGCTCCCTTGGGATGCGTGGGCCTTTACGCAGGCGCACGCGTAGAGGCCCGGGAGCGCAAGTCGCCGTGGATGCCGAAGCAGAAGTCTGGCCGGATTTTATTTTCTGATCGGAGGCAGTTCTCCACGGGAAGCCTCCGACCGCAAATTCAGGCCCATTAAATAAATTGGGATGAGAAGTCGAGACCGTTCAATCCTAAAACCCCGGCCATGCTATTTGGTGCTACAGATGGGATATTCTCAATAAATCGCAATTAAATACTGTCGTGACCCCTGATTTAAGATGACGAAGTTAGATTATTTTATTACATCACATTCTGAGCTTCTCCTGCTATTCAGACCTGTAAGGCAGTGTGTGAGTTTAGACACTGGCAATGATGGGAGCGTTCAGACATTCTGTAATGCTGGCTCACGAAATTTAGGTTTAGAAGAACCGGATTAAGGATCCAGGATTAAAGGGCAGCAGTTTGCAGTAGGTGTGCTGAGATGCGTTGCAGCAGCAGATATGAGGTTAACTAACACTCAGTACTGGGGTGGGGTGGGGCTGGTGCTTTCGGTTTCGGCCGCACTGGGAAGTGGGTATTGCAAGAATCAGCCCCTGGTGAATCCTTTCCTTTGGCAGCAACGCAGAGACAGAATATAAAGTCTGGTAGAATTTGGGATTCGAATGAGTTTTCTTGCGGGGGGAGGAGGAGGAAGTGTCTGAGCCCATGGGTGGGATTGGGAAGATTCCAGGATCTGACAACACTTCGGTTGTTGGCCATGACTGTGAAATTAATATTGTCGTAAACCTCTCTGTAGAATCTGAAGACAGCGTTTCCCATTGCTTCTTTGAAAATGAAGTTTGTTTAATGACTTTAACAACAAATGACTGCTTAGCAGACACTATTTAATAAATAAAAATTCGCTCAACGTATCATTTTCTTTCAAAGATTTAATCGAAAATGTTTATTAAAATTAAACATGTTTTAAAGAATTGTATCTACAATCGTCATGTAAAAATAATAAACTGAACAAACATAAACAACACAGGGCGCAGGTGCTTTATACAGGGAATTTCCCCTGAGCCATATTATCTTTCTTACCAAATAAAATAAGGTGAAAATATTTTCCTGATCAATTAACTTCAAACTGTTTTTATATTGATTTCGTTTCAAAGTAATTTGAAAAAAGTGAATTAGATATATACAGAGTAAAATACACTTCAACAGATTTTAAACTGAACCGCCAGGCTTGAAGTTGACGGCTTGATTGACCGCCTGTTTTCTGCCCCACCTGAGTATAATGGAGTACAATGGGGCGGCAGTTCCGACCCCGTCACTTCACCACCGGTCGTGGTGGGTTAAAATTAATTCAATATTAAAAAATAATTGATTGGGAACAACGGCGCAGCTGCTGAATTAACTCCATTGGAATATATTAATTATTTTATCATTTCTGCGATGATGCAAGAATGTGGGAATAACATGCAACAGGTGCTGAAACAGGGACTTTTCCCGCAGTAAGAGCTAAGCTAACATTGGTGTCAGTGTAAAATGGAAGGTATTGAATTGACATCCCATTATGACGACACCTGATTTATATTCCATCGACTTGAATGAAATTGAAAATCGTGCGCCGTGTGTAATGGGCGACTAATCCGACATCGCCCATTTTACATTGTCCCCGGGAATTAAAATTACCCCAGGACTTGATTGGGGTGAATTTTCCCTGGGCCGAAGGGAAACACAGCCAAAGGACAATTAGCTGCCCGTTTTACACTCTGCCCCCTTTTCTGTTTCTTAACTTCATTGAATACTAAAATCGGCGGGTATAAAAGGGGCGGAGGATCCTGCTTCAGTCCGAAAATGAACATCCACCCAATTGGACGTTTCTTGTTGCTTTAAACCTCCGTATGAAGTGTCCTGGAGCTAATTCAGAAAGGTGTTGAAGTACATGATTAAGCATCCACTGGCTGTAATTAGTAAGCCAATTACACAGGTAATTACTTCATCAGTTAAAACAAATTAGAAGCACGATTAGATACAGTGTGCATACGCGCATATCTCATGTGGCATGGAATATAATGGCTTCCTTTATTCCAATATTAAATTATACACAGAGTTGTGCAGGGACCAACTAGACTGGACTATTTAAAAAAATATTATCCCATGTCCTTAAATGAGAAACCTTCAGGTAGATGTTTACTCTTTTCAAGTGCGTGAACAGCAGCTCGTATCAATAGAAAGGATTATGTCCAGGCTTCTATGTTTGACACAGAGACAGGAGCGCTCGTAGTTACTTATGGAGGTAACGGCCATGTCTCCCCCCTCGAGCACTCCGTCTTGGATTGTGAGAAATGGCCAGCTGTTGGGATGAGATAATACGCAGCAGCAACCTTGTGTTAGTGAGGGTCAAATCAGCCTCGGTTCCATCTTCTAATAGAACTAAGCATCTGTGCACTTCTGATGAGCTCTGAATTGGGCTGAACTAGCCTCCTGCCGTTCAATAACCACAGGTTGTTAGCAGATTTTAACAGACTCCTGGTCAATGTGGGAATAGATTGTCATCTTTACTTAACTTCCACGACAGATTTAAATGAGATTGTATCTCTGCAGACAAATTGTTCTCTGTGTATATATACTGTGTAATAGATTCCCTCACTGTACCTTTACCTGAAGAAGGAGTGGAGCTCCGAAAGCACGTAATTTTAATTAAAACTGTTGGACTATAACCTGGTGTTTTGGGACTTCTCATTTTTGTCGACCCCAGTCCAACACCGGCATCTCCGCATCATGACGACAGATTTAGACAGATGTAAATGTTGGCTGTGGGGAAAATAAGCAGTACATTTGCCTAAGATTCAGCTTGTTAAAAGCTTTTTAATCCTGTAATGTTACACAAGAGATTAAAACCAGCTTCACGCACAGAACTCATGTCTCAGAATTTCTTTGGAACCTTTTGTTATGAATGTTCAGTGTGTTGTTGGGCATTGTTTTTGAGGAAAGACACTCACTTCAGATTTTTTCAGGTTATGGCTGTATGGCGGCTTTTGAATTTTAACTGATAATTATTCAATTTCCAGAAGACTTGTGGAGTTTAATGTCTGCACTTTTTAAATCAGAGAAAATTGCTCTGATGGTTTATAGAGAGGACAGTGGGCAGATTCTGCCACTCCTGTGCCTGTGTTGATTGCATTATCTGGGCACCGCGAATAAAGGAAACCGGGCAGAGGGTGGAAAATGCCTAGAAAGGATCCTGCCCATTTGTCTGACCATTTAATTTAAGTAAAATTATCGCTGCATAAGAAAATTAAGTACAGTGCAATTTTAACACACACATAGCAAAGAAATAACTATTTTTACAACATGAGGCAACGACTCTAAAATTTTTTGAATTTAGTGCTACTGTTTGCTTGTTCTATTAATGCTTTATAAATCTCTTTTAGAATTAGGCGGAAAACAATGTCCTGTCTAGTGTTACTCTGCCACTTTTCAAAGCCGAAGAGGATTCTACTGATTCACAAGATAGAAAAACATCTCTAAACCTCCCACTTCGTTCTTTTGATGATGATAATACATTTTTGCCCTTTTGCAACCGGCTGGACAACAAGTGGAAATTATTTTCCGTTGATGTATCTCATCCTAACTCTTCAGTATTTTGAACCTTTCTGATAACCACTGCCCAACCAGTTGCCGTAACTCCTCGTGTGCAAAGTTCAGAGATATCGGCGAATAAAATCTGAGCTACAGTGTTGTCCATCTCCCATGGCATTACACATGGGGATGAAATTGGAGTGGGGAGAGGCCGCAAAAGAAATGGTTGCACATCGGTCGCCTGATATCCAGTTCTTTTGGAGGGTCAGACATGGGGCTCCAAAAGCGATTTTGCATCTTTTGTTGCTCCGCCCATGTCGGCTCACTCTGAACACCAACCTCTGCAGGAATACGGTAGTATATGATTCTCTCTCCATGATTATTACCGACTGTTCTATTTTCGTAGCAAAGCGACGCAGTCTGTCAGCGTTATGGACACAACGTTATTCTGCTTTCAAAATGAGATCTAATTAAGACCTGAGAAGAATCTCAAGTAATAAAGAGCAATGCACAATTGGCATAGGTTAAAGTAATTTGATCAAACAGATTAAGCCGAACTGTATTTGCTCCTAGGGATCAGGGTGCATGACATTTCACTTTAAAAAAATAAGTGGAGAATATTAGGTTGATCATATTTTAGAAATACAATATTTTGAAATCTGCACTCCTGAAGTAAAGTTACAGACTCCTGAAGCTGTGGCCATTCCATTATAGGTTCATGTAAGGCATTTGATGAAATAACTGTGCACATTGGTGGTAGATAAGCACCAACTACATTTTAGGTGTTTCGTCATTTTGCTTTTTTAATGTACCTTCATTGGAATATCAGTATAAGGAGGCTCCGATGTGCACGGTAGATCGAAGAGCGTTCACAGATACACACAGACAGTGAAACAGTCAGTTGTATACAAATGAGCAGCCGCGCGGATAAACTGAGATGTTGGATTTTAGCATCAACAGGCGTTGGGCGGAGAGGAAGCAGACAGGGTCTGGTCTGGTATATACAGGGTGTGAGAAAGATAAATGTGGATAACCATCTCAGTAGCCGTTTGGAAGGGCTATGGGAGTTTACGGACTTCAAATTCTAATGCGTTGGTGGGCAAAAAATGAGACTTCACCCCAGCTGTGAGCCGGAAATTGGAGTGGGACTCGGTTACGCCCCTCGGGTCAGTGGCAAGTAGCCCTGCCTGAAGCCGAGTTATTTTAAAAATGTGACACATTCCCCTAATGCCCGTCACCTTTTGGGATATTTCACCATTTGCTCAAGATGAATTTTGGTGTGATGTATTTTAAAATGATGATGTACAGTCCAATTGTTCCCAAATGGGATTAGCATTCTCACTGCAGCAGATGCTGGGATTGGGTTGGGAGGGTGGCGGGAAGAGCTGTTTTGTATATGAAAGTTAGATTGTCCACTTTGTGATACTTGAATGTTATTGTCACAAACTTTCCAAAAGTCCTGTCCAAACTTGTTTCCGAAATTTACATCCCCAGTTGGAACTGAGGTCGTTCATCCCAGTCAGGGCAGCGATTTCAGCCGTTACAACCCGTCTCAGCTTCCTTGGATTATTTTTGGAAATCTTCTCCGCTTCCCTCTCCAAATTCATATTAGCGGCCCCTCATGAAGTGTGCATGTTGGGAAAGTTTGATGGGATTTTTTGCTGTGATTCTGTATAAAAGTGATTTTTTGGTGTTTTAGGTTGGATGGCCTCAAACAGGAAGGGAAAATATTACTTATACAAAGATTGACCAAACTTTATCATTACGAGAATCCGATTGTTGCCCTGACAGTGATGAAGTTGCCTTTGCAGACCTGTTAGTCTCTGCAAGAAAAACCATCGAATCTGCACGGGGATTCTTTGATTTTCTGTGTGCCTTTGTTTGGGAAAAAAATAAGGGGGAACGTGATGTTTAGTGAAGAGAAGAGCAAGTTGTAAAGCGAATGCATGTGGACTGAGAACCGATGCAGTATCCGAATTTGACCGCTCTAATTGCGGATCAATTAAGGCAAATTTTAGTGGAAGGAGCCAATATATGTCGACATTATGTCATTGCCTCACAAACGATGGGGGTCAGTCGACCTCTCGTTTTATTGACTTCAAGATAATACCTGTTGCTGGATTAATTTCCACAGCAACAGTAAGTCTAATTTTTGCCTTCTTTTAATGCTGACTGGAGATCTGAACTCTGGGTTTACTTAGAATTACATAAGAACATAGGAACATGAGAAACAGGAGCTGGATTATGCCATTTGGCCCATTACGCCTGCTCTGTAATACAACAACATCCTGGCTGATCTTCTACCTCAACTCCACCTTCCCGCACTATCCACATATCCATTAAATCCCTTAATTCCCAAACAATTATCGAACGTTGTATTGAATATACTCCACGACTGAGCATCCACAGCTGTCTGGGGTAGAGAATTCCATAGAATTCCAACACTTTGACTGAAGAAATTTCTCCGCATCTCAGTCCTAAATGGCCGACCCCTCGTTCTGAGAATCTGACACCGTGTTCTAGATTCCCCAAACATGGAAACATTTTCTCAGCATTAACCCTGTCAAGCCGCTTAAGAATGTTATATGTTTAGTTTAGATCACCTCTCATTCTTCTAAAGATAGGCGTAGTCGACTTACTCTCTCTTCATAGGGCAATTCCCTCATCCCAGGCACCAGTCTAGTGAACCTTAGTTGCACTCCCTCAAAGGCAAGCATGTCTTTCCTTAGGTAAGGAGACCAGAACTGTACACTTTACTCCAGGTGTGGCCGCACCAATGCCCTGTATAATTGCAGTAAGACTTCTTTATTCTGATGCTATAATCCCTTTTTAACAAAAGCTAACATAGCATTTGCTCTCCTAACAGCTTGCTGTACCTGCACGTTAACTTTCTGTAATTCATGTACAAGGAAGCCCAGGTTCCTCTGAATGCAAGCATTTCCCAGTCTGCCATCATTCAAAAAATATTCTGCTTTTTTATTTTTCCTACCAAAGTGGATAAATTCACACTTCCCCCCATTGTATTCAATTTGCCATATTCTTGCCCACTTAGTCTATGTCTCTCTGCAGCCTCTTTGCGTCCTCCTCACACTACTTTCCCACCTAACTTTGTATCATCAGCAAACTTGGATACATTGCACTCAGTCCCTTCATCTAATCATTAATATAGACTGTAAATATCTAAAGCCCAAGCACTGATCCTTGCGGTACCCCGCCAGTTACAGCCTGCCAACCCGGAAAAGTCCTGTTTATTCCTACTCTCTGTTTTCTGTCTATTAACCAATCCTTAATCCATGCTGGTATATTACACCAATCCCATGAGCCCTAATTTTGTGTAATTCTTTGGCACCTTATGGAATGCTTTTTTGAAAAATCAAATACATTACATCCACTGGTTCCCCCTTAACCATCCTACCAGTTACATCTTCAAAAATTCTACCAGATTTGTCAAACACAATTTCCCTTTCATAAAGCCATGTTGACTCTGACTAATCATATTACGAATTTCTATGTGCCCTGTTACTACGTCCCTAATAATAGATTCTAGAATTTTGCTTACTACTGATATTTGGCTAACTGGCCTGTAGATCCCCTTTTTTTTCTCTTCCTCCTTTCTTAAATAGCAGGATTATTTTTGCTACCTTCTAATCCTTGGCGACTGTTCTAGAATCTAGGGAATTTTGAAAGATTATTACCAGTGCATCCAATATCACTGCAGCTACCGCTTTTAAAACTCTAGGCTGCAGGTCGTCAGGTCCAGGGGGTTTGTCGCCACTTAGTCCCATTAATTTATCCAGTATTATGCCTTTACATACAGTGCTATCTTTAAGTTCCTCATTTTCTCTAGCCCCTTGGTTCCCCATTATGTCTGGATTTTTTTTATGTCTGCTACCCTGATGACAGATAAAAAGTATTTGTTTAATGTCTCAGCCATTTCCTTATTGCCCATTATAATTTCTCCTCTCTCTGCCTCTAATGGGCCCACGTTTACTTTCTCTAATCTCTTCCTATTTACATACCTATTAAAACATTTACTATCTGCGATTATGTCTTTTTCTAATTTACTCTCGTATTCTTTTTTCACTATCCTTATTAATTTATTGGTCCTCCTTTGCTGAATTCTAAAATTCTCCCAATAATCTTCCTTTGATCTAGCACTATCTTTAATTACTCTTGTTAGCTACGGTTGGACCACTTTTCCTGTTGGGTTTTTGTGCCTTAAAGGAATGTATATTTGTTATAAATTATGTATTAATTCTTTAAATGCTAACCATTGCTTGTCTACCGTCATACCTTTTAATGTAGTTTCCCAATCTACCTTAGCCAACTCGCCCCTCATACCTCAGTACTTTGCTTTGTTTAGATTTAAAACCTTCGTTTCAGACTTAACTAAATCACTTTCAAACTCAATATAAAATTCTATCATATTATGGTCACTCTTTTCTAAAGGCCCCATTACTACAAGGTTATAGGTAACCCCTTCTCATTGCACAATTCTAGATCTAAAATAGACTGTTCCCTAGTTGGTTCCTCAACATACTGGTCCAGAAAACTATCTTGTATATCGTCCTCCACACTATTTCTGCAAATTTGGTTTGCCATCCCCATATATATATTAAAGTCCCCCATGATTACGGTATTACCCTTGTTACATGCGCATCTAATTTCCTGATTTATACACTGCACTACATTACAACTACTGTTTGGGGGCCTATAAACAACTCCCACCATTTTATCCGCCCCTTGCTGCTTCTTAGCTCCACGGAAACTGATTCTACTTCTTGATTTTCTTAACCAAGCTTCCAACCTTGATCACTTTGCAACCACGTCTCCGTAATGGCTATTAGATCAAACCTATTCATTTCTATCTGCCCAATAATTCATGTTTTGTCGTGAATGCTTCGTGCATTCAGATTTTGTGCTTTTAGCTATGACTTTTTTCTATTTTTCCCTGATGACACCTTAGTCACTGATGCACTTTGTTACTTTCTCTGTCCCATCCTGCCCCACTCTGCTTCTTTTTTTCCGCAAACGCTTCTCTGCTCTAGAGCTTTGACATTTCCCTTGCTGCTTTTTAAATTACCCTTCTGAATCCCTGCCCCCGCACCCCCCCCCCCCCCCCGCCACCCTTATTCGGACCAGGCAATGCATGCCAGCGTTTATGCTCCACTCGCACCTCCTCTTATCCTTCCTCATCTAACTCTATCAGCATAACCCTCAACACACTTCTCCCTCATATAAGTATCCAACAGTCCCTTACATGCTCGACTATGCGCCTCAAGGTCTCCCTGTGATAGCGAGTTCCTTACAGTCACCACTCTGGATAAGGAAGTTACTTCTGAAATACTTATTTGAGTTCTTGGTGACTCACTTATGTTGATGGCATCTAGATTTGCTCTTCCAGAAAAGTGGAAACACTCTCTCTGTTTCTACTCTATCAAAACCTTTCTTAATTCAGTGAACTCTATTACGTAACCCCTCACTCTTCTCTATTCATGAGAAATGAGACCAAGCTTGTTCACTTTTTTCCTGATATGTATTCTTCTCACTTCTGGTATCGTCCTTGTAACTTTTTTCCATTCTCCAATGCCTCTATCTCCTTTCTTTTATAATATGAAGACCAAAACTGTACACATGCCACGGAATTAGTGACCAGCAGCTAAGGCTTTCACTGATGCCCCTGAAGTATGCTTCAAACAAGGATCTTGTGATCCCTCGGCCGAGCACTTCAGGTTTTCCGAACTTCAATTCAATTCAACGGAACTTAATGGGGATTCCCTTATGCGAACTCCTGTGATGTCAACGTCTAAGCAGCCAATCAAGAGGCAGAATTCTCAAAAAAAACGAAAAAGGAAGTGAGTGAGCCCTTAAAATTCTGACATTGATAAAATATTAGACTGCAGAACAATGATTGAGGCTCTCACATGGAGAAAAGGCAAAACCGAAATAAAGATGGAGAAACTTGCAGGGCTAGAGGGAGAGAGCGGGGTAATGGGATTGATTAGATCGCTCAAGCAGAGAGCCGGCACGGACTCGATGGGCCGAATGGCCTCCTTCTGTGCCGTTATGACTCCATGACTCTATGACTTTGCAAAAAATGGAAACATGTTTTTGAAAAGTTTCTTAAGAAGTTTAATTTTATTAAAATGTAGACATTGCACACTGCACAATATTAAAATTAGTTTTCCAGGCCCTTAACATTTGCTTAGCAGTAAGAACGCTGTTGAAACTCTAGTTAAATTAACCTCTTTGGCTTCAACTTTTAAGGCGAATTTAACAGCGTACTTACTGCACAAGAGCCGAACTTTTTCTCAGTTTCAATGACCTGGCTGCTTACAGGGGTTGAAGGCTGAGTGCGGAGCAGGGGCACATCACAGCCTCTGTCGGAGCTTTTAGTGACAGACCGCAACTTTAGGATTTCTGCAGAATCCTGAAGTTGCGATCAGTTTCCAAAGTGGAAGGACGGCGGATTCTATCAGGGGGCGGATATAGTCAATACTATGGGGGACTGCAACTAATTACAAGAAGACAAAGGTCCTGAATTCGCGGTCGGCAGCGTGGCGAAGGACTACGCCACCGACATCCGAATAAAATCCGCATTTTCCTCGTGCGATCCCCTTCGTGAAGTTGCTTTAAAACGCTGCAGAGTTGTGCGCAGCGTAGTGGCACACGGATCCCAGGGCCGCATCATTGTGCATATGCGAACATGGGCTCACGTGGAGCGTTGCTTCTTTCACTTCCTGACTCTTAGTCAATCAAGAAACAGAGGAGATTGCTAATTTGTCAACAACTTATTTTAAATAATTTAACAGCCAGACATGCAATTTTCTGAATAAATTACGATAATTGCAATAGTATTTAATACAGAAACCAAGCAAAGATGGTGACACAAATAAGGCCTTGTTCTCACCTTCGAAGCAATTAAAGATTCTTTCAAAGTTTGTATCGCTGAGACACGAAACAATGCCTCACTGTAGCATCAACACAAAATAATGGTCCACCCCGCTCGCTTTATGCTGTGGAAAGCTTATGTGCAGTCAGAACTTGACAAAACTTGACAGATCGCAGGTTCGGGATTTAGTGCAGGTGCAATCGTATGTGGAAATCCCGAACTTTCTGTCAATTTCAAAGGTGATATGATGGCTTACTCTCACAGTATGCCGTCTAATCAACCTCGAATTCAGGGCCATTAACAAACTTGCAGAATGGCCATTTAATTGTTAACATGTATAAGTGTGAGGTATTACCTTTTGGTAAGAAGAATTAGGAAATCACAAATTACTTGGAATGTAAGAATCTAAATGGAGTCGAGTAGCAAAGGGTTCTGGGAGTAAAAATTGCACAAATCACTTAAAGTTGCTAGGCAGGTCAATAAGGCCTTAAATAAAGCAAACCAAGCACTAGGGTTTATTTCTAGAGAGATGGAATTGAAAAGTAAAGAAGTCATACTAAACTTTTATTGAAACTTGTTTAGACCACACTTGGAGTATTGACCAGGAATTTGCATTTTATTTCTGCGAAGCGGTTTAACTTATTTGATTATATTAGTAATGAGAACCAGGGGACGTTTAATCGTACCCTTCAATTCCTCTCTGAGTTTGCTCTGGGACACAGCATAGATAAACTTGTTTGTGCAGGAACTCAAACACCTCAGCATATACCCGGATTGTTCAGCAAAGGTGAAAGAGTCATTGTAATTTGCTTCTAAAAATTGGGTATCTGTAAGTTGCACACATATGAAAATTATGAAAATTACCATCCGTAACAGTATAAAACTGCCAGATATAGCGAGCAGAAAAATTATGGATTTCGTTCGGTGCTTCATCTCTGGATCAGTGTGATTCTGAAACTTGTTGGTTCCTAGGACACCGCTCCTCACTCTATTGTCCAGTACAATGTGCCTGATGGTCAGGGCATTCAGCAGCACGATCAACAGAAATGGTGCTAATGCGGTTAGAATTATTTCCAACCACAAAAATGCTACCCATATAGGGAATGTGCAGAAGCTTGATTTTACACAGCAGGACCATGGTGCATTGTCAATTATTTCCCGAGGTTCAAATATAAAGAACTCAGGAACATTTTCTAAAACGCTTAAGGAACAAAAACAGTGCTATCACCACAGACGCAGTTTTTTTGGTGCAATATTTTGTGCATAACGTTTCTAACAAATAGCGACAAATCGATCAAAAGTGATAGCTACAGTAAGCCAGACAGAGCAATCAGTGGGGAAAAAAAGCAGGGCGAGATTGAGACTACAAATTGAAGTATAATTCACGAATGAAAATGGGAAATAAGCATCTTTAATCGCATACAGAAATATTTCCAATATCAGGGCCATTAGATCAGCCGCAGCCAATGGCCAGCAGGTAACGGGTGATGCATTTGGAGAGACTGTACTTTCCACGGGAGAGAATGACCATTGTCACCAAATTAGCTGCAAAAAAGTGGAAATTAAATTACTAACTCTACTTACGCTGAAAGGATGATCAGTCGACAGTTCTTCGTGTGAAATTCATGGAATGTTTTCTTGTCGTTCAGATCTCTCTCTCTTTCTCACAAATTAATGGATCAGATTAATAATTCTGAGAAGATACATTTCTTCATGGATACACGTCGCTAACATATTCTGAATTACTGCAAAAGAAGAAAAATGCTGCAGTGAATGACATGGTTGGATTTTCAACGTTCCATCGGACCAGAAATGGGATTTTCCGACAGACGGCCACAATTGAATCCGCCCGATTTGCATTTCCATTCACTTCATTTGAAAGGAATGTCCAGCCAGGTGCCAGAATGGCGTTCGAATTTCTTATCCCTGTCCCTCGATACACATCGTAGGGTGCTTTCCAACTGTCTTTCCTGGCGTAAACCGGCGTTGCAGATCCACTCACAGACAGTCGTGGGTGGGCGAAGCCGAACGCCAGTTTAATGTCAGTCTTAAGCTTGAAAATGTACTCCATTATCTTCACATTTCAAATATCCTCAATAATCATGCAATATAGGTTTCAGAGTATTTATCACGATTCTGACTACAATATTCTATCGTTTTGTTTTTTGGAAGCAGGTGAAAATTCCTACCAGGTGTCCTTCCCGTGCTTTTCCTCAGCAAATTACCAGCAAAGAAAGATTTATCAGTGATACATTTTCTCATGTGCACAATATAAAGACCAACGTCTTACTATAGATAGTGCCCCAACTATGTACCGCCCGAGGCATTACATCAATGAAGCAGGCTAAATGGCGAGCGATACGTATGGTCTGAGCATGGGAAGGGAGGATTTTATGATTTAGTAGTTATTATTATAAACTGGGATGCTGGTTTGCCTCAGATGCAAACATTTCAAAGTGAATTTGAAATTGACTTTATTAATAACGTGCAATAGCTATTAATAGCCAGCGGGGCTCTGGAAAGAATGACTGTGCTTTGCAAACAAGAGCAGGATCGTCTTGGGTGTTAATTATTGTCCCCCATTTGATGATGTAAAACCGCTTCTTTGGAGTCCAAACTAAGCCGAATAATGTAAAAATCAATATTTCTTGTCTCAGGTCCAAATCTCTGTCAAGAGTGGAATCTTAAGCTTTGGGAACTGTAGCTTGTTCACACGTAGAATTGGACATCTCTGTGACGATGCGGACATCCTTTCTAATTACCATATCACAATTTATCTTTTCCCCGTTTTGTGACTGATGTGTGACACAGAATTACTCTTTCCATCAGTTTTCGTAAATAACAAATTGTTTTGTTTAAATTACCAACAGATGGTTTAAAGTCTATTGTTGATTTGAACCATTTAACTTTTGGATTTACAAAGGGGAAGAAAGGACCAGCAACAAAGAGGGTAATTTTCACCATCACCACAGGGATGATAGTGTGAAGAACGGGCGACCTGCCCATTATAATCCCCGCCTGACTTTCATCCCATTGTTGAAGGTGGAAATGACCCCTTATCAGGGGTTTAATGTCTGCAGCAACATTGAATACAATTACTAGGGAGGGATCTGCCGATTTCCTGTGGTAACTTCAACCCTTTACACCGTTTCTCCCAGATTACAAAGACCTTTTATCAATGTTGTGGTGGGACACTGGCAGAAGGGCGTGGAAATTCTATTGGAGTCACTCTACTTGTAGCATGCATAGGAAACTTGGGATAGATTGTGGTATTTATCGCCTGGGCATTAAACATCGGCCGACTTTTTGGCATGAAATTGGTCTTGGGCAGTGGCATAATACTGGTGATAGTGAATTGTCAGCCCATTTTACGCAAACAATATTTATATTGATTTCTTCTGCAATGCTCCGCGCTCCACCAAGTTAACTCCGAAAGTAAAATCCAAAATCTATACCAAAGTCTGTAGTGATGGTATAAACGCACCGGAAACTTCGAATTGCACCCAAAACTGGTTCTGCAGACAAGACATCCCAGATGAGGCTGGGATTTCAACCTTGTCTACACGCTGCTGGCCAGCTTCTTGCGCCAGAAGGGCGCCCGGAGCCGCTCCGGATTGGAAAGGGGGGAATCATCGGCTCCGATGCTAATCTGGCAGTTTATTAGGTTTGCTGGCGGGATGCAATTCCAAGGAGGCTACAATATGCCTGCAGTGGGCCACAGTATACTTGTGGTTCCGGGAGAATATCTTCTGTTTCTCCAGGGTTGGCAAAAATATAACAGAAAATGTCCTTTGCCTGTAATTGAGCAGCCTCCGGGAATCCTTTGAAGAATTGTTGGTTTGGTTGGTAGATCCGTTACTAATACTTCGACCAGACACAGAACTACAAGACTCTCTATCAAGGCAGATAAATCCCCACTAAGTTCCTGAAATTAAATAGTCGGAGTAAATTGTGCTTCCTCTCACGTTGTTACATTAACAACAGAACAGAAACTTGGAGCCATTACAGTATCTGCAAGTAAAACACACCAAAACAAACAAATAATATCATTACACCGACAACAGGAACAGTGATACTGTTAAAGATGAGTATTAACTGGTTACAAGCGGCTTACCTGGAACACCAACTATTGCAAGCATAAGGTATAAACGTTTTCTATCTGTATGATTACCGGCTGTCCCATATTCGGAGAGAAGCGACGTTGCCTGTAACTGCTATTGCTATGGACAGGCAGATGTTTGCTTTCAAAATAAGGTCTTATTTTTACTTGAGAGAAACCTCAAGTGACGCATGAGCATTACATGCTGATTGTCATTAGTTAAAGTCATTCAAACAAACAAATTAACTCGAATCATATTCACTGCTACTGATCAGAGATATTTAGCAATGATTTTGCCGGTTGTAAGAGAATTGACTCCAGTATATTATTGTCATCATACGTTCCAAACAAAGTATTCGACATCTCCTTTTCTGCAGTACAAGACTCCTAAAGCTGAGGATATTTATTTACAGATTCATGCGAAGTATTTGATGGAACAAATGCAAATGTTTGTGATAGATTGGCTTTCTGTTGATCTTAGTTACATCAACAATTTTCCCTAACGTTTTTAATTTATAACATACATAATTTAAGTTAAGCTGGATCAATGCTACATTTAATACCGAAGAACATTCAGATACACACAGAATGTGATATAATCAGTTGAACACAGGGGAGCAGCCACAAGATTTGTAGAAATGTTAGATTTCTGGAAGTATTAACATACCTTGCACTGAGATAAAAAGGGATTAACAGTTAACTGGCCAGTTTGTCCATTCAAATGACATTTTGAGTAAACCCCCCAAAAAGCTTAGCCGGACATGATCGTGAAATTTCATTATGAGAATTCCATTGATCTCGTGGCAGTGATGACGTAAACTGTGCAGAACTCTCAGTCTGTGTAAGAATAAACACGATATAATATTTATTGTGTTTTATTTGTCTTTGTCCATGCCTTTGTTTGGAAACTAATTGAGCAGAAAAATAACTAGTTCTGTGTTGAAGAGGACAGCCTGGTTATAAAGTAAATAAATACAAAATAAATGGATCAATTGAATTCATACTCTCTGATTGGGGAACAAATAAAGTATTTTTTTATTGAAAGGAGACAGTAAATATAGACAATAAAACAATGCCTCACAAAACCCTGAAGTCTGTCGACATCCCACTTTGTTGAATTCAAGGGATTCACTGTTCCTTGAAGATATTTCACGACACACTTCATGTCTCAGGTTTTTCACTGCTTTAGTTCAAACTGGGGATATGAAATGCTGAACACAAACTACAGAGCAAGTAATGATTCGGACAGAGCAAAAGTGGAAAATGGCATCTCTTGTGGACACTATTTTAACACTAGGGCGGGAGAGTGAGTGGTGCAGTGTCTGGGAGTAGCAGGAGGCTGTCGGCAGTCTCCGCCGATTTTAACGATCGGGAGTGATTATCCTGCCGCCTGCTGAGTTCCCAGCCGGAAAGTCAGGGAGATCTGTTGCAAACTGCTGCCAGGCCCTTAAAATCGGGAGTCAGGAGATTGCAGCCTCGGACCGTCAAAGAATCGGGTCCTGGCACAAGGTAAGTGGATGGACAGGGAACGTGGTCAGGAAAGAGGGGGAGGCCAGGGTAAAGGAAGCCCAAGGCTCCCTTTTGCGATTCAGAGCAGAATTCATGCTCCTGCTGATCCACAGGTCAGAGCAATTTTCAGGTGCCTGGATAGACTGCAGTACCGGTCAGCAAGAATTTCCTACAGCAATGAGATCTGTTGAATGTTGCATAGTGCTGCATTCACCCCACTGAGTCCTCAGCGGTAATAGCTGATGCCCCAAGAGATCAGGGTCAGCAGAGTGATGTCACAGAGACAGAGTACAAATCTGAGCTTGGTGAACAAGCCTGGGAGCCTGATCATGCACTGCGGCGACAACAGCTAATTAGGATCAACTTCACCTTAATAATTTCCAAACCCTAAGCATTAACAGTCCTCACATTATAGAGACCCCCATGACAACAGTTTAATCTAAACCACATTCTGTCTTGTGACTCTGTAGCACAAGGACCATGTCGCAAGCATTCCTATGTTATT
This sequence comes from Squalus acanthias, assembly GCA_030390025.1. Lineage (NCBI taxonomy): Eukaryota > Metazoa > Chordata > Chondrichthyes > Squaliformes > Squalidae > Squalus > Squalus acanthias. Next base: position 32,867,600 of record CM059449.1, on the reverse strand, counting down.
TCTCCCTGACATTGGACCAATCTTACTAATCAGTCGCAACAAATCTTTTCAGTGGTAAATGTTAGCATTTAACTTCCGTCCCTCTATGGTTCACAACAATACGTTTCGAGTAAGCACGAGAAACTTGATGGTAGAATACACGGAACAGACTTTATTGATATAGAGCACAGTGATCGGCCTAACTGTATACAAAGGGAGCAACTTTCGGTTTCTGTATCTTTCGAGCTCTCTGAAGAACGACTGAAAACCTTGCTCCTTTATTCACCACATTTTGCCTACGTCAACAATGCATGTCACAGAAAAGACCTCATGATGTATCTTTTCCCAAACCCTTTAAAGACCGTCTATTCATGTAAACAGTTGCATTTGTTTACTTCAAAGCTACTTTCCTAAAACAAGACTTCCTGATATAAGTGTTCCTAATCTCCCTGAAGAACAGGCTTTATTAATTGTTATCTTTACATACGAAAGATAATGGATACCTCTACATATCTTTATTACTTGATCCCTTAAAGTTTCGCTTTACTCACTCATGGCTGACGTCATTACTGTCACTTATTTCCTTACACAAGCACTTTCATATCGGAAGAAAAATATTCATTCCTCCCACTATAATGCAAAACCATCCTGTTTATCTTGGAAGAACTGTTGTTTCAATATGCAAAGAAGTTCGACTATGATCCCTTAACCCCCAAGATATCCAGCATACATCTCTCCAGGATTTCCAACATATACAACACTTATTTCTTCTAATGCATGCTCATATATTGAGGTTGACTGTGCATACTGTATAATTCAAGCCCATGGTACTGAAATATTTTTTTAAACTGTCATTCACCATTCGTGATTTCCAAAGATATATGTCCCCTTTTCAACGCCAGCATTACATTGTTTCATATATATCATCAGTCACTTAATGTTAGGGTATTTTAAGCTTCAGAGGTAATCCAAGATAATTGTTACCTTTACTCCTTATCAACTGTAATCTCCAAAAATTGTCGGTAATCCCCCATCGGTTTATTTAATATTTAAATCTTATTAGCAGCACATATCTATCTCGATCATTTTGCCCATCTAGCAAAATTTTTATTTGGTTAATATTAGACATCATGATACAGTCAAAGAAAATCATAATACATTGCTCAGAATACTACAGTGTACCATATGATCAAGAAATCAGTGATTTAAAAGGATTCTCCAGCTCGCCTTTTAACAGTATCTATCTTGAGAATATTCTTGAGAAGTATTATTTCCCACTATCTTGCAGGCATCTCATTTTCATTGTCAACTCAAAGGAATTAGAAACACAATTTTAGAAAATCAAATTATATGTCCCTCTTTACTTTAATTGTCATCCCTCTGATAGGTACCAGTGGGTTTAACGCCATATTGTTTCATTAAAAAGTCAGTTTCGCTATGGAATCATATCAGTGCTTTTTATTTAAAAAAAAACATTCTGACGCTCCTGAGACACATTAATCATTTCATGTCACGATGTTGTCAATTAACTGAGCAGGTCTGAGTCTCGTTCTCCAGTGCATCTTCATCATGCATTACCAAGCATGCTAGTTACCTCATGCGCAATGTATCGCATTTGCATAGACACCGATATCCCAATATCATAGTGTGAAGGAATACACCATATTCAGGAAAAATACACCATCCTATGAAAGAATTTTGACTTTATTAAAACATGACAAACAGGGCTTGAAAATATGGAAGCCTCAACAATCTAAAGCTGTGAACAGCATACAGGCTTTTGAGATAAGATAAGTTGTTGACACTGAAACAATAGCCTCATTGAAACAGAAGGTTAAAGCTTCCCGAAAGTCTGCAGCTTGGAAAGAAAACAATACCATACCCAGTTGAAGGTGTCTTAAACCAACACTTTGAAATGAATCACAGAAAGATAAAGAAATATATGCCTTCGTAAAAATGACATCGAATAGCTGCACCTGTTACAACCACTTTTATGATAAAAATGAGAAGTCGCACAACACCAGGTTATAGTTCAACAGTTTTATTTGAAATTACGAGCTTTTGGAGCTCTGCTCCTTCTTCAGGTACAGGTACACTTTTATGATAAGCTTGAGACCGCTACACAGCAGACATAATTCTTAATGCAACCAACTGAGGTAACTAAGAAGACAATGGTGTATCCGATTGAGGTGTTCTAAATGCTAAAGTTACAAACAGAAGACTTTCGTAAGAATGGCATCAAGTGGGGGAGGCACCACCCATCACTTCCTTTTTGTGTTGAACATGAAACACTTAAAGGACAGACACGAGTCTGAATGCAACCAGCTGAACTAACCATAAGAATAGAAGGGGTCGGCAGAAAAATGATTAGAGATAATTAGCTTACATCACAGAAAACTTCAAAGGATATACCACTGAGAAAGGGTATAAAAATTGGACTTTGAAATGGGAAGATAGATTCGCTGCAAAGAACAAAGAGATTATCAGGCTTCAGAAGCAAGCTCTATAAGTCTTCAACTTGTTGTATCTCGGGGATCAAAAAGTTACTTTTATTTGATTTTGGTGGATATCCTGGAATAAGACTAAGAAATGTAAAAATGTAATGAAGTTAAGATTTGAGAATAAGGATCTCTGGTAATAGAATTGTAAAAGCATTTTTGTATTTGGAACTGTTAATGTTGCGACTGAATCACCAACTGTAATTACATATCGGTACTTGAATAAATCTATACATTTTTAGAATTGTCTCACATAGTACTTCTGTATCAAACTCGCCAACTCAATCACTCTACACTCTTTGGTGAGGAGTTGCAGAATTCTGAGGAAGTTTTCCGGACCCTCATACTATCTAGAAGGTTACAGTCTAGCTAAACTTATTATAAGTGCAATCTGGAGGACAGTAACATCTTCAGGCTGTTCCTTTCCTTTGGGGAGAGATAGTCTGGACCTTTAGACCCAATTAAGCGTCTTTAGGATTCGGCTACCTCTAACTTTATTTGAAAGTGAACGTCTGGGGAATACGCCTGATCCGGGGTAGCACAAAAGGGGCTAGGCCTAATAATGATCCCTTCAGTAGCACATTTGACAACAGATACGAGCCATTCATGGGCTTTGAAATTATCTTTTCGAAAGATCGGAGTTCTTTTCTCATCTCCTCCTGCATCGTTCTAATGTCGGGTAGTGGCCAGTTTATCATGTACATTATTCTCATTGTTCAGTTCCTCTTCTTCTTAGGCAGTCCCTCGGAACCGAGGATGACTTGCTTCCACGTTAAAAAATAATTCTCAGGTGACTGATGAGTCCAATGCGGGACCTACAGTCTCTGTCACAGGTGGGGCAGACGGTGGTTGAAGGAGCGGGTGGGTAGGGTGCTTGGGTTGACGTGTACTCCTTGCGCTGTTTGCGCTTGTCTTCCACTTGCTCCCGGCGAAGAGACTCGAGGTGTTTGGGGCATTCCCAGATGCTTCTATAACACTTTGTGCGGTCTTGGGCCAGGGATTTCCAGGTGTCAGTGGGGATGTTGCAATTTTTCAAGTAGGCTTTGAGGGTGTCCTTGAAGCGTTTCCTCTGCCCATCTGGGGCTCTCTTGCCGTGTCGGAGTTCCGGGCAGAGCGCTTGTTTTGGGAGTCCCGTATCGGGTATGCAGACGTCGTGACCCGTCCATCGGAGCTGATCGAGCGTGGTCAAAGCTTTGATGCTGTGGATGTTGACCTGAGCGAGAACACTGACGTTGGTGCTCCTATCCTGCCAATGGATTTGCAGGATCTTGCAGAGGCACCGTTGATGGCACCTCTCCAGTGCTTTGAGGTGCCTGCTGTACTTGGTCCATGTCTCTGAGGCATACAGCAGGGCGGGTATCAATGCTACTCTGTAGATCATGAGCATAGTGCCGGGTTTGAGGTGCTGATCTTCAAACAGTCTCTTCCTCAGGCGACCGAAGTCTGCACTGACAAACTGAAGACGGTGTTGGACTTCGTCATCGACGTCTGCCCTTGTTGACAGTAGGATCCCGAGGTATGGAAAGTGGTCCACGTTGTCCAAGGCCTTGTCGTGGATTTTGATAAACGTGGGACAGTACTGTGTGGCGGGTGCACGTTGGTAGAGAACCTTTGTCTTACGAATGTTTAGTGTAAAACCCATGCTCTCGTACGGTTCGATGAAGGTGTTGACGATGGTTTGGACTTCGACCTCCGAGTGAGCGCAGACACATGGATCGTCTGCATACTGTAATTCTATGACAGAGGATGGGACGACCTTGCATCTGGACTGGAGGCGACGGAGGTTGAACAGTTTCCCGTTTGTTCTGTAAATTAGCTCCACTCCAGCGGGGAGCTTACTGAGGCTGAGATGTAGCATTGCAGCAAGGAAGATCGAGAAGAGCTTTGTTGCAATGACACAGCCTTGCTTGAACCCGCTCCGTACGTGAATTGGGTCTGTGGTGGAACTGTTGGTCAGGATCACGGCTTGCATGTCGTCGTGAAGCAGGCGGAGGATGGTGACACATTTTTGAGGGCCGCCGAATTTGAGGAGGACACTCCATAATCCCTCACGGTTGACAGTGTCGAAGGCCTTTGTGAGATCAAAGAAGGCCATGTACAGCGGTTGGTGCTGTTCTCTGCATTTCTCTTGTAATTGACGTGCGATGAAAATCATGCCCATTGTGCCCCTTAGTGGGCGGAATCCACATTGCGACTCTGAGAGGAGCTCTTCGGCCACTGGGAGAAGGCGATTGAGGAGGATTCTTGCGATGACTTTCCCTGTGGCAGACAGCAGGGAAACTCCTCTGTAATTAATGCAATCGGACTTGTCACCTTTCTTGAGGATGGTCACAATTACGGCATCTCTGAGATTCCCTGGCATGCTCTCCTCCTTCCAGATAAGAGAAATTGTTCAGTCTAGGCAGAGATACAACCATCTCCAAGAGAAACCTGTCAATCAACGATTCTGACCTACACTTTCCTGACATTCAATAGAATGATCTTCGATGCCAAATTGAAATCCTTTCAGAAAACATGGCCAGGTGATTTATGTCATTCGGTGATGCACTCACACATCTTTTCCTAACCCTTTTCGGGTTCCTGAAATTCACCCATAATCACCTAGGAAAATGATTTTATAAAAACAGTCCCATTTGTTGATGTAATTTCCCATTTTTCTAACTTATACCCTCAATCGTATCATCCGATTTTACACATCCCATTATATTACCATTTAATCTAATCCATGAGCCCTTTAAAAACTTGACCATCCCAAACAATATGATCATTATCACTGAACATAATTCCAAATTCAATCCAAGTTATCAACACATTTGTGTTCATGCTACTTTAACTCTTAATAGACCACTTTTTCAAAATAACCCGGACTGACAGGAATTGTAAGTGTTCAGCAACATTAAAACCCAAAAAAAGTTCTTCCTTCATATACTGTATTCAACAGCAACCACTTAAACTGGGCATTTTCAGCAATAACATTTGATTATCCCTTCAGCTTCAGGGAAATTTCCGTTCACGAGTGCTTGAGCAGCAACTCATGTCAATATATCTAATACATTTTAATTTCTCAAACAAATTATGCCCAGGTTTGGTGCTTTTACAAAGGAGACACTAGTGCGTGCTTATGTTTGAATGTAAAGTCTTTTATAATATCCCTCCTCGAGCAATCTATCTTGGAAGATAACACAATGAACTCTGAATATGTGAAATCTAAACATCTGGAAGGCAAAGTCTTTAGTCCAATTTTGTCACCATGCTGCGACATATGCGATCAATCGATGTCTGCAGGTATGAACTTAGATTCTGAACACTACTGGAGCTCGTACAGCACCAACACTTTTCCAGGAAATGTAGCTCGTTAATTTCCTGAAGTAATTTTATGGCAAAGAATCTCTCTTATAAATCCAAACACATATGGACCCCTGCTTAAACGAAAAACAAACAGTGGGGAAATGCCTCCGATACACAAATAAAATGCCTGCATTCCTACTGGTCCAGGAGATACGGCGATTCGAGGTCCTGGGACTCTCCGGCTCCCATGGGTCGAGGCCCACGTATCTCAGGGGCGCAGGTGGTTCGGAAGCGCCCCTGGGATCACGTGGGCAAATCCAACGAATGAAAGAAGGGGAGCCCCCTTCATGCATATGTGTATTCCGTATGTATGGAAACCTCATAAACCTGAATGGGAATACCCCATAAAATATATGTATAAACCAATAAGCAAAAATTATATATTTAAAATTAATTAAAATGCCACTTTATTGAATATTTTAAACAAAAAATTATTTCAAAAATAATTTTAGTGTTTTAAATGATCTGAAAATAACATTAACTTATTGCACAGGTTTTTAATGTATTAATGATTGAACAAAAATTATTTACTTTTTTTTCGACTCTTATGCATAAGAATTTCACGTGTATTCAGTAATGCTAGGGAACCAAGGGTCTCGTGAGAAGGAGGAATTAAAGGGAATTAATATTAGTAAAAATATGGTGCTGGTGAAATTAATGGAATTAAAAGCTGATAAATCCCCAGGGCCTGATAATCTGCATCACAGACTACTAAACGAGGTAGCCATGGAAATAGTGGATGCATTGGTTGTCATCTTCCAAAATTCTATAGATTATGGATCAGTTCCTGCAGATTGGAGGGTGGAAAGTGTAACCCCACTATTTAATAAAGGAGGGAGAGAGAAAACAGGTAACTACAGATCGGTTAGATTAACATCAGTAATCGGGAAAATGCCACAGTCTATTGTAAAGGATGTGATAACAGGAAACTGAGTAAATATCAACGGGATTAGACATAGTCAACGTGGATTTATGAAAGGGAATCGTGTTTAACAAACCTACTGGAGATTTTTGAGGATGTAACTGGTAGAATAGATAAGGAAGAACCAGTGGACGTGGTGTATTTGGATTTTCAGAAGGCCTTTGATAAAGACCCACATAAGAGGTTAGTGTGCAAAATTAAAGCACATGGGATTGGGGGTAATATACTGGCATGGATTGAAAATTGGTTAACAGACAGGAAACAGTGAGTAGGAATAAATGGGTCTTTTCGGGGTGGCAGGCGGTGACGACTGGGGTACCGCAGTGATCAGTGCTTGGGCCCCAGCTATTCATAATATATATCAATGATTTGATAATGGAACTAAATATAATATTTCCAAGTTTGCTGACGACACGAAACTAGGTGGGATTGTGAGTTGTGAGGAGGATTCAGAGAGGCTTCAAGGCGATTCAGACAAGTTGGATGAGTGGGCAAATACGTGGCAGATGCGTTATAACTTGGATAAATGTGAAGTTATCCACTTCATTTGGAAAAATAGAAAGGTAGAGTATTATTTAAATGGAGATAGATTGGGAAATGCTGATGTCCAAAGGGATCTGGGTGACCTTGTACACCAGTCACTGTAAGCAAACATGCAGGTGCAGCAAGCAGTTACGAAGGCAAATGGTATGTTGGCCTTCATTACAAGAGGATTTGAGTACAGGAGCAAGGATGTCTTACTACAGTGATACAGGGCCTTGATGAGACCAGATCTGGAGTACTGTGTGCAGTTTTGGTCTCCTTACCTAAGAAAGGATATTCTTGCCATAGAAGGAGTGCAGCGAAGGTTCACCATCTGATTTCTGGGATGCAGGACTCGTATGAGGAGAGATTGGACCGACTCGGCCTGTATTCACTTGAGTTTAGAAGAATGAGAGTGGATCTAATTAAAACGTATACAGTTCTGACAGGGCTAGGCAGACTGTATGCAGGGAGGATGTTTTCCATGGCTGGGGGATCGAGAACGAGGGGTCACAGTCTCAGGATACGGGGTAGGACATTTAGGACTAAGATGAGGAGAAATGTCATCACTCAGAGGGTTGTGAACCTGTGGAATTCTCTACCACAGAAGGCTGTGGAGGCCAAATCACTAAATATATTTAAGAAGGAGATAGATAGATTTCTAGACACATAAGGCATCAAGGGGTATGGGGAGAGAGCGGGATTATGGCATTGAGGTAGAGGATCAACCATGATCATATTGATTGGCGGAGCAGGCTCGAAGTGCCGAATGGCCTACTCCTACTCCTATTTTTCTATGTTCTATGTTTCTATGTCTCTATTGGATTGGCAGAAGCTGGGCAAATAGCCCAACTCTCCACCCACAATTGCCCTTTCCAGGGTTTGCGTTGGATCTGTCAAAAAGTTTCTTTAAAGATGGAAGTCCCGGGTATTCGTGCATGCACTTCGCGTGCGAAAACTCGGATCTTGCTTGGGACTTATGGGTGTGTACACATCTCGTACACACACGTCGGGGCCGCAAATTACGGCCCTCTGGTAATTTTACGAAGTTTGACTGCCGTTGAAACTCGTACTAATCTCTGGATACAATGAAATTCAGAAATAAATTTCAGCTTCTCTTTTATGTCCCATGCTCAAAACATGAGCCACGAAGACACAAAAGCATTACCAACTTCTTTATCCATCCGTAAGAATTAAAATCATTTTAAAAGAGCAGAAATCAGTGTGAAAATCAGATTAAGACTTTAAAAACACTGTGAAACAATTCTGTAGTACAATACAACTACCAGATATCTTCAGATCGTTGTTACACAGAAAGCAATAGCATTCTCCTTGTTTTCCCTAGTCACACATTTCGGTACCACCAAGATAATTCAACAATCAGAATCACTTTAAATCATTGAGTTCTTGACATTAGTCAGAAATTCAGAAATGTCAAATTCATATATGATAATCTCATGTCTGGAACCAGAGACCTTCACACAATTTACAACAAACAGAATTTCACCATGGACATAATAAAATTTTATTTTTCCCAATTTACTAGGTTAGATTAACCTCAATAGCTCCAATTTATTTCATGCCAATATCGTAAACTAAACACAACACAGCTTGAAAAAGAGGGCAGAGCCACAGCCAGTGACACACTAATATTCACATAAGCTGAACACAAAATATTTCTGCAAAACAAAAGAAAAGAGATATGTTATTCATTTTTTCCCTTTATTCCATCAAAGACTAATTCATCCGTTTTCACTGCAACAACATTTCAATTTCTGATGTTTTCTACTTAATCCCAATCTGTACTGATTCAAAATCTTACACTCGCAGTCAGTGCCCTCACCCAAGCGGTTTTATAGGGAACAGACTTATTGAGATACAGCTCAGTGATCGGCCTAACTGTATACACAGAGAGCAGCTTTTCGGGTTCTGCATCTTTTGAGCTCTCTGAATAACTACAGAAAAACATGCTCCTTTATAAACCATTTTTTGCCTGCATCTAAAGTACACGTCATAGATAAGATCTCATGACTTATCTTTTCCTAAGTCATTTGAAGAAAGTATATTCATGTAAACATTTGTAGTTGTTTACTCCAAAACTACTTTCCTCAAACAAGACTTCCTGACCTCACAGTCCTTAATCTTGCTTAAGAACAGGCTTTGTTAACTGTTATCTTAAAATACTACAGCTAATGGATATCACTAGCTATGTATATTACACCAGCCCCTAAAGTTAAACTTGAATCACTCATGGCTGACGTCATTACTGTCACTTATTTGTTTAAACAAGCGCTTTTCTTATCAGAAGACAAATTCTGCATTCCACTCACGATACTTCAAAGCCATCCTGTTTATCTTGAAAGAACTGTTGCTCCAAGATTCAAAAAAGTTTTACTTTAACCATTAACTCCCCAAGATATCCAAAATACATCTCTCCAGGATGTCCAACATTCATAAACATTTTGTAAATCAAATATTTTGTTTTACTTCCACCGTGCCCAGCTTTGGAGACTTCACTTTTAATTATTTATTGTCCATCATATTGCTTGTCGGTATAGTTCCTTCAGTGGCAGTATGTTAAGAGGGGGATGCCTGATGCCTTGCAGCAGGAACCCCCTGGGACAGAAATGAAAAGTCCCTCATGGCGGCTCTGAACCATGAGAGTTCAGCTGGTGGTTGCATCCCAAAGGACAAAGCAAGGTCTGGAGACTGAGGACCTGAATGTAGTAAGTTTGGAAAAAGTAGATAAAAAATGTGAGCAAGCCGGTGACAATGGTCAATGTGTTGCATTAAAAACCTGTGAAATTAATATCGGACCTGAAATTGCGTTGGAGGCTTCCCGCGGAGAATAACTCTGAACCGGAAGTAAAATCCATACTTACGTGATGGCCCCGGACCGACAAAGACTCACACTACTGGGCCTGCAGGGGTTCGCCTGCACAAAGTCCCACATATCCCAGGGATGCATGCGGGTCTCAAGCGTGCCTGGTATCACGTGGGCTGGCCCAACCAATCAATATCTGGAAATTCTATTTACGTACGATATCTCCATAAGCATAATAGGAATCACATAAAAGATACATTTGCACGCAACCTAAATAAAAATACATCATCACGTTTAAAATTAATTCAAATACAATTAAACATTTAAAACAAAAAGCACATTTTTAGTAAAATAACTGTAAACATTATTAAAGGTTTCAAAATTAACCTAAAATAATTTTTAAGGTTTTCGAATGTTCAAATAATTATACAGATTTTATTTTAATATTTATTTGAACCTTTATGCTGGTAAAAGAATACCTTACGTTTGCTTTTAATAGGCATAAGAATTCCGTCGGCATTTCTGGGCAGTAGTTGGGCAAATAGCCTCTGTGCCAGGGAATGTCCCTTTCCTTCGGATTTGCACGATCTGTCAAGCTGAAACTTGTCAGAGCAAAAATTTCGGGTTTTCACGCATGCGCATCGCTAACAGGTTGCAGGCAGTATCCCGTAAAGCAAATTTTCATATGAAGGAAATAACTTGCATTTATATATCACCTTTCTAGAACCTGAGAAAGAATTTAGGATGGATCCAGGAACCACTCCCCATTCCAGGCTCCTCTCTGTCTGAAAATCCGCTTGAGATAAGCACCAGTCCAGCAGTTTTGGGCTCCCAAAGTTTGCTTCAAAGGCAAGAGTGCCACCGACTGCGCCAAGATGGCCCTCTAGAGCACGATCATACGAACATACGAATTAGGAGCAGGAGTAGGCCACTCGGCCCCTCGAGCCTGCTCCGCCATTCAATAAGATCATGGCTATTCTGATTACTCCACATTCCCGCCTACCTCCGATAACATTGTACCCCTTACTTATCAAGAATCGATCTACCTCTGTCTAAAAAATACTCAAAGTGTCTGCTTCCACCGGAAGAGAGATCCAAAGACTCACGTTCATCTGAGACAAAATATCTCATCATCTCTATCTTAAATGGGCGACACCTTATTTTTAAACAGTGACCCCTAGTTCTAGATTCTCTCACAAGCAGAAACATCCTCTCCACATCCACCCTGTCAAGACCACTGAGAATCTTATATGTTTAAATCAAGTCACCTCTTACTCTTCTAAACTCCAGTGGATACAAGCCTAGCCTGTCCAACCTTTCCTCATAAGACAACCCGCCCATTCCAGGTATTAATCTAGTAAACCTTCTCTGAACTCCTTCCAACGCATTTACATCCTTCCTTAAAGAAGCAGACCAATACTGTACACAGTACTCCAGGCGTGGTCTCACCAACGCCCTGTACAGTTGTAGGAAGACTTCTCTCCTTTTATACTCCATCGCCCTTGTAATAAAGGCCAATGTTCCATTTCCCTTCCTAATTTCTTGCTGTAACTGCATGCTAACGTTTTGTGTTTCGAGGACACCCAGATCCCTCTGTACCGCAGCATTATGTAGTCTCTCTCCATTTAAATAATATTTTGCTCTTTTATTTTTCCGATCAAATTGGATAACCTCACATTTTCCCACATCATATTCCATCTGCCACATTTTTGCCCACTCACTTAACCTATCTATATCCCTTTGCAGACTTTTTGTGTACTCTTCGCAACTTGCTTTTGAAACCTAACTTTGTATCGTCAGCAAATTTGGCAACAGTACACTTTGTCCTTTCATCCAAATCATTAATATAGATTGTAAATATTTGAGGCACCATCACTGATCTCTGTGGCACTCCACTAGTTTCAGTTTGCCAACATGAAAATTACCCATTTATTCCGACTGTATGTTTTCTGTCAGTTAACCAATCTTCTATCCAGTCTAATATATTACGCCTATCACCATGAGTTCTTATCTTGTGCAGTAACCTTTTATGCGGCACCTTATCGAAAGCCTTCTTGAAATCCAAATATACTACATCTACTGGTTGCCCTTTATCCACCCTGCTCGTTACATCCTCAAAGAACTCTAATAAATTTGTCAAACACGATTTCCCTTTCATAAAACCATGTTGACTCTGCATGATTGTATTATGATTTTCCAAATGTCCTGATATTACTTCCTTAATAATGGATTCCAGCATTTTCCCATAACTGATATCTGTTTTATTGGGCTCGGCAACCAATCCATAATTTCTGTATCAGTAAATAGTGCAGACTGGGTATAATGTACAGTTAGATATATTCCTGGACTCAGATATCTACAGCGAACAGATATTACAGATTGTGCAAATTATGCAGTTAGTTAAATTGCTAGACTCCAATGTGTACAGTGAATAGATATTACAGGGGTCGCAGTCTGATCACTGTCCAGTGAGTCCTGGGTCAGAGAGGAACGCAACCAGCCAGGGGTCCCAGTCTGATCACTGTCCAATGAGCCCTTCTTGAAAGTGCGAGTGTCTGGATGTCAAATAAGAAGATGTTGTGATGACCGCATGCTTGAATCGTTCATCCTGAGGCCCCACATAAAGAATGGCACATTGATTGAGGGCCCAGAGCTGCTGGCCCAGATATCTGTACCCAGAAACAGGCAGCACCTTCAGGAGAAGTGGAAGAGAGCAGGAGACTACAGAAAGTGAACGCAAAGCTGTGGAGTGTATTACCTGGAGAAATGATCTGTTTAATTTCCTGCCATACTGCGTAGAGTAACGGACCTGGAAATACTGTGTATTTCATACATTCAGACACCAGGATCTCTTCATCTTCACCTCTCTCTGCACCTTCACCTTTCTCAAATTTCTCTCAATCTTTTCAGTTCTTGCAGGACAGATAATCAGAAACATTTTAATAAATATACGTAACTGTTTAGATTGAGTTTTAATGAAGTGTAATCAATGCTTTTAATAAAATGTGAAGGACTCGGTGTGGAGTTTTCACTGACGGGCTCCAGTGATGTGAAACCACGTCAGTTATCCCCGGAATACAGTCGACAGGGTTTCCTCTGCTGCTGAAGACTTTGAAGTTTCACTGATCAGTTCCTTTTATTTCTGGTCTGTATTTCCCAGTAACTCAGAGCTTGTCTCTGCTCTGTGCTGCCCTGAGTTAGGGAGAGTGGTGTTACACTAAACCTCAGCATCCCCTCGGGAGGGAGACAACAGCCTCTGTACCAGCTCCTGGACACTTCCAGGCATCTCTGTGGCAACACGCACCTGTCTACACATCAGACGAGAAGAGGATTAGGCTTATTGTGATGCCCAGACATTCAAATAGCTCCCTATTGCTCACTGTTTGAGCAGAGTTGCACACATGGGAATGCACCCCTGCAATTCACTGCTCTCAGAGCTAGCACCCGTGGTACTGTAGCCTCAAATGTCACCAGCCTGATACTAATTTAAGGTCAGGAGGGAAGGGGAGAAAACTGAGAGGCGACAAACTTGAACCTGAGCAAAGACTTTTGAACCCAGAGGAGATATTCGGATGGTGAGTCGATTGATGATATATTGCTCGATGCTAGTATGCACTGGTTGGCCTGCAATAACAGTGTAAGGGTTAGAGTGATAGGACAAGGGCAAGATCAATATCTCTCACTCAATTAGTCTCTCAGAACCTGGTGCCGGTTAACACAGTGGGATCTCCAGCAGCAATGGTCTGTAACCCTCGTAACATCTGTAAGCACAGCTCTGAGTTATTCCGCCGACAGCACATCACAGTCAAACTCGGGGAAGCCAAAATCTATGCACCTCTATTTAAATATATTGGTCGAGTTGTTAGTGTCAGAGAAGTGTTTAGTTTCAGCGAAGAATGGAGTGTCCTCTCAGCTCTTTACTAACATTGAAAACATGAAGGGGACCAGCAAGAGGTTTAATAAGTTGCCTTCACTCTTGTTCCAGTTATACTGCGGCCACTGTGAGGTCCTGGCAGTTTGGGACAGTCTCCTCGACACTCAGAGCTCAATCCTGACTGATCCCTGTGTGTCCTCAATTATACTGCACATTGTGCATTGGTGTGATGGGGTTTGAGCCCTGTTATAAAGTGATGTTTACACTTACACCAACAGCTTGGGGATTGGGTTATAAAGCTCACCTTGAGAAAAGAGATACTGTCGTGCTGCTCGATGTCTACACACAGATTCAGTATGTTCTCCTCAAGTGACGTCAGTTCCTCTTCAATTATTTCCAAGTTCTTCTCAATTGGTCGCAGATCTTCTTCCTTTTGTCTCCTCAGCTCTTCGATGAAATGTTTCTCTTTGTCTTCAAGATATCAATGGATTTTGGCAAATTGTGCGCAGGTGTCTTGCTCCAGGGAAGCTGTGAGCTCCTAAGATGGTGAGAGATCACTTAAGCAGTGGGTTATTAAAGGCTGGCAGTGTTTAAAGGTAACAGCAGTAATATTCACATCCATTTCTGAAATCTGCCCCTCCTGCTGCCGTTTGAATTCACTTTTACTTTTCTTTTACTTCTCCATGGAATCCAAGGCCGATTTCACCTTGTCCGAAAAATGGAAACAGATCTCCCCATAATCAATTGCAATGTCTGCTGTTTATTCCCAAACTGTGGGGACAGCTTTTCCGGCTTTCAACTAGACACTAGTGTTTATATGGTGTAGTAACTTACTTATGTGGGTTACGCAATCATTGAAAACTCCTAAGAAACAGTTCCTGCGGGAATTCCAAAGTCCAATGTCGAAACTTACTGCCGGGACTCTGAACATGCCACTTCGTGGCACTTGAGGAGGACATCCAACATTGATCTAAACAGTGGCCTGGCACGGATTTGTGTTAAAGCAGCTACTGGTGCTGATTATCTTATTCCACGCACTTCACTCAAAATGCTTTCTGAAAAAAAGTTTAGCTGCAATTTTCCCCTCAGTAACTGAAATTTCTGATTTCCAAATTAGGTTCTATGGAAACTGAAAATAAAATATAATTCACAAAACATAAATATATGTATCGTAAGTGTCTTTAAATGCCTTCATTAAAGTTTACATTTGAAGGCCGCAGCCTCTCTCAAAAGCCTGGCCTTGGATTTTATATTGTTGCCGGCAGCTTTTATTCTGTTTGTTGAATGCAGATTGTGTGGTCTGCGCAAGCGCATTGAACCTAATTTCACAGCGAGCATCAATACCGTTCAGTCAGTAAACGGATGGAATATTTTTCTGCAGCTAGAGCAGTTTCTGCTGAGCTGTGTTTGTTTTTTCAAAATGATATGAAGAATAGCGAGAGGACACATTTTAAAAGCTTTAAGCTGACGGTTTTATTGAGTAAAGAGAGAGATTGAGTGAGCTACAGAGAGAATCCCTGAGATTCCTGAGCACTGCTGTCTTTCATAGGGTGAGGGAACACTGGGAATATCGGGAATGGTGTGTGCAGCCGCCAGGAATATGATTCCCATATAGTTATTCAACTTAAATAGTGTAATAAAACGGATTATCATATAGTTATGTAAAGTAAATATAATAATGAAACTGGTTCCCATATAGTTATTTAATTTAAATATTATAATGAGACTGATTTCCATATAGATAATTAATGTAAATATTTTACATTATATAAAAATAGGGAATAAAGTTCATTACAGTATTTAAATTAAATAACTATATGGAATCAATTTCATTGCATTATTTATTTTAAATAACTAAATGGGAATCAGTTCCATTGCACAATTTACATTAAATAACTGTATGGGATTCAGTTTCATTACAATATTTCCATTAAATACCTATGAGCAATCAGTTTCATTGCAGTTGCCGGGAATTTGTGGTCCTGATGATAGTGAACTGCTAGCGTTCGCCGTCATTCTGCCTTTGAAACTGAACGCAAATTCGAGATTTTGTCCTGTGAAAATCCTGAAGACAATGATTTAGAAATCAGCTGCTACGCATAATTGGAACTCAATTCTAGACCATCCATTTAACACTAACGTCCAATGTTAACTTAGCTCTTACTCCGGGAAAAGCCGGTGTTACAGCAACTGTTACTTGTTATTCCCACATTCTTGCATCATATATGAAATGATAAAATAATTAATAAGATCCAATGGAGTGATTGTACCAGCTGAGAATCTGTTGCCATTCAAATTTGGTAAAAAGAAATACGTCATGAATTGTAATCTATCCCCCCCAGAGGCGATCTGAGGCGATAGCATCTGCCTGCCATTCACACCCCATGTAAGTAAAATTGTGTGTGGTGTAAAACAGGTGGTCCATCTATCCGTCAGTTTACCGCCTGGCGGGTTATGCATATCACGTAAAATATACAGCAGAGTAACACGCCAACCAGCCCAACTAGTCTGTGCTGGTGTTTGTACTCCACACGAGTTATTCCCATTCCATCTATCTCATCTCAGTCTTTCAGCATATTTATTTTTCTCCCATGTAATCTTCGAGTTTCCTTTTGAAAGCACCTTAGGTACCTGACTCAACTATTTCCTGTGGTAGCGAGTTCCACATCATAAGATCATTACTTCCTCCAAATAAAAGGTGTTGCTATGGGAGCCCGCAGCGGTCCTAGCTATAATAAAAACAGAAAATGCTGCAAATACACATTAGATCAGGCAGCATCTGTAGAGAGAGCAACCGTGTTAACGCTTCAGGTCGATGACCCTTCGTCAGAACTGGAAAAAGTTAGAGATGTAATAATTTTTTAAGGAAGTGTAGCGGCAGGGAAAGTGGGGAGTGAAGTAACGAACACATGGGAAGAACTGCGATATGATGGAAGGCAGGAGGGATTAAAAGCCAAAAGTGTCCTAGCTATGCTTGCCTTTTCGTACGATATGTGTAACATTCTTTGTTCCAGTGCTGCTCACGTCCCCTGCCTCACCTCTTGATCCAATACATTGATGACTGTATCGGTGCAATTTCCTGCTCACGCCCTGAACTGGAAAATTTAATTCACTATGCTTCCAATTTCTACCCTTCCCTCACCTTCACATGGCCCATCTCCAACTCTTCCCTTCCCTTGCCCGACTTCTCTGTTTACATTTTTGGGGATGGGCTATCGACAGACATCCGCTATGAGCCCACTGACACCCACAGCTACCTGGAGAACACTTCCTCCCACCCCGCTTCTTGTATGGAATCTCTCCCATTTATCCTGTGTTTCTGTCTCTGTCGCAACTGTTCTGACGATGCTGCCTTCCATACTAACGGTTCCGATATGTCTTCCTTTTTCTTCAACCGAGGATTCCCCTCTACCATGGTTGATATGGCCCTGGACCGTGTCCATTGCATTTCTCGCACTTCTGCTCTCATCCCTTCAACACCCTCCCAGGAGCACGACAGTGATCCCCATGTTCTCACCTTTCACCCCACCATCCTCCACATTCAATGGTTCATCCTCTGCCATTTCTGCAACGTTCAGCGTGATTCCACCACCAATCGTATCTTCCCCTACTTCACCATTCAGCATTCCAAAGGGCCCACTTCCTCTGCGACGACCTGACCCACTCCTCAATCACCCCCAAAAGCCCCTCCCTTTCTAACGACACCTCCCCGTGCAAGCGCAGCAGAAGCAACACTTGCCCTTTTACTTCCTCCTCTCCCACCGTCCCGGGCCTCAAATTCTCCTTCCAGTTGAAACGGTGATTTACTTGTACTTCTTGCAATTTAGCATACTGTATTCGCTGCTCTCGATGTGGTCTCCTTTACATTGGGGAAACCAAATACTGATTGGGTGAACGCTTTGGGCAACACCTCCATTCAGTCCGCAAGCATGAACCCGAGCTTCCGGTCGCCTGTCACTTTAATTCTACGCTCCACTCCCACTCTGACCTATCCGTTCTCGGCCTCTTACTCTGTTCAAAGCTCAACGTAAGCTCGAGGAACAGCACCTCATCTTTCTATTAGGCACTTTACAGCCTGCTGGACTCAACATCGAGTTCAACAATGTCAGACCATAACCTCTGCCCCTATTTTTTCATTTGGCCACTTTTGATGATTTTGCTATTCACATTTGCACCTCTTCGAGACCCATCTTTTGTTTCTTTACATTTCCCATTACCATCAAGTTTTGTTTTATACATTCATAACATTTGTTATTTAATAAATCCCACAAGTGAAAAAACTGCTCCACATCTATTCTGTTAAGTTCTTTGTTAAGTTTTAAGTGTATTTCTGCTAAGTAGTTCGTAGCATATTAATAACCCTGATTGAGCTGATTGATGAGCAGCTAGTGAGTGTTTTTGTTATGTTTTTAAGTTTATTTCTCTCAAGGTAGTTCATAGTATATTATGCAGATGCATGGCAGGGCAGCTCAGTCCCGTGAATTGCATATCCTGTGCCATGTGGGAAATCCTGGACGCTTCTCGTGGCCTGGATGACCACGTGTGCGGGAAGTGTCGCCAGCTACAACAGCTCGAGCTCCGCGTTTCGGAGCTTGAGCAGCAGCTGGAGTATCTGCAGTGCATCCGCGAGGCTAAGGGTTACATGGATAGCACGTTTCTGGAGGTGGTCACCCCACAGCTTAAGAGTGTTCAGGCAGAGAGGGAATGGCTGACCGCCAAACAGAAGAGGAGGTCCAGGCAGGTACTGCAGGAGTACCATGATTGCATCTCCCTCCCTAACCAGTATTCAGTTCTGGATACTGGTGAGGGCAATGGTTCCTCTTGGGCGCGCAGCAAGAGCCAATTCCACGGTACCAAGAGTGGCTCAGCTGTACAGGTGGGGAGGAAGAAGAATGGAAGTGCAATAGTCGTAGGGGATGATAGTTAGGAGAATAGACAGGCATTTTTGCGGCCGCAGACGTGACCGTATATTGCTTCCCTGGTGACAGGGACAAGGATGTCACTGAACGACTGCAGGACATTCTGAGGGGGGAGTGTGAACAGCCAGAGGTCGTGGTCCACATCGGTACCAACGACATAGGTAGAACGAGGGATGAGGTCCTGCAGGCAGATTTTAGGGAGCTAGGAAAGAGATTAAAAAGCAGGACCTCAAAGTTGGTAATCACCGGATTACTCCCTGTGCCACAACCTAGTGAGTACAGAAACAGGAGGATAGAGCAAATTAATGCGTGGCTGGAGAGATGGTGCAGGAGGGAGGACTTTAGATTGCTGAGACATTGGATGGTTTCTGCGGGAGGTGGGACCTGTACAAGCCGGATATTTGCACCTCAACAGGACCGGAATCAATATCGTCGCGGCGGGGTTTCCTAGTGCAGTTGGGGAGGGTTTAAACTAGATTGGCAGGGGAATGGGAAACTGAGAGTGGATTCAGAAGGGAGAGAAGCAAAGCTGGAAATGGAAGGCAGAAAATTAGTAAGCGAGTTGGGTAGGCAGAGGAAACAAAGGCTGGAAATTAGATAACAAGGTTTGGCTAAATGGAACATACTTCAGCGCCAGGAGTCTAGGGAATAAAGCAAAAGAGCTGAGGGCACAGATAGACACGTGGGAGTATGATACTATAGCTATTACTGAGACATGGATGAAAGAAGGGTAGGAATGGCAGCTCAACATACCTGTTTACAGGTTTTTCAGAAGAGATAGAGACGGGGATGAAAAAGGTGGGGGGGCCGGGTCGCAATATTGATTAAATAATCAATTACAGCTGTGGAAAGGGAGGATATATGTGAACGATCATCAAATGAGGCCATATGAGTTGAACTATAAAACAAACAAGTGGCAATCACATTGCTCGGAGGTTACTATAGACATCTGAACAGTCAGAGGGAGATAGAAGAGCAAATTTGTAGGCACATTTCTGAAACGTGCAAAAATAGGACAGTAATAGTAGGGAATTTTCAACATCCCTAATATTAACTTGGATACAATTTGTGTGAAAGGCATAAAGGGAGCAAAATTCTTAAACTGCATTCAGGAGAACTTTCTTAGCCTGTACGTAGCAAGCCCAACAAAAAAGGGGGCGTTTCTGGACCTAGTTTTAGGGAATGAATCTGGGCAGGTGGAAAGGGTATCAGTGGGAGAGCATATTGATGGTAGTGATCATAATTCAATTAAATTAATAGTAGTAACTGAAAAGGAAAAGGATGGACCAGGAATAAAACGTCTCAATCGGGGAAATGCTAATTTTAGTAAACTTAGAGGTGATTTCGTCAAAAAGGACTGGAGACAGAAACTTGAAGGTAAATCAGTGTCGGAGCAGTGGGACGCATTCAAGGAGGAGATAGTGAGGGTTCAGAGCAAGTATGTTCCATTAAAGAAAAATGGTGGGACTAACAAATCTAGAGCTCCCGGGAGGTCAAGGGGCATACAGGGATGGATAAAGAAAAAAAGGGAAACTTATGACAGATCTCGAGAATTCAATACTGCAGAAAGCCGAGAGGAGTATAGTAAGTGCAAGGGTTAAATCAGCAAGGCAATTAGGAAAGCAAAGGGCGGGCATTAAAAAAAAATTGGCAAGTAAAATCAAGGAAAAAACAAAGATGTTTTATAAATACATTAAGAGGTACAGGATAACTAAAGTAAGAGTAGGACCTATTAGGGACCATAAAGGAAACCTGTGTGTAGAAGCGGAAGACACGGATATGGTTCTTACTGAATACTTTGCGTCTGTTTTCATAAAAGAGAGGGGCGATGCAAACAATGCAATCGGGTAGGAGGAGGGTGAAAGATTAAATGAAATAAACATAGAGTAAAAGGAAGAATTAAGAGGTTTAGCATTTTTGAAAGTGCATAAATCCCCAGGCTCGGATAAAATGCATCACAGACAGTTAAGAGAAGTAAGAGAGGAAATAGCAAAGGCTCTGACCATCATTTTGGCGTTGGGTTGTTGTATAAAAGCAGGAAAGTCTTGCAACAAATGTACAGGGTATTGGTGAGACCACACCTTGAGTACAGCGTACAGTTTTGGTCTCCTTATTTAAGGAAGTATATACTTGCATTGGAGGCAGTTCAGAGAAGATTCACTAGGTTAATTCCAGAGGCAGGGGGTTGACTTAGGAAGAAAGGTTGAGCAGGTTGGGCCTATACTCATTGAAATTTAGAAGAACGAGAGGTGATATTATTGAAACATATAAGATACTGAGGGGGCTCCACAAGGTAGAAGCAGAGAGGATGTTTCCCCTTGTGGTGAAATCTAGAACTCGGGGTCATAGTTTCAGAATAAAGCGTCGCCCTTTTAGAACTGAGATGAGGAGGAATTTACTCCCTCAGACGGTCATGAAAATGGGGAATTATCTGCCCCAGAGAGCCGTGGAGGCTGGGTTATTAAATACATTTAAGGTGGAGATAGACCGATTTTTGCAAGATAAGGGAGTGAAGGTTTATGGGGAGCGGGCAGGGAAGTGAATTTGAGCCCAAGCTCAGCCATGATCTTATTGAATGGCGGAGCAGGCTCGAGGGGCCAGGTGGCCTATTCCTGTTCCTATTTCTTATGTTCTTCTGTTCTTATGTTTCCAATCCTCTCTGGTTGCTAGAGGATTGTTAACGTGGTACCGTTGTTAAAAAAGGAGAAAGGGTTAAAATGAGGACTTACGGGCCAGTCAGACTAACCTCGCTGGAGGCAAAATTATTGAAAAACATTCTGAGGGACATGATAAATCTTCATTTATAAAGACACGGATTAATCTGGGACAGTCAAAATGGATTTGTTAAGGAAAGGTCGTGTCTGACTAACTTGACTGAAGTTGGCCGTGTGGTTGATAATGAAGAAGATAGCCGCAGACTGCAGGACGGTATCATTGGATTCCTCAGATGTGCAGAACAGTGGCAAATGGAATTCAATCTGGCGAAGTGTGAGGTAATGCATTTGGAGAGGGCTAACAAGGCAAGGGAATAGATTATAAATGGTAGGACACTGAGAAGTAGAGAGGATCAGAAGGATGTTGGACTGCATGTCCACAGAACCCTGAAGGTTGCATGAAAGTTAGATAAGGTGGTTAACAAGGCATACCGGATACTTGACTTTATTAGCCGAGGCATAGAATATAAGAACAGGGAGGCTATGCTTGAACTGTATAAAACACCAGTTAGGCCGCAGCTAGAATACTGCTTGCAGTTCTGGTCACCGCATTAAGAACGAATGTGATTGTACTTGAGGGGGTGCAGAGGAAATTTACGAGGATGTTGCCTGTGCTCGGGAATTTTAGCTATGAGGAAAGATTGGATCGGCTGGGGTTGTTTTTCTTTGGAACAGAGGAGGCTGAGGGTAGACCTTATTGAGGTGTATAAAATTATGAGGGGCCGAGATAGAGTGAATAGGAAGGACCTATTTCCATTAGAAGAAGTTCAATAACCAGGGAGCATAGATTTAAAGTAATTGGTCGAAAGTTTAGAGGGGATTTGAGGAGAATTATTTCATTCAGAGCGAGGTGGGGTTCTAGAACTCACTGCCTGAAATGGTGGTAAAAGCAGAGACCCTCATCACATTTAAAAATACTTGGATATGCACTTGAAATGCCATAATCTACAAAGCTACGTACCAAGAGTTTGAAAGTGGGATTAGTGTGGATAGCTCTTTGTCGTCCGGCACGGACAAGATGGGCCGAATGGCCTCCTTCCGTGCTGCAAATTTCTATGATTCTATGATTCTATGATCTACCCTGTCCAACACATTCATAATTTTATAGACAGTAAATTTTAAAGCAGCGGCAGCGGCGAGAAGATAACGAGCGGGCCGAGAGCGGACCTGAATTAAAGCAGCGGCAGCGGCAGCAGAAGGCTCCGATTCAAAAACAGTGACGTCACAGGAGAGCAGGTAGGTGATTGGTTGATCAGTATTACCGCTCTTTTTGCTCTCTAAGTTAGGGAAGAGGTTAAACTAAGAGCTGAGAAGCTGTAAATTGCTATTACTTATTTAATTAATAACTTAAACTAAATAAAATAATCAGAAAATAAACCTAAAATATCGATTGAAAAAAATCTTTAACTAATTAATTAATAAAACAAGGTTAGAGATGGCAGGTGGATGGATGGTGTGACGTAACTGCACCATGTGGGAGATTGTGGAGAGCATCGCGATTCCGAGCAACCACATGTGCAGTAGGTGTCTGCAACTGGAGGAACTTCGACTCAGAATTATTGAGCTGCATTACGAGCTGCAGACATTGCGATGCATCAGGGAGGGGGAGAGTTACCTGGTCACTTTGTTCCAGGAGACAGTCACAAGCTTTAGATTAAGTAGTACTTCAGTGTTCGTCAGTGGTCAGGGACAGGAGGGTATGACTGCAAGTCAGGAAGGTATGGGGACCCAGGATGCAGTGATGGATGAGCCTCAGCGCTGGACCTTGCCCAACAGGTACGAGGTACTTTCTACCTGTATGGATGAGGAAAAGGACTGCAGGGAGGATGGGCAAACTGATCACGGCACTGTGGTACAGGGGGCCATCCAAGATGGTAGTGAAGGAGGGAATGTGATAGTAGTAGGAGGCAGTATAGCCAGGGGAGATAGATACTGTTCTCTCCAGCCGCAAAAGAGAGGCCCGAAGTTTGTGTTGTCTGCCCGGTGCCAGGGTTAAGGATATCTCCTCGTGGCTGGAGATGATCCTGGCGTGGGAGGGGGGCTCCAGTTGTCGTGGTCCATGTAGGAACCAACGACATAGGTAGAACTAAGAATGAAGTTCTGATGAGGGAGTTTGAGGAGCTAGGGACTAAATTAATAAGCAGAACCACAAGGGTAATAATCTCTCGTAACAAGATAGACGAACGAGTGGCACAAATAGAGAGAAATGGGTTTGATCTAAAAGCCATTACAGAGACGTGGGTGCAAGGTGGCCAAGACTGGGAACTAAATGCTCCAGGGTACTTGACGTTTCTAAAACTCAGGCAGAATGGGAAAGGAGGGGGTGTAGCCGAGATAATAAAGGATGACATAAGGACAGTAGAGAGAAAGAATCTCGGCTCAGAAGATCAGGAAGTAGAGTCAGTATGGTTGGAGATGAGAAATAACAAGGGGCAGAAAACACTGGTAGGAGTAGTATATAGGCCCCCTAACAGCAGCTATACCGTTGGACAGAATATTAATCAAGAAATAGTAGGAAATTGCAACAAAACTAATGCAATAATCTTCGGGGACTTTCATCTTCATATAGACTGGACAAATCAAATTGGCAAAGGTAATCTGGAGGACGTGTTCATTGAATGCATTCGAGAAAGTGTCCTCGAACAAAATTTCATGCAACCAACCAGGGAACAAATTATTTTAGATCTTGTATTGTGTAATGAATCAGGGTTAATTAGCAATCACATAGTAAAGGATCCTCTGGGGCAGAGTGATCATAATATGATAGAATTTAACATTAATTTTGAGAGTGACTTGCCGAAGTCCGAAACTAGAGTTTTAAACTTAAATAAAGCCAATTACATATCTATGAGGAGCGAATTGGCTTAGGTAGATTGGAAAAATAGTTTAAAAGGTATGGCGGTAGCTAAGCAGTGGCTAGCATTTAAAGAAATATTTCATAATTCTCAGCAAAAATACATTCCATTGCGAAACAAAAACTCTACAGGAAAAGTGATACAACCGTGTCTAACTAAAGAAGTTAATGATAGAATTAGATTGAAAGAAGAAACTTATAATGTTGCAAAGAATAATAGTAAGCCTGAGGATTGGGAGAGTTTTAGAAACCAGCAAAGGTTGACCAATAATTGATAAAAAGGGAAAAAATAGAATATGAGAGAAAACTGGCAAGAAATATAGAAGCAGATTGTAAGATCTTCTATAAGTATGTACAAAGGAAGAGAGTAGCAAAAGTAAACGGTGGTCCCTTAGAGGCTGAGACAGGAGAAATTATAATGGGGAACAAGGAAATAGCGGAAATGTTACACAAATATTTTGTGTCACAGTAGAAGACACAAAAAACATACCAAAAATGGTGGGGAACCAAGGGTCGAATGGGGTGAAAAACTTAATGTAATTACTATAAGTAGAGAAAAAGTATTAGAGATACAAATGGGACTAAAAGCCGACAAGTCCCCTGTAACTGACGGCCTACATCATAGGGTTCCAAAAGTGGTGGCTGAAGAGATAGTGGATGCATTGGTTTTGACCTTCCAAATTTCCCTAGATTCTAGATTGATCCCAGCGGATTGGAAGGTCGCAAATGTAACACTACTATTTAAGAAAGGAGGGAGAGAAAAAAACAGGGAAATACAGGCCAGTTAGCCTGACATCAGTCGTTGGAAAAATGCTGGCATCCATTGTTAAGGAAATGGTATTAGGGCACTTAGAAAATCATAACATGATTAGGCAGAGTCAACATGGTTTTATGAAAGGGAAATCGTGTTTGACAAATTTATTCGCGGTTTTAGAGGATGTAACTAGAAGGGTAGATAATGGGGAACCAGTGAATGTAGTATATTTGGATTTCCAATAGGCATTCGATAAGTTGCCCCATAAAAGGTTATTACACAAGATTAGGGCTCATGGGGTTGGGGGTAATATAGTAGCATGGGTAGAGGATTGTTTAACGGACAGAAAGCGGAGAGTGAGGATAAATGGATCGTTTTAAGGTTGGCAGGCTGTAACTAGTGGGGTGCCACAAGGATCAGTGTCTGGGCCTCAGCTATTTACAATCTATATTAATAAACTAGACGAAGGGACCGAGTGTAATTTATCCAAGTTTTGTAATGATACAAAGCGAGGTGGGACAGTAAGCTGTGAGGAGAACACAAAGAGTCTGCAAAGGGATATAGGATAAGGATAAGGGGTAAGCCATTTAGGACTGAGATGAGGAGGAATTTCTTCACCCAGAGAGAGGTGAAACTGTGGAATTCCCAACCATAGAAGGTAATTGAGGCCAATTCATTAAATATATTCAAGAAGGAGATAGATATATTTCTTAAGGCTAAAGGGATCAAGGGATATGGGGAGAAAGCAGGGACAGGGTACTGAATTTGGATGATCAGCCATTATCTCATTAAATGGCGGAGCAGGCTCGAGGGGCCGAATGACCTACTCCTGCTCCTATCTTCTATGCTTAGATAGACTAAGTGGCAGTTAGGTGGCAGGAGGATTATAATGTCGGGAAATGTGAGGTTATTCACTTTGGTAGGAAGAATAGAAGGACACAATATATTTTGAACGATGAGAAACTTTCAAATGTTGGTGTTCAGAGAGATTTGGGTGCCCTCGTGCACGAAACACTGAAAGCTAGCATGCAGGTACAGCAAGCAATAAGTAAGGCAAATGGCATGCTGACCTTTATTGCAAGTGGGCTGGAGTGTAGGAGTAAGGACGTCTTGCAACAACAGCACGGGCCTTGGTGACACCACACCTGGAGTACTGTGCACAATTTTAGTCTCCTTATCATAGGAAGGTTATACTTGCCTTGGAGGCGGTGCAACGAAGGTTCACTAGATTGATTCCAGGGATGAGTGGGCTGTCCTATGATGAACGATTATGTAGAATGAGCCTATATTCTCTGGAGTTTAGACGAATGAGAGGTGATCTCATTGAAACATACAAGATTCTTAAGGGGATTTTCAGGGTACATGCTGAGAGGTTGCTTCCCCTGGGTGGAGTGTCTAGAACTTGTGGGCATAGTCTCAGGATAATTGTTAGGCCATTTAAGACCGAAATGAGGAGGAATTTATTCACTCAGAGGGTTGTGAATCTTTGGAATTCTCTGCCGCTGAAGGCTGTGAACGCTGAGTCTTTGAGTATAGTCAAGGCTGAGATAGATAGATCTTTGGACTCGAGGGGAATCAAGGATATGGAGATCGGGCGGGAAATTGGAGTTGAGGTCAATGATCAGCCATGATCTTTTTGAATGGCGGAGCAGGCTCGAGGGTCGGTATTGCCTACTCCTGCTCTTATTTCTTATGTTCTCTTATTTCTTATGTTCTTATGTTCTTATCTCTCAGGTTACCTATAAGTCTTCTTTTTTCTAATTAAGCAAAGCACCAAACTGCTCATTCTGAAGATAGCTGCAATCGCTCCATGCTGGTACCAGCCGTGTAGATCATCTTTGCTCTTTCTCCAGTGCCTCGATGCCCTTTTTATAGTATGGAGCCCAAAACTGAGCCAAGTGCGGCCTGACCACGGTCTTATACAAATTTAACATAACTGCATTACTTTTGAATTATATACTCCTATAAATAAATCCCAGTAATTTGTTAGCATTTTTAATAGTTTTGGTGACACGTGATGCTGCTATAAATGATGTCTTCACCTGTATCCCTGCTTTCCATTTGCTCTTTTATCCCATTCAGTTTCTAATTTTCTTAAGGTTAGGGGTTGTTTATACTTTTCCTACCAGAGCTCATTACCTCACAATTATTAATGTTAAAGTTAACTTGCCAGTAACTGCCCAGTCTGCAAGTTAGTTTAATATTCCCTGGTGTATATTGAATCAATTTTATCAAATTATGTTGAAACAAAATCAATTTAAAAACACATTTGAAGTTAGTTATCAGAAAAATTATTTCGATTTCCTTCATTATGTTATAATTAAATTTGTCTCAGAGGAAATTCTCTGTTTAAAGCAATTCCTCGCTGAGTTGTTTCTATATGTTTACCTGACGATTGTCTGTACAGTTGTATTTTTAAAACAAACATTCGATAGTTTACGTTGAGTTTTTGCCTCT
Source organism: Squalus acanthias (assembly GCA_030390025.1). Taxonomy (NCBI): domain Eukaryota; kingdom Metazoa; phylum Chordata; class Chondrichthyes; order Squaliformes; family Squalidae; genus Squalus; species Squalus acanthias. The sequence goes on along the minus strand of CM059449.1, from coordinate 32,839,935 downwards.
TCGGCATCCCAATATTCAGAAGCCATCAGTATAACATATTTTAACGTTTTTATTGAATCTTAGAAATGAAATGATCCGGTTAGCGCTTATGAATTTATTGTTAAAGCTGTCAGATGTTGTTAAAGTCTGAAACCCTTTATTAATTTTCAAAGAACCGATGAGAAATCGCTGATTCCAGTATCTACAGAGAGAAATCTGACGAAGTTAATTTCACTTTCATGGCCATCCACCTAAATGTTGTCAGATCCTGGGATCCTCCCACTCCCACCAATGATGTCATACACTTCGTACTGCTCCCTCGCCAGAAAACAGTTTCCAATCATCACTTCTGCAAGTCTCCGGTTCTACTTCTGCGGTACTGCTAAAGGAAAGGATTGTCCAGCGACCAATTCTCCGAATAACCCATTCCCAGTTCGGCTTAAACCCAATCACCCTCCCCCCAGTGTCAATTAACCACAGAACCGATACCGCAGCGCTGCAGAACCCGGGGACATCACACCTCAGCACATCTACTGCAAAACTGCTGCATTTAATCCTGGATTCATAATCTGATTTTTCTAAATCTACAAATCGTGTCCCAGCATTACTAAATGTTATACCTCTGCCTCCATTGGGCAAAATCTAAGCTCACCCACTGCCCTGCAGGTGAGCCGCAGCACACCCACACCAGTGCTCTGCTTTTCTAGAACATCACCAATGTTACCAAAATCCAACCCACCCTGCTAATCCTGCCGAAGCTCACAACTAACCCACCGCACCCCGCCCCCACACCCCGCCCCAGCATTATCGTTAAGTGGTGGAAACAGTGCTTCACCGTGTTATCTCTTCTCGAACAATATATTGTGTTTAACAGGTTGTAAACAGGTAAGACTTGAATTCAGATCGTATCTCACGACTTTTTTCAATAAGAAATAAGACCACGGATTCCGTGTTCAACCAGGAATGGGCAGAATTAGTGAATTATTTGCCTGACTACAAGTAAAAAAAACAAGGACATCATGTAATGAAAATGTTCTTACTCAGTCACATTAAACCAGTAGCAGTGAGAGTATTGAATGATTCTTATCGAGCTTAACTCATCTGGAATTCTAAATTACCACGGCCAGGGTTTGCAGTTTCCACGCTCTCGAACGAAAAAGCCCTGCCCCCCGTTTTTTCAATTTAATTGAAAATAAAATCAGGCTGGCGAGCGCAGAAACTGGAAACGCTGGTCCATATGCTATCACTGAGGTTGAGGAATTCGACGGAAAGTTACTCTGTGCAGATTTCTATTGAACAATTTGGGTCCATTTGCAGGGCTGTAATTGGAGTAATTTTAGTTTGGGACGATAGTGTCGAATGTATTCTATCACATTAGCCGCCCATTATACACCACTGCGTGTTTCCTTTGCATTTAAGACAATGCTGCCTGGCGTGCGGTCAATTTAATATCACTTCTTTTGCATTCATTCCCACAGTTAAAATGATTCCTGTTGTGTTTTCATTCGGTGAAGCCATTTACCTTATTTAAATAAATACGTTATTAATGCCAGGGGGCGATTAATGATATTTATCAGCTCATCTCTGAATTTCCTCTGGGAAACTGCATAAATAAACGTGTTTGTACAACAACTCAAACAGAGAAGCATATCCCCGGATTGTTCCATAATAGTGAAAGGGTCATTGTAATTTGCTTCCAGCAATTGAGTAGCTTAAGGTTGGACAGCTATATCAAATATGAATGCAACCATCCATAGAAGTATAAAATTGCCAGGTATGGCGAGCAGTAAAAATATGGATTTCCTTCGGTTCTCCATCTCTGAATCATTGTGATTCTCAGCATTGTTGTTTCCACGAAGTCGCCTTCTCACTCTATTGGCCAGTACAATGTGCCTGATGGTCAGAGTATTGAACAGTAAAATGAACACAAATGGAGCAAATGGGGTTAAAACTGTTTCCAACCACCAATAGGTTACCCATATGGGTGAGGTATAGAAGCTTCAATTCACATAGCAGTACCATGGTACATTTTCAATTATTTCCCGAGGTTCATATATAAATTAGATTGGAGCATTTTCCAAAACGCTCAGTCCACACACCACTGCTATCACCACAGCCGAAGTTTCATTGGTGCAATATTTTGATCGCAATCTTTGGCAACAAATCGCCACAAATCGATCAAAGGTGAAAGCGACAGTTAACCAGACAGAACAATCAAATGAAGCAAAACACAAGGCGAGATCGAGACTGCAAATGGGAGTGTACTTCAGAAATGAATATGGAAAATAAGCATCATTAATCTGATACAGGATTACAGCAAATATCAGGACCAGTAGATCAGCCGTTGCCATGGCCATCAGATGTCTGGTGATGCATTTGGAGAGACCGCACCTTCCATGGGAGAGAAACACAATTGTAGCTAAATTAGCTGCAAAGAGGAGGAAGATTAAGTTACTGACTCTCCTTATATTTAGAGCATGATCATTCGCCAGTTTATTGGTATGAAAAGTAATGAATTTCTAACCTGCCCTCCAAAGTCTTTCCGGCGATTGTTTTAACCTTAAACGCAGGTTGAAAAACCCACGGGTTCGAAGGCAAAGCTTCATTTACTCCCGGATCAATATTACTCTCCATTATATTCACTAGAGAGTAGAATCGGCACAGTGTTAAACCAGCGTTGCTCACTATCCTGTCACTTTACCGAGGGGCAGGTTAGGCTAACATCGCCCCACAGCGGGAGATTGACTGGCTGGGGCGCTGAAAGGAGATTCTGACCAAGGATCACCTGTTAACCCGCCGCTTTTTCCTTCGTTTGATATTAACTGGCAGGAAAATCCATCGGATTATGCAAAGGCGGTGGTTCCAAACGCCAGTTTTTCGTATCCGACCGACCCGAGCGCATAGTATAAAATCTCCCCCACAGCTGCCGGTGCGATCATTTCAAACTCTGCCGCACCTTGACTTTGGGATTCAAGCAGCGTGTTGACCTTTACTGTGCTGGATCACACCACTAGCTGGCCTCAATTTAATGCAGCATCCAATATCGCTCAGTTTCACACTCGCAGCCTTCAGAGTTGCCCTGTGAGTTTCAACTTTCCGAGGAGTTGCCGCTTTTTGAGATCTCGTCTTTCACAGCGGCAAATGTGTCCATTGTTTATGGATATCTGGGAACAGTGACAAACAATCGCTGCTGCGGGCACATTCCTAGAAAGTTAGTGGGAAACATAATATGATGGTTGTTTTAAACTTTTCAACAATATTAACCAAACAGAACCCAGGTGCGAATTCAAAATTACAAAAAAAATAGAAAATGCTGTAAATGTTCAGCAGGTCAGACAGGATATGTGACGAGAGAATCATAGTTATGTTTTAGGTCGATGATCTTTCATCAGACCTGGTCATCGACCTGAAACTTTAACTATGGTTCTCTCTCCACATGTGTTACCTCGCCTGCTGAGGTTTCCATAATCCGCTGTATTTCGCTTCTGAAAATTACAACAATCTCTACAAAGGAGACGAAATCCCATCTAAATTGCTGCCGTCAGGTTATTACATTTAGAATATGTCGGAAACTTGGAGTTTTCAAATAATTATTTGTTTGTTTGTGCTAATCAGTGTCTGCACATCAATCACATCAAAACAAACAAATATTATCAATACACCGACAGCAGGAACAGTGACACAGTGAGACACTGTTTAAGATGAATATTAACAGATTAGAAGCGGCTTACCAGTAATACTATTGCAAGAATGGGGTAGTAAATGTTTCCTATCTGTATGATCACCGGCTGTCCCATTTTCAGAGAGAAGCGATGTTTTCTGTTCGTGTTTTGGAGACGCAGCTCTTCTGTTTTCAAAAAATGTCTTATTTATACCTGAGAGAAAGCTCGAGTGACGCACGAGCATTGCACAATGATTGGCATTAGTTACAGTCATTTGAACAATCAGGTTCAGCCGAGCCTTATTTACTGCTGCTGGTCAGAGAGTGGGCTAGTTTGCAATAACATTTCACGTAGGAAAATGTTTAGCAATGAAACATTTTGAAATCTGCATTCCTTAATTTATGATACAGACTCCTGAAACTGAGGATAATCGTATATAGGAGCAGGGAAGTTATTTGATTAAATAAATGCGCACATTTTTGGTAGATTAGCACCATCTAAATTTTCGATACATCATTTTTTTTCTTTTTTAATTTATACTCCAAATAATATAGCTATAAAGATGATCCGTAGTGCACTTGAGATCGAGGAGCGTTCAGAGAAAGTGAGGTTGTCAGTTGTATACAGCTGAGCAGCCCCACGGATATGGTGAGATGTTGGATTTCAGAATCAGGAGGCGTTGGGAGGATGTAAAAGACACAGGGCCCGATCTGATATGTACCAGGTGTGAGAAAGTTGAATGCGGATAAGGATCTCAGTAGCCGTTTGGAATGGATGTGGGAGTTTATGGCCATCAAAGATAAGGCATTGGATGGTGCAAAAGAGACTTTATGCCGGCTGTCGAACCTGAATTTGAAGCGGGTCACGTTTTATTAATCTCAGCCTTGATATTTCAATTGGCCTAAACTCAACAGCTTTTTAAAAGAGAGAGTTCCCTATTTCCTCCACCGTTTGTGGGAATAAGTGTTTCCGGAAATCACCCCTGAAAGGTGAAGCTCTAATTATAAGGTTATGCCCCACCAGAGGAACACGTTCTCTCTATCTACCCTTTTAACTCCTTTATTTATCTTAAACTCCTCAGATAGATCACCCTTAATCCTCTATTCTCAAGGAAATACAAGCCTAGTATGTGCAACCTGACCTCATAATTTAACACTTTTAGCCCTGGCATTATACTGGTGAATCTGCGCTGCACCCACTCCAAGGACAATATAAGCTTCCTCAGGTGGGGTGCCCAGAACTGAACGCAGTGCTCTAAATGGGAGCTAACCAGATTTTTATAAAGCTGTAATGTGACTTGCCCCCTTTGTATTCCAGCCCCGTTAAGATAAAGGCCAACATTCCATTAGACTTTTTAACAACATAATAAAACAAGAATTAGGAGCAGGAGTAGGCCATGTAGCCCTTCCAAACTGCTCCGCAATTAGTAAGATCATGGCTGATCGTCGACCTCAATTCCACTTTCCTGCCCTATCCCCATATCCCTTAATCCATCTGGAGTCCAAAAAACTATACCTCTCAGCCTTGAACATACTCAACGACTGAGCATGCACAGCACTTTGGACAGAGAATTCCAAAGATTCACAAACCTCTGAGTAAAAATATTACTCCTCATCTCAGTTTTAAAAGGCCGGCCCCTTATATTGAGATGATGCCCCCAAGCTCTAGACTCTCTTGCCAAGGGAAACAAACTCTCAGCATCTAAACAGTCAATTTCCACCTCAAAATCATATATATTCCAATGAGATCACCACTCATTCTTCTAAACGCCAGGAAGTATCGGTCCAATCTGCTCAATCTTTCCTAAAATGAAAAACCTACAATCCCAGAGATCAATCTAGTGACCCTTCGTTGCACCGCCCCGAAGGCAAGTATTTCCTTCCTTAAATAAGGAGATCAAAACTGTGCACAATACTCCAGGCCTGGTCTCACCAGAGCCCTGTACAACCCTCAAGCAATGAATGCCAACATGCCATTTGCCTTCCTAATTGCTTGCTGTACCTGCATGTTAACTCTCTGTGTTTCTTGCACTAGGACACCCAAATCTCCTTGAAAACCAACATTTCATAGTTTTTCACCGTTAAAAATGATTCTGTTTTTCTATTCTCCCTACCAAAGTGAACAACCTCACATTTCCCCACACTATAATCCGTCTGCCACCTCATTGCCAATTCACTTTACCTGGATATATCTCTTTGCAGGTTCTTTGTGACCTCCTCACAACCTATTTTTTCACCAAGCTTTGCATCGTCAGCAAACGTGAAAAAATTGCAACCGTTCCCTTTGTCTAAGTCATTAATATAGATTTGAAATAGCATAGGCACAAGCATTGATTCTTGCAGCACGCCATTAGTTACAGCTTGCCAATCTGAAAATGACCTGTTGATACCTACTCACTGTTTTCTGTCTGTTAACCAATCATTTTCCATGCTAATATCTTACCCCCAACCCCAAGTGCCCATATCTTGCTTAACAACCTTTTATGTGGCACCTTATCGAATGCCTTTTGGAAATCCAAATATACCGCATCCACTGGTTCACCTTTAACTACCCTGCTAGTTACGTCTTCAAAAAACTCTAATAAATTGGTCAAACACTATACCCTTTCATAAAACTATGTTGACTCTGCCTAATCATATTATGATTTTCTAAGTGTCCTGATACCACTTCCTCAACAATGGATTCCAGCATTTTCCAAACAACTGGTGTCACGCTAACTGGATTGTTCCCTGTTTCTCTCTCCATCCTTTCCTTTACATTTGCGACCTTCAAATCCGCTGAGACATTCACTAAAATAGAGATTTTTGGAAGATCACAACCAATGCATCCACTATCTCTGCAGCCACATCTTTTAGAACCCTAGGATATAGGCCATCAGGTGAAGGGGATTTGTCGGCTTTTCGTCCTATTAGTTTCTCTACTGATATTAAGTACTTCAAGTTCCTCGCTCTCATTAGCCCCATGGTCCAATACTATTTTTGCTATACCTTTGGTTTCTTCTACTGTCTTCTGCCATTTCATTGTTCCCCCATATAATTTCTCCTATCTCAGCCTCTAAGGGACCAATGCTTACTTTTGCTACTTTCTTTCTTTTTAAATATTTGTAGAAGCTCTTACAATCTGTTTACATTTTCTTGATAATTTACTCCCATATTCTCTTTTCTCCCTTTTCATAAATTTTTGTCATCCTTTTCTGGTTTCTAGAGATCTCCCATACCTTATAATTACGGCTATTCTTTACAACATTATAAGCCACTTCTTTTAATCGAATATTGGCCCAGAAATTTGACTCGGAGGCTTGCCGCGGGGGTAAGGATCGCGCGCTATCTTACCTACCGCGCCTGCCGTTGTGTTTCGGGCCCACACGAACTTCGGGTCCTGGGTCTCTCCAGTGTGTGCGTTTCCCAGAGGCTCAGTTAGTTCGATGCGACCTCCGGGATCACGTGGGCCATGGAGAGCCAATGGCAGCACACCATCTTTCATTCATAGATTTGACAGGAGAACTGTCAGAACTATGAATACAAATTGCTCCCAAAAGAACAGCTAAACCTCAAATAAATTTTTAAAAAACCATCACATTAATAAAATAACTATAGTTAAATAAATTAACCACTTTAAACAAAAATTTAAATTTTTGAAAACAATTAAATTATTTTTAAAAGTTATAAAAATAAACTTACCTTTCTTTAAAGTCTCTAAAACAGATAAACCTGTTGAAAAAAATGTAAAATAATACTTAATTAACTACTTACCTTGTTAAAAGGGGGTCTTATGCCTCCTTTCTTCATGTGTAAAAGCTTCCATACTTACCTTCGCGTTGAAACCTGAAAAAAATCCCTAAGTGTGCTGCGTGCGCACAGCCTGAAGTGCGCACGCGGTTCACTTAGGAACCGTCCCCTCGCAAAACCGGAAGTGCCGGTTTCCCGCGCATGCGCAGTGCATGTAGGAAACCGGCATTTCTGGACAAAATACGCGTGAGTACACAGGTCGTACTCTCCCGTATTCAGCCGAATTTTTGGGCCATTATCGTTAACTTCTTTAGTTATCCACGGATAGATCACGTTTCTCATGGAGATTTTACTGCTCAATGGAATGTATATTCGTATAGAATTTTGGAATATTTCTTTAACTGATTTTCACTGCTTACCTAATGTCATAGCTTTTAATCTAATTGTCCAAACTACCTTAGCCAACTCGCCCCTCATACCTACGTATTTGGCTTTGTTTAAGTTTAAGACTCTAGTGTCGAACTGAAGAATGTCACTTTCAAACTCAATGTGAAATGCTATCATATTATGATCACTCTTTCTGAGAGGATCCTTTACAATAAGTTCACTAATTAACTATGTCTTATTACACAAACCTAGATCTAAAATAACTTATTTCCTGGTTGGTTCCATGCCGTATTGTTCTCGGAATCTTTCTCGAATCCATTCCATGAACTCGTCCTCCAGATTACCCTTGATAAATTGATTTGCCCAATCTATATACTGATTAAAGTCACCCACGGTTATTGTATTACCTTTGTTATATGCTCTTCTTATTTTTGATTAACACTCTGTCCAATGGCATAGCTACTTGTTAGGCTCCGATAAATTACTCCTACCTCTTTTTTCTGCCCCTTTTTATTTCTTATCTCCACCCATTCTGATTCTACGTTCCGATCTTCTGAGCCAAGATCCATTTTGATTATTGTTTCTTAATTGTCCACTAGCTTTTAGTAATTTCCGTACTTGAACCTCTAAATCTCTCTGCTCCTCCACAGTTCCTATCTGCTTACCATTTAGAAAATAGCCTGGTCTATTTTTTGTGGTCCAATGTGGATGACCTCACTCTTCCCTGGTTGAACTCCATCTGCAACAGCTTTGTTCGCTCATTTAATTTATGGTTTACCCTTTGCAACCGTCTTTCCCTTCGATACTTTTTACTGTCCCACCTTGGTGTCGTCAGCAAACTTGGATATATGACTCGATATTCCTTCATTTAATTCACCATAATTGTAGCGAAAAGCTGAGGCCCCAGAACAGTTCCCTGAGCCCACCAGTAGTCACATTCTGCCAATCTGAGTACATACCCATTATCACTGCTCTCTGCCTCGTATTGCCGAACAGATTTCCTACCCATATCAATGATCTCGGATTCTAACTCCGAAGTGATATTATCGACCCCTCACAAAATAAGCGTGTTTTGATCGTTGCCGGGAATTTTTTGCCGTCACTCTGTAACAAAGTAAGATTTATGTTGATGTTATGATTCTTAATTACAAACAAGAAGGGAAAATTTGATTTCAAATTACATTGACAAAGGTGTACCATTACGGGAATTCCATTGCCGACCTTAACTGTGCAGACCCGTCAGGCTATGCAAAAGGAAACTTCGAATCTGCATGGGGTTTATTTGCTTTTCTCCGTTCCTTTGTTTGAAAATAAACTAAGAAAAAAAATAGATGATTAATGAAGAGAACAGCCAGGTTGTCAGGCCAGTGCATATGAATTGACAACTGATAGAGGTAAATTATTTAATCTTTCTGATTGTGGTACAAATAAGGCAAAATTTAGTGAAAGGTGCAAATATATATAGACATTATAACATTGTCTCACAAGCTATAAGATTTGTCCGCCTCCCTTTTTTTGACTTCAAGGTACTGTCTGTAACCGACTACATTACCAGTGCCACATTCTAAGTTTTATATTGCCTTTAAATCTGACTGGAGATCTGAAATCTGTGGGTTGACTAGAAATTTTCATTATCCAGCCTGGGGAAAGTCAAGTTAAGATTTTTTTCATTCCAAAATCGTTGTGCCTTTTAAAACTATATAGGAAATTCTCCCGCGGGAGGGTAGATTGCCACCTTCTGAGTCAATAACTGCTGATATTAAAGTACATTATACGGCATCCTGTTGTGAGTTACCCAGTCGATGTATTGTGCAGCCTGTGATTAAACTCTGATTGTTAGATTTAGCCTGTGAATTCTTCTGGCGACTGTTACTTTTCGCTTATCATATAATCAGATATAATTAGATGAATTTGTTGGGCGTCCCACGTGATCTCTAGTGTTCGTTCACAAAATCGGTGTGTAATTATTAATCCTGGGCACACGGAAGTTAGAACAAGTAATGGTTGGGCCAAACCAAAACCAATGAATATCAACTTATGAGTTATATGCCTAAGGAAGCTGATCAAATGATCACATGATCAATGCCTGGGAACCAAAGAAGGGCTGGAAAGTCTGCAGGTCTGCATGAATCGACAGACTGGTATTTCACTGAACCAGCTAATAAGCTGGCACCCAATGAGATCAAACTGTGCAACTCAGAAGATCACAAAACTACAATTCTAGCTTCATTTGATTTCATAAATGCAACCGTTTGGACACAAAGAAAGCGGCTTATGGCCCTAAAGAGTGACAGTCCCACCAGTGGAGAGAACATAGAGTAGATTCTGAGATTATGGTCCATGAGACAAGAAATAGTTGATCAATGTGAAAGCGGAAAAAACTGCAAATGTATTAAACCATGAAACATATCGGTGAGAAAGGGGGAAGTAGGATATCTAATGTCAGCGGTAGATGTACCACTGCACCATGCTGAAGCTGTTAGCATGAAGACATTGAAACGAGGCCCCTTTCTGCCCTCTCAGATTGAAGTAAAATATTCCATGGCGCCATTTCGAAGAAGAGCAAGATTCTGGGAGTCTGATTGTCCGATCTTATTGGGACAACTGATTACCTTTTGTGTCTTACAGGAATTTTACTTTTGCCAGGTTCATTGTGATGCTGTATTTCTCGATATACTGAGAAAGTCGTGTCATCCTCCTTCTTAAGTTTACTGAAGTGCAGACCTGTTTCCAGACTCGGCTCCATAAACAGTTGTAAAATATCCCCACCCCCTATATTCCACGCGTTGATTTTGAGCAGTTATATTTCCTGAGGGTCGGTGGGTGCCTTTCTTCTTGGGATTTGTCTTCTTTAGAAATGTCGAAGGTTCTTCCTTCTCAGAAAGATATCTACACAACTTATTGAATTGTTATTTTAAGAGACATTAATTGTCTGAGGGCGGTATTTTGTTTTAATTTTCCAAAATTCAGTAGATTCGAGGAACGTTCCATTAGGTTGGAAAATAGCGAATGTGTCTACTTTATTCAAAAAGGGAGGGTGACAGAAAGCAGGAAACTACAGGCCAGTTAGCTTAACATCTGTCATAGGGAAGATGTTAGAAGCTATTATTAAAGACGTTATAGCAGGGCACTTAGAAAAGTTCAAAGTAATCAGGCAGAGTCACCATGGTTTTGTGGAAGGGAAATCATGTTTAACCAATTTATTGGAATTCTTTGAGGAAGTAACATGTGCTGTCGATAAAGGGGAACCGGTGGATGTACTGTACTTAGAATTCTAGAAGGCATTTGATCATGTGCCACAACAAAGGTTATTGTGGAAAATGAAAGCTCATGGTGTAGGGAGTATCATATAGGCATGGATAGAAGATTGGCTAGCTAACAGGAAACAGAGAGTAAGCACAAATGTGTCATTTTCTGATTGGCAAGATGTAACGAGTGCTGTGCCACAGGGATCAGTGCTGGGGCCTCAACTTTTTACAATTTATATAAATGACTTGGATGACGGGACCGAAGGTATGGTTGCTAAATTTGCTGATGACACAAAGATAGGTAGGAAAGTAAATTGTGAAGAGGACATAAGGAAGTTACAAAGGGCTATAGATAGGTTAAGTGAGTGGGCAAAGATCAGGCAAATGGAGTACAATGTGGAAAAATGTGAAGTTGTCCATTTTGGCAGGAAGAATAAAAAAGAAGCATATTATCTAAATGGTGAGAGATTGCAGAGCTCTGAGATGCAGAGGGATCTGGGTGTCCTAGTGCATGAATCACAAAAGGTTACTATGCAGGTACAGCAAGTAATTAGGAAAGCTAATAGAATGTTCTCGTTGATTGCGACGGGAATTGAATAAAAAAGTAGGGAGGTTCTGTTTCAGTTATACAGGGCATTGGTGAGACCACATCTGGAGAACTGTGTACAGTATTGGTCTCTTTATTTAAGGAAGGATTTAAATGCGTTGGAAGCAGTTCACAGAAGGTTTACTAGACTAATGCCTGCAGTGGGCGGGTTGTCTTATGAGGAAAGGTTGGACAGACTAGGCTTGAATCCGCTGGAGTTTAGAAGAGTAAGAAGTGACTTGATTGAAACATATAAGATCCTGAGGGGTCTGGACAGGATGGATGTGGAGAGGATGTTTCTTCTTGAGCGAGAATCTAGAACTAGAGTTCACTGTTTAAAAATAAGGGGTCGCCCATTTAAGACAGAGATGAGGAGATTTTTTTTCTCACAGAGGGTCGTGACTCTTTGGAACGTTCTTCCTCACAGGGCGATGGAACCAGAGTCTTTGAATATTTTTAAGGCAAAGGTAGATAGATTCTTGGTAACCAAGGGGGTGAAAAGTTATCGGGGGTAGGCGGGAATGTGGAGTAATCGGATCTGCCATGTTCTTATTGAATGGTGGAGCAGGCTCGAAGGGCCGAGTGGCCTACTCCTGCTTTTAATTAGTATGTTCGTAAGTTCGTATGTTATTTTACGTAAAGTGTTGAGCTGTTATTACATGGTGACTAGAATCACATTGCATTACCTTTCCTTACAGAGTAGATACGTCATCGAAAGCAGTATTAGAAATTAGCACATCTCCACTGGATTAGGTAGGGAGCCATGATCTGGGCGACACGCTCCTGACTGATATTTTGGTGAATGCTGGTGCGGGATCAGAGGGTCCTCTTTCAAGATTTTGGTATAATAGGCACTTTTTAAGAGTTATGTTTTTTTTATTGGAACATTACGTTACATATGTTTGTAATTTACAGATGCTGAATAATTAGAGGCAACTTTTACTGATCATCTCAGCATTATGAGATAAACGGGATACATGATTAGGACTTTGAGTTGCTGCACAAACAGCTTTATTTATGCAGTGTCCTGGAGGAAATTCAGTGAGGTGCTAAAGAACATGATTAAGCATCCACTGATTATAATTATTATATCAATTAAATCGGTAATGACTTAATCAGTTAAATAAATTAGAAATACGATTAGATACAGTGTGCATACACGCAAATCTCACGTGGAGCGGAAAATAATGGCTTCCTTTGCTCCAATATTAAATTATACAAAGTGTTGTGCAGGGACCACCTGGACTGGACTCTTCTTAAAATAGTATGATCCCATATCCTTAAATGTAAACCCTTCAGGTATTTTTGTACTCTTCTCAAGTGCTTGACTAGAAAAGATGATGCCCAGGTTTAGATGTTTGACAGCAGAGACAGGAGCGCCCGTAGTTTCTTACAGATGTAACGCCCATGTCTCCCCTCTCGAGCACTCCGTCTTAGGAGGTGAGAAATGGCACTGAATAGGATAAAACCGCGCTTCTGCGAGGCCATTTCTTACTCCGCCTTGTCACCATACTGTGAGATTTGATGATATTCTTCTGGTCTCTGACAAAACAAATACATCACTACCAAAAACAAAACCTGAGACACTCAACTTGAGTTCTGAAACTTAAAAAAAATCGAATACATTTTGAGCCTTTGCATTCAGCATTGAAACTTAGCAAAATTTTGATTTTTAAATATCCAAGCTTAATGACTTGATAGAATAGAAGGAAGAGATTAATTACTTCTTGGCTGTGCAAACTTTGAAAATAAACCTTGAGGGTGGAGTTACTATCACAACAGAAGCTTCAGATTAGCTGGAAGAAAATCTAAAGAAGCAGTGAATTGAAAGAGTACCAAACCATTAAAACAAGACAAAGTACCAGAATTTGCAGTCAAATTAAGGGTGAGGCTTACGGCTCTCACCATTATTCATGTGCAAATCGGACAGCAATCCGGAAGTTGTTCTCCAAGATGCACTGCTTTGCAGTAAGCTGCCTGAAAACGGCACCTTGCCGACATGCCTCCCCATTGAAATGAATTGAACGGCATGAAGTTCCTGTACGAAACGTAATAGATAGGGAGGAAACTCGCCACAGAAATTGAGAACTTGTCCATTTCAATCCAGGTACCCTTTTTAATTACAAAATAAGTATTACTTCCTGCCAAACAACAGCTCTGGCCCTGAAAATTTTCTTTTAGAAGTGTGGAGTGTTATTCCTTCAGCTTTAGATTGTTGTTGGAGATTTAAAAAACGTTATTACATGTGTTTTTGTTTACATTTTCTTATCTCTCCCTCTCTTTTAAACCAATATTTCTGCTTCTCTCTTTATTTCGTTTTGTACCTGATTTGAAATTCAGTTCACTTTTCCAGTTTACCCTTATTGGTTCAGCCTCTGCGCTCTTCAGTGATAAACCTTCCATCTGATTGGTTAATGAGGTGCGCAGTTGCTTGCCCTGTTCACACAAATCCCAGATGCCTGGTAGACACCACTACGCCGTTTCGATGTCCCGTAAGTCGTCGTGCGAAACTCATGGTGATTTAACTGGCAAGGGCCAATCTGACGAACGGCAGGGGCCATTCGTTCGCCGGTTACAGTACATTCGCGCACCCTATTTAAAAAAAATGTTCGTGATATTTCAGGGTCTGCCTTATCCCAAACTTTGTTTTTGCTCTCTGTAACATTTTTTTAAAATTCCGATTAAAGCAGCTTCTCATTTCCTGCTTCCCTGTCTGTGAGAATTCTGCAATGTGATTTGCTGCTTGAGCAGCTTGCTGACGTCACAAAAGCATCGCACTCGGGATTCCCACCACAGAGCGCTGAAATCACTTGAACGTCGATAAAAGCAAACTTTTCGCCACAGAGATCGCGAGAATTTCGCAAATTCTGGGCCACCATGTTTCTGATAAATATCTCAAAATAATTTGAGAACAATTATTTGGAGACAGTGAGTGTCTTTTATAGAGAGTCATCTTGTACCGTTCAGAATCTCACAATCAGCCTGGGCAGCTGTTGGGGATGAGATAATACACAGCAGCAACCTTGGGTTAGTGAAGGACAAATCCACCTGGGATCCATCTTCTAATAGAACTAAGGATCTGTGCTCTTCTGATGAGGTCTGGATTGGCCTGAACTAGCCTCCTGCCGTTCAATAACCAAAGGCTATTCTCAGATTTAGACAGAAACATGGGCAATGCGGGAATAGAGTATAATCTGTACATAACAGATGTAAATGTTGGCTGTAGGGTAAATAAGCACATCATTTGTCTAATATTTAGCTTGTTCAAAGCTTACTTAATCATATTAAGTACACAAGAGGTTAAAACCAGCTTCACGCACAGAAATCATGTCTCAGCTTTTCTTTGGACCCTTTTGTTATGAATGTCTCAGTGTGTTGTTGGGTATTGTTTTTCAGGAAAGCCACTCACTTCAGGTTTGTTCAGGTATATGGTTGTATAGCGGCTTTTGAATTTTAACAGACAGTTATTTAATTTCACGAATACTTGTGGAGTTTAATGTCCGCGGATTTAAATCAGACGAAATTGCTCTGATGGTGCCTAGAGAGGATAGTGGCCAGATTCTACCTTTCCTGTGCCTGGGTTGATTGGATAAACTGGAAACCGGGCAGAGAGTGGAAAATGCCCAGAAAGCATCCTGCCCACTTGCTTGAACATTTAATTCAATTAAAATTTTCGCTGCATAAGAAAAATAATTACAGTGCTATTTCAACATACAAATTACAAACAAATATCTATTTTTCAAAACACGGGGCAACTATTTTAAAAGTCTGTGAAGTGAGTGCTGTTGTTTGCTTGTTCTGTTAATGCTTCATGAATCTGTTTTAGAATTAAACCTTAGAATAGTATTTTGCTGGCCTGCTGGGCTGCAGTGTGGAGCTGATGGGTTGCCAACTAATCTGCTGGGTTACTGAAATAACTATCATTTCCCGAGCCGGAACTATCTTACTTTCTATTCCTCCTTTGCGACTCAGACGTTTGCAAAGCAATTACTTCATCGAACTGTTCCTCGATTTTCAATGTGCCCCATTTGGCTGAAAGCAGGGGAGGTGATGGGGAGTTAAAATGGCGCTGCCCAAATGCCCATTCTCTTTCCAGCCAGGCCTGGCTGACTGAAACTTTAAAGGTCCAACTCAAAAGGGTCCTCTTGGGATATGTAGATCCGGCGCAGCGACCTGCTTTATTTACCGGATGCTTAAGCGGGGAACAGTAATGGCTTCCCCACTAGGCCAAACCTACCGGGAACAGCAGTCAGGGACAGAAGAGGCCCACAAAGGTATGTTTTTTAAAAAAAAACAATGATTTCTTGTGGGCCAGAAAGAGCAGGCGGTCTCTTCCGAGTCCCGTAAGGAAGGCTTAGATTTCACCAGCCCTGCGCTTCCCCCTCCCCATACAGCAATTTCGCTGCCTGGTTGCATTCATCCATCCTGAGAGTAGGAGCGGCAGCATAAATATAGGAGGAGAGAAGGCCTCGGGCAGAGCGGACCTGAGCGGCGGCAAGAGGAGGTGCAGCGGCATAAATACAGCGGGAGAGAAGGCATTGGGAAGAGCGGACGTGAACGACGGCAAGAGGAGGGGCAACCACAACTGCGGTAAGTGCCTGCAACTCCAGGAACCTCGGCTAAGAGTTGTTAAGCTGAAGTCCGAGCTGCAGACATTGCGAATCATCAGGGAAGGGGAGAGTTACTGGACACTTTGTTGCAGGAGGCAGTCACACCCCTTAGGTTAAGGCGTACTTTAGAGTTAGGGACAGGAGGGTGTGACTGCGAGTCAGGAAGGTATGGAGACCCAAGATATAGTAATGGAGGAACCTTATTCCTTGAACTTGTACAGCAGGTACGAGGTAGTTTCTACCTGTATGGATGAGAATAAAGAGTGCAAGGAGGATTGGCAATCTGACCAAGGCAAAATGGTACAGGAGGCAATTGAAGTGGTGGGCGTAAAAAGGAACGTGTTAGTGGTAGGGGACAGTATAGTCAAGGGGATAGATACTGTTCTCTGCAGCCACGACTTGGAGTACCAACGGCAGTGTTGCCTGCCCAGTGCCAGGTTGAAAGACATATCCTCGTAGCTGGAGAAGAACTTTGAGTGGAAAGGGGTGAACACCGTTTTCGGGGTCCATGGAGGAACCAACGTCAGAGGTAGAACTAGGAAGTAGGTTCTGCTGAGGGAGGTGAGGAGTTAGGGTCCAAATTAAAAAGCAGAACCTCAAAGGTAATAATCTCTGGATTGTTACCTGAACCAGGTGCCAATAGGCCTAGGGATAAGCAGATTAGAAGGTTAAATGCATTGCGGAAATATTGATGTGGGAGGCAGGGGTTTTGCTTCATTGGCTACTGGCACCAGTACTGGGGAAAGAAGGAACTGTTCCGTTGGTATGGTCTACAGTTAAACCAGGCTGCAATCAGAATCCTGGCGAATCGAATAACTAGGGCAGTAGATAGGGCTCCAAAGTAATGAAGCAGGGGCTTGTGCTGGGAGGAGTCAGGAAAGAGTAAATTTAAAAGCTCAAAGGAAATTTAAAGCCTCAAGTGCAGAGCAGAGTTTTGAGTAAAAATAAGCAGAGTGGGTCAGGAAGGGACAGAGAAAATAACAAAGGTAATAGCTCATCAGTGACTAAAGTGTCATCAGGGAAAAATAGAAAAAAGTCAAATCTAAAGTCACTATATCTGAATGCACAATGCAGTTGTACTACAATAGATGAATTAATAGCGCGGATAAAAATGAATAGCTTTGATCTAAATGCGATTACGGAGACGTGGTTGCAAAGTGACTAAGGTTGGAAAATAAATATTCCAGGATACGAAACTTTTAGAAGAGATAGGCAAAATGGAAAAGGTGGATGGGGTAGCCCTGATAATAAAGGATGGGATAAAGATAGTTGAGAGAAAGGAGCTTAGCTCCGAAAATCAAGAAGTAGAATCAGTTTGGGTGGAGCTAAGAAACAGCAAGGGGCATCAAACATTGTTGGGAATTGTTTATAGGCCCCCAAACAATAGTTGTAATGCAGGGCAGAGTATAGATGATGAAATAAGAGGCGCATGTTACAAGTGTAATACAGTAATCACGGGGGGCTTTAATCTACATATAGACTGGAGCAAAACAAATTTGCAGTAATAGTGTGGTGGACGTGTTCGTGCATACAAGATAGTTTTCTGGATCAGTATGTTGAGGAACCAACAATGAAACAGAATATTTTAGATCTAGTATTGTGTAATGAGACAGGGTTAATTATTAAGCCTCGAGCAAAGGTGCCTTTAGGGAAGAGTGACCATAATATGATAGAATTTTATAGTGAGTTCGAAATTGATTTAGTTAAGTCTGAAACAAGTGTCTTAAATCTCAACAAAGCAAACTATGCATGTATGAGGGGCGAATTGGCTAAGGTAGATTGGGAAGCTGCATTAAAAGGAATGATGTTAGACAACCAATGACTAACATTTAAAGAATTAATACATAATTTACAACAAATATACATTCCTTTAAGGCACGAAAACCCCACAGATAAAGTGGTCCAACCGTGGCTAACAAGAGAAGCTGAAGATAGTATTAGATCAAAGGAAGAGGCTTATAATGTTGCCAATAAAATTGGTAAGCCTGAGGAATTTAGAATTCAGCAAAGGAGGACCAAGAAATTGATATGGAAAGAGAAAGAAGGATACGAAAGTAAATTAGCAAGATGCATAAAAACAGATTATAAATGTTTCTATAGGTATGCAAGTAGGAAGAGATTAGTGAAAGTAAACTTGGTCCCATTAGGGGCAGAGACAGGAGAAATTATAATGGGCAATAAGGAAATGGTGGAGACATTTTTTAAAAATGCATTGCATCTGCTTTCACGGTAGAAAACACAAAAAAAATTCCAGATATAATGGGGTAACCAAGGGTCTATGGAGGATGAGGAAATTAATGATATCAGTACAACAAAGAATTAGGCGCTGAATTTGCGGTCGGAGGCTTCCACAGGGAAATCCCTCTGATCAGCAATTAAAATACCCATGTAACTGGGTACTCGGGATCCACGGAGACTCTCTGGGTACCCGCGGGCAGAAGCCCACGTATTCCAGGGCGCAGGCCGTTAGCAAGCACCCCTAGGATCACGTGGGCTGGACCAATGAATGACAGAAGGGAACCCCCATTCATACTGATGGGGATTCCATATGTACAGAAATCCCATAAGCATGATTGTGAATACCTCAAAAAAATATAACTAGACATCAAATAAATAACAAAGACATTTATTTAAAATTAATTAGACTTGCATTTAATTAAACATTTAAAACAAAAATTCAATTTTTTGAAAAATAAATGTACATGTTTAAAAGTTGCTAAAAATAAACTTACCTTATTTAACAAGAATTTAAATGTATTCATTTTTGATAACATTTATTTTTTCTGTTGTTTATAACTGTTATGCTGGTAAAAGTAAGTGTTACGTATACGCACCTCGTACGCACCCGTAGGGGCCGCAAATTACGGCCAATAGTACTGGAGAAATTAATGGGACTAAGTAGCAATAAAGCCCCTGGACCTGATGACCTGCATCCTAGGGTTTTAAAAGAGGTAGCTGCAACGATTCTAGATGCACTGGTATTAATCCTCCAGAATTCCCTAGATTCTACAACAGTCCCCAATGATTGGGAACTAGCAAACATAACCCTGCTAGTTAAGAAAAGAGGAAGGGAAAAAACGGTGAACTACAGGACAGTTAGCCTGACATCAATAGTTGGCATAATGCTAGAATCTATTAGTAGGGACGAGGTAACAAGGCACTTAGAAAATCGCAATATGATTATGGTGAGTCAACATGGTTTTATGAAAGGGAAATCGTGTTTGAGAAATCTGTTAGAGTTTTTTGAAGATGTAACTAGTAGGATGGATAAGGGGGAAC
Source organism: Squalus acanthias (assembly GCA_030390025.1). Taxonomy (NCBI): domain Eukaryota; kingdom Metazoa; phylum Chordata; class Chondrichthyes; order Squaliformes; family Squalidae; genus Squalus; species Squalus acanthias. The sequence continues at coordinate 32,820,456 of CM059449.1, read as the reverse complement.
CAGTGGATGTCTAGTATTTGGATTTTCACAAAGCTTTCGAAAAGGTGCCACACAAGATGTTATTACACAAAATTAGGACTCATGGTATTGGGGATAATATATTAGCATGGATTGAGGATTGGTTAATGGACAGAAAACAGAGAGTAGGAATAAACGGGATTTTTTACGTTGGCAGGCTGTAGCTAGTGGGGTACCGCAAGGATCAGTGCAGTGAGCCTTAGTTATTTACAATCTATATTACTGACTTAGATGAAGAGACCTAGTGTAACGTATCCAAGTTTGCTGATGATACAAGGTTAGGTGGGAAAGTAAGCTTTGAGGAGGACGCAAAGAGGCTGCAGAGAGATATAGACAGGTTGACTGAGTGGGCAAGAACATGGCAAATGGAATACAATGTGGGGAAGTGTGAAGTTTTCCACTTTGACAGGTAAAACAAAAAGCAGAATATTTTTTGAATAGTGAGAGTCTGGGAAATGTTCGCATTCCGAGCGACCTGTGTTTTCTTGTACATGAATCACAGAAAGTTAGCATGCAGGTACAGCAAGCAATTAGGAAAACAAATGGCATGTCAGATTTTGTTACAAAGGGATTAGAGTAATGAGTAAAGACATATTACCACAGTTATATAGGGCATTGGTGAGGCCACCCCTGGAGTACTCTTTACAGCTCTGGTCTCCTTTCCGAAGGAAATATATACTTGCCTTAGAGGGAGTGCAACGAAGGTTCACTAGACTGGTTCCTGGGATGAGAGTATTGCTCCATGAGGAGCGATTGAATAGATTAGGCCGCTCTTCCCTCGAGTTTGGAAGAGTCAGAGGTTATCTAATTGAAACATATACATTCTTAACGGACTTGACAGGGTTAATGCTGAGAAAATGTTTCCCCTGGCTTGGAAACCTGTAACACGGGGTCACAGTCTCAGAATAACAGATCGGTCATTTAGGACTGAGATGAGGAGAAATTTCTTCACTCAAACGATTGCGAATCTTTGCAATTCTCTCCCCAGAGAGCTGTGGATGCTCAGTGGTTGATTATATACAAGACAGAGGTCGATACATTTTTTTGGAATGGAGGGAATTAAGGGATATGGGGATAGTGCGGGGAAGTGGAGTTGAGGTAGAAGTTCATCCATGATCTTGTTGAATGGCGGAGCAGGCTCGAAGACCCAAAAAGCCTGCTCCAGCTCCTATTTCTTATGTTTTTATGTTCTTACCTTGTGCTGGGACTGTTTCGCTGGGCCCCGGTTGCAGGCTCCTACAGCCCGATTTTAACGGCGTGCCTGCCACTTCGCGGTGACGTTGGGAAACCTGAGGGTGACATGCTAATGAGGTGCGGCGGTTAAAATCGAAAAGCCTGTGTTCTGCCATTCCCAGAACAAACGCAATTCGTCTGCGTGTTAAAATCGGAGGAGTTGCGGTTTTCCGCTTCTGCTCTGACTGAACCATTATTTGCTCTATTTTCTGTATCCAGGATGAACAATTAGACAACGATTATGAGGTTAAAACTGGAGATCACGTGGGATGTTCAGTTCATTCCTCTTAATTTGATGATGAGGGGAAAATGGCGTTGTTAGATGAGGATTAATCTAATGGTCAGATTTCGATTACAGGCTGAATAATACATTTAAACCGTAAGACACAGCAAATACCGAGTAATGAAATTTAAACTAATAGCAGATGGGGTTAAAGGGCACTCCGCCCGCCCCGATTGATAATTTCTTATATAGTTTTGATATGGAACAACAATTTTGGTTCAAGATATTTAGTTCATAGACTTTTACCATGTGAGGGAGGTGGATAATAAATATTTCATTCTTGTATGGAGTTCAGATCTCCAGTCAGAACTGAAGACAAGTACAGTCTGAGACGTGATGTATGCAGTGGAATATTATCAAGATAGAGTGTTTCCCGTGAATTTAACAAACTGGGAGGTCGACAGCCGACAGGGCCTGTTTGGCAATGTGTTAATGTTCATAGACACCGGCTCCTTCCACTAAAAGGTTCTTTATTTGTTCCACAATCACAGAGATTAAATCAACCGATTTTCAATAAATCTGTAGCAACATTCAAACCAGACTGTCCTTTTCAACACACACCTAGTTTTCTATCTGCTTAAATTATTTCCAAACAAAGGCACGGAAAAAGACAAAAGAGGTCCATGCAGATTACATCTTTATTTTTAGACAGGCTGCCAGGTCTGCAGAGTTGTTGGCAACACTGCCATGGGAATAATGGATTGCTCATCTTAAAATCTCATGAACACGTACGGTTAAGCGTTTTAGAAAATGTATGCAAATGACATTCGTGTAGACAAACTGCCCATGTAGTAAAAGGTTAGCAAAAGGAAGGCGGGGCCGATTAGGGACCAAAAGGAGATCTTGTTGTGGAGACAGAGGACATGGATGAGGTAGTATATGAATAGTTTACAGATGTCTTCAGTAAACAAGATGCCGCTAATGTCTCAGTAAAGGAGGAGGCAGTAGAGAAATTGGATACGATAACAATAGTTAAAGAGGAGGTACATAAAAGTTTGGCATCCCTCAAACTACAAAGGTCACCCGGTCAGGATGGGATGCTTCGTAGGTTGTTGAGGGAAGGAAGGGTGAACAATGTGGAGGCTCTGACCATAATCTTCCTTTCATCATTAGTTATGAGAGTGGGGCCAGAGGACTGGGAAATGATAAATGTGACACACCTGCTCAAAAAATAGGGGAGCAATTAACCAACAACTACAAACCAGTCAGCCTAACGTCGATGTGAGGGGGATGGTCGGGGGGGGGGGAGTTTTAGACACAATAATCCGGGACAAAATTAAGTTGCACTTGGAAAAATATGGATTAATACATGAAAGCCAGCACGGATTTGTTAACGGCGAATCGTGTTTGACTAACTTGATTGAGTTATTTAATGAAGTAAGTGGATGAAGATAGCGCGATTGTTGTTGTGTATATGGACTTTAAAAGGCTTTTGATCAAGTATAACATATGAGTCTATTAGCGAAAATGAAGCACATGGGATTAAAGGGGCAGTGGTTGGGTCGATCCGCAATTGGTTAAAGGACAGAAAGCAGAGAGTTTGGGTAAGCTGTTGTTTTTCCGACTGGAGGGACGTGTGCATCCCCCAGTGCTCGATGCTGTGACCACTACATGATTCGATTTGTATTTATGAGCTGGAATTGGACATACAGGGTATAATTTCAAAGCTTGCAGAGACACCAAACTCGGAAATGTTGTAAACAGTGAGGAGGATAGTAGTAGACTTCAAGAGGACATAGAAATACTGGTGCAATAGGTAGAAGCATGGCAAATTAAATTTAACGCAGAGAAATGTGAAACGATTCATATCAGTAGGAATAATAAGGAGAGGCAAAATAAACTAAATGGTACAATTTCATAGGCGGTGCAGGAAGAGCGAGAGTTGGAACTGTGCATAAACAAGTGTTTGAAGTTCCGCAGGTTGTTAAAAAGGCGGACATGCCCCATGATTCTGTAAATAGAGTCACAGAGAACTAAAGCAAGGAAGTTATTCTGAATCTTTATACAACACTGATTTGGCCCCAGTTGAAGTATTGCCACCTATTCTGGGCAGCAACCTTCGGAACAGCTGGCAAGGCCTCAGAGATGGTGCAGATGAGATTGATTAAAATTGTTCGAAGAGATGAAAGACTTCAGTTACGTGGATGACGCGAGAATCCGGGTTTGTTCTCCTTAGAGCAGAGAAGCTAAGGGGCGATTTGATAAAGCTGTTAAAATCATGAACGTGTGTTTATTTGAGCAAATAAGATAGAACTGTTTCCAATGGCAGCTGGGTCGATAAACAGATGCACAGATTTACAGCAATTGACAAAAGAAGCAAGGGCGACATGAGGGGCGTGGGGGTAGGGGGGGGGGCGTCGCAGCGAATTGTTGTGATCTGGAATAGACTGACTGAAAGGGTGGTGGAAACAGATTCAATAATAATTTTCAGAAGTGAATTGAATAAATAATTGTAGGGCATTTTTCAGGGCTATGGGGAAAGAGCAGGGGAGAGGATCTAATTTGAATTCTCTTTCAAAGAGCCGGCACAGGCACTTACATAGAAACATAGAAATAAGAGCAGGAGTAGGCCATTCGGCCACTCGAGCCTGCTCCAACATTCAATACGATCATGGCTGATCATCCAAATTCAGTACCCTGTTCATGCTTTCTCCCCATATCCCTTGATCCCCTTAGCCTTAAGAAATATATGCAATTCCTTCTTGAATATATTTAATGAATTGGCCTCAACTGCCTTCTGTGGTAGAAAATTCCACAGGTTCAGCATTCTCTGGGTGAAGAAATTCCTCCTCATCTCAGTTCTAAATGGCTTAGCCCTTACCCTTAGACTGTGAACCTTGGTTCTGGACTCCCCCGCCATCGGGAATAGCCTTCCTGCATCTAGTCTGTCTAGTCCTGTTAGAATTTTATAAGTTTCAATGAGATCCCCTCTCATTCTTCTAAACTCTAGCGAATACAAGCCTAATCGACCCAATCTCTCTTCATACGTCATTCCTGCCATCCCAGGTATAAGTCTGGTGAATCTTCGCTGCACTCCCTTCATGGCAAGAACATCCTTCCTCAGATAAGGCGAACAAAACTGCACACAATACTCAAGGTGTGGTCTCACGAAGGCCCTGGGCAACTGCAGCAAGACATCCTTGATCCTGTACTCGAATCCTCTCGCTAGGAAGGCCAACATACCATTTGCCTTCTTAACCGCCTGCTGCACCTGCATGCTTACCTTCAGCGACTGATGCACAAGAACACCCAGGTCTCGATGCACTTCCCCTTTTCCCAATTTATTGCAGTTCAGATAATAATCTGCCTTCCTGTTTTTTCCACCAAAGTGGATAACCTCGCATTTATCCACATTACACTGCATCTGCCATGCATCTGCCCAATCATCCAACCTGTCCAAATCATACTGGAGTTTCTCTATATCCTCAACACAGCACACACGCCCACCCAGCTTTAAGTCGTCTGCAAATTTGGAGATCTTACATCCAGTTCCCTCGTCTAGATCATTAATATATATTGTGAATAACTGGGGTCCTAGCACCGATCCCTGCGGCACCCCACAAGTCACTGCCTGCCACTCGGAAAAAGACTCGTTTATTCCTACTCTTTGCTCCCTGTCTGCAAAACAAGTTTTCTATCCAAGTCAGTACCTTACCCCCAATCCCATGTTCTTTAAATTTGCACGCTAATCTCTTATGCGGGACCTTATCGAAAGCCTTCTGAAAGTCGAAATACACCACATCCACTGGTTCTCCCTTATCTATTCTATCAGTTACATCCTCAAAAAATTCCAGTAGATTAGTCAAGTATGATTTAACTTTTGTAAATCCATGTTGACTTTGTCCGATCCTGTCACTGTTTTCCAATTGCTCTGCTATTACATCTTTTATAAGGGACTCTAGCATTTTCCCCACTACCGATGTCAGGCTTACCGGTCTATAATTCCCCGTTTTCTCTTTACCAACTTTTTTAATAGTGGGGTTACATTAGCTACCCTTCAATCCATGGGAACTGTTCCAGAGTCTATAGAATTTTGTAAGATGACCAGCAATGCATCTACTATTTCTAGGGCCACTTCCTTAAGTACCCTAGGATGTAGATTATCAAGCCCTGGATATTTATCGGCCTTCAATCCCGTCAATTTCCCTAACACCATTTTCCTACAAATACTGATTTCATTCAATTCCTCCCTCTCATTAGACCCTATGTTCCCCGATATCTCTGGGAGTTTATTTGTGTCCTCCTTTGTGAAGACATAACCAAAGTACGTATTTAATTGATCTGACATGTCTTTGTTCCCCATTATAAATTCCCCTGATTCTGAATGCAACGGACCTACGCTTGACTTCACCAATCTTTTTCTCTTCACATATCTACAGAAGCTTTTACAGTCAGTTTTTATGTTCCTTGCAAGCTTACTCTCATACTCTATTTTCCCCCTCATAATTAATCCCTCTGTCCTCCTTTGCTGAATCCTAAACTGCTCCCAATCCTCAGGTTTGCTGCTTTTTCTGGCCAATTTATATGAGCTCTCCTTGGATCTTATGCTCTTCCTAATTTCCCTTGTTAGCCACGGTTGAGTCACTTTTTTGTTTTATTTTTATGCCAAACAATGACGAACAAATTCTGTCGTTCATCCATGCGATCTTTAAATGTTTGCCATTGCCTATCCACCGTCAACCCTTGAAGTAACATTCCCCAATCCATCCTAGCCACCTCGCGCCACATTCCATCGTAGTTTCCTTTATTTAAATTCAGTACCCTAGTCTCTGAGTCAACTTCTACTTCACTCTCCATCTTAATGAAGAATTCTATCATATTATGATCGCTCCTCCCCAAGGGGCCTCGCACAACAAGATTGCAAATTAATAATTTCTCATTACATAATACCCAGTCTATGATGGCCTGATCTCTAGTTGGTTCCTCGACATATTGGTCCAGGAAACCATTCCGTATACACACTCGGAATTCCTCTTCAACAGCATTGTTTCTAATTTGGTTAGCCCAATGTATAGGTAGATTAAAGTCACCCATGATAACTGCTGTGCCCTTATTGCACATATCTCTAATTTCCCGTTTAATGTCATCCCCAACCTCAGCATTACTGTTTGAGGGTCTGTATACAACTCCCACTAACGTTTTCTGCCCCTTGGTATTTCTCAGCTCTACCGATACAGATTCCACATCATCAGAGCTAATACCCTTCCTTACTATTGTGTTAATCTCCTCTTTAACCAACAATGCTCCCCCACCTCCTTTTCCGTTTTGCTTGTCCTTTCTGAATGTTGAATACCCCTGGATGTTGAATTCCCAGCCTTGGTCACCCTGGAGCCATGTCTCCGTAATCCCAATGATATCAATACCGTTTACATCTATTTGCGCAGCTAATTCATCCACCTTATTACAAATGCTCCACGCATTCAGACACAAAGCGTTCAGGCTTGTTTTTTTAACGCTCTTAGACCTTTTAGAATTATTGTTTACTGTGGCCATGTTTGATTTACATCCTTGATTTCTCTGACTTCCACTTTTGCTTTTCTCCTTCCTGTCTTTTGCTTCTATCCTTGCTTCCCTTTCCTCTGTCTCCCTGCACAGGTTCCCAACCCCCTGCCATTTTAGTTTAAACCCTCCCCAACAGCACTAGCAAACACTCCCCCTAGGACATCGGTCCCGTTCCTGCCCAGGTGCAAACCGTCCGGTTTGTACTGGTCCCACCTCCCCCAGAACCGGTTCCAATGTCCAAGGAATTTGAATCCCTATCCCTTGCACCATTCTTCTAGCCACCTATTCATCTGAAATATCCTTCTATTTCTACTCTGACTATAACGTGCCACTGGTAGCAAACCTGAGATTACTACCTTTGAGGTCCTATTTTTGTATCATTCTGAGATTCTCACTATTATAACCTACTCTACCTCCGTGTAAAGTCTGTTAATATCTCAAAAATTCGACCTTATCTGCATATCTATGAGGCTGATCAGATGCCTGCTACTTATTATATCAGTTTTTGTGTTTATCTGTGAATGTTCTTCGATCACACGTGCACCCCCTGAATTTAAATTAGATTTAATATAAGTTAAAGCAGACAAAGACTAATCTTGGTGGAGCTAAGATCTAGATGAAGCTAATATGCCACAAATGTCTGCATTTAAAACTTCAAATGCCATTGTATGAACCTACAAATTAATATACTCCACTTAAAGATATTGGTACAATGCTTGTAGAAGTGGAGATGACGAAATATTCATTAGATTCCTCTGAATTTGAGGATAAGGGGAAAATGGCACGTTGTTAGTTGAGAATTACTCTAATGGTCAGATTTCAATTACAGGCTGAATGATACATTTACGCCGTAAGACACAGCAAGATACCGAGTAATTAAATTTTAAATAATACGATGATCATCCAGAAGGGGTTACCGACCCCTCCCCCCTCTCGCCCTGAGGAATACGTTCTTATAGAGTTTGACATGGAACAACACTTTTGATTCAAGACATTTATTTGATAGATTTTTACCATGTGTGGGAGGTGGATATTAAATATGTCGTTATTGTATGGAGTTCAGATCTCCAGTCAGACCTGAAGACAAACAAAACTGGAGATGTGATGTGTGCAGTGGAATATTATCAAGATACAGTGTTTCCACTGAATTCAACAAAGTGGGAGGTCGACAGCCGACAGGGCCTGAGAGACAATATTTTAATGTTCATAGAAACTGGCTCCTTCCATTAAAAGGTTCTTTATTTGTTCCACAATCACAGAGATTAAATCAAACGATTTTCAATAAATGTGTATTAACATTTCAACCAGACTATCCTTTTCAACACACAACTCGCTTTCTATCTGCTTAATTTATTTCCAAACAAATGCACGGAAAAAGAAAAAGAAAGTCCGTGAAGATCACATATTTCTTGTTAGACAGGCTGCCAGGTCTGCTGAGTTGATGGCAGCACTGCCATGGGAATAATGGAATGCTCATTTGAAAATCCCATGATCACGTACGGTTAAGCGTTTTAGAATATGTATGCCAATGACATTCTGTTGACAAACTGCCCATGTAGTAAAAGTTTAGTAAAATGAAGGCTGGGCCAATTGGGGACCAAAAAGGAGATCTTGTTGTGGAGGCAGAGGACATGGCTGAGGTAGCAAATGAGTAGTTTACAGATGTCTTAAGTAAACAAGATGCTGCTAATGTCTCAGTAAAGGAGGAGGCAGTAGAGAAATTGGATACGATAACAATAGTTAATGAGGAGGTACATAAAAGTTTGGCATCCCTCAAACTACAAAGGTCACCCGGTCAGGATGGGATGCATCGTACGTTGTTGAGGGACGGAAGGGTGTAAATTGCTGGGCTCTGGTCATTTCTTCCTTTCTTCCTTAGATATGGGAGTGGTGCCAGATGACTGGGAGATGGCAAATGTGAGGTACCCCTGCTGAGAAAATAGGAGAGGGATGAACCATCAACTACAAACCAGTCAGCCTAACGTCGATGTGAGGGGGAGTGGAGGAGTTTTAGACACAATAATCCCGGACAAAATTCAGTTGAACTTGGAAAAATATGGAGTAATACATGAAAGCCAGAACGGATTTGTTAAAGTCGAATCATGTTTCACTAAATTGATTGAGTAATTTGATGAAGTGAGTGGATGAAGATAGCGCGGTTGTTGTTGTGTATATGGACTTTAAAAGGCTTTTGATCAAGTACAACATATTAGACTTGTTAGCAAAAATGAAGCACATGGGATTAAAGGGGCAATGACTGCGTCGATCCGCAATTGGTTAAAGGACAGAAAGCAGAGAGTTTGGGTAAGCTGTTGTTTTTCCGACTGGAGGGACGTGTGCATCCCCCAAGGCTCGATGCTGTGACCACTACATGATTCGATTTTTATTTATGAGCTGGAATTGGTCATACAGGACATAATCCCAAACCTTGCAGAGACACCAAACTCGGAAATGTTGTAAACAGTGAGGAGGATAGTAGCAGATTTCAAGAGGACATAGATAGACTGGTGAAATAGGTAGACTCATTGCAAATTAAATTTAACGCAGATAAATGTGAAGTTATTCATATTAGTAGGAAGAATGAGGAGAGACAATATAAACTAAACGATACAATTTCATAGGCGTTGCAGGAACAGCGAGACCTGGAGCTGTACGTGCAGAAGTGTTTGAAGTTCAGCAGGTTGTTAAAAAGACAGACAGGCCCCACGATACTTTGAATAGAGGCACAGAGCACTAAAGCACGCAAGTTATGCTGAATCTTTATACAACACTGGCTAGGCCCCAGTTGAAGTATTGTCACCTATTCTGGGCAGCACCCTTCAGTACAGCTGTTAAAGGATCAGAGATGGTGCAGATGAGATTCATTAAAATTGTTCTAAGAGATGAAAGACTTCAGTTACGTGGATGACGCGAGAATCCGGGTTTGTTCTCCTTAGAGCAGAGAATCTATGGGGCGATTTGATAAAGCTGTTAAAAATCATGAAAATTTGCTTTTTTGAGTAAATAAGATAAAACTGTTTCAACTGGCAGCTGGGTCGATAAACAGATGCACAGATTTACGGCAATTGACAAAAGAAGCAGAACCGACATGAGGCGGGGTGGGGAGGAGCAACGAGTTGTTGTGTTCTGGAATAGACTGACTTAAAGTGCGATGCAAAAAGTTGCAATAATAATTTTCAGAAATGAATTGGATAAATAATTGAAGGAGACATTTTGCAGGGCTATGGGGAAAGAACAGGGGAGTGGATCTAATTTGAAATCTCTATCAAAGAGCCGGCACAGGCACTTGTTGCATCATTCTAAGATTCTCACTGTTATAACCTCTTCTACCCCCGTGCAAAGTCTGTTACTACCTCCAAAATTCCAACTTCTCTGCATATCTATGGGGCTGATCAGATGCCTGCTACTGATGACATCAGTTTTTGTGTTTATCTGTGAAAGTTCTTCGATGACACGTGCACCACAGAATCCTCTGAATGTAAATTAGATTTAATATAAGTTAAAGCAGACCAAGACAAATCTTGCTGGAGTTAAGATCTAGATGAAGCTAATATGCCACAAATGTGTGCATTTAAAACTTCAAATACCCTTTTATGAACCTATAAATTAATATAATCAACTTAAAGAGATTGGTACCATGATGTTGAAGTGGAGATGGTGAAATACCATGTTTGGAACGAATGATGAGATTAATATCCTGTCCTCCTCAGTCTTTCAATGGGCAATATCACTGCAAGGTGTGCTGCTCCCTGGACAATAGGAGTCAACCCGCTTTGGCTGAATCTGTTTGTTCTAATGACTGTAACTAATGTCAATCATTATGTAATGCTCTTGTGTCACTTGTGGTTTCTCTCAGGTATAAATGCGACATTGTTTTGAAAACAGAAATTCTGCGGGTCCACAATACGAACAGACAAGGTCGCTTCTCTCCGAAAATGGGACAGCCGGTAATCATACAGATAGAAAATATTTACTACCCTATTATTGCAGTGATTGGTGTTCCGGGTAAGACGCTTATAATCAGATAGTATTCATCTTCAATAGTGTTTAACTGTATCACTACTCCTGCAGTCGCTCCAATAATATCATCTATTTGTTTTGATGTGCTTGTTTTGCGGGCATTACTGCCATCAAAGAAATAAAACAAAATGCTCCAAGTTTCTGCCATATTCCTCTTGGGCAGGATTTTGCGGTAGTAATAACGGTGACACTAGTAGCGCTCATCGTATTACCCTGAATTCGGACAGAAAATTTCAGTGACCACACCAGCGCAGTTAATCGCGGAAATCAGGAAGTTGCTGTCCATGATGCCCTGCTCCTCCAAAAGCAGCGCAATTATAATTTCTCGCCTAGTGACTCGCCTTTCAAATACATTGAATTGCGTGTGGTTGCTGTACATACTTGATAAATAAATGACCGCTATGTGTTGCCTGCTGGCAAGTAGTCGTAAAATTTGTGCTGACAGCACATTCCTGCAGGCATGATTCTGAGACTGTGTGATATATTAAAATTAGTTGGATTTTGTTGTAAAATTAATGGTAAGGCTAATAGCGATCACAGTTATTTATGTGCAAATTGAACAGTGAATCTGGCGCCCACAAATGCGCAGTTAAACGCAGAAATCCGGAAGTTGCTGTCCGAGATGCTCTGCTCCTCTAAGCGCTTCCCGAAAGCGTCATCTCGCCGTCTGAATTACCATTCAGATGCATTGAACTGCGTGAAGTTACTGTATTTGCCCCATAGATACGGACTAAACTCGGCAGGAACAGGCACGGCTTGTCCATTCCAGTGTAAGTGCCCCTTTAACGGAGTGGTAAATCCTAATTATTGTCAAAAAAACGCCTCTGGCACTGAAAGTTAAATTTAACAGTGTGCTGTCTCATTTCTTCATCTATTAAATATTGTTGGAGAGTAAAGATGTTTTTTTTACTTTTGTTTTCTGTTTCTTTTAGCACGCTCTCTCTCTCTTAATCCAATCCTTGTTTCCCTTTCTTTGTTTCGTTTCTGCACCTGGTTTGACATTGACTCCTATCTTACACTTCCTGGTTCAGACATTTCTCTGCTCAGAAATGATTCTTCAATCTGATTGCTTAAGGAGATGCACAGTTCCTCGCCCTGTTCACACAAGTCCCAAATGCCATGTAGAGGGCGCTGCACTTTATTGGTTATTGGCTAACAGGAACTTCCAGTGCAAAAGTCTATGACCAGTTGCAAATCGAACGAACCACTGACACTTAGAGCAAAACCAAATATGTTGCATTAAGCTGGAGCCAATTATTGCTTTGACTACGCAATTGAATGGAGCCAAGCGATACTAAAGCAATTCCAATCAATGCTGTTGTATTGTAATTCTAATGCCAATTTGCTGTGCCTGGTGAATAGTCCGGAAACTATGGGATAGATTGTATTATTTACATCCGGGAATTTCTGCATCAGTTGAGCGAGGCATAAAATGGGAAGTATTCTGGAAGTTATCGCTTCCCGAACAAAACAGCAGATCTTTGTCCATTTCTTTCAATGGAAGAAAAATCCGGTGGTTTCTGTTACAACCCGTGATAATGGCCGCCAGATTTTCATTTCTACATGCAGGGGTAGAACGGCGGTATTATGTCTGCCTCCCCCTCCCCGCCTTCAATAGAAATGAATATCAAGCGAGACGTCTAACAGGCGGCTCATGTGATAACTCCCGATTAGCGGTATAGCCCAAGACCAATGTATACCCACATAATCAGGCGATGGTTAATGCCCAATCGGTTAAGACTGCAATCTACCCCAAGTTTTCTTTGCATGTTAAAAATAGAGTGATAGGAATATAATTTCTGCGGGCCTTCTTACGACGTCCTGCCAAAACTTGGATAGAAACTCTTGAATATCCACGAGAAACGGTGTAATGTGTTGAAGTTACCAAAGGAGATCAGCGGATTTCTCCGCAGAAATTCTACTCAATAATGTTGCTGGAGAGACAGCCCTGTAGGGAAGATTCCCTCCTTCAGCAGTTGGATGAGAGGGTGGCTGGCTTCAGGCCAACCCTTCTTCAGATTCTCAGCCTGTGGAGTGATGGTGAAAACTATTTTCTTTTTTTCTGGTCGTTTCTTCCCGTATCATAAACCAAGAGATAATTAGTTCCACTGAATAGTAGACTTTAATCCATGTGTTGGTTGATTATTTATTTTAAAGGATTGTGATTCACAATTACCAGGGAATGTAGAAATACTGTGCCACACATCAAGCCCAAAACAGGGAATAAATAAATTGTGATATAAGAACAAAAGAACATAAGAAATAAGTGCAGGAGTAGGCCATGGGGCCCCTCGAGACTGCTCCACCATTCAGTAAGATCATGGCTGATCTTCTACCTCATCTCCACTTAAATGCACTATCCTCATATCCCATGATTCCCTTAATATCCAAAAATCTATCGATCTCTGTCTTGAATATAGTCAACGGCTGAGCCTCCAGAGCCCTCTGGGGTAGTGAATTCAAAAATTCACCACCCTCTGAATGAAGACATTTCTCAACATCTCAGTTCTAAATGGCTCACGCCTTATTCTGAGACTGTGACCCCTGGTTCTAGACTCCCCAGCCAGGGGAAACATCCTCCCTGCAACTACCCTGTCAAGCCCAGTAAGAATTGTATATGTTTCAATGAGATCACCTCTCATTCTTCTAAACTCTAGAGAATATAGGCCTAGTCTACTCAATCTCTCCTCATAGGAAAATCACCCCATCCCAGGAATCAGTCTGGTTCACCTTCGTTGCACTCCCTCTATGGCAAGTATATCCTTCCTTAGGTAAAGAGACCAAAATTGTACACAATACTCCAGGTGTGATCTCACCAGGGCCCGAAATAACTGCAGAAATATGTTTTCAGCCTTTTAATCAAATCCGCTTGTAATAAAGGCCAACATACCATTTACTTTCCTAATTGCTTGATGTGCCTGCATGTTAACTTCCAGTGGTTCGTGTACAAGGACACCCAGTTCCATCTGAATAACAACACTTCCCAATCACTCACTTTTCAAAAATTAACTCTGCTTTTCTATTTTTCCTACCAACGTGGATATCTTCCCATTTCTACACATTATATACCATTTGCCATGTTCTTGCCCAATCACTTAGCCTGTCTATATCCCTGTGAAGCACCTTTGCATCTTCCTCATCAATTTACATTCCCACACAGCTTTGTATCATCAGCAAACTTGGATATATTACATTTGTTCCCCTTATCCAAATATAGTTTGTGAACAGCTGAGGCCCAAGTACTGATCCTTGAGGTACCCCACTAGTTACAGCCTGCCAGCCCGAAAATGACTCGTTTATTCCTACTCTCTGTTTTATGTCCGTTAAGCAATCCTCAATCCATGCTAATATATTACCCCCAATATCATGAGCCGTTATTTTTGTGTAATAACCTCTTGTTTGGCACCTTATCGAATGTCTTTTTAAAATCCAAATACACGACATCCACTGGTTCCCCCTTATCTATTCTGCGAGTTACAACCTCAAACAACTCTCACAGGTTTGTCAAACACGATTTCCCTTCCGTGTTGACGCTGCTCAATCCTATTATTATTTTCTAAGTGCCCTGTTACCAGGTCATTAATAATAGATTCTAGCATTTCCCCTACTACTGATGCCAGGCTAACTGGTCTGTAGTTCCCGGTTTTCTCTCATCCCTTCCTTCTTAAATAGTGGGGTTACATTTGATACATTCTAATCTGCGGGAATCATTCTAGAATCTGTGGAATTTTGGAATATGACAATCAATTCATCCACTATCTCTATAGCCACATCCTTCAAAACCCTAGGATGTAGGCCATCAACTCCAGGGGATTTATCGAGTTTCAGTCCCATTAATTTCTCCAGTACTATTTTTTTACTAATACTAATTTCTTTCAGTTCCTCATTCTCGCTAGACCCTTTGTTCTCCATCATTTAAAGGACATTTTTTGCGTCTTCTTCCGTGAAGACAGACACAAAGGGTTGGATTTTCATAGGGCCGTGGAGGCGGGTTTGGAGGCGTGTGGAGGGTAAAAATTGCGAAAAGTGGCGGGCGGACCTGATCCCGCCTCCATTCCACCTCTACACAATTTTGATAAAATCGTGTGTGGTGTTCCCGACACCGTCCCGCCTCCAAGAGGCGGGAGAGGCCATTAAAGCCCATAACGAGCCATAAATGGGCCTTGTTCTGCCATTTTGAAACGTTTTAGCTAGTTTAACCCTTTTCCCACGTGAAGCACGCCTGATCTGAAACACGCCAGTGAAACCTGGCGGGAGCACAAGTGGATAGCTGACTATCAGCTGCAGGTCCACTATTACAACGGAGATGTGATGAAGGTAGTAGTAGTTTCTGGTCTGAAAGTCGCCTCTGATGCTGCTGCATTGAATGTCTTCAGAGACTGCCTGGCCTTTGCTGTGAGAGGACCTGGATGCAAAAAATTCTCTCTCTCTCTCTCTCTCTCTCTCTCTCTGAGATGCTGCTCATTTTGCTTCCAGGTCCTCTCACAGCAAAGGCGATGCAGTGTCTGACCTGCAATGCGCCAACAATGATGACATCATCAGAGGCGACTTTCAGACTGAAACCTCTAATCGGTTCATGGGTTCCTACATGCTGGAACTCAATTGCCCAATTAAGTGAAAATTGCATCAATCTCCCACATCCAAGTGCAGTCGGGTGGATAACACGGAATGCGGATGACACTACCCCAACCTGCCCCAGTATCAAAATCCAGCCCAAAGTATGTGTTTAATTTCTCTGCCATTTCCTTATTTTCCATTATAATTTCTCCCGTCTCTGCCTGTAAGGGATGTACATTTGCTTTTGCTAATCGTTCCCTTTTTAAATACTTACAGAAGCTTTTAATGTCTGTTTTTATGTCTCTCGCTAGTTTACTCCCATATTCTATTTTCCCTTTCTTTTATCAATTTCTTGCTCCTCCTTTGCTGAATTCTAAAACCCTTCCAATCCTCAGGATTATTACTCTTTTTGGCAACATTATCAGCCTCTTCCTTTGAACTAATACTATCATAAACTTCTCTTGTTAGCCACGGTTGGACCACTTTTTCTTTGGGGATTTTTTGTGCCTTAAAGGAACGTATAATTGCTGTAAATTATTTATTAATTCTTTAAATGCTAGCCATTGCTTCTCTACCATAATACCTTTTAATGTAGTTTCCCAATCTACATTAGCCAACTAGCCCCTCATACCTACCGAGTTTGCTTTGTTTAGATTTAAGACGCTAGTTTCAGATTCAACTAAACCACTTTCAAACTCAATGTAAAGTTCTATCATATTATGGTCACTCTTCTCTAAAGGCCCCTTTTCTTCAAGGTTATTAATTTACCCTTTCTCGTTGCACAATACTGGATCTAAAATAACCTGTTCTCTATTTGGTTCCTCAATATGCTTAACTAGAAAACTATCTTGCACACATTCCATGAATTCGTCCTCCACACTATTACTGCAAATTAGGTTTGCCCAGTCTGTATGTAAATTAAAGTCCCCCATGATAACTGTATTACTGTTGTTACATGCGGCTCTAATTTCCTGATTTATACTCTGCCCTACATTAAAATTACTGTTTCTGGGCCTATAAAAAATTCCCACCCATGTGTTATGCCCCTTGCTGTTTCTTAGCTTCACCCAAACTGATTCCACTTCTTGATTTTCGGAGCTAAGATCCTTTCTCTCTACTGTCTTTATCCCATCTTTTATTATCAGGGCTACCCCTCCTTCTTTTCCGTTTTGCCTTTCTCTTCTAAAAGTTAAGTATGCTGGAATATTTAGTTCCCAACCTTGGCCACATTGCAACCACGTCTCCATATTAGATATTAGATAAAATCTATTAATTTCTATCTGCGCTATTAATTCATCTATTTTGTTTAGAAAGCTTCCTGCATTCAGCTATAGTGCCTTTAGCTTTGGCTTATTTCAATTTTTCCCTGATGTCCCCTTAGTCATTGAAGCCTTATTACCTTTGTTACTCTCTCTTACCCTTTCTGACCCAATCTGCTTTTTTTACCCAAGCCTCTACTCTGTGCTAGAACCTTGGCATTTCTGTCCCTGCTTTTAAATTTACTCTTTCCTTAATCCCCCAACCACACCCCCCCCCCCCCACCCCCCAATTAGTTTTAAGACCTGTTTTCTGCCCTAGCTATTCGGTTCGCCAGGGCACTCGTCCCAGCCTGGTTTAAGTGGAGTCCGTCCCAACGGAACAACTCACTCTTTCCCCAGTACTGGTGCCTGTACCCCGTGAACTGAAACCCTTTCATCTCACACCACTCTTTGAACCACGCATTTAAAACTCCAATCTGTCTGTCCCTCAGTCAATTTACGTGTGGCACAGTTAACAATCCAGAGATTATTACCTTTGAGTTTCTACTTTTTAATTTGAATCCAAGCTCCTCAAACTTCCTCAGCAGACCCTCATTCCTAGTTCTACATATGTCGTTGGTTGCTACATGGACCACGTCAACTGGTCCCTTCCCCTCCCACTCCATGTTCTCCTCCAGTCGCGAGGAGATATCTTTAACTCAGACACCGGGCAGGCAACACAAACTTCGGAACTCTCGGACACGGCTGCAGAGAACAGTATCTATCCTCTGACTATACTGTCCCCTACCACAACTACATTCCATTTCACTCCCCCCACATGAATGGCCTCCTGCACATGATGCCATAGTCAGCTTGCTGATCCATCCTGCAGGCTTTTCCCTCATCCCCACAGGCAGAAAGAACCTCATACCTGTTGGACAAGGGCAAAGGCTGAGGCTCCTCCAGCACTGAACGTGAGGCCCCCTTACCTGCTGAGTTGTAGTCACACCCTCCTGTCTCTGACCACTAGCCAGACTTGTACCACTACCTAACCTAAGGGGTGTGACTGCCTCTTGGAGCAAAATGTCCGTGGCAGCTCTCCCCAATCCTAATCCCCCGCAATGTCTGTACATCATACTCCAGCTCAAAAACTATGAGCTGAAGTTCCTCAAGATGCAGGCACTTACTGCCAACGTGGTTGTCCTGGATCACAATGCTCTCCACAAACTCCCACATGCTGTAGTTGAGGCACATCTCCTGCACCGCCATCCGTATAGGACCTTGTTTTATTTAATTACAGTTGTAATTAGGTAACTTAGTTCACAGTGTAGTTTCTTGACTACTTACTTGATCTCGGTTTATTTATGGGTATTGAAATTAAATGTCTACCTGTAACACAAGGCAATATAAGTAGTGTAGGCAAAAATCGGCAACTCCTTCCCACTCTTCTCCGAGTTCCCACGCTTTCCAAACTCCCAAACTAAACACTCCATTTTAATCCCGGGCATTGCAGACCGCTCTGTACGGGTATTATATGGGGTGTCATTGTGGTCATAGGAATTTTTAAATCCATGTTTGTACACGCCACCTTTCCCAAAGCTTAAATATCCACTTAGAACAGAATTTTGGACCTGCTACAAAACCGAATGCATTTTACATTTTTCGGCTTAGGGTGGAGGCCAAAGAAGAGTTTTCATGTCGTCAAACGTGGACAATAATTACATTTGGCTTAAAATAAACAGTTTGAAACACATTTTGAAAAATAGCTGAGAAATGATTGAAGGGTGCCTTTTCATGTAGCCGCCAGTATCTGCGGGTAGAAATTCTTGGGCTGCATCGTATGTGATGCCCTTTCCGATATTCAGCACTATTGATCTATGGAACTGAATATCATGTGCATTACCGTCCAAGAAAAACAAGCTCTTGTTTGCAAGGCACAGCCCTTCTATTCAGAGCCTCCCGTTTATATTAATCGTTATTCCACGTTATTAAAATACAGTTTTAAATGTCCGTGCCAGATCCATACCAACATCCAAATTTATAATAATAACTGTGATTTTATTCTCTTACCAGACACATCTACGATATATCTCCAAAGTTCCCTCCGCCCATCCTCAGACTCCATGTAACTCCCACCACTTAACTAGCTGCTGGGGCGTAAGCGACTCTGGTGGTATATAGTTAAAGCACAATCCAAAATGAAATGTTTGCTGCTATATTGTGCACATGATCATAAGAACATAAGAAATAGGAGCAGGAGTAGGCCAATCGGCCCCTCGAGCCTGCTCCGCCATTCAATAAGATCATGGCTGATCTGATCCTAACCGCCAATCTACTATCTATCACAGAACCATCTCCTGCATCTAACAGAATTGCACACACGAAATAGGAGCAGAATCAGGCTACACAGTCCCTGGGCCCGCTCCACTACCCACAGGGCCATGACCGATCCGAACCTAGACTCATGTCCAAATTCCTGCCCGCTCCCCGTAACCCTTAATGCCCTTTACTTCTAGGAAACTGTCTATTTCTGTTTTAAATTTAATTAATGTTGTAGCTTCTACAGCTTTTTGTGGCAGCATATTCCATGGACCTACCACCCTCTGAGTGAAGTAGTTCCTCCTCATCTCAGTTTTGAAAGAGCAGCCCCTTATTCTAAGACTATGTCCCCTAGTTCTCGTCTCACCCGTCATCGGGAACATCCTCCCCGCATCCACCCGATCCAACCCCTTCACAATCTTATATGTTTCAATAAGATCGCCTCTCATTCTTCTGAACTCCAATGAGTAGAGTCCCAATCTACCCAACCTCTCCTCATATGACCACCCCCTCATCCCCGGGATTAACCGAGTGAACCTTTTTTGCACTGCCTCGAGAGCAAGGATGTCTTTCCTTAAGTAAGGACACCAAAACTGTATGCAGTATTCCAGGTGCGGTCTCACCAATACCTTGTACAACTGAAGCAATACCTCCCTATTTTTATATTCTATCCCCCTAGCAATGAAAGCCAACATTCCATTTGCCTTCTTAATCACTTGCTGCACCTGCATACTAACCTTTTGAGTTTCGTGCACCAGGACCCCCAGATCCCTTTGCACTTCAGTACTCTCCAGTTTCTTGCCATTAAGATAATAAATTGCTCTAGGATTTTTCCTGCCAAAGTGCATCACCTCACACTTTCCAGTGTTGTATTCCATCTGCCAAATCTCTGCCCACTTACTTAGCCTGTCTATGTCCCCTTGCAGGTTTTTTATGTCCTCCTCACTCACTACTTTCCCTCCCATCTTTGTATCATCTGCAAATTTTGATATGTTACACTTGGTCCCTTCCTCCAAATCGTTAATATAGATTGTAAAGAGTTGGGGACCCAGCACTGACCCCTGTGGAACACCACTAGTTACTGATTGCCAGTCTGAGAATGAACCATTTATCCCAACTCTTTGCTTTCTGTTAGATAGCCAATCCTCTATCCATGCCAGAATATTACCCCCAATCCCGTGATTTTTTACCTTAAGCAATAATCTTTTGTGTGGCACCTTGTCAAATGCCTTTTGGAAGTCTAAATACACTACGTCCACTGGTTCCCCTTTATCCACTCTATATGTTACTTCCTCAAAGAACTCCAGCAAATTTGTCAAACATGACTTCCCCTTCGTAAAACCATGCTGACTTTGTCCTATTAAATTATGATTATCCAAATGTCCTGTTACTGTTTCCTTAATAATGGACTCCAAAATTTTACCTACCACAGATGTTAGGCTAACCGGTCTATAGTTACCAGCCTTCTGTCTACTGCCCTTTTTAAATAAGGGTGTTACATTAGCAGTTTTCCAGTCTGCCGGGACCTTAGCGGAATCCAGGGAGTTTTGAAAAATTATTACCAATGCATCTACAATCCCTACCGCCACTTCCTTCAAGACTCTAGGATGTAAGCCATCAGGTCCAGGTGATTTATCCGCCTTGAGTCCCATTA
The DNA here is from genome assembly GCA_030390025.1 of Squalus acanthias. Lineage (NCBI taxonomy): Eukaryota > Metazoa > Chordata > Chondrichthyes > Squaliformes > Squalidae > Squalus > Squalus acanthias. Next base: position 32,799,632 of record CM059449.1, on the reverse strand, counting down.
TTTTACCGAGTACCACTTCCTTAGTGATTTTGATCGTGTATAGCTCCTCTCCCCCTATAGCCCCCTGTTTGTCCAGTGTTGGGATATTCTTAGTGTCCTCTACTGTAAAGACTGATACAAAATATTCATTCAGTGCTTTTGCCATCTCCATATTTCCCACCATTAATTTCCCGGTCTCATCCTCTAAGGGACCAACATTTACTTTAGCCACCCTTTTTCTTTTTATATAACTATAAAAACTCTTACTATCTCTTTTTATATTTTTTGCTAATTTACTTTCATAATCTATCTTCCCTTTCTTAATCAAATTTTTGTTATTTTTTGCTGCCTTTTAAAGTTTTCCCAATCCTCTGTCCTCCCACAAGATTTCGCTACCTTATATGCCCTTGTTTTTAGTCGAATACTATCCTTAATTTCTTTACTTAGCCACGGATGACTGTCCTTTCTTTTACACCCTTTTCTTTTCAGTGGAATATATTTCTTTTGGAAGTTGTAAAATAACTCCTTGAATGTACACCACTGATCATTTGTCGTCTTACCCTTTAATCTATTTTCCCAATCCACTCTACTCAATTCCGCTCGCATACCTTCATAGTCTCCTTTATTCAAGCTTAGCACGCTTGTTTGAGATCCAACCTTCTCACCCTCTAATTGAATATGGAATTCAACCATGTTATGGTCACTCATTCCAAGGGGATCCTTTACTAGGACATTTTTAATTAATCCTGTCTCGTTACACAGGACCAGATCTAAGGTTGCTTGCCCCCTGGTCGGTTCAGTTACATACTGCTCAAGAAACCCATCCCTAATACACTCAATGAACTCATCCTCAAGGCAGCCCTGCCCCATTTGATTTGTCCAATTAATATGATAGTTAAAATCCCCCATAATTATAGATGTTCCCTTATTACATGCCTCAACTATTTCCTGATTGATACTCCGTCCAATAGAGTTGCAACTGTTCGGAGGCCTATAGACTACGCCCACTAATGTTTTTTTCCCCTTATTATTCCTTATCTCCACCCAAACTGTTTCATTATCATGATTTTTTGACCCAATATCATTACTCTGTATTACAGTGATTCCTTCCTTTATTAACATAGCCACCCCACCTCCCCTTCCTTCCTGCCTGTCCTTCCTGATCGTTAAATAACCTGGTATGTTTAATTCCCAGGCATTGTCACCCTGCAGCCATGTTTCTGTAATGGCCACAATATCATAACCATATGTAGTTATTTGTGCCATTAACTCGTCTATTTTGTTACGAATGCTACGTGCATTCAGATAGAGAACTTTCAAATATGCTTTGTGGCACTTAGTTCCTGCTTTTTCACTTTTTACCAGTTTACCTTTTACTCCACACACTCTGTCCCTTCCTGCCACGCTCTGATTTGTGATTCCCCTACTGCTACCTATGTCTATGACCCTCTCTGTTGTCATTTTTATTTTTTGCTCTCTTGAAACCTCCCCCCCACTAATTAGTTTAAAGCCCTCTCCACAGCCCTAGTTATTCGATTCGCCAGGACACTAGTCCCAGCACTGGCCAAGTGAAGTCCGTCCCAACGGAACAGCTCTCTCCTGCCCCAGTACTGGTGCCAGTGTCCCAAGAAGCAAAACCCATTTTTCCCACACCAGTCTTTGAGCCACGCATTCAACTCCCTGATTTTATTTACCCTAGCCAAATTTGCTCGTGGCTCAGGTAGTAATCCAGAGATTATTACCCTCGAGGTTCTGCTTTTTAATTTGGCCCCTAGCTGCTCAAACTCCCTCAGCAGAACCTCTTTCCTTGTCCTATCTATGTCATTGGTACCAACATGGACCACGACAACTGGATCCTCCCCCTCCCACTCCAAGTTTCTCTCCAGCCCAGAGGAGATGTCCTTAACCCTGGCACCGGGCAGGCAACACAGCCTTCGGGACTCTCGCTCTTGGCTGCAAAGAACCCTATCTATCCCCCTAATGATACTATCCCCTACCACTACAACATTTCTTTTTACTCCCCCCACTTGAATGGCCCCCCTTACCACGGTGCTGTGGCCAGGTTGCTCATCCTCCCTGCAGTCCCCGCTCCTATCCACACAGGGAGTAAGAGCCTCGAACCTGTTGGACAAGAGCAAGGGCTGCGGCTCCTCCAACACTACCTCCTGGATCCCTGTACCTGCCTCACTCGTAGTCACACCTTCCTGTCCCTGACCACGGGCTACTTCTGAATTAGTTACTCTAATTGGTGTGACTACCTCCTGAAACACGGAGTCCAGGTAACTCTCCCCCTCCCTGATGTGTCGCAGTGTTTGAAGCTCGGACTCCAGCTCATCAACACGGAGCCGGAGTTCCTCGAGCAGCCAACACTTACTGCAAATGTGTTCACCGTGAACATCAATGGTGTCCACCAGCTCCCACATATTGCAGCAGTAACACATCACCTGCTCTCCCATTCTATGTAATTAATTAAAAATGTATTATTTACCCTTCAGTTAATTTGTGCCAGCAGTCTCTGCTACACCACAGATACCCGAGAAACAATAAAATTGAAGTTTTGTATAAAAAAAAGAGAAATACTCACCAACCAATCACTTACCTGCTTTCTGGTGACGTCACACTTCGATTATTTTTTACCTCTCTCCTGCTCTCGGCTTGGTGAAAGCCTACCTGGTCGCTGCCGCCTTTTACCGCCGCCGCCTCGCCGCTGTTGCTCCACCCAGGTCCGCCGCCTCTGATCAATGTATCGCTGAGGACTCTTAATTTGCTGGTTATTTGCTGAGGAAAAGCACGTGATGAACACCTGGTAGGAATGTTCACCTGATTCCAGAAAACAAAGCGCTGGAATATTGCAGTCAGAATCATGTTATCACACTGAAACCTCTATTGTAGGATTATATCATATCTGGTAGACGCTATTATGGGCGCCAAACCGAAAGGCTAAATTTAGTCCTGGGAAAGCTGAAATATACCCGTGAATTTCACAGCAGATTTTTGTTTTGCTGAAGTAACTCACAGAATAATTTTCTGGTAATATCGATATGGAAATTTATCCTGTCAGAATTGCGAATCTTGACCCATGTCATGGGAGAAAGATAATGATAGACAGTGGAGCGACAGAAAAAAATCATGGATTTTCATCCAAAGCGCTGTCAACTGATCATCCTCTCAATATCAGGAGAATCAGTAACGACATTTCCTCCTTTTTTGCAGCTAATTTGGTGACAATCGTCATTCTCTCCCGTGGAAAGTGCGGTCTCTCTAAATGCATCACCCGTTACCTGGTGGCCATGGCAGCGGCTGATCTAATGGTCCTGATATTTGAAGTCATTCTGTATGAGATTAAAGATGCTTATTTCCCACATTCATTCTTGAATTATACTCCAATTTGTAGTCTCAATATCGCCCTGGTTTTTGTCTCAATCGATTGCTCTGTCTGGTTAACTGTGGCTTTCACCTTTGATCGATTTGTTGCTATTTGTTGCCAAACGTTCCGAACTAAATATTGCACCGAAAGGACTGCGGCTGTGGTTATAGCAGTGGTGTGTTCCTTGAGCGGTTTACAAAATGTTCCAATCTACTTTGTATATGAACCTCGGGAAATAATTAACAATGTACCATGGTCCTGCTATGTGAAATCAAGCTTCTATACCTCACCCATATGGGCAGCATATCTGTGGTTGGAAACCATTTTAATTCCATTTGCACCATTTGTTTTCATTTTGCTTCTCAATGCCCTGACCGCCAGACATATTGTACTTGCCAATAGAGTGAGGAGGGGACTCCGAGGAAATAATAATGGTGAGAATCATAATGATACAGAGATGGAGAACCGAAGAAAATCTATCATTTTACTGCTCGCCATCTCAGGCAATTTTATACTTTTGTGGATGGTAATTTTCATATTTTTCTTATGTGTGCAATTTACAGATGTTCAATTTTTTGAAACAAATTACAACGACTCTTTCACCATTATGGAACAGTCCGGGTATATGCTTAGTTGTTTGAGTTCATGCACAAACACGTTTATTTATGCCGTGTCTCAGAGTAAATTCAGAGAGGAATTGAAGAATGCGATTAAGCGTCCCCTGGCCCTAATTACTAGTTTAATCAAATAAGTTAAATAACTTCACAGAACTGAAATGCAATTATATCCATCCGAATGTAACATCAGTTGTTGAATTCACATGTACACACAGGAATCTCGGAAGGCTTTGAAAGCAGCAATCTGTCTCTATATTAGATGTTATACTGTATGAGATAAAAGATGCTCGGGTTAATATTAACGTCTGCCTATAGTATAAGACAGGCGATATAGATTGGACCAAACACAAAAAAAATTCCCCAGAAACTAAGAAAATCAATTAGAGAAACATATCTGTTGCTTTTCGCTAATCCTCATCGCCCCGTCAGAAAAATACGTATTTATCGGTTTGAACCGCTAACTATTTCCTTCAACTGGTGACTCTTGCAAATTATTCCACGGATGTTTGATCGTTTCAGTGACAGGTCCTGCCTGGCCTGATATTTTGCTCCCAAGTTGCGAACTTTCAACATGTATCATGAAATTTGAATTGTTCACCACATAGAATAATTAGGTTGAATAAACTTGCTCATCGCCTTCATGGTGTTGAACAGTCCAATTGCGTCGCTCCATGTCTTCTCTTTACCAAGGAAACGTCAAACTCCTCCAAGTTTTATATAAACGTAAATACGTATTTGTTGCTGCACTAAGACTGCGCAACTGCCATATGAGTATTGTCTGATATTTTATCATCCACCTGTCCAATTTAGACTTAAATGTTGACACTGTTTATGCCTCAAACACTAACCCTGCAAGTGACTTCCACAGCCTACCAACCCATTATGTACAGAACTTTCTGCTGCACTTTGCTCCAAATCTCTTACATTTAATCTTCTACCGATGACTCCTCATTCTTGGTCACTCAACTACTGGAAACACGCTGCTTATATCTATCCTTTCCCAAACTTCCATCATTGTAAACACTTGTATCATATCGCTGTACAATATTGTCCAAGGGAATTTTTCTTTAAGTATACTTATATATCTCTGTGTTTCCCATTAATATATAATTTTAAGCAATCCATGCATTAGGGCATTCAAAGCATTCCTTTCCTTAACTGTTGCAATAATAATTGAATAGGACAGTTTGGTGCCTCATGATACATGTTCGGTTTTCAACTTACGCCATGAAGCTGGAGTTGCTGATAATATATGCATTGTAGAAACCGTTTGATTTTCATCACCATTGATGTCATTGGAAGTAAAACAATTGGATGGTTTCTAACACCTGGGGGTCACCATTGACCAGAAACTTAATTGGACCAGCCACATAAATACTGTGGCAATAAGAGCAGGTCAGAGGCTAGGAATTCTGCGGCGAGTGCCTCACCTCCTGACTCCCCAAAATATTTCTACCATCTACAAGGCACAAGTAAATTGTGTGATGGTATACTCTCCACTTGCCTGGATGAGTGCAGCTCCAAACAACAATCAAGAAGCTCGACACCGTCCAGGACAAAGCAGCCCGCTTGATTGGCACCTGTCTACCACCTTAAATATTCATCCCCTCCACCACCGGCGCACCATGGCTGCAGTGTGTACCATCTACAAGATGCACTGCAGCAACTCGCCAAGGCTTATTCGGCCTCACCTCCCAAACACGCGACCTCTTCCACCTAGAAGCACAAGAGCAGCAGGTGCATGGGAGCACCACCACCTCCAAGTTCCCCTCCAAGTCACACAGCATCCTGACTTAGAAATTTATCGCCGATACTTCATTGTCGCTGGCTCAAAATCCTGGAACTCCCTACCTAACAGCACTGTGGCAGTACCTTCACCACACGGACTGCAGCGTTTCAAGAAGGCAGCTCACCACCACCTGCTCAAGGGCAATTAGGGATGGGCAATAAATGCGCGCCTTGCCAGCGATTCCCACATCACATAAACAAATAAAAAAAAACAATGGGCGGCCAATCTACAAAATAATTTTGACCTGGCAGAGGCAAGTTGAAAATCTAACTCTAATGTTGCCCGTCATTACCCTTGTCACCACAACTCGGGAATAATTTGATTTAGCTGAGCTGAACTATATGCTGAGACTATTTCATTGGTGCAAATGGACAAGGGTGGGTACGTAAATCCAAGGTTATCGCATTGGTCGCCTGTTATTTGTACTGACTGATATTCTGTTCCACTGACTTTAATAGAACGGAATATCAGGCTTGTCGTATAACGATCCACAAATGTGATTCTGATTGTTTTGAGTCCCTGCCCAAGTCTAATTTCATACAAATAGGACAGCTATAGCAGCGTTACACCAGATCCTGTGCACTGAACCCAAGCCAAACATAAGCACAGGCACGGCATTACCAGAGAAAGCAAAACGCACGTCAGTTCGGAACTTATTTCACCTCAGACACATGCTGACGGAAAAATTTGCTAAACCTCAAAAATAGTCGTCGGGATCGCGGTACGCCATTAACCCGCGCCCATTCATTGCGTTGCAGGCAGCATGGTAAATTCGTCCTCCCTACTGCTTAACGTAAGTTCAGCGTGCATCCAGCTCACCCGCGCTGTTCATTGGATTCACGCATCAGCAGTGGGTGCAATGTTGCCATTGACTAGCGTTACTTCAAGGCAGCCTACTCCTCTAAACTGGGAGGTGCATTGTGACTGGAAGAAGTGGTGGGCTTCTTTGTTGATAGTTTGAGCATTAGCTGAACATGCTATAGAGCGTGCACCAAGGATTTCAGATACTGCATTTGCCTTGGTGGAACAGGTGGAAACAAGGAGAGATATCCTGTATCAGCAGGGATGCAGGAGATTCTCCAAATTGATGCGCAGGAGGCAGCGGGAAAAAATAGCGGCAGAGGCCAATATCAATCGTGGAGCTCCAAGAACCCGGATGCCGTGCAGGAAGCAGTTTAATGATCTCACACGAGCTGCCAAGGTCAGTGAGTTCTTCTTCAAATGGCATATCCTATTGACTGCAAAACTAATCTCATCCACTGCTCAACTCACCACACCCACATCACCCACTTACCCACAATCTCTATCAATCAGTGCTCAACCCTTCAATTCATATGCTTTACCCCACCCTCACGCACATAGCAAGCCTCACAACCACAACTCACAGCTCGCACACACTGGCAGTTACTGAAGCATGACAGCCACATCAAACAAACACATTGGAGGACACTCACTGATGCACTTCCCCCTTTCTTACATAACGAGGTGACGTCTAACGGCAGGCAGCAGAAAAAAGAGCTGGAGGAGATCAAGCATGCCTGCATGTTTTAACCCAATTGGAGGAACAGTGCTGTCCATCATGGGAAGGGGCATCCCTGAAGCCATGGCCACTGGCAGGGCTGAAGCGATTCATGATGAGGTCATCAGCATATCTAATCCTTCTTCTCTCCTACCGCTTCTCACTCGCTCGTCAATCTCTTCTAACTGAGAAGCTGCAGAGGGTATAAACTTGCACTTCTTACTTTCTCCTCTCCAATCACCAAATCCAACCAATTTCCCTTTTTCATTTCAGATACCGAAGAACTGGATCCTGCCCAGTCAATGGAGGAAGAGGAAGAAGAAAGTGAAGATTAACAGACACCATCAATCCCTCTTACAGGCGCAGCCAGCAGGTCAGATATTGGTTCTGCACATATTTTAGAGGCTGGGAGAGAGGAAGGATCTGCACGTGCTGAGACTACGGGGAACAAGTGCGCAGGACCCAGGCCTGGGGGTGGGGGGTGGTGGGAAGATTAGCGTGGGTGCCAACACGCCAGAGGGCGAAGTCTCAAACTTGTTCTGCTGCAGAGGACTTAGATGAGGACTTCTATGGTCCAGGCTGCAGATGAAGGTTGAGGGTTGCATGCACCCAAATTCTAAGTGCACTGGAAAGTCTATCAGCAATCCTGCGCTCAAAGTCCAGGAGCATAGAGGAGTCCACCATCAACTTGCCCCAGGGTTTGCGTGGGGCACGGAACCCATTGTTTCCAAATGGCAGCAGAACCGGTGATCACCTCCACGAGCACACATGTGGAACCCACCATGATGCCGCATCTGATGGCCGATCTCACAACATCTATTGCAGCAGAAGTAGCTTCCATTAAAGGTCTGGCTTCTGCAGTGGAAGCTCAGAATGGTGCCCTCTCGCATATGGCTACCACGGTTGAAAGGGGGCTACCAGGGCTTCACAGGAGTCCATCAGTCTGTCCTCCGGCAGATTATTAGGATTGCTGAGGGGCCGCCCTGCGTGAGTGGCAGTGGCTCCAAAGAGCATGGATCTGCTTTCCTCTCTCAGGATGACAGCATCTCTGCCCAACCACCCCCTCCCCCCCACCCGACTCCGCCAGTGCCCACACTATTGCTTGTCAAACAGCCAGTCCAGTCTGCTTCCGCCCATGCCGAGATGATGCAGTCTGAAGCCAGGTCATTTAGGCCCAGACCTGCACGAGGTTGATCACCAAGGCCTCCTGCAGTCTCCTCAATTGACGGTCTGCAGCGTTTCAACACCCATGCGGCAGGTACTGGGGAAGCAGCGTGTTGGAGAACGGGACAACAGGCACTAAGGGAATGCACAGTGATGACTGTTTTATTTTTGTATGATTAAATTTATAAATTTTGGATTTGGTTTGAAATGTGCATTGTCTAGTGGTTTTTATTTTTGTGTTGTCGGAAAGTGGACGATGTGATGGTGAATGATAGAAGACAGGTAAGGAGCCTGAGACTGTTGGTGAATGGGGAGGTGTGGTTAAAGTTCCTGGTATCGCTCATCAATTATTTCATCAGATAGAGTCTGGGGATAGAGAGCTGTCCTCGTTGTAGCCTCCCTTCCTTTTCCTGCTCCTCCACATCCTTCTCCTCCTCCACTTCCTTCTCCTCTACCACTTCCTCCTGCTCCTCCTCCACTTCCCCCTCCTCCACTTCCTCCTCCTCCCCCTCGTGTTCAAGCTCCTCATCTTCTCACCTGAGAGGTGATGACACGGCTGTTCCCTCATTACTGCCAGGTTGTGCAGCATGCAGCATACTACCACAAATCTCGATACCCGCTCAGCTGTGCACTGCAGGGCCCCTCCAGAGTGATCCAGGTAGCGGAAGCGCTGCTTGAGGACGCAGATGCCGTGCTCGGTAATGTTCCTTGTGGCAGCATAGCTCTCATTTATAGGCGTGCTGTGTATATGTATGTAGGTTCTGGACTGGATTCGTGAGCCACTTTATCAGTGGATAATCCTCTGTCGCCCAGTGTTCAGTCTTTGACTGGCCCTGGTGGATCAGAAACAGCTGGTAAGAGGACTGCCGCAGAATGAAGGAATCATGACTACTGCCAGGATAACAGGCGTTCACTTGCAGGAAGCGTGGCCTGTGGTCGCACAACAGATGCATATTAAGGGAGTGGAATCCCTTTCAGTTCCTGAATATGGACGAGTTGACATGAGGCGCACTCAAGGCATTGTGTGTGCATTCAATGGCACCTTGCATCAGGGGGAAGCCTGAATTAAGCATAAACCTTCCTTCTCTCCTTGCCTGCTTGTCTGTGGCAAGAGGGATTGAGATGATGCTGTCTGTCTTTGTATAGAGAGCCTCACTGACCTCCCTTATGCTGCAGGGTACAGCAAACTGCGAGAGGTTGTTTGTATCAACAGCAGCAGCCTAGAAAGAGCAAGTTGCATACAAATTAAAAATCGCAATCATCTTGACAGCAACAGGCAATGCAGACCTTTCCCTGCAAACCCCTTTAGCAAGGTGGCGCCCAGCTCATGTCTTGCCGGTACTCTGCGCGCGCATCTCGGATGCCATTTTAGAGAATTAAGAGGCTGCATAGCACCGGAAAAGCGGCGCTGCAGATCCGAATTTCTCCCCTATTGTAGACTGTTTCAGAGAGCTCAGCAATATTGGTCAATCTAAAGTCGAGAGATGAATGTTTTTTCTGGTGGACAACAGCATGAAAATTCCGAATATGTGTTTCTTAATTGCAGTTGTCAATGAAGTCTAGTGTGTAATTGATGCCGACATTTTGCCCCACATGTTCCTGACCGCCATACTAGATTTTGCACGAACCGTAAACTGACCGAACGTTATCTTGTCTGTAAGTATCTGAATGGAATACTTCAAGTTCTGCGGGAAATACCCAACAATAACCTGTTCAACGATACTCAGTTGGGGTTCCACCAGAACCATTCGATTCCAGACGTCATTACAGCCTTCGTACAAATATGGACAAAGAGGTGAATTGCAGAGGTGAGGCGAGAGAGACTGGCATTGAACTCAAGACAACATTTGACCGAATGTGGCACCAAGAAGCCCGAGTAAAATGTTAAATGAATGGCAATCAGAGGGAAATGGTGCACCAGCTGGAGTCATACCCAGAACAAGGGAAGATGGTTGTGGTTGTTGGAGGTCAATCATCTCAACCCTATGACATCCCTAAAGGAGTTCCTCAGGGCAGTGTCCTATGCCCAAACATCTTCAGCTGCTTCATCAATGACATTGCCTCCAACATAAGGTCATAAGTGTGGTTGTTTGCTTCAGATTGCACAGTGTACAATTCCATTACAATTCCTCTGAAAATGATGCAGTCCGTGCCTGCATGCAGCAAGACCTGGGCAACATCCACACTTTGGCTGATAAGTGGCAAATAATATATGCGTTTCACAATGCCAGGCAAAGCCCATCTCCAACAAGAGGGAATATAAATAACTCTCCTTAACATTCAAAGGCATTAACATCGTCGAATCCCCCACCATCAAAATCTTGAGGTTTACCAATGATCAGAAACTTAACTGGACCAGCCAGATAAATACTGTGGCTATAGGAGTAGGTCAGATAATATGGATTCCGTGGCGAGTGACTCACCTCCTGACTCGTCAGAGACTTTCCAACACCTACAAGGCACAAGTCAGGATTGTGATGGAATCCTCTCCACTTGCCTGGCTGAGTGCAGCTCCAACAACACTCAAGAAGCTCGACACCATCCAGGACAAAAGAGTTCGCTTGATCGGCACACCATTCACCACCTTAAAAATTCACTGCCTCCACCAATGGCGCAAAGTGACTGCAGACTGTACCATCTACAGGATACTGTGCAGAAACTCGCAAATGGTTCTTCGGCTGTACCTCCCAAACCTATGATCTCTACCATTTAGAAGGACATGTGCAGCAGGTACAAAGAAACACCACAATTTTCAAGTTCCCTTCGTAGTCACACAGCATCCTGGATTGGAAATATATCGCTGTTCCTTCATCGTCGCTGGTTCAAAATTCTGGAACTCCCTATCTAATAGTACTGTGGGAGTAAACTTCACCACATGGATTGCAATCGTCCAAGATGAAGGCTCACCACCACCGTCTTCAACAGGTTTTTAATCATCACTGCTACAGATGTCTGGCACTCACTTAGAAATACAGCCAACTGAATTCATTCTTAGTCATGAGTCTTAGCTATGGAAAATTAAACATCATGCATGGGCCCAGAAATTCGGGTCGGAGGCTTCCCGCGGGTACAAGCATAGCGGGTCCACTTACATAGGGCGCCTGCCGTTGTGCTGTGGGCCCGCGTGGGATTCCGATCCTGGGCCTCCTCCAGCTGCCGGTGTGCCGTGCTCGCGTATCCCAGCGGCGAAGCAAGTTCGCAGCATCCCCTGGGATCACGTGGGCCATGGGGAGCCAAGCGGAGCAGGGAATCTCCATTCACAGATTTGACAGGAAGACCTTTCAAATCTATGAATAGATATCGGCCCCAAAACCAAAGTAAATCTTCAAATACTTTTTTTTAAATCATCACATTTTAAAAATAACTATTAATTACATAAATTAACTGCTTTAAACAAAAAATTAATGTTTTGAAAAAAATGTATTAAAGTTTTTAACGACGCTAAAAATAAGCTTACCTTTCTTTAAATATTTAAAAATGATAAACCTGTGGAAAAAATGTTTCAATTTTACTTAATTCATCATTTCCTCCGATCATCAAATTTTCTACGCATTTAAGTGGTAGTCCGGGAGATACGGAGGCTTGCGATCCTGGGCCTCTCCAAGTAGAAATGCGTAGACGCCCACCTATCCCAAGGGCGCATGCGGTTCGCGAGCGCCCCTGGGATCAAGTGGGTGAGCCCAACCAATGAAAGAAGGGAATCCCCGTTCATAGTTATGCGAAAACGAATGGGGATGACTAAAAAAAATACACGAATACATATAAAATTAATTAAAATGGCACTTAATTAAATATTTTTTTAAAAACATTTTTTGAAAAAAAATATGTTTAACGTGGCTAAAAGTAATCTTATCAATGGACAGGCTTCTTCATGTATCAATGAGTGATGAAATTTTATTTTTTATATTTATTAAAACTCTTATGCTGGTAAATACAGGATGACGCCTGCTTTTACTAGGCGTAAGAATTCCACGGCCTTTCAGCGGGCGGAAGTTGGGCAAATAGCGCAACTCTCCATCCGCAGAGGAACTTTTCCAGGGGATGCGGAAGATCTGTCAAGAAGATTCCAGACAGATCGCAAGTGCCGGGTTTTAGCGCAAGCAAAATACGGCCCAATATTATTACACCGACAGCAGGAGCAGTGATAAAGTCAAATACAGCTAAAAGTGAATATTAACTGAATATAAGCGGCTCACTCTGAACACACACTTTTGCAAGAATACGGCAGCATATGCATTCAATCTGTATGATTATTAACGGCTGTTCTATTTTCGGAGCGAAGCGACGCTCTCTGTCAGTGTTATGGACACACAGATATTCTGCTTTCAAAATTAGATCCCGTTAACACCTTGGATGGAACCTCGAGTGATAAAAGAGCATTGCACATTCAGTTTCAGTGAAAGTCAGAGAGTCATAGAGTTATACAGCACAGAAAGAGGCCCTTCGGCCCATCGTGTCCGCGCCGGCCATCAAGCCCTGTCTATTTTAATCCCATTTTCCAGCACTTGGTCCGTAGCCTTGTATGCTATGGCGTTTCAAGTGCTCATCTAAATGCTTCTTGAATGTTGTGAGGGTTCCTGCCTCTACCATCCTTTCAAGCAGTGCGTACCAGATTCCAACCACCCTCTGGGTGAAAAAGTTATTCCTCAAATCCCCTCTAAACCTCCTGCCCCTTACCTTGAAACTATGCCACCGAGTTAGTGACCCCTTAAATAAGGGAAAAATTCCTTTATATCTACCCTATCTATGCCCCTCATAATTTTGTGCACCTCAGCCTTCTCTGCTCTAAGGAAAACAACCCCAGCCTGTCCAAACTCTCTTCATAGCTGAAGCGCTCCAGCCCAGGTAATATCCTGGTGAATCTCCTCTGCACCCATCTCCAAAGCAATCACATCCTTCCTATAGTGTGGCGTCCAGAACTGCACACAGTATTTCAGCTGTGGCCTAACTAGCGTTTTGTACAACTCCATCATAACCTCCTTGCAATTATATTCTATGCCTCGCCTAATGAAGGCAAGTATCCCATATGCCTTTTTAACCAACTTATCTACCTGTCCGGCTGCCTTCAGGGATCTATGTACATGCACACCAAGGTCCCTCTGATCCTCTGTCCTTCCTAGGGTCCTACCATTCATTCTGTATTCCCTTGCTATCTTAGTCCTCCCAAAATGCATCACATCACACTTTTCAGGGTTAAATTCCATTTGCCACTGTTCTACCCATCTGACCAATCCATCTATATCGTCCTGTAGCGTGAGGCTTCCCTCCTCGCTATTTACCACTCCACCAATTTTCGTGTCATCAGCGAGCTTACTGATCATACCTCCTACATTTATATCTAAATCATTAATGTACACTACAAACAGCAAAGGACCCAGCACCGATCCCTGCGGTAACACCACTGGAAACAGGCTTCCAGTCACAAAAACAACCTTCGAACATCACCCTCTGCCTCCTGCCACTAAACCAATTTTGGATCCAATTGCCAAATTGCCCTGAATCCCATGTGCTCTTACTTTCTTGACCAGTCTCCCATGCGGGACTTTGTTAAAAGCCTTACTGAAGTCCATGTAGACTAAATCAACTGCACTACCCTCATCCACACACCTAGTCAGCCCCTCGAAAAATGCAATCAAATTGTTTAGACATGATCTCTCCCTGACAAAGCCATGCTGACTATCCTTGATTAATCCTTGCCTCTCCAAGTGGAGACTAATTCTGTCCCTCAGAAATGTTTCCAATAATTTCCCTACCACTGATGTTAGGCTCACTGGCCTGTAATTCCCTGGTTTATCCCTACTACCCTTCTTGAATAATGGCACTACGTTAGCCGTCCTCCAATCCTCTGGCACCTCCATTGTGGCCAGAGAGGTTCTGAAAATTTGTGTCCGAGCCCCTGCAATCTCCTCCCTTGCCTCACACAGCAGCCTGGGATACATCTCGTCTGGGTCTGGGGGTTTATCCACTATTAAGCTCGCTAAAACCGCTGGTACCTCCTCCCTCTCAATGCTAATTTGTTTAAGTATATCACAATCCCCCTGCCTGATTTCTATGCCGACATCGTCCTTCTCCATAGTGAACACAGATGCAAAATATTCATTTAAAACCTCATCCACATCTTCCAGGTCTACATACAGATTGCCACTTTTTTCCCTAATGAGCCCTACTCTTTCCCTGGTTATCCTCTTGCACTTAATATACTTATAAAACACCTTGGGATTTTCCTTTATTTTGCCAACCAGTGTATTTTCATGCACCCTCTTCGCTCTCCTAATTTATTTTTTAAGTACCCCCCCTGCACTTTCTATACTCCTCTAGGGCTTCCACTGTTTGTAGTCCTTTTTATCTGCCAAAAGCCTCCCTTTTTTTCATAATCCATTCTTATATATCCCTTGACATCCAGGGTTCCCTGGGCTTGATGGTCCCACCCTTGACCTTTACGGGAACATGTTGGCGTTGTACTCTCTCTATTTCCTTTCTGAAAAACTCCCACTGATCTGATGTGGATTTTCTTACAAGTAGCTGATCCCAGTCCACTTTGGCCAGATCCTGCCTTATCATATTAAAATCGGCCTACCCCCAATTTAGAACCTTTATTTCCGGTCCATCTTTGTCCTTTTCCATTACTACCTTAAATCTCACCGAACTATGGTCACTCTCACCATATGCTCTCCTGCTGACACTTCTACCACTTGCCCGGCTACATTCCCTAGAATTAGGTCATGTACTGCCCCCTGTCTTGTAGAGCTTTCTACATGCTTGCTCAAAAAGCTCTCCTGGATGCACTTTAATAATTCTGCACCCTCTAAGCCTTTCACACTCTGACTATCCCAGTTAATATTGGGGAAGTTGAAATGCCCTACTATTATTATCCTATTATTTCTATACTTCTCTGAGATTTGCCTACATATCTGTTCCTCTATCTCCCCCTGACTGTTTGGGGGCCTATAGTACACACCCAGCAAAGTGTTTGCCCTCTTTTTGTTTTTAAGTTCTACCCATATGGCCTCATTAGAGGAACCTGCTACGATATCATCCCTCCTTACACCAGTAATTAGCTCCTTGATTAATACTGCGACACCCCCACCTCATTTACACCACCCTCTGTCTCGCCTGAAGATTCTATACCCCAGAACATTGAGCTGACAGTCCTGCCCCTCTCTCAACCATGTTTCTGTGATAGCAACAATATCATACTCCCATGTGTTTATCAACACCTTGAACTCATCTGCCTTACTCGCAAGACTCCTTGCATTAAAATAAATGCCATCCAGCCTTGCCATATTCCCTTGTGGCATTACATATTTGCACTGCCTTCCAGGCTGACTTGTTTTTTCCTCTATATTTGGCTGTGCATCACCCCCTACTATTATTCCACTCCGTATCCCATCCCCCTACAAAGTCAGTTTAATCCCCCCCCCCCCCACCACAACAGTACCAGCAAACCTCCCCGCAACGATGATGGTCCCGTTCCGATTCAGGTGCAACCCGTCCGACTTGTACAAGTCCCACCTTCCCCAGAAGCAGACCCAGCGATCCAGGAAACTAAAGCCCTCCCTCCTGCACCAACTCTTTAGCCACGCATTCATCTGCTCTATCCTCCTATTCCTATACTCACTAGCACGTGGCACCGGAAGTAATCCAGAGATTACAAACTTTGAGGTCCTGCTTTTTAATCTGCTACCTAGCTCCCTAAATTCTTGTTGCAGGACCTCATCCCTCTTTCTACCCATGTCGTTGGTACCAATGTGATTCACGACCTCTGACTGTTCGCCCTCCCCATTCAGAATGCCTTGCAGACGTTCAGTGACATTCTTGACACTGGCACCAGAGAGGCAACATACCATCCTGGAGTCATTTAAATAAACAGATTAAGACGAGCCGTATTTGCTACTACTGGTCAGGTGCAGGATATTTCACATTGGAAAAAGTAGATAAGCACCACCTACATTATAAGTGCGTCATAAATTTTCTTTGTTAATTGATAATCAATATAAGGAGGCTCCGTCGTGCCCGTTAGATCGAAGAGAGTTCACAGATACACACAGAAAGTGATATAGTCAGTTGTATACAGCTGAGCAGCCCCGCGGATATGCTGAGATGTTCGATTTCAGCATCAACAGGCGTTGGGAGGAGGGGAAGGTGACTAGGTCTGGTCTGATATATACCGGGTGTGAGAAAGATAAATGTGGATCACCATCGCAGTAGCCGTTTGGAAGGGCTATGGGAGTTTATGGCCGTCAAATTCTAAGGAGCTGGAGTGCTGAATGGAGACTTCACGCCGACTGTGTACCCGGAATGTGGAGCGGGACCCGGTAACACCACTGGGGTCAAAGGCAAGTAGTCCTGCCTGAAGCCGAGTTATTTTAGAAAAATGGAACATTCCCCTAATGCCCGTCACCTTTTTGAATATTTTACCATTTGGTCAATGATGAATTTTGGTGTGATTTATATTGAACTGATGTTGTACATTCAGATTGTTTCCCAAAGGGATTACGATTCTCACAGCAGCAGATGCTGGGAATGGAAAGCGGTGTTGTGCGGGAGGCGGGAAGAGCTGCCAGTATTGAATATGAAAGTTAGATTGTCCACTTTATGCTACTTGAATGCTATTTTCATAAACTTTCCAAAAGACCTTTCCAAACTTGTTCCCGAACGTTGCATCCCCAGTTGGAACTGAGGCAGCTGGTCCGAGTCAGGGCGGCGATTTCAGCCATTACAAATGGTCGCGGCTCCATTCCATTATTTTGGGAAATCTTCTCCGCTTCCCTCTCCGAATTGACATTAGCGCCCCGTCATAAAGTGTGCATGTTGATAGGATTTGTTTTCTGCGATTCTTTAATAAAATGAGATTTTTGTGTGTTTGAAGTTGCACGATTTGAAATAGGAATATGGTTTATACATAGATTAAGCAAACTGCATCATTATGAGAATTCCATTGATGAGACGCCAGTGATGCCGTTAACTGTGCAGATCTGTCAGTCTGAGCGAAAAGAATCAGCGAATCTGATGGGGTTTGTTTGCTTTCTTTGTGCCTTGGTTTGGAAATAAATTAAGGGAAAAATGATGTTTACTGAAGAGAACGGCACAGTTGTAAAGCGAATGCATATGGACTGAGAACCGATGTAGTTGGCGGTTTTAATCTCTCTAATTGTGGTTTAATTATAATCACTTTTAGTGGAAGGAACCAGTACATTTAACATTTCCTCACTAGCTAGGGATCAGTTGACCTCCCGTTTTGTTGACTTCAAAGTGATTTCTGTAATTGGATTAATTTCCACTGTGACAGCACGACTAAGTTTTGCCTTGTCTTTAATGCTGACTGGAGATCTGAACACTGGGTTTACGTAGAATTACATAAAAAACACAGCAAGGAAAAATGCTATTCGGTCCGACCAGTGCATGCCGGCGTTTTTGCTCCACTCACGCCCCCTCTCATCTTTCTTCATCTCAGTCTATCAGGCTAACCCTCTGTACCCTTCTCCCTCATATACTTATCCAGCTTTCACTGAAATGCATCCAATGTATTCGCCTCAACTATTCGCTGTGATAGCGAGCTCCTTATTCTCACCACTCTCTGGGTATGGAAGTTTCTTCTGAATTCCGTATTCGATTTCTTGATGACTATCTTTTGATGACGACCTTTAGTTTTGCTCTTCTCCACAAGTGGAAACTCTCTCTCTCTGTCTACTCTTTCAAAACGTTTCGTTATTTCAAAGACCTCTATTATGTGACAGCTTTTAAGAACCTGTTCATCCTTTCCTGACATGTATAACCTCGCAGTTCTGGTATCATCTTTGTAATTTTATTTGCGCCTTCTCCAGTGTCTCGATATAATTTTGTTATAATAAGTTGACCAAAACTGTACGCAGCATTCAAAGGGTGGGCTAATCAAGGTTCGATACAAGTTATCATACATTCTCTAGTTTTTCAATTCTATCCTCCTAGAAATAAACACTAATGCTTGGTTTGCTTTTCTAATGGACTTATTGACCTGTGTCGCAACTCTTAGAGATTTGGGGTTTTGTAGTCGCTTATCCCTTTGCCCCAGTACACCATTTAGATTCTTATTTTCCAAGTAATATGTGGCTAATTCTTCTGAACCAAAATGTGATACCTCATACTTAACTATGTTCAATTTAATTTGCCAATTGTATGCTAATTCTGCAAGTTGATTAATGTCTTCTTGTAATTAGTTGCAGTTCTACTCAGTATTGACTAACCTGTCCCCAAAATTTGGTGACCTCCACAAATTTAGAAATTGTGTTTTTTATTCCAAAGTCTAAATTGTTAATATCAATTGTGAGCAAAATATGTCAATTCTCAAGTTGGGAAAAAATGGTAGGTTAGGCAGGACGTTTACACTAAATGAATCATATGCCTGGGGGCTCATTTACAAAATTAATCCTTTGGGAATAGATAGCTGTTTCAACAGATAACTAAATGTGTTACTGTCGGGAGTAGAGTTTGAGAGATATGGTAATGAAACCGGTGTTTGAGTTTAGATCAGTTAAAGCAACAGATATGTTTGTCTAATTGATTTTATTTTGGATCTGAAAAATTCTTATTTGTTTGTTCAGATCCGATATCGCCTGTCTTACACTAGC
The DNA here is from genome assembly GCA_030390025.1 of Squalus acanthias. Taxonomy (NCBI): domain Eukaryota; kingdom Metazoa; phylum Chordata; class Chondrichthyes; order Squaliformes; family Squalidae; genus Squalus; species Squalus acanthias. The sequence continues at coordinate 32,780,590 of CM059449.1, read as the reverse complement.
GGCAAAAGTTAATAATATAACCAAGCATCTTTGATCTCCTACAATATGACATCTAATATGGGGGACAGATGGCAGATTCAATGTCCTTTGGAGATTCTTGTTTGTAGATGTCAATTGAACAACTTCTGCTCGCTTACGATAGATATAATTGCCTTTCATTTCTGTAAAGCCATTTAACTTGTTTGAATAAATTAGTAATGAGAGCCAGGGGTGGCGGAATTACATTATTTAGTTCCTCTCTGAATTTGCTCTGGGACACTGCATAAATAAACGTGTTTGTGCAAGCACTCAAACACCTCAGCATGTATCCGGATAGTTCCGCAATGGTGAAAGAGTCGTTCTAATTTGCTTCTATAAATTGGGTATCTGTAAATTGCACACATATGAAAATTATGAAATTTACCATCCAAAATAGTATAAAATTGCCAGATATAGCGAGCAGCAAAATTATGGATTTCCTTCGGTTCTCCATCTCTGGATCAGTGTGACTCTGAACAATGTTGTTTCCTCGGAGACCGCTCCTCACTCTATTGGCCAGTACAATGTGCCTGATGGTCAGGGCATTGAGCGGCACGATCAACACAAATGGTGCAAACGGGGTTAAAATTGTTTCCATCCACAAAAATGCTGCCCATATGGGTAAGGTGTAGAAGCTTGATTTTACATAGCAGGACCATGGTACATTGTCAATTATTTCCCGAGGTTCAAATATAAAGTAGATTGGCACATTTTCTAAGATGCTTAAGGAAGACACCATTGCTATCAGCACAGCTGCAGTTTTTTCGGTGCAATATTTTGCTCGCAACGTTTGGTAATAAATAGCGACAAATCGATCAAAGGTGAAAGCCACAGTTAGCCAGACAGAGCAATCAATGGAAACAAAAGGAAGGGCGATATTGAAACTACAAATCGGAGTATAGTTCAGGAAAGAATATGGGAAATAAGCATCGTTAATCTGATGCAGAATTACATTAAATATCAGGGCCATTAGACCAGTCGCTGCCATGGCCACCAGGTAACAGGTGATGCATTTGGAGAGACCGCACATTCCACGGGAGAGAATGATGATTGTCACCAAATTAGCTGCAAAAAAGAGGAAATTAAATTACTAACTCTAATTATTCTGAGACCATGATCAGTAAGATTTCTTTGTATGAAATTCATAGAATATTTCTTCTCACTCAAATCTCTGTCTCTCTTGATTTATCCCAATCGAGCGGATGATCCTATTAATTCTGAAAAGATACAGTTCTTTATGGATATACGTCTCTAACTTATTATGAGTTACTTCAAAAGAAAAAACAATGCTGCAGTGAATGACATAGTTGTATTTTCAACTTTCCACCCGACAAAAATGGGCTTTTCCGACTGGCGGCTGCAATTGAATCTGTCATTCACTTCAACAGAAAGGAATGTCCGGCTAATTGCAAACAATTCAAAAGGGCGGCTGATTTACTTATCCCTGTCCATCCATATACATCGTGGGGTAGCATTTCCATCTGACTTTCCTGGTGTAAACAGGCGTTGCGGATCCACTAACAGATAATAGCCGGCGGCGGAATCCCCATCGCCAGTTTTAAGCCAAATGTCGGGTTGAAAACTTTACCCCAGTATCTCCTCATTTCAATATCCTCAATAATCATGCAATGTCGGTTTCAGAGTATTTATCACGATCCTGATTGCAATATTCTATCGCTTAGTCTTCTGGAAGCAGATGAAAATTCCTACCTGGTGTCCTGCCCGTGCTTTAATACATCAAATGACCAGCAAAGGAAGATTTCTGAGTGAAACATTGTTTCATATGCACAATATAATGACAAACATTTTACTATGGATTGAGTCCAACTATGTATCAGCCAAATCGCTTACATCAAAGTTACCGGTTAAATGCTGAGCGGCACGTGGGGTCTGAGCCTGGGCAGAGGGAATTTTCTTATATAACAGTTATTATTAGAAATGTGGAGGCTGGTTTGCCTCAGGTGCAAACATTTAAAGCTCATTTAAAATTTAGTTTATTAATAACGTGCAATATTTATTAATATAAAGCGGGGCTCTGGAAAGAATGACTGTGCTTTGCAAACAGGACCAGGATTGTCTTGGGGGGTAATTCGCGGGCCGCCCATTATCTGCCCGCTCGATATCCAGTTTCTTACACCAATGGAGCTGAATATCGGGAGGGGTGGATAACAGGCAGCCCACGCCATCCAGCCCAATAATTTTTAACCGCAGATAGCTGCGGCTACATGTGTAGCCCTCCTTAAATAATTTCTCAACAATTATCTTAGATGTTTTTCAAGCTGTGTATTTGAATCCATGTGTAACTATTGTCAAAAGCAAAACACTGTGGATGGCGGAAATCTGAAATAAAAGCAGAAAATGCTAGAAATACTCAGCAGCTCAGACAGCTTCTGTGGAGAGAGAAACAGAGTTAACGTTTCAGGTTGAAGACCTTTCGACAACGTAATTATTGTCCCCCATTTGACGACATGAAACGGTTCTTTGGAGTCCAAGCTGAGCTGAATAATGTAAACAGCAATAGCTCTTGTCTCAGATCCAAATCTCAGTCAAGCGTGGAAACGAAAGCTTTGGGCAATGCAGCTTGTACAAACATAGCACTGGAAATCCCTGTGACTGTATATCCTATATAATTACCATCTCCCAGTTTATCTATCGTCCCTTTGTGCTTGATGTTTGACACGGGATTACTCTTTCCTCTAGTTTTCGTAATTAATAAACGTTTTAAAAAAAACTCCCAACAGGTGAATTAAAGTCTATTATTAATTTGAACTATTTATCTCTTGGTTTATTGAAAGGGACAGTAGGACCTGCAAAGACGGTAATTTTCACCTTTACCACATGGATGATAATGTGAAGAACGGACGACCTGCCCATTGTAAACCCCGCCTGACTTCCATCCCATTGTTTAAGGTGGAAATCATCCCTGCATCAGGGGTGTTGTGTCCGCAGCAACTCTAATGAATACAATGACTAGGGAGGGGTTTGCCGATCTCCTGTGGTAAATGCAACTCTTTACACCGTTTCTCCGGATTGCAAAGATCTTTTATCGAAGCTGTGGTCGGATATCGGAAGAAGAACAGCGGGGTTTCTTTTGCAATCAATCTATTTGGGATGGATTGCAATGTTTATCGCCTGGGCATGGCCCGAAAATTAGACCTAATACGCGAGAGTACGCACTGTGTACTCTCGCGTTTTAGGTCTGCAATTGCCGGTTTCCAGCATGCACTGCGCATGCGAGGGAAACCGGCACTTCGTGAACTCAAAAGGGGGCGGTTCCTATGTGAACCGCGTGCGCGCTACAGGCTGCGCGCACGTAGTGCACTTAGTGCTTTGAACGCGCAGGTAAGCATGGAAGATTTTACACATGAAGAAAGGAGGCGGAACACCCTCTTTTAACAAGGTAAGTAGTTAATTAAGTATTATTTTAAAAAAATTTCAACAGGTTTATCTTTTATAGAGACTTTAAAGAAAGGTAAGTTTATTTTTATAACTTTTAAAAAGATTTTAAACTTTTTCAAAAAATTAAATTTTTGTTGAACGTGGTTAATTTATTTAACTATAGTTATTTTATTAATGTGATGGGTTTTTTTTTAATTTAATTGAGGTTTAGCTGTTCTTTTGGGGGTAAGTTGTATTCATAGCTTTGACAGTTCTCCTGTCAAAACTTTGAATGAAAGATGGTGTGCTGCCATTGGCTCTAACTGAATCACGTGATCCCAGAGCTCGCACGAACTAACTGCGTCTGTGGGTCACGCAAGCACTGCACAGCTGCAGCCTTGAAACTAAAGTTCGTGTGGGCCCGGAGGGAAAAGGTAGGCGCGCAGTGAGATACGCGGGGAAGCCTTACCCCCGCAGGAACGCTCCGTGTTTAATTTCTGGGCCAATAGCGCCACTCTACCCCTGGATGGAGAAAGGAAAATCTGTCAGCTATGACCGCAGGTGTTAACAAACCCGCCCGAATTACTGCCATTAACAATGATGGAGGACAATCCGCTGTTTTTTTAATGGAAGACTCTCCTCTGCGGAGGATTTGGCTTTTTGTACTTGACCCAGGTGATGCACAACACCCCGGATGTATAGATTCAAATCTATCCCATGGTTACCGGGGAAATCAGCACTTAGATTTAGAATTACAACAGCGCAGCCGTAGCTGGACGTGCTTTAGTAGCACTTGTCTCATTTTGCTTTGCGGCCTCAGAACACGAACTGACTCTAGCTTAAAGCAACATAATATATCGCACAGTTTCAGAATGAATCAAGCGCTTCGGGTTTCACTATAGAGGCAATTACTGAGTAGTTGCCGCGATCAATGACCTCGCCTGGCACCAACACATACACCCACGGATTTCCATAGTAAGTTGCAGTGTAAAATTCGTTGCTCCAGTCCCTAGTCAGAAAATTAGTGACCATGGACGTAAATTGGTCTTCGATGGTGGTATAAAACTGGCGATAGCGAATTGGCGGACCATTTTGCACAAATTACATTTCCATTGACTTCATCTGCACCGCTCTGTGCTCCACCAAAGTGATTCAAAATGTCCAGGTGGTAAAGACCATAATCTACACTATAGTCTATAGTTATATTATAGTTGCACCCAAAATGTGTTCTCCACGTAAGACATGCCAGATTCAGGGGTAAAATTGGTCTTCGCCAGTCGCCTGAAATGAGCTCATAGCTCACAGGCAGTCTGCTTTACAATGCGCCCGATTTCCCGTTCCGTTGACCTCAATGTAAACGGACATCAGACTGGGTGTAAAATGAGCGACCCATTCGCTCCGACTCCGTCTCACGCTGCTGAGGAAGACCAATTTCAGTGCCTGAGTCTCGGCTTTCAGCATTGTTCACACGCTGCTGGCCAGCTGAATGCGCCAGAAGGGCGCCCGGAGCTGCTCCCGGTTGGGAAGCGCGGGGAATCAATCAGCGCCGGCGCTGATCTGGCAACAGGCGGGAATCAATCCCGGTGAGGCGACAATACGCCAATATTGCGCCAGAGTGTTTTTGTGTGTGCGGGAGGATCTCTTATATTTCTCCTGGATTCACAAATATATATTTAAAAACTCCTTTGCCTTTTCTTGAGCAGCCCCCGTGAATCCTTTTAAGAATTGCTGGTATGGCTACTCGATCCGATACTAATACTTGTACCAGATACAGAACTGCAAGACTGTCTGTCAAGGCCAAGGGTTCTTCACTAAATTGATAAATTTAAATAGTTAGAGTAAAGAGCTTCCACTCCGGTTGGTACATTAACAATATGACAGAAACTTGAAGCCATTTTGAGTGATTTTTTTGATGCCAGTAATTATTGTCTGCAAATAAAACACATCAAAGCAAACAAATAATATCATTACACCGACAGCAGGAACAGTGACACAGTGAAGCACTGTTAAAAATGAGCATTAACTGATGATAAGCGGCTTACCAGGAAGACCAACTATTGCAAGAATAGGATAATAAATGTTCTCTATCTGTATGATCACCGGCTGTCCCATATTCGGAGAGAAGCGACGTTGTCTGTTAGTGTTGTGGACTCGCAGAACTTCTGCTTTCAAAATAAGTTCTTATTTATACCTGAGAGAAACCTCAAGTGACACATGAGCATTACATCATGATTAGCGTTAGTTACATTCATTTGAACAAACAGATTGAGGCGTGTCATATTCACTGCTACTGAGCAGGGATATTTTGCAATGATTTTGCCCGTTGATAGAGGAAGGATTGAAGAAAAAATTTTCGTCATACGTTCGTACATGATCATGAAATTTCTTTAAGACAATTCGATTATTCCCATAGTAGTGATGACATTGGCCTAGAAATTCACGTGGCCAGCTTGCCGCGGGGGTAAGGATCGTGCGCGCTCTTTCCCACTGCGCCTGCCGTTGTGTTTTGGGCCCACAGGAACTTCGGGTCCTGGGCCTCTCCCAAGAGCCGGCGTGCAGTGCTTGCGTGTTCCAGGGGTGCAGTTAGTGCGATGCGACCCCTGGGATCACGTGGGCCATGGAGAGCCAATGGCAGCAGACCATCTTTCATTCATAGATTTGACAGGAGACCTGTCAAATCTGTGAATTGAAATCGGCCCCAAAAGAACAGCTAAACTTAAAATAATTTTTTTAAAAACCATCACATTTATAAAATAACCACTTTAAACAAAAATTAAAATTTTTGAAAAAATTAAAATACTTTTTAAAAGTTATAAAAATAAACTTACCTTTCTTTAAAGTATCTAAAAAAGATAAACCTGTTGAAAAAAAATTAAAATTATACTTAATTAACTACTTACCTTGTTCAAAAGGGGTCTTACGCCTCCTTTTTATTAGCGTAGAATCTTCAATACTTACCCTCCCGTTGAAACCTGAAAAAAAATCTAAGTGTGCTGCGTGCGCGCAGCATCTAGTGCTCACGCGGTTCACCTAGGAACCGCCCACTTCACCATACCGGAAGTTCCGGTTTCCCGCGCATGCGCAATGCATGCCGGAAACCGGCACTTCGGGAATGAATACGGGTGAGTACGGACTGTGTACTCACCCGGGAACGGCCGAATTTTTGGGCCCTTAACTGTGCAGATCATCAGTCTGTGTAAAATTATACATCATATAATCTTGATGGGGTTTTCTTTGTCTTTGTCCGAGACCGTGTTTGAAAATTAATTAAGCAGAAAAGTAAGCAGTTGTGTGGTGAAGAGGACAGCCTGGTTGGAATGTTAATGCACATGACTTGACACTCGATGATGACTGGGGAATATTAAAGAATCTTTTATTTGAAGGGACAAGTATATAAAGACAATAAAACAATGCCTCTAAAACTCTGAAGTCCGTCAACTTCCCACTTTGTTGAATTCAAGAGATTCACTGTTACAAAGTCGGATGGCTTCAGGTCGATCATGGCCAAGGAAAGCTCCTGCTGATTATTAGCTCCCGCCCTCCCTCACCTGATGTATCAGTACTCCTCCATGTTGAAAATCACTTGGAAGAAGCACTGAGGCTAGCAGTTACACAGAATGTACTTTGGGTGAAGGAATTCAATGTCCATCACCAAGAGTGACTCAGTGTCACCACTACTGACCGAGCTGGCCGAGTCCTGAAGGCCATAACTGCCAGGCTGGGCCTGTGACAGGTGGTGAGAGAACCAACACGAGGGAAAAACCCACTTGACCTCGTCCTCACCAATCTACCTGTCACAGATGCATCTGTTCATGACAGTATTGGTAGTGGTGACCACCGCACAATCATTGTGGAGTCGAAGTCCCCTCTTCACACTGAGGACACCCTCCATCGTGTTGTGTGGCACTGCCAACGTGTTAAATAGGATAGATTCAGAACAGTTCTAGCAGCTCAAAACTGGGCATGCATGAGGCGCTGTGGGCCATCTGCAGCACCAGAATTGTATTCCACCTCAATCTGTAACCTCATCATGCGGAGATGCCGGCGTTGGACTGGGGTGGACAAAAATGAGAAGTCGCACAACACCAGGTTATAGTCCAACAGATTTATATAAAATTACAAGCTTTCAGAGCTGTCGCCCCCTTCCTGAGGTAAAGTTACAATGAGTGAATCTACAATATTTCACAGTATATAAACACAGAAACTGCAGAGATACAATCTTTCAGGGAAGGTGTCCTTACATCAAAGGAACACCAAGAGCACAGCCAAGACAATGAGATGTGTCACAGGGTGTCCAACGTGTCAAATCCTGCTGTCTGCAGTTTTTTTGGGGGGTCTGTTTTTTAGTGTTTTTTTTTAAACTGGAAAGGCAGAAAACGATGTCGAGTCACGTACTGTAGCGTGACATGAACCCGATACCCCTATTGAGGCCGTCCTCATGGGTGCAGAACTTGGCTATCAGTTTTTGCTCGATGATTTTGCGTTGTCGTGTGTCTCGAAGGCCGCCTTGGAGAACGCTAACCTGCAGAACGTGACTCGACATCGTTGTCTGACTTTCCAGTTTTAAAAAAAAACACAAAAAAACAAACACAAAAAAAACTGCAGACAGCAGGATTTGACAAGTTGGACCCCCTGTTACACATCTCATTGTCTTGGCTGTGCTCTTGGTGTGTCTTTGATGTAAGGACACCTTCCCTGAAAGATTGTATCTCTGCAGTTTCTGTGTTTATATACTGTGAAATATTGTAGATTCACTCATTGTAACTTTACCTGAGGAAGGGGCGACAGCTCCGAAAGCTTGTAATTTTAAATAAATCTGTTGGACTATAACCTGGTGTTGTGCGACTTCTCATTTTTGTAACCTCATGGGCAGGTATATATTTCACTCTACAATTATCATCAAGCCAGGAGACCAACCCTGCTTCAATGAAGTGTGCAGAAGAGCATGCCAGGAGCAGCACTAGGCGTACCTAAAAATGAGATGCCAAATTGTGGCAGTTGCAACACAGACTACATGCATGCTAAACAGCGGAAGCAGCGGGCTATACACAGGGCTAACCGATCCCACAATCAACGGACCAGAAGAAAGCTCTGCAGTCCTGCCACATCCAGTCGTGAATGGTGGTGGGCAATTAAACAAATAATGGGAGAGGAGCTTCCCAGAAGTTCCCCATCCTCAATGATTGCAATGTATCGTGTAATACTGTAATAATCTTAATCGACACTTAGTATTCAATCCTGTCTTTTGAAGACGTGAGTGCAAAAGACAAGGCTGAAGCGTTTGCAACCATCTTCAGCCAGAATTGTCGAGTGGAAGATTCATCTCGGTCTCCTATTGATATCCGCACCTTCAAAGAAGACAGTCTTCAGCGAATTCGATTCACTCCACGTGATATCAATAAGCAGCTGAGTGTACTGAATACAGCAAAGGCTATGGGCCCCGACAACATCTCGCTATCCTGCTATTCTCTGGAACTAGCCGTGCCTCTAGCCGAGCAGTTCCAGTACAGCTACATCACTGGCATGTACCCGACAATGTGGAAAACTGCCCGGGTATGTTCTATCCACTAAAAGCAGGACAATCCAATGCGGCCAATTACCGCCCATTCGGTCTACTCTCAATCATCAGCAAAGTGATGGAAAGTTTCGTCAAAAGTGCTAACAAGCAGCACTTACTCACCAATAACCTGCTCACCCATGCTCAGTTTGGGTTCCGCCTCGACCAATCAGTTCCAAACTTCATTACAGGCTTGGTTCAACATGAGCAAAGGAGCTAAAATCAACAGGCGGTAAATGTAACAGCAAACTACAGCTGCAGCAATCATAACGGCCTGCTCAATGTGGGATGGCCTCAGGGAACCAGTCTGCAGGTAATATCGCCCTTATATGGTGCTGGTGACAAGAAGGATCGCGTTTGGGGCAATTGTTGCGGATAATGGGAGTCCTGTTAACTTTGGGTGATAATGTAAAATGGGTGATATCGAACTGTCCGCTAATTATAGGTCCTGCCCTATTTTTACTTCCATCACTTGAATGGAAAGGGAAATCAGGCCTGGCGTATAATGGGCGGTGAATCCCATATCGCTCAATTTACACTGCGGTCCAAAGTTAAAGCTACCGCACAATGCACGGGGTTTCCACCCGCGCTTTCACTATTTAAAGACTATCAGATGCCTCACAGGAGGTAGTAGAGGCGGAGCCCATTACTGCTCCATTTTACCGAGTCTTTAGCACAAAAGGGACTCCAATTCAGAATAAAATCCAGCTTCCTGGGGTCAGTTTATCTTTGGCCTCAATGAAATTAAGCTTCGGGAGGAGTGTATAACGGGCGGTCCATCCGATATCATTCCTTTTACACTGGCGCCGAAAGTCAAACCCGAACCCTTGTGCCTCGACCAAGTGTTAGAATCCCACCGTGAACGGGTAAGGCCGAGCTCGCAGTTTTTATTCTTTTCAGGATAGATGAGAAAAAACAGTTTGCCGATGACTCCCCAGTGTGGGCCATTACACTGCAGCAAACTCGGAAGCTGTATATGTGTGTAATATACTCCCTGTGCACCGCCGATGCAGCGCCAGCAATCCGTGTCTCATCACTGGTTCCTTTAACAATCGCCCCAGGTTGTTTTTAGATTTGACAGCAGCATTCCAAGAGAACCAACTGCTGAAAATTGATTAAAGTGATAATACAAGTCATATCGGAATACCTACCTTTCTGCTAATTACAATGTACAATATTTAATAGAGCGCAAATCTGGTACATTTCATGAATCCCGCTGCCGAGGTGTGGAGCGGAATGATTCTCGGGCTATGTGTAGATGCCCTACAAACCAGTTTGAAATATTTTGATACCATATTAGACCAGAACAACGTCCCACTCAGAAACTTAACTGATAAGCGTCAGCACCAGGATACCACACTGCGAGAAGTTTCAATGGGCCGTATTTTCCGACCCCACGCCCGTAGGGGCCTGGCAAGTGCCGGTTTCAGGCATGCGAAGCGCATGCGCTGAAAACCGGCACTTCCGATCTGTTAAGAATTCTCTTGGAGATCCTGCGCCTGGCCTGGAGAAGGGTCTCTGCGGGTAGAGAGATCCGCTTTCTGCAGAACCTCCGCCCACTGAAAACCTTTAAACATCTTACGCCTGCAGAAGACCTGCTTTTACCAGCGAAAGAGTTTAATAAAGTAAAACAATAAAAAAATCATTCATTTTTAAGTTAAAAATAATTTTAAAAATGTTAAGTTTATTTTTAGGCCAGTAGAAAACTTTCATTATTTTTTTCCAAAAATGTAATTTAATGTAACTTTACCTAATTTTAAATATGTGATTTAAAAAAAATGCATTTAATGTTTATTCTGTTTTTTAAGGTGATCCCCATTCATACCTTTGACAGATCTCGGCGGAGAGACCTATCAAAAATATGAAGGGGGATTCTCTTCTTTCATTGGTTCGCCATGGCCCTCGTGATCCCAGGGACACTAACGAACCGCATGCGCCCCAGGGATACCTGGGCCACTGCGCATTTCGTAGAGGAGAGGCCCAAAAGCGGAAGTATCGGGACCTCCGGTTACTGCCCACCAACTGCCCAGCAATTACATCTGAAAATATCCTGGTTAGTGAAAGCAGGCACAGGAGTCTGTTTTACATCTTAAAAGACGTCGGGCCTGAATTTGCGATCGGAGGCTTCGCGCGGGATGCACCGATCATCAACTTTTCTACGCATTTACCTGGATGTCCAGGAGATACGGAGGCTTGTGATCCTGGGCCTCTCCTGGTAGAGATGCGAAGAAGCCAACGTATCCCAGGGGCTCATGCGGTTCGAAAGCGCCCCTGGGATCATCTGGGCCATCCCAACCAATGAAAGAAGGGAATCCCCATTCATACTTCTAACAGTTCGGTACGTACTGAACTGTCATAAGTATGAATGGGGATGACTTAAAAAATACACGAACGCGGGAAATAAATTTTTTAAAATACTTATATAAAATTAAATAAAATGCCATATAATTAAATATTTTACACAAAAATTGAATTTTTTTTAAAGAAATTATCTGTTTTAACGGGGCTAAAAATAAACTTACCTTATTGGACAAGGTTTTTAATGTATAAGTGAGCGATAACATTTTATTTTTCTATTTTTTGAAACTCTTATGCTTATACCAGGCGTAAGAATTCCACGGCCTTTCAGCGGGTGGAAGTTGGGCAAATAGCGCGACTCTCCACCCGCAGAGTCCCATCTCCCCAGGACGCGGAAAATCTGATTCTTGACACATCGCAAGTGCCGGGTTTTAGCGCATGTCTAAATCCGGCACTTGCGCTGCCCCTACGGGCGCGCGCACACATCGTTCGCACCCGTGGGTGTCGCAAAATACGGCCCGATATATGTGTGTATATATTGTCGGTCGAGTTTAATTTTAATTAATTGGAAAGTGAATATGAAATTGAAATAAAGTGAACATCTATCAGATTTCAGTGACAATTCTGTCCTTTCAGCTAAAACATGAACAACATAACAAGCAATATAATGCATCGATAACAAGAACATTGATTTATCTATTCACAGTCTAAATGAGGTCTGAATAATATATTTTAAGCCTGAAAGTTTACATTGAATATATGGCTGGGAATCTCTATCTGAAGTTCAACAACATTACTTATACCAGTGTTAGATCTTTACTGAGTATCAGAACAGGAAGCTGTATAAATAGCGACTACTAAATTGTGAGTTTGAATGAAGAAATACAGCAAAATGCTGATAAACGAAACAAGTCCAAGTGACATTTTAAGTAAAAGAAAAGTTTCTAAAAGTTTTTAAGATGTAATTTCGATGGAAGAGGCAGAAAGCAGTTTATGTGGGCGTGGCTTAGTCTTTACACGTTTTGTGGGCGTATCTTCCGTTACGCACAGGCTGCACGTTGCTCACCTGCCCTTTGTGATGTCATACGCTGCGCACAGCTCTGCTGCGCCGAAAGCAAGTTTCCGTTCTGGGCCTACCACAAGGTAAGTTTGTACTCCGAGCTCCGCCACCGATCGCAATGTTGGAGCCAATATATTCCTTTGAGGCTACACAGGCAACAAAGGATGTGGCGTGGTTGGATAAATAGTTCGGCATCCTCAGGATTCCCACGTCTAGGTGGCAAAGAGAGTGAATGATTTGAGTGAAGGGAAAATCAGCGTTAATGATTACACTTTTTTTTGATCGGATTGCTTTTGATGTCCATAATCGTGATTTATTTATCCATTCTCGCACTTGCAGCCAACTTGGTGATAATTGTGATTCTATCGCGTGGAAAGTGCGGCCTCTCCGAATGCATCACTATTTATCTGGTGGCCGTGGCAGCAGACGATCTACTTACTGGTCCTGATATTGGCGAGGTCCTGTATGAGATGAAAGCAAGTTATTTCTCGAAATCATTCCTGAAGTACACTCCGGTCTGCAGTCTGAATTTCTTCCTGATTTTTTCTTCTCCTGAATGTGCTGTCTGGTTAACTGTCGCTTTCACCTTTGATCAATTTGTCGCCATTTGTTGCCAAAGAATAAGAACCCAATATTACACCGGAAAAACTGCGGCAGTGGTTGTAGCAACGATATGGGGGCTATGCATTTTGGAAAATTTCCTAATGTACTTTAGTTTACAATCACGCGCAATAATTGACAATATACCGTGAGTCTGTGAACCACCTTAAACATTCACTCCCTCCACCACCGGCGTACCGTGGCTGCAGTGTGTACCATTTATAAGATGCACTGCAGCAACTCGCTAAGGCTTCTTCGGCAGCACCTCCGAAACCCGCGACCTCTTCCACCTAGAAGGACAAGGGCAGCAGGCGGGTGGGAACACCACCACCTCTACGTTCCCCTCCAAGTCACTCACCATCCTGACTTAGAAGTATATCTCTGATCCTTCATCGTCGCTGGGTCAAAATCCTGGAACTCCCTCCCTAACAGCACTGTGGGAGTTCCTTCACCACACGGATCGTAGCGGTTCAAGAATGCGTCTCAACACCACCTTCTCCAGGGCAATTAGGGATGGGCAATAAATGCTGGCCTTGCCAGCGACGCCCACATTCCATAACACGATTAAAAAAAATCAAACCTCTATACTCTACCTGTATGGATCACATTCTTATGGCTTGACATAGTTTTAATGCCTTTAATTCATTTTCTTTTGATTCTGATATTCAATGGTCTGATCATCAGGCAAATTCTACTGACAAGTAGAATCAGGAGGGGTCTCCGGAGCAGCGACAGTGAGCCAGAAATGGACAAACGAAGGAAATCCATCGTTTTACTGCTGACCAAATCTAGCAGTTTTATCCTGTTATGGATGGTAAGTTTTATTCAATATATATATGTGTAAATTATTGTTATTTAATATTTGCACACAGATTACAGTACAGTATTCCTTTCAGTATCATGGAACAAACTGGATATATGCTGCAACATTTGAGTTTCTGCACAAATACCATTATTTATGCAGTGTCCCAGACTAAATTCAGAGAGGAGTTAAAGAATCTGTTTAATTATCCCTTGTCTCTAATTATTAGGTTAGGGAAATAATTGAAAAGTCTGCGCAGAATTTTCATTGACCCGTGGAGGCGGGTTTGCAGGCGTGTGGGGGGTTTAAATTGCGAAAACTGGTGGGCGGGCACAAGCCCGCCTCCACCCGGCCTCCACGCAATTTTCATTACATCGTGTCTGCTGGTCCCGACTCCGTCCCGCCTCCAAGAGGTGGGATAGGCCGATAAGGCCCTTAAAAAGCACTAAATTGCCTCTTTAATGCCATTTTGAAAGGGCTTTGTGATTTTAAATATTTTTCCACGTGAAGCACGCCTGTGCTGAACACGAATGTGAAACCTGGCGGTAGCACATTTGGATTGCTGACTATCAGCTGCAGCTCAACCATGAAATAGGATATGTTATCAGCCATCATTTGCAGTTGGCAGGACTTTGTTGTCTGAGGTCTGGGGGAACTTTTATCTGGCATAACCACAGCTGTGGAAGTTTGGAGCCTGACACCCTCCTGGGAAACCCCGCTCGCCACCTTGACTGAGCGCTTCCTCAACTGTGGCATATACCAGAAGCATGGGAACCATTTATTTCCTTTCCTCCTGGACATCAGATTGGGACGAAGACTAGCCGTGGCAGCAGCAGAACCATGAACAACAGCACCACCAGCAGCAGCAGCATCAACAGGCGTGCCAAGCTGCTCCTCACCCACCTGAAGCTGCACAGGCCAGAAGGCGCCAGCGCGCGACCACATTGCTGCCTGAGATGCAAGGGACGCACTTGACCAGATGTGCTTAGCCTGCACAATCAAACACTTTTGCCTCGCACCTTCTTATCAGGCCATCGACAATGGCCAGGAACCTGCGGATTCCGATCACTCTGACCACCATACTGACAATTGCAAGTCATCCCAAGCCCTCAATGTGGAAGTCCCATTTGCGAAAGGAGAGACGCCACAGCTTCAGCAGTTTTGCAGCAGAATTTTTAATCACACCAAGTAAGTGCTGGCATTTCAAGATTAAACACAACATTACACCCAAGTAACTACCCTTGTGACTTCTTGTGCATTATTTTTATTTCACGCGTGCTCCTACGTGCTGCTTCCCCTGTGGCTTCAGCAGATGTGAAGGCCCCCTGGTCACTTTCTTGCTGCTCCTGCCTCGACACCTTTGGCGGGCGTCCTCTGGGGTTGCGAGCCTGTGAGGGCTCGGCAACAGTCTGCTGCTCCTGCAGCTGTGCAGGGGTTGAGACGCCGATCTCAATTGAGTGAGGACTCTGGTGGGGCTCTGACCGAGAGTTTTGCAGTGGCTTGGTCGTGTGAACGCTTGGAGAGGAGCCCCCGCTTCCTTGTTGTCTGCCACCAACATCCCTCTCATGGGGCAGCCCCACCTAAGCGCTGGCAAGTAGATTGAGAGCACCTTGCTGCACATCAGAGGGGCCATGGGGACCCGTATCTGCATTGGAAGTCCTACTCAGAAGGACTTCCATGAAGGTCTGGTTTCTGTGTTCAATAGATGACCATCGCTCCTCAAGAGATGCCAGTCTATTCTGAACAATGACCATGTTTTCTCCACTCTGGCGACTTATCTCCTCCATAGCCGTAGCCATCCTCTCCTCTACTGTAGCCATCCTTTCCACTGAGGTTGCCATCCTTTCCGTGGTGATGCGTTTATGCGCCAATGACTCCACAAAATTTCTGCTCATGTTAGCTATGGACTCCTCCATTCGCTCCACACTCGAAGCGACCCTGGAGACAAAATCTGCCAGAGACTCCTGCATCTGTTCCTGGAGTTCCAGCACCGCTGATCTTATGGATGGATCCAGAGGCAGAGGGTCGACAAGCAGCTGAGCCGAGCTAGGAGAGTCCTGCACCCTCCGACTAGAAATCTCCACTGCTGTCCCTGTCTCCACTATCTGCTGATGCTCACTTGTGAGCTGTGATACACCAGGTGACAACACGACTCTATCTCGCGATGTTCCCTCCGAGGTGTGAGTGTCTGCGCTGGTGCTGGGTGCGCTGAATTCTGCTGACGCGGCGACCTCAGAGGTTGCAGCTCTGAGGAGTCGTGAGGCTCATGCTCTTCCTCCTGGATGGTGGGGATGGGTGCTCGCGATTGTCCTGGGGGGGGAGTAAAGGAAAGTGTCAGATATGTGAGTCCAAGGTTACATGCACATTGCATATTGCAGATGATCAGAAGTCAGTCTAATGGAGCATCAGAATCCTTATCAGTGACTCATGAAATGTCAATGAGACAGTTGATGAACTATTCTGTCTCCAGCTTGCTCTGATGCACCCGTCTATCCATCCCCCACTTGCGCATGCTCCTCCACTCCCATGATCTCCAGGACCGCCTCCACCCAGGGGATGAGCTGGGCTACTGAGGGTGGCTCTCCTCCTGTCCTCGCTCTTTCCCTCTTATTGTGAGCTTTATTTTCCTGCAATGAGGGAGACAAGTGGAGTTTGAGTGAGAATGAAGGAGTGAGTGTAGAGAATCTATATCATTGATGGTTAGAAGGAGACAAATTCGGAGTGAGGTGGCAAGATCATGGGCCATCCCTGTGTGTTGTAAGTTGTTTTCATCGCAACACAGCGATAGGGAGTGTGAGGGCTGCATAGTCGAATAGTTCGGTGAATGTGACCATACAGAGAGAGGGAATGGGTAAGGGTGCAGTGATGTCAGTGTCAAGTGGGATGTGGAGGAAGAGGTTGTCAAAGCTGAATGCTGGAAAGGAGAGACAATGGGGATCAGAATGATGGTGATGTGAAATTCATACTCACTTTTCCAGTGCGCAGCAGGTCATGAAACCTCTTCCTGCACTGAAGCCAGGTTCTGCGGGTTATGGACAATGAGCTGACCTCCTCTGCCACCTGGATCCACACAGCCTTGGTTTGATGGGAAGGCTTCTTCCTCTCTGAAGAAGGGGACAGCACCTCCTTATTAGCTCTGGCTCCCTCAATTAAAGCTTGCAGGGCGACGTCATCAGATCGAGGTGCAGACCTACGTCTCTGGCTGGCCATTCTTCCTGCAGGTGCCTCAAACATGCAAAGGCAAAAGCTTGGCAGTCTGCAGAGGAAGCAAGGCTTGTTGCAGACCTTACATGCTGCAGCAATGAAGACGTCATCGAAAGCGACTTTCAGACTGGAAAAACTCACTGGCCATGGGTTCCCACACGTTGGAACTCAATTGGCCAATTATGTTAAAATCGCTTCAACCTCCCACATCGATTTAGATTCGGTTGGCCAACACGAAATGCGGATTACACGGCACCAGCCCGCCCCTGAATCAAAATCCAGCCCACCAGAGCTGACTACAAAGAATTGAGACTCGTTTCCATCTTAATTATTCAACACGGGCAGCAGCCGATCAGCCGCCTGTTATTCGCCCAACACGATGTTATTTTCGGTATAGTTTAATGGAGAGGAAAGTCGGGAGGGTGTGTAATGAGCGGCCGACCTGCTGCCGCCTGTTTTGCGCCGCAGCTGAAGGTGAATTTCACCCCCGGTCGATAGAACTTTCACCTCTGGCGGGAGCGAGGTCAATGGCCTTTATAGACAACAGGTGATCCAATTCTCCCCATTTTGCTCCACGCCTAAGTGGAGAGTTCCCTGCAAAAGGTTTCCTAAATCCCTTTTTAGTTGTGTGATATTGTAACTTTCAACTTGACTCTGGCGAAGATTTTCATCTTGCCGCAGGGGCCTGAAACCGATGTTGCAGATTGTCCACCGGTGATAGAAACCGTCTTATTCTCATTCCCATTGTAACCACTGTGTTAGCAGCAGAGTATGACACTGGCTTCGCTCCCTTCAGTTACAGAGGGAGAAGTGGCCTCGGGATTTGCTCCGGACCACTGTGTTGGCGATGCTGCTGGTGAAATGTGAGTGTGTGGACAGGATGGGGCTCGGCTGTGTTTCCAGTAATTGAACAGTGTTTGCAGTCACTGTTTCTACTCACAAGTGGAGAGTGTCTACCTGAGGCCAATGTTGGAGTCAATTGTAGTAATTAGGAAGGTATAAATAATAACAAAACATGTTTTTAAATCCCTGGTGTGCCTTTATTCCGTACCGCCTTTATGTAATGTCTAAAGCGCCAGTTTGCGCAATTGTAGATGAGATTTGACAATGTTCCTTCAATGTTAAACAAGTGAGTAATATTTTGATAAAGTGACTGAAATATAAGTCAGGGGTGAAATGTTTATGCAAATTGAGTTGTTTCAGTAATAAAGCAATTGCACTTAGATGAATACATAGAAAGACATATATCCAAATTTGCCGACGACACAAAGATAGGTGAAATTGTTTGCATTGTAGATGGAAGCATAAAATTACAAAGGGATATCGACAGATTAAGTGAAAGGGCAAAACTGTGGCAAATGGATTTTATTGTAGGTAAATGTGAGGTCATTCACTTTTGACCTAAAACGGATAGATCAGGGTAATTTCTAAATAGTGAATGCTACAAACAGTGGAGGTCCAAAGAGACTTTGGCGTCCAGGTACGTAGATCATTAAAATGTCATCAACAGTTACAGACAATAATCTAAAAGACTAATGGGATGCTGGCCTTTATACCTAGAGGACTAAAATACAAGGGGTAGAAGTTATGCTGCAGCTATACAAAACCCCAGTTAGACCACACCTGGAGTACTGTGAGCAGTTCTGGGCAACACACCTTAGGAAGCACTTATTGGCCTTGCAGTGAGTGCAGTATAGGTTTACCAAAATGATACCCGGACTTCAAAGGTTAAGTTACGAGGAGAGATTACACAAATTAGGTTTGTATTCCCTAGAATTTAGAAGGTTAAGAGATGATCTGATCGAAGTTTTCAAGGTATTAAGTGATACAGATAGGGTATATGGAGAAAAACTATTTCCACTGGTTGGGAATTCTAGGACTAGGGGGCATAATCTAAAAAATAGAGCCAGATCTTTCAGCAGTGAAATTAGGAAACACTTCTACACACAAAGGCTGGTAGAAGTTTGGAACACTGTGCCGCAAACGGCAATTGATGCAAGAGTAATTGTTAATATTAAATCGTAGCTTGATAGCTTTCTGTTAACCACAGGTATTAAGAGATATGGGTCAAAGGTGGGTATATGGAGTTAGGTCACAGATCAGCCAGGAACTCATTGAATGGCGGAGTAGGCTCGAGGGGCTAAATGGCCTCCTCCAATTCCTATGTTCATATGTTCCTAGGATTCACGATGATTATTTCAGTGTGTTCTTGGATCCAATGCAAGACTCGCGTTTGACCCTCTCAGGTTCTGGTTAAACACCGTTGTAATCTAGGGAGTGAAATCCATATGTTAGACAATCCCGAGATGAAGGTGCAGAGCACAGTACAGAGAATGAAGTGACTTGTTCATTCTCTTTTCATGGTTCTTCCCCTTATAGGTAGCTCAGAGGCAGTTAGTTTAGTGCACAGGAGTAGCGGGCCTAAAGGGCGGTCGATTCTCACTCCCTTCCCCTGGAGGCCGGTAGCCTTATCGTTCCGTTAATGTTATGCAGGGTCCAGTCAGTTCCACAGGCGATGAAACCGGAGAGACCTGTTTGCCCTCCGGACTGCCCGGCTGCCAAGTCGCTGTCGCCCAATTTGCCTCCAAGTTGCTCTCTCCCATTTAGTTGCCAAGTCGCTCTCTCCTGTTTTGCTGCCAAGTCGCTATCGCTCAATTTGCTACCAAGTGGCTCTCTCCCATTTTGCTGCCAGGGCACTCTCTCCCGATTTGAACTACCGCGCAAGACAAATTTATACTCGATGGAGGTCATTTTAATTGTTGGCGTTAATGTAAAATGGACGATATCGGTTCGGGCATCTGTTATACACCTCTCCCGATTGTCCTTTCCTTGAGATCAATGGGAAGGAAAGTTGGGAGAGTTGTGTAACGGGTCGCTGATCCGATGACGCCTGTTTTACAATATCTCCTAATCAGAAAATGACACCCAATGACTCTCTTCCCTGTCCTGCCCCTATGAAGGTGCAATGACCACAGTAGGGACGGACATCATTTGCCTTAATGGGGCACTCCGGGAAATGAAATCTGACGGAAGGTGTTTAACACCTGGAAGTTCCAGTCTGCTTTGTGATCTTCTGATTATATTTCCACCTTTTATCTTAATGCCACTCGGAAACCATTTACATCACAACATTAGATTTGGTGCGAAGGGATATTCTGGAGGAGGCAGTCTCCCTCTACTTCACCTGGTAGTCAGGTGAGGTCCTGAGTCTGGATTTACACTAAAACATCTGGCGTTAAGCCAAACCATCCCTCAGGGATCCTCAGGCTGCAGTGTGAATGTGGCCTGTCGGAAGAGAAAGTACTCGCTACAATACTGAATCAGGAAGGTTATTAAACTTGCATTGTCACTGAGACAATTAATGTGGATCTGTGCCCTGTCAGCCCCCTTTCATTCACCACTAGGAGTTAAGGTTCGCCTTTAAAACATTCCAGAGGAAATGACCCTTTCCATGGACTGTGATGCTGACCTCCTTTCTTAAACCTGGGTTTTTTTGATTTGCAGGAGTTGGCGGTGCTGTTTAAGGAAGTATTTGAAATGTCTGCCTTGTTCTGAAAAGACACATGTTCAGAGAGAACGCTTGTAATAATACGATGGTATTGGTAATAAAGGTTATTAGCATGTATGCTTCCATCTTAACATACCAATCAAACATAAATTCATGTTGATGCTGATGGTGTTACCATGGGGAAAGTTTTCATGTGTGGGCCACCTGTTACAAAACTTAATGGGGTGAAATTGGGCTCAGGCGGTAGCGCCAAATGGCGATAGCGAATCACCAGCCACTTACACACCTACCCCATGGGCTTTTCTATTGACTTCAATGAAATGGCAGCCGATTCACTAGTGGCTATTTTGTGTTATCGCCCAATTTCACCCCTTAAATTTGTTCATAAAGAACTGGATTTTAATTTCACTACACTTGGGGCACATGCATATCGAATAAAGTAGAAGTTACAACATGGAAAGAGATCCTTTGGCCGAACCAGTGCGTATCGGCATTTACTCTACACACCAGTAAATATTACTAATCACATTTACCCATCCTGTTCTCATATCCCTTCAACCCCTTTTCCCTTTGTCCACCTTCTCAATCTAATCTTAAATGTTGCCATAGTTTCTGCCTCAACATCTATCACTAGAAGTGGATTCCACAGCCTCACAACGCACTGTGAAAAGAATCGTCTCCTGCCCTCTGTTCTAAATCTCTAACATTTAACCTGGTATCTATAATCCCTCATTCTTGACCCTCAACTACTGGAAACAGTATGCTTCTATCTACCCTGAGCCATCCTTCCATCATTTTAAACACTTGTATTATATCACCCGTAATATGCGTTTTTTCTAATAAAAATGCGCATTTTCCAAGTCTTTCCTTGTATTTTTGTTTCCTTCTATCGGGCAGCATCCTAGTGAATCCACCTTGTAGCTTCTCTGAAGCTCAATATCCCCCCTATCGCGTGAAATTCTATACTGCACACAGTGTTCTAACTCCGATTTTAAGGTTTTATAGAGGCTCATATTTACTTCTTGGCTGTTATGTTCTGTACCTCGTGTGATTAAACTTAGAGTTCCATTAGTAACTTTCCCTCGATAAAATTCCAGTTGTTCTTACAGAAGTTAACAAATTAACCAATTTAATCCCACTCCAGTAAAATCTAGACTGACACACCAGTGCAGTGCTGAGGGACAGCTGCACTGTCGGTGGTACCATCTTTAGATGGGACGTTAAATCGAGACCCAATCTGCCCTCTCAGGTGGATGTAAAAGATCCCTGTGCGCAACTTGGCTGCCGCGTTTCATACATTACAACAGTGACTACACTTATAAAGAAAGCACTTCATTGGTTGTAAAGCGCTTTGGGACGTCCTGAGGTCCCCCAGCTGTCGCAACCTCCATTCTTGCTGCAGATTCTTGCTTTCTGGGCAAAGCCCAGCGTCCCCACCTTCCCTGCCTGCAGCTCCCAGTGCACTTCGGCCCATTCCCGCCTCAGGAGCCCAGCCTCAGACTCACCCTTACCGCCAGGCGGCATTATTTTCACTCTTCCCCCTACTGCACTGCATTTTAATGACCTTTCCTCACAACACATCCCCTCTCCTCCTCTATTATCCCAAAGTGACCCGTCACCTCCTTCCCCACCTGAACAAAGAGACAAGAGAAACAAAAACACACTGAAACTGCGAGGGAAATAGTTCAGCACAGAGCAAAAGTTCCAGCTCAGAAACCGAGCAACTCCATCACCACAGTGAAAGGGAAAAACAATGAGAAAGCAGAAACAAAGTGTGAAGCAACAGCAAGTCGGGCAAATAAAGAGTCTGATGTCTGAGAGTGGGTGGTGAATGTAGATTAATCCATTCTCTAACCCAGATAGACTGTGAAAAGGGATTCATTTGTTATCTAACTCTGAGGCCGTGCGGTGTGTGTGGGGTGTTGGTGCAGAGTGGAGATAAACAGTAAGAAGCAATGGGAAAGATATAGAGAGAAAGCAAGTGTGTGAGAAGCACACAAGGAGGGGTGGGTGCAGATTATGGAAGAGTCAGAAGATAACTGAAATGGACTAAAAGAGAGAGAAAGAATGAGGAACAGTCACAGACAGTCTGCAGTATAGAGATAACAAAAGTGTTGTCTGATGTATAAAGAAAAAGAGAGAAAGAGCAAGACAGGTGTGGGTGATTGTTGCTATTATTGATGGATTGTTCTGTATCGCTGCTCATGTCCTTACCCCAGGAGACTGTCTTCCCACCCGGCAAGCTGCTGTGCTCAATATGACAGGAGTATTGTTTCCCATCATACGGATCAAATTCAAGGGTTGTTGTTAGTTGATACGTCCCATCTTCATTGGGTAATAAGCCAGTAGATTTGGTCTCGGGGGCATGTTCTCCATTCTTCAACCAGGTCACATTGATGGAATGTGGGTAAAATCCAGTCGCAATGCACTGGAGAAACCAACGATCAGCAGCCCTGGCAATAACTGAGACTTCAGGGGAAACTACATGATAGAACGACAGTTATTTTCAAATTCAATAAAAGGCGCACTTTTCACAATAGACTGAATGAAATCATTTTAATTTGTGTTACTAGTGTAAAACAGGTGATATCGGATCGGCCTGTTAAAGCAGAATGGGGAGTGTATAACGGAAGCTGATCCAATATCGCCAGTTCTACACTGTCACCAAACTTTAAAATTACCCCCGGGTTGTTCTGAACTTACCTTTTCTGGTGAGTGATGCATTTCCAAGTGAATAGTATGTCCTCCATAAATCCACACAGTCCTTTTCTAACAAGCTCTTGAAATAAAGGTTCATCTTTGTTTCCTTATCGCATTTCACTTTGAAGGTCTGAGCTACTGGATCATGTACAGTCCAAACCAATTTGTCTTTATCAAAACTAAATGCGTATCTTCCATCATAAGCAAACTTCACAATCCCTACACTAGGATTGGCATCATTCAGTTCACAGCCAAACAGTCCTTGAATGTAATGAGTACCTAGAACAGTAATTGAATCCATCAATAGCTACATAATTATCTCATCTATTCACACCAAACATGAGAATTTCAGTTATTTTTTAGTCACTCTTTCCAGATAGAAATGGCGTTTAGTGTCTAAAACAAGGTTCATCACACAGCGACATATAATTTACAGCACAAAAAGAGAACAATTGGCACCAAAGGTAAACGGCAGCTGCCTGCTGTAATATTCTTGCTATATTAGGTGCTCAGAACTGCATGAAAAAACCCAACAGTGGCCTAATCAATGTCTTCTGTAACTCAACATCAAGTCCCTGATGTTATACTCAATGCCCATTGAACAAAATACCGACGAGGTGAAATTGGTCTTTCCCAGTAGTGCGAAATGGACTCATATCGAATCAGCACCAGTTTTACACTCCAATATTGTTCTTCTATTAACTTCAAAGATGTAAAATGACTGTCAATTCACCATGGCCCCAATGGAAGGGAAGATTGTGCGGAGTGTGTAATGGGTGACCGATCCAATATCGCTCATTTTGCACTGTCAGCAAAAGTTAAAATTACCCCTCACATATGTAACACCACAGGAAATTGAGTAAAAAAATTTAAAATCTTACATCTGTGTGCAGTTCCTGTCCACAAAAGCATACTTCCTGTTATCATGTTTCTATTACATTTGTGTTAACAATTCCCTTTATAAATTACTATGTACACCTTTATAATGGAAGCTGCCAGCGTAAGCTCGTCATGCTGTAATTACAGCCTCCCACCGGTGGTGGCACTTTCGGACTTAGCTTTGCATTTCCCAGAGAAACTGCTGTGCTCCAACCAATTCTACGTCTCCGCTTCCCAAATTGAATAAATGTTGGTATTTAACTGTAAATCTACCTATATTATATTAGAAATGTTATGTACTACCTGTCCACACATGGTATAGATTTGCGTATAGATTTGGTCCCCTTATTTAAAGAGGGATATACTTGCATTGGAGGCAGTTCAGAGAAGGTTCACTAGGTTGATTCCTGGGATGGAAATGTTGTCGTATGAGGAAAGGTTGAGCAGTTTGGGACTATACTCATTGGAGTTTAAAAGAATGTCAGGTGATCTTATTGTAACATATAAGATTTTCAGGGAGTTGGACAGGGTTGATGCTGAGAGGATGTTTCCCCTCGTCAGGGCATCTCGAACTAGGGGACACAGTCTCAGAATAAGGGGTCGCCCATTTAAGATGGAGATGAGGAGGAGTTTCTTCTCTCAGAGGGTCGTGAGTCTTTGAAATTCTTTACCCCAGAGAGCATTGGAAGCTGAGTCATTGAATATATTCAAGGCTGAGATAGACAGATTTTGAGCAACAGGGGAGTCAAGGATTACGGGGAGAGGGCAGGAAAGCGTAGTTGAGGCCAAAATCGGATCAACCATGATCTCATTAAATGGCAGAGCAGGCTCGAGGGGCCGAATAGCCTGTTCCTGCTCCAATTTCTTATTTTCTTAAGTTCTTACTTCCTCTTGTCACATTTTTATCAACCTTTTGCCATTATCAATTCCTCTGAATTCATGTTCAAAAACATGAAGGTGTTGGATAGAGTGAATATGGAGAGAGTTCGCTAACCAGAGGACACAGCTTTAAGGTAATTAGAAAAAGTACCAGACGTGATATGAGCATTTATTTTATGCGGTGAGTTGTTGTGATCTGTAATGCATTACCTGAGAGGGTGCTGGAAGCAGATTCAATAGTGACTTTCAAAAGGGAATTGGACAAATACTTGAAAGGGAAACGTTGCAGGGCTATGGAGAAAGTGAAGGGGAGTGGATCTAATTGGATAGCTTTCAAAGAACCGGCACAGGCACGATGGGCCGAATGACCTCTTTCTGTGCTGTATTATTCTATGATTCTACATGTCAACATTTGAAATGGGAGTTGCCGATGTAAAGTCAGCATGTTGCAATTGCACCCTCGGTCCAGTGGTGGCGCTGTAATGCCACCGTTTTTTTGTTGCCCAACTCTTCAGCCTATACTTATGGAAAACTCCCGTGTGTTCAATCAACTCTAGTTCGCACCTTCACAATTGTCCAGCAATGTTGTTACTTAACTATAAATAACATACCAGAATATTTGCCAATGCTATCACAATACATGCCAGAATGTATGACTTTAAATTGGGGACTGAATTATGTTTGCACAGCATAGGCTAACATTATATGTCCTCCAACCTTGTTACAATGGACTTGACTGCATTTGGGTAATTTTGACTTTGGCTGAGAGTGTAAAATGGGCGATATTGGCTCGTCCGCCCATTTTGCAACCCGCCTGATTTTCATATCCATAGAGGTCAACGGAAGCGAAAATCAGACAGGGAGTATATTGGGTAGTCCGTTCGATATCGCTTATTTTACACTATTGCCCAAATATAAAATTTACTCCTAATGAATAGAAAACTGCGGGCAATGCATTATGCTTTTCTGGTAAGCCACCTGCGGGATATAAGACGGCATTGTAGCCTCAAACTTACACATCTACATTAAATATCAAATATGTGCTCACCTATATAACTGAGCAAATGCAATGATATGAATAATAATCCTTCAATTCAATTTTGCCAATATAATTCAACAAACATAATATTGTCAGTATGATTCAATAAATGTGTTATTTCCAATGTCATTCAATAAATGTGTTACTAATATCATTCATTAAAAGTAATGTTACCATCAATGGGGGGTTAATTTTAAATTGTGGTTATAGTGCAAAGCGGACAATATTGGGTCAGTGGCCTGTTATAAACCTCGTCCAATTGAAAGGGAATCCAAGCGAGGTGCAGAACGGGCGGTCGGTCCAATATTGGCCACTTTACTTATTTGCTGAAGATTTAAAAATTTCGCCAATAAACAGTTAAATGTAAAATAACAGCAAAAAAATGAAATAAATATAATATTACAAATATCATAAATTAAATGTAATAATACAAATGTCATTCAATAAACACTGGTGGTGGTGGGGAGAGGCGGATTTTTAACTGTTATCCCCATTTGAAATATGACCAGTGCTGAATCGGCCGCCCACTTTACACCATGTCCGAGCCTGGAGGAGTCCGTGTTCCATTTATATATCGAATGTGAGTGGTTGCGGCCCCTCTACCATTATCTGAAGGGGTTGCTCCTCGATTTTTTGCTGCATTTCACTACCACGCTTCTGATCTTTGGTCACCCGGTGCGGAGGGGGGCGGGCAGATCGGGGGACATCCTCGTAGGACTGCTCCTGGGCCTGTCCAAAGTGGCCATCAACTGGTCAAGGCGGCGGGCGGTCGATGGGGTCGTTCGGCCCGACTTCCTGCCTTTCTTCCGCGGCCACGTTCGCGCCCGGGTGGCCCTGGAGCTGGAGCCCACGGTGTCCGCCGGCACGCTTGTGATCTTCCACGATCGGTGGATACCGCAGGGACTCGAGTGCATCTTCACCACCAGTAACCACCTTTTAATTTAAGTTGTTTGGTTTCCTTTAATGTTTTTTTTTATTTACACTTTATTTGTTCCAAGTGTGCACCAAAAGAGTACACCATGTCCGATTTTCAGAAAATCGATTAAGGTGTAAAACGACAGCTGATTCACAGGCGCCCGTATTTCGCCCGTTTTCCACCACATCTCATTTTCTTTATCGACCGAGGTGTAAAACAAAAGCTGAATCACAGGCGCCCGGATTTTATCTGGCGGTGAAAGTGAAATTCAACTTCAGCAGGGTTGCTGAACGGGTGGCAGCGGAAAAGCCGCCTGTTATAGACCTCGGTCCATTTTACTGAGAAGTGAATGTAAAGGAAAATCAGGCAGCATGTATAAAGGGCGGCCTCGCTGCTACTGCCCATTTTACACACACCAACACTGGATTTAACCCCCAGTATGACAAATATCATTCATTGGGGTTAATGTTACATTCCAGAGAGGGTGTAAAATGGGTGATTTTCAATTAGTTGCCCATTATACACCTCGCCTAATGTTCCTTTCTGTTGAAGTCAATGGAAGGGAAAATCAGGCGGATGTATATCAGGCTGTTCGATATCACTCATGTTACACTATCCCCCAAGTTTAAATGACCCCTGTCGTTCGCTGCATTCATTCAAACGAATACACTCACTTGATGTTTGGTTGTTCTGCTGCAACCATCTATCAACCTGTCCCTTGATGAGTCCGTGGAAACCAGCTTGAGTGATTGTGTATTCGTCCCAGTAACTCTTCTCAAATGCTTCCGCCATCCATTGCTGTCTTGGAACAGTTATTTTCATATTTTGGTCGTAATAGTCTATCTCACAGCCATCCAAAAGCCCCATAATACTATACTCCGGCAGATCAACACTCCCATGGTTCAGGGTGTAGTAATATAGCAGAGAGTGAGACTCTAGGACATAATACAAAAAAATCATTGCCGTATCAAATATCAGAAATGTCAGTTTGCTAAACAAATAGGGACAAATAATGTATTCAGAAAAATGCGAGAACACTGAATATTTTGCCATCGCTCCCGTGTTAAACTATTGCAGAGAAGGCAAAATGACCCTTAATATTAAATCTTATCCTTGACAAGAATATTCCCATTTTCGAAATAAATGAAAAATGTGATGGTTCGAATAAATTACATCAGCTCAGCTCATTTGTAAATCGTAACTTTAAGATTTTAGTCCCAAGTCTGACCTGGGGATTCTTTGGTGAATTAGTGAGGAAGTGCACCCAGAATAATGGTACTAAGCCATGCAGAATCCAGCCCTGGTGCGTGCGCAGTGATCTGCTCCCAGCCCGCTACTTGTAGCAACATTAAAATTGGCCTCAGATTTACTGAGCAAAAGAGGGGAAAAAGCAGCTTGAATATATGCAAATTGGGGTTAAAGGAAGTTATCAAGTCCTTAACAACATTTTCCTCTCTGCCAACATTGTTACCGCCAGTTTCTGATCCTGCCGGCAAAGTGGAACCAATCGGGAGGCAGATATTAAAGGAATCCTCAGTTGGTCTCAAATAAAATGCTGGAATATTTGGGAGATATTTTTCTTCTATTATGTTGTGGGATTTCACTACTTAATCCATTTAAAATGCTTGTACTGGCTGCTGAATATTTTGAACTGTTAATGGTCTTCTGGTAATTCCACTCTGGCATGTCGTGAAGGGTCTGTTGTGATTGGAGGAGAGCCATGGGAAATGGGGAGGAAAGGATTAGTAGCGCAGCGGCTACTCTCAGGCGGTGCGAGGCTGTGCAGACCGAAAGAGAGATGTGAAGCCGAGTCTGACCTTGGCAGTCCTGGTAATGTCATTAAGATTCTTCCTGCAATGCAGACAGATTCATGGGGAAATGGAGTATAAATGTGTCTTGGGCGGCATAGCAGAATGGGCGATAGCGAATCAACAGCCAACTTGGCCCGCCGTCTGAATTTGTATTGGATTGAAGTCAATGGAAAAGAGAATTGGACGATAGATCAAAACAGGCTGTCAATTGTCATCAGCCGCTTCCGGGTACCAAGCACTTTATACCCAATGTTGCTGCCATTGGCTTGCTCATCCACCTCTCGCCATTACTGCTGACTAATTTGACGGGCCTATCGTTACCCATTAGAGGAGACGAGGTTCTCAATACCGGGGTAATTTGCTCTACAAGCGCTTCCACCGCTGCCACAGAGAATCGGAGGACACCTGAACATGTCATGCAATCTGCTGCTCCAATAAATCGCTCTCCATTAACCATCCTTGAAAAGTGAACCTTCCCTTTAAGGGACTGGAGACTGCCTTTAAATCAAAAGGCCTTGGCGCTCATTTCCTGTAAATGAAGCCGGGTCACGAAAATTATACTGTCCCCACCAACTTTATCTTTCGGACGGGCGGAGAATAGCTTGCCCTCCCACCAGAACTATCCCGGAATCTCCAGGAATTAGAGATTAATCTCCTGGACACAGCTGCGAGAAACTCGGGAGAAAGATAACAGCAACAGCACAACAATCACAATTATAACAGTATTGGAGCTGGGGACAAAAGGCGGGTTGACTGGGCTGGAGGTCATGTGATGAAAGCTCCTGGAATGAGTCCAACCAGAGTTGGCAACACGTCGGTCTGAATCACCGCACAAATCCCCATCTATGATTGAGGAACATTACTTCAGGCCTACAGTAAATCACCGGCACCTTTCTTAAGCGTCCAGCGCCACACGAGCCCCTATCGTCACCTCACCATTTTAACCAACGCTGGAGCTCCCCCAGGGCATCCGCAAGGTCCGAAGCAGTCAGTGTAACCCGGGCTAAGCAAGAGGGCAGTCAGTGTCACCCGAACTAAACAAGAGGGCAGTCGGTTTATACGGGACTACATAAGAGGGCAGTCGTTGTAACCCAGACGAAACAAGAAGGCAGTCAGTGTAACCCGGACTAAATAAGAGGGTAGTCGGTGTAAACCGGACTAAACTCGGGACCGTCAGTGTATCCCGGACTAAACATGGGGCAGTCGTTGTATCCCGAACTAAACACGGGACAGTCAGTGTAACCCGGACTAAACACGGGACAGTCAGTGTAACCCGGACTAAACACGGGACAGTCGGTGTATCCAGGACTAAACACGGGGGCAGTCGGTGTATCCCGGACTAAACACGGGGCAGTCGGTGTATCCCGGACTAAACACGGGGCAGTCGGTATACCCTGGAATAACACGGGGACTTTTAGTCTAACCCGGACTAAACACGGGCCCAATATGTTATTCTCGATGGCGGTCATGTCGTGCAATAATGAATATAGCCGCAACATTCCTGTCATTTGACTTACCAGGAACCACCTGTTGAAAAAAGTAAAGGCTCAGTAAAGCAAAGAGGAACATGTTTCAGCGAGTCGCTCAGTTAAAACCCTGCACAGCAAGACGGGAAGGTTTTGTAGATGTCCGAACCCCGCCCACATTATTCTGTTTATCTCGTTCAGTGAAACTCATTTTATCCAAGAAGAAATAAATCACCTCCCGTCACTGGGGAGGGAATCTATGGCTCTATTACCAGCATTAGGAACTGCGGGCAGAATTGGATTAGAAAAGAACACACTGGTCAATGGAAACGACTTGAAACTGGAGGAAAACTGGGACACAAATTGAAAACACCGGCGCGAATATTTCCCACTGAACCTGATCGGTAGTGATTATAGAACTGTTAAAAGCAGCAGCAATCTCCAATCCTGTGTTTGCACCTTATCAGAACAGGTGCAAACCTCACTGGCAAATACAGCCTAGCCCGGTTAAGGTCAATGAAAGGCCAATCACAGACTGTGTGATAGAACGTTTACAAGCTACACAATCTGAAAATTCAACCTTGCTCCCTTTCAGTGTCGGTGTAAATCTATCTGCTGTGAACAGATTGAGGCTCTGCTAAAATAGTGAAAAGAGGAATTTCAGACCAAGCTACAAATATTCTTTTTCATTGTTTCTTATCACTCGCTGGACCGCTGTACATTTTCTCCCTAAAATTACTGTTGACAAAATTAGTGTGACATGTTATTGTCCCCTGCTGTAACACAATTGATAACCCACTTGTTTTAAACAGGCTGCACCATTAAAATCACAGGCAAAGGAATGTTATACCAACATGTTAATCATTTCACCTCCAACATCCCCAATATTAATCTATGAACAAGAGGAGGCCATTCAGCCCCTCGAGCCTTTTTCCACCATTCAAGTAGATCATGGCTGATCTGTATTGTAACTCCATCCAATCATGGAATGATACAGCACAGACGGGGGCCATTCGGCCCATTGTGCCGGTGTTTGCTCTTTGGTAGAACGAGCCAATGATTCCCACTCACCTACTCTTTCCCCATAGATCTATATTTCTGATTTCCCTCTAAGTATTTGTCCAATTCAATTTTCAAAGTTCCTGTTAAATTTGCTTCCACCACACTTTCATTCAGTGAATTCCAGATAACAACAACTCGCTGCGTAAATAGTGTTTCCTCATGTCGACTCTGGTTCTTTTGCCAATTAGGGTAAATCTGTGTCCTCTGGTTACCGACCCTTCTGCCACTGGAAAAAGTTTCTCCGGATTTATTCTATCAAAATCGTACATGATTTTGAACACCTCTATCAAAACTCCTCTTAACCTTTTCTGTTCTGAGGAGAAAAACGGCATCTTCTCCAGACTCACCACATAATTAAAGTCCCTCACCCCTGGTACCATTCTAGTAAATCTCTTCTGGACCCTCTCCAAGGCCCTGACATAATTTCCTAAAATTGGTGCCCAGAATTGAACACAATATTTCAGCTGAGGCCCAATCATTGTTCTATAAATGCTGCGCATAACACTCGTTGCTTTTCTACTCTATCCTCGATTAATAAAGCCAATGATCCCATCTGTTTTAACAGCATTCTCCACTTGTCCTGCCACCTTCAAAGGTGTGTGTAAATACATCTCATGTTCTCTGTTCCTGCAGCCCCTTTAAATTGCAGCATTTAGTTTTATTGCCTCTCCTCATTCTTCCTACCAAAATGTATTACTTCTGTGCTTCAAATTTAATCTGCCATGTATCTGCCCATTTCACC
Organism: Squalus acanthias; assembly: GCA_030390025.1. Taxonomy (NCBI): domain Eukaryota; kingdom Metazoa; phylum Chordata; class Chondrichthyes; order Squaliformes; family Squalidae; genus Squalus; species Squalus acanthias. The sequence goes on along the minus strand of CM059449.1, from coordinate 32,748,671 downwards.
AGTCTGTCTATGTCTTCCAGAAGTCTGTTACTATCCTCCTCATTGTTCACTACATTTCCGAGTTTCGTATCATCTGCAAACTTTAAAATTCTGCCCTGTATACCCAATTCTTGGTCATTAATAAAAATCCAAAAAAGCAGTGGTCCTAATACCTTCCCCTGGGGGACACCACTGTATACTTCCCTCCATTCTGAAAAGCCACCATTCACCACTACATTCTGCTTACTATCCCTTAGACTATTTTGTATCCATGCTGCCACTGTCCCTATAATCCTATGGAATTTAATTTTGTTAACACGTGTATTATGAGCTACTTTGTCAAACTCCTTTAGAAAGTCCATATACACAACATCAACCCTCGTCAACCCTCTCCGATACTTGCTCAAAGAACTCGATCAAGTTAGTCAAACACGATTTGCCTTTAACAAATCCGTGCTGCCTTTCATTTATTGGTCCATACTTTTCCAAATCCTATTTAATGGTGTCCCGGATTATTGTCTCTAAAAGTTTCCCATCACCGTTTGGCTGACTGGCCTTCAGTTGCTAGGTTTATCCTTCTCCCCCTTTTTAAACAGGGGCGTAACATTTGCAATCCTCCATTACTCTGGCACCACCCCCATATCTAAAGTTTGTGGCCAGGCCCTCCGCAATTTCCACCCTTTCTTCCCTCAGTAACAATGGATGCATCCCATCTGGAACAGGTGACTTTTCTACTTTAAGCACTGCAATCTTTTAATTACCTCTTCTTTATCTATTTTTTATGTTTTCCACTATCACTACTGCCTCCTCCTTCACTAATACGTTGGCAGCATCCACTTTTCGAGTGAAGACAGATGCAAAGTATTCATTTATTATCTCAATTATGTCCCTGCCTCCAGAAGAATATGTCCTTTTTTGTTCCTTCCTTTGACTACACTTTTATTCTTTATATTTTTTGAAAATACTTTTGGGTTCCCTCTTATGTTAGCTGCTAATCTATTCTCATGCTCTCCCTTGGCCCTTCTTATTCCTTATTTAGATCTCATCTTTTCTATCTGTATTCAGCTTGGTTCCCTACTGTATTATGAACCTGACATTTGTCATAGGCCCTTTTTGCAGTCTCTTTTTAATCTTTATGTCTTTAGTCATCCAGGGGGATGGAGCTTTGGATGCCCTTCCTTTCCCTCCTTGATGGAATGTGTCTAATCTTTACCGCTCTTTGAAGGCCTCCCAATGTTTAATTACGGTTTTGCCTGCAAATGTTTGATTCAATCCACTGGACAAGATTCCTTTTCAACTTACTGAAGTTACCCCTCCTGCAGTTAAGTATTTATATGCTTGATTGTTCCATTTCCATTGCCATAACTATTCTAAAGTTAATTATATCATGACCACTGTTCCCCAAGTACTCCCCCAGTGAAACATTCTCCAGTTGCTCAGAACTAGATCCAGCTCTCTACCTCGTTGGGCTTGAAACACACTGATTAAGAAAGGTCGTTTGTACAGATATCAGAAATTCCCAACACCTTATTGCCGTTTACTCTTTTATTATCCCAGTCTATATTAGGAAAATTGATATCCCCCATTATCACGACTCTATAGTTCTTTAATTTTTCTGTAATTTGCCTGAAGATCTGCTCTTCAATCTCCTTACCACTATTTGGTGGCCTGTAGTATACACCCAATAGCGTAATAGGTCATCTTCTTTAACGCTAACCCAATAGATTCTGTCTTTGACCCCTCAAGTTCACCATCCCTCTCCAGTGCTACAGTAGTTTATTTGATCAATACTGCCACCCCTCCTTTTTTTCCTTCCCTATCTTTCCTGAATCCCATGTGGTGACTTGTGCCTGCAGTTCACCAACTTTATTTACCAAGCTACGTCCATTTATGCACGTAGAAACATAGAAGATAGGAGCAGGAGTAGGCCACTCCAAATCCATCTTAGACTGCCTTATATTTGCCCTGTCTTATGACCCCTATTTCTGAACTATCCTTTACTCTAGTGCTATCAGTCTCTCCAAGTCCTCTGTGCACCTTTTCTCTCCTCTCTAATGTTTCACCCACGTGCCCATCCTCCTGCCAACTTAGTTTAAACCCTGTTCCACAGAACTAGTTATCCTTCCCACAAAGACATTGATCCCAGCACTGCCGAGGTGTAACCCGTCCACCTTTAATAGGCTCCCCCTGCCTCAGAACTGGTTCCACTGCCTCTGGAATCTGAAGTCCTCCATCCAGCATCATTTCTCAAGCCATGCGTTAACCTGTCTTATCCTACTATTATTATACTCACTAGCACTGTGGCACTGGAGGAATCCAGAGATAACTACCTTTCAGGTCCGGCTCTTTCATTTTCTTCTGAGCTCTGAAACTCTGACTGCAGGACCTCAGCCCTTTTCCTTCCTGCGCCATTGGTTCCCACATGGACCATTACATCTGGCTGTTCCCCTTCCCCGCTCAAAATGTTCTGCACCCTCTCAGTGATGTACCCGCCTTAGTTCCGTAACCGTTAATAACCTTGCCTAGCAAAAATCTATCAATCTCAGTTTTGTCATTTTCAATTGAACCCTAGCCTCAACAGCATTTATGTGGAGACAGTTCCAGATTGCCACTAATCTTCATGTGAAGAAGTGCTTTCTGAACTTCGCCCCTGAATGGTCTAGCTCTAATTTTAATGTTGTGCCACCTTGTTCAATACTCCCACCAGGTGAAATAGTTTCTCTCTATCTACCCTGTCAAATCATTTAATCATCTTAAACACCTCAGTTAGATCACCCGTTAATCTTTTATGGTCAAGGGAACACAAACCGAGTCTATGCAACCTCTCCTCATAATGTAATTCTTTTTTGCTTCGTTATCATTCTGGAGAATCTGCATTGAATCCCCACCAAGGCTAAGATATCCTTTCTGAGGTGCGGTGCCCAGAAGTAAACGCAATACTCCAGATGTAGTCCAACCAGAGTTCTGTACAGCTGGAACATAACTTCCCCCCTTTGTATTCCATCCCTGTTGAGATAAAGGCCAACATTACATTAGCTTTTAAAAATATATATTCTACCTGTCCATTAGCACTTAGTCATTTCAGTACTTGGATCACTAAATCTCTCTGCTCATCCACAATTCCCAGCTTCTCGATCTCTGATCTCTCTTATTTAGATCCAAAGTGGATGGCCTCACATTTCCTCAATTTGATGTCCACCTGCCACAGTTTTTCCCACAAACTTAATCTATCAATGTCCCTTTGCAGCTTTCTGCTCCCATCTTCACAATTTCCTGTGTGAAATAACTTGGTGTCATCAGCAAGCATGGATATATGACTCTCTATTCCTTCGTCCAAATCATTTATAATTATAATGAAAATCTGAGGCCCCACTTGTCACATCCTACCAATTTGTGTACAGATCCAATATCTCAAGTCTCTGTCTTCTACCTCCTATTCAATTCTCTAGCCAACCCAATAGGTTGCCTCCAATTCGGTGCACTTTCATTTTTGTTACCAGTCTACTTTGTGGAACCTTGTCGAATGCCTTCTGGAAGTCCATATCATTAACATCCATAGGCAATCCCTTACCTACTATGTTAGTTACCTCCTCACATAATTCAACCAGCCTCATTAGACATGACTTACCATTTACAAATCCATGCTGGCTCTCTTTGATCAGCTCATATTAGTCCAAATACTCAATCAGTATGTATCCGAATAGCAAATTTCTGGACGTAGCTTTCACAATATTCACAGAAAATACAAATCTACAGTATAAAAATGGGTGTTCACTGCAAGAAATACCAGCTAACCTTACAATCTTCATCAGATTATCTCGGCCTTGTTTAATTGCCAGTTTGTTTTTGAGCCAAGACCTTACCCTACATATACTCCAGCAAACCCTTCATTGTACCCTTGGATGAGTGGAGGTTTTTTTTCTATATCAGTTGAAAACCATTGTTGCAGAATATATCTCCGATCATAATGTTCTCTGTACACGGCCAGGTGAGGCCAAAGGATCTGAGGGTCAAGCATCGTGACGTCGTGGCTAACGCTGCATTGTGTCCCTTGGAGGACGAGGACAGTTATGTCCCTGAGCAGGGCAGGAATAGGAAGCGCAGTTTCGCCAGCTTTTATTCTGAAATGTGCTCAGGCCGTACAGTTTTGCAGAATTGGTCTTTAACAACGCCTTAACAGGGCGAACACAATTTACATACAAATTGGGACTCTTGCAGTCAACAGCAAAGAGACTTTCATCCCATTAATTTGGACTGGATATCAACTGAGCACCATGGGATAAAAAATAATTGTAACACTCACTATTCCTGCATACATAGATTTGTATTTCATAACTGCAATTTATGGCCATTTTCTGCATAAGATTCTGCAGTGAGGCATCTGGAAAACTACAAAACAACACAATAAAATCGAACTGGAGACAGTACTTTGAACAGTCACGAATCAGTTTAACTTTTTATGGTATCGTGCTATCAGTCAATGTATTGATTTTGTTGATGAGGACTCACATGATGTCACTGATTAACCAGTGCTGGCTGTTGGACTTTGCACCAAGAAATCTTTACCTCACTGTGATATTTCCTTGTCAGGAACGTTGAACTTTTTGCATTTGCTTACCCAAATAAACTAACATCTAAAATTATATTTCCACGCTGATTCTTATGTGTTTAGAATTTGAATAAAACCAGTTCCAGTTGAATCCAGGAACAACTTTTTCAAACAAAGTATTGTGAGAATGTGGAACACTGTGCCCAGAAGTTCACAGACACAGAATTAATGCGGTGCTGAGAAAAAAGAAATAGCGACTTCATCTCACCCCATCAGCATATCCTTCCATTCCTGTCCATGTGCTTATTTCGCTTCCCCTTTAAGTGTTCAATGTTATTCGCCTCATCAACTCCACGTGGCAGCAAGTTCCACATTCTAACCACTCTTTGGGTAAAAAGTTTTCTCCTGAATTCTTTACTGGATTTACTAGTGACTATCTCATATTTATGGGCCCTAGTTTTGGATTCCTCCACAAGTGGAAACATCTTCTCTACCTCTACCCCATCAAACCCCTTCTTAATTCTAACAGTCCTCTATCAGGTCACCTCTCAGCCTTCTCTTTTCCAGAGAACAGAGCCCCAGCCTGTTCAGTCTGTCCTGATAGTTATAACCTCTCAGTTCTGGTATCATCCTTGTCAATCTTTTTTGCAGCTTCTCCAGTGCCTCTATGTCATTTCTGTGATATGGAGACCAGAAGTGTACGCAGTACTCTGTGTGAGGTCTAACCAACGGTTCTGTACAAGTTTAACATAAATTCCCTTTTTTACCAATTCTACTCCTCTAGAAATTAAGCCCAGTGCTTTGTTTCCATTTTTATGGCCTTATTAACTTGCATTGCTACTTTTAATGATTTGTGAATTTTTACCCCATGTCCCTTTGCTCCTCTACCCATTTAGATTCTTATTTCCCAAAGATTATCTCGCCTCCTTATTCCTACTACCAAAATGCACCACCTCACACTTATCTATATCGAAATTCAGTTGCCATTTACACACCCATTCTACAAGTTTATGAACATCTTCTTGTATTGTGTCGTGGTCTTCCTCAGTAATAAATATAACCCCAATTTAGTGTTATCCGCAAGTTAAAAAATTGTACAAATCGTTTATGTAAATATTGAACAGCATTGGTCTCAGCACCGATCCCAGTGGAACACCACTACCCACCTTCCACCAATCTGACTAACTACCTTTAAAAACTATTAATTGTGCTCTGTTTTGTAGCCAGCTTGCCATCCATTCTGCTACTTGTCCCTTGACTCCTTAAGCTCTGAGGGGGTGGGAGAGAGCGTAGTGCAGGGGAGTAACAGTGTGGAGAGGTGACGGAGTGGACAGAGTGGAGGGGGGAGTGAGAGAGTGGATGGTGGAGGGAGAGTGGAGAGGTGGAGTGGGAGAGTGGAGGGGAGGGGAGAGTGGAGAGGTGGAGTAGGAGAGTGGAGGGGACGGGTGACAGAAGAGAGTGGAGGGGAGGGAGAGAGTGCAGGGGATGGACAGTGTGGAGTGGAGGGAGAGAGGAGTGGGAGAATGTAGAAGGGAGGGTGAGAATGGAGGTAAGGTGAGGGGAGAAGGAGGGAGAGGGAGAGGGAGAGAGTGGAGAGGGCATGGAGGGGAGAGGGAGGGGTGGGACAGAGCGGAGCAGAGGGGGAGGGAGAGAGCTGAGTGTAGGGGAGGAACAGAGTGGAGTGGTGAGGAAGGGGAGAGGGAGCTGGCGGGAACAGAGTGGAGTGCAGGGGACGGAAAGAGTGGAGAGGGAAGGGAGAGGAGGGGGAGCGGGAGAGTGGAGAGGGGAGGGATAGGGAGGGAGAGAGAGGGAGAGAGCGGAGGGTAGGGGAGGAACAGTGTGTACAGGGGAGGGAGAGGTAAAGTGAGGGCTGGGAAGTGAGTGGAGGTTAGTGGAGGGACAGAGTGGAGAGTGGAGGGAGGGGAGAGGGAGGGGGAGGGAAGAGAGTGGATGGTGGGAGAGAGTGGTGAGGGGAAGGAGCGAAAAGGTAGGAAGAGTGAGGGAGTCGAGGGTAGGAGAGGGACAGAGTGGAGATGGGTGTGTAGGGTAGGGAGAGGTAGGGAGAGGGCGGAGGATATGGGGGGAACAGAGTGGAGAGGGGATGGAGGGGAAGGACACAGTGGATAGGGGAGGGAAGGGAGGATAAGGGAAGAGAGTAGAGGGTAGGAGAGAGTGGAGAGGGAAGGTAGGGGAAAGGGAGGGGGAGGGAGAGAGTGGAGGGATGGGAAGAACAGAGTGGAATGGGGAGGAAGCGGACTGAGGGAGAGGGAGAGAGTGGAGAGTGGGAGAGAGTGGAGAGGGGAGGGAGCGCAGAGGGAGGGTGAGGGAGCGAGTGGGGGTTGGAGGGGGGAGAGAGTGGAGACAGTAGGGAGGGGAGAGGGAGAAGGAGGGAATTGAGTGGCGGGGAGCGGAGCCAGAGATTGGAGAGTGGAGGGAGGGGTTAGGGAGTGTGAGGGAAAGAGTGGAGGGTGGGAGAGAGTGGAGAGGGGAGAGATGGGAGTGGGATGGGTGGGAGAGAGTGGAGGGGAGGGAGAGAGCAGAGGGGAGGGAGAGAGTGGAGTGGAGGGTGGGAAAGAGTGGAGCAGAGGGTTAGAGTGGAGGGGAGGGAGAGAGTTGAGGGGTGGGAGAGAGTGGAGGTGTGGGAGAGACTCGAGGGGGGAGAGAAGAAGGGAAGAGGAGAGTGAAGGGAGGGAGACAGAGGAGAGGAGGAGTGGGAGAGTGAAGAGGGAGGGGGAGGGGTGCCAAAGTGGAGGGGATGGAGAGACTCCAGGGGAGAGTGCGGAAGGAAAGGGGAGAGTGACGTGAGGGAGAGACAGGAGAGGAGGAGGGCAGAGTAGAGAGGTGGAGTGGAAGAGTGGAGGGGAGGGGAGAGTGGAGGGGGAGGGAGACAGTTGAGGGGGAGGGGATAAAGTGGAGGGAGGAGGGAGAGAGTGGAGGTGGGTAATAGATTGGAGAGGTGGATTGGGAGATTGGCAGGGAGGGGAAAGAGGAGAGATGGAGTGGGGGTGTGGAGGGGAGGGGAGAGTGGAGAGGTTGTTTTGGAAATTGGAGGGGAGGGGAGAGTGGAGTGGTGGAGTGGGAGAGTGGAGGGGTGGGGAGAGTGGAGGGGGAGAGAGGGCGTGGAGTGGTGGAGTTGGAGAGTGGAGCGCAGGGGAGAGGGGAGAGGCGAGGGAGATAGAGGATAGGGGATGGGACAGTAGAGGGGAGGGGAGAGTGGAGGGCGAGGCAGAGAGTGGAGATGTGGAGTAGGAGAGTGGAGGGGAGGGGTGACAGGAGAGAGTGGAGGGGAGGGAGAGAGTGGAGGGGAGGGAGAGAGTGAAGGGGACAGGAAAGTGTGGAGTGGAGAGAGAGAGTGGAGGGGAAGGTCAGGGACAGATTGGAGAGGGAAGGGAGAGGGTTTGAGGGGGAGGGAGACAGTGGAGGGTAGGGTAGGGACAGGGTGGAAAGGGGTGGGAGGGGAAATGGAGGAGGAGGGAAGTGAGTGAAGAGTAGGGGAGGAACAGATTGGAGAGGGCATGGGGTGGAGCGGGAGGAGGTGGGAAGAGAGTGGAGGGTGTGAGAGTGTTGAGAGGGGTGGGAGGGGAAAGGGAGAGAGAGAGCGGAGGGTAGGGGTGGAACAGACTGGAGGTGGGAAAGGAGGGAGGAGAGTGGAGGGCAGGGGTGGGACAGCGTGGTGAATGGAGGGAGGGGAGGCTGAGGGCAGAGAGTGGAGGTTTGGAGAGAGTGGAGAGGGGAGCGAGGGGAAGGGAGGGGGAGGGAGTGAGTGGAGGGTAGGTGAGAGAAGAGTGGAGAGTGGCGGGAGGGGAAAGGGAGCGGGAGGGAAGAGAGTGGAAGGTAGGGGAAGGACAGAGTGGTGTGGGAAGGGAGGGGAGAGTGACGGGGAGGGAGAGATTGGAGTGTGGGAGAGAGTGAAGAGGGGAGGGAGGGGAGAGGGAGGGCGAGGGAGAGACTGGAGGGTGGGGGAGGGACAGAGAGGAGACTGGAGGGAGGGGAGCGGGAGAGGGTGAGAGTGGATAGGGGAGGGAGGGAAGAGGGAGAGGCTGGAAAGAGAGTGCATGGGAGGGGAGGGACCAAATGGAGGGGAGGGGGAGGGAGAGAGCAGAATGTAGGTGAGGAACAGTGTGCAGAGGGTAGGGAGGGGAGAGAATGGAGGCAGGAGGGAGGCAGTGGAGAGGGCAGGGAGAGTGGAGAGGTAAAGTGGGAGAGTGGAGGGTAGAGGAGAGCGTAGAGCTGGAGTGGGAGAGAGGAGGGGAGGGGAGAGTGGAGGGGGAGAGAGAGAGTGGAGGGGAGGGAAAGAGTGGATGGGGGAGGGAGTGAGTGGATGGGAGATTGGAAAGGTGGAATGGGAAAGTGGAGGGAGGGGAGATTGGAGGAGAGGAAGAGAGTGGAGAGGTGGAGTGGAAGAGTGGAGTGGAGGAGAGAGTGGAGAGGGGTGTGAGAGAGTGGAGGGGGAGGGAGAGAGTGGAGGGTGGGAGAGAGTGGAGAGGGCAGGGAGGGGAGAGGGAGGGGTGGGACAGAGCGGACGGAGGGGTAGGGAATGAGCTGAGTGTAGGGGAGGAACAGAGTGGAGAGGTGTGGGAGGGGAAAGGGAGGTCGAGGGAAGAAGGGGGATTGCAGGGGACGAACAGAGTGGAGAGGGAAGGGAGGGGACAGAGTGGGAGTGAGTGGAGAGGGGAGGGACGGGGAGGGAGAGGGAGGGAGAGAGCGGAGGATAGGGGAGGGACAGAGTGGAGAGTGGAGGGAGGGGAGAGGGAGCGGGAGGGAAGAGAGTGGAGGGTGGGAGAGAGTGGAGAGGGGAGGGAGGGAAAGGGTAGGAAGAGTGAGCGAGTCGTGGGTAGGGGAGCGATAGAGCGGAGAGGGGAGAGTGGGGGAGGGAGAGGGAGGGAGAGTGCGTAGGATATGGGGGGAACAGAGTGGAGAGGGGAGGGAGGGGGAGGACAGAGTGGATAGGTGAGGGAAGGGAGGGTAAGGGAAGAGAGTAGAGGGTGGGAGAGAGTGGAGAGGGGAGGGAGGGGAAAGGGAGGGGGAGGGAGAGAGTGGAGAGTATGGGAGGGACAGAGTGGAGAGGAGAGGGAGGGGAAAGGGAGGCGTAGGGAAGAGAGTGGAGAGGAGGGGAGGCACAGAGTGGAATGCGGAAGGAGGGAAGTGAGGGACAGGGAGAGAGTGGAGGGTGGGAGAGAGTGGAGAGGGGAGGGAGGGGAGAGGGAGGGTTAGGGAGAGTGTGGAGAGTGGAGTAGGAGAGTGGAAGGGAGGGAGAGAGTGGGGGGGAGGGAGAGAGTGGAGGGGAGGGAGAGTGTGGAGGGGAGGGAGATAATGGAGGGGAGAGAGAGTGTAGGGGAAGGGAGAGTGTGGAGTGGTGGAGTAGGAGATTGGAGGGAAGGGAGTGAGTGAAGGGCCGGGAGAGAATGGAGGGGAGGGAGAGGGAGGGAGAAAGTGGAGGGTGGGGTAGAGTTGAGAGGGCAGGGATAGGAGAGGGAGGGGAGTGAAAGAGCAGAGGGGTGGGGGAGGAGGAGAGCGGAGGATAGGGGAGGAACAGAGTGGAGAGGGGAGGGAGCGGAGAGGGAGGGGGAGGGAGCGAGTGTAGGGTGGGAGAGGATGGAAAGGGGCAGGAGAAATTGCAGACGGTGGAGTTGGGGAGTGGAGGGATGGAAGGGAGAATGGAGTGTAGAAGCGAATGGAGGGGAGGGAGAGAGTGGAGGGGAGGGAGAGAGTGGAGGGGAGGAGAGAGAGGAGTGGAGGGAGAGAGTGGAGGGGAGGGAGAGAGTGGAGGGGAGGGAGAGAGTGGAGTGGAGGGAGAGAGTGGAGGGGAGGGAGAGGGTGGAGGGGAGAGATAGAGTGGAGGGGAGGAAGAGCATGGAAGTGTGCGAGAGACTCGAGGGGGAAGAGCCGAAGGGAAGTGCAGAGTGAAGAGAGGGAGAGAGAGGAGAGGAGGAGGAGGAGAGTGAAGAGGGATGGGGGAGAGTGGAGATGTGGGAGAGTGGAGGGGAGGGAGAGACTCAAGGGGGGAGTGCGGAAGGGAAGGTGAGAGTGAAGGGAGGGAGAGAGAGGAGAGCAGGAGGGGAGAGTGGAAAGGTTGAGTGGGAGATTGGAGGGGGAGGTAGAGAGTGGAGGGGGAGGAGAGTGGAGAGGTGGAATGGGAAACTGGAGGGGCGGGGAGAGTGGAGAGGTGGAGTGGGAGAGTGGAGGGGAGGGGAGCGTGGAGGGGGAGGGAGAGAGTGGAGTGGGGGGAGTGAGAGATTGTAAGGGAGGGAGAGAGTGGAGTGGAGTGAGGGAGAGAGTGGAGTGGAGGGAGGGAGAGAGTGGACGGGAGGGAGAGAGCAGAGGGGAGGGAGGGAGTGGTGTGGAGGGAGGGAAAAAGTGGAGCGGAGGGTTAGAGTGGAGGGGAGGGAGAGAGTGGGGGGTGGGAGTGAGTGGAGGTGTGGGAGAGACTCAAGGGGAGAGCAGAAGGGAAGAGGAGAGTGAAGGGAGGGAGAGAGATGAGAGGAGGAGGGGGAGAGTAAAGAGGGGAGGGGGAGGGGTGCGAGAGTGGAGGGGATGGAGAGACTCCAGGGGGGAGTGCGGAAGGGAAGAGGAGAGTGAAGTGAGGAAGAGACAGGAGAGGAGAAGGGGTGAGTAGAGAGGTGGAGTGGAGAGTGGAGGGGAGGAGAGAGTGGAGAGGGAGTGAGACAGTTGAGGGGAAGCGAGTGCAGGGGGTGAGATAGAGTGGAGGGGGGAGGGTGAGAGTGGAGGGGGAAGGGGAGAGAGTGGATGGAGGAGGGAGAGAGTGGAGATGGAATGGAGAGTGGAGAGGTGGATTGGGAGATTGGAGGGGAGGGAAGAGCGGAGATGTGGAGTGGGAGAGTTGAGCGGAGGGGAGAGTGGAGAGGTGGATTGGGCGATTGGTGGGGAGGGGAGAGTGGAGAGGTGGAGTGGGAGAGTGGAGCGGAGGGCAGAGTGGAGGGGGAGGGAGAGAGTGGAGAGGTGGTGTTGGAGAGTGGAGTGGAGGTGAGAGGGGAGAGGCGAGGGAGATGGTAGATAGGGGATGGGAGAGTGGAGGTTAGGGGAGTGTGGAGGGTGTGGAAGAGAGTGGAGATGTGGACTAGGAGAGTGGAGAGCAGGGGTGTCATGAGAGAGTGGAGGGGAGGGAGAGAGTGGAGGGGAGGGAGAGCGTGGAGAGGAGGGAGAGAGTGGAGGGTATTGAAAGTTTGGAGTCGAGAGAGAGAGTGGAAGGGAGGGGAGGGATAGATTGGAGAGGGGAGGGAGGGGGATGAAGGGGGAGGGAGACAGCGAATAGTAGGGGAGGGATAGAGTGGAAAGGGGAGGCAGGGGAAAGGGAGGGGGAGGGAAGAGAGTAGTGAGTAGGGATGGAACAGATTGTAGATGGCATGGGGTGGAGCGGGAGCAGGAGGGAAGAGAGTAAAGGTGGGAGAGTGTTGAGAGGGGTGGGAGGGGAAAGGGAGGAAGAGGGAGAGAGAGGAGGGTAGGGGAGGGAAAGTATGGAGAGGGGAGGAAGGGGGAGGGAAGAGAGTGGAGGGAAGGGTAGGGACAGAGTGGCGAGGGGAGGGAGGGGAGGGTGAGGAAAGAGATTGGAGGGTCGGTGAGAGTGGAGAGGGGTGGGAGGGGAAAAAGAGCGGTAGGGAAGTGTGTGGAATGTAGGGGGTGGACAGAGTGGTGTGGGGAGTGAGGGGAGAGTGAGGTGATGGGAGAGAGTGGAGTGTGGCAGAGGGTGGCGAGGTGAGGGGGTGGAGAATGAGGGCGAGGGAGAGACTGGAGGGTGAAGGAGGGACAGAAAGGAGACGGGAGGGAGGGGAGAGGGAAGTGGTGAGTGTGGATCTGGGAGGGAAGGAAGAGGGAGAGGGAGGAAAGAGAGTGGAGGGGAGGGGAGGGACAGAGTGGAGGGGAGGGGAGAGAGAGAGCAGAGAGCAGGGGGAGGGCAAGAGCGGAGGGGGGTGGGAGAGTGGAGAGATGGAGTGGGAGAGTGGAGGGGAGAGCAGAGTGGAGAGCTGGAGCGGGAGAGTGGGGGGAGGGGAGAGTGTAGGGGAGGAACAGTGTGGAGAGGGGAGGGAGGGGAGAGAGTGGAGGCAGGAGGGAGACAGTGGAGAGGTGAGGGAGAGTGGAGAGATGGAGCGGGAGAGTGGAGGGGAGAGGAGAGTGGAGAGCTGGAGTGGAGAGCTGGAGTGGGAGCGAGTAGGGGAGGGGAGGGTGGAGGGGGAGGGAGAGAGTGGATGGGAGATTGGAGAGGTGGAATGGGAGAGTCGAGGAGCGGGAAGATTCAAGGGGACGGAGACAGTGGAGAGGTTGAGTGGGAGAGTGGAGGGGAAGGGTTAGAGTAGCGGGGGAGGGAGAGAGTGGAGGGCGGAGGGAGAGGAACGATGGGAAGTTTTAAAGTGGAGGGGGAGGGAGAGAGTGGAGGAGGGAGGGAGGGAGTGGATGGGAAGGGTTGGAGTGGAGGGGGGAGGAAAGTGTGGAGGGGGATAGAGAGAGTGGAGGGGGCGGGAGAGTGGAGAGGTGGAGTGGGAGAGTGGAGGGGAGGGGATAGTGTTGACGTGGAGTGGGAGAGTGGAGGGGAGGGGAGCGTGGAGGGGGGGAGAGAGTGGAGTGGAGGGAGTGAGAGAGTGGAGGGGAAGAAGAGAGTGGAGGGGGAGGGAGAGTGGAGAGGTGGAGTGGGAGAGTGGACGGGAGGGGAGAGTGGAGAGGTGGAGTGGGAGAGTGGAGGGGAGCGTGGAGGGGGAGGGAGAGGGTGGAGCGGAGGGAGTGAGAGATTGTAAGGGAGGGAGAGAGTGGAGTGGAGCGAAGGATAGGTGGAGGGGACGGAGTGAGTTGAGGGGAGGGAGAGACTCGAGGGGGAGTGCAGAATGGAAGAGGAGAGTGAAGTAATGGACTGGAAGGAGAGGAGGAGGGGGAGATTAAAGAGGGGAGGGGGAGAGTGGCGTGGTGGGAGAGTGGAGGGGAGGCAAATACTCCAGGGGGGAGTGCAGAAGGGAAGGGGAAAGTGAAGTGAGGGAGAGAGAGGAGAGGAGGACTGGAGAGTGGAGAGGTGGAGTGGGAAAGTGGACGGGAGGAGAGAGTGGAGGGGGTAGGTAGACAGTTGAGGGGGAGGGCCAGAGTGGAGGGGGGAGGGAGAGTGTGGAGGGGAGGGAGCGAGTGGAGGGGGAGGGGAGAGAGTGGAGGGAGGAGGGAGAGTGTGGAGGAAGGAGGGAGAGAGTGGAGGGCGATGGAGAGTGGACAGTTGGATTGGGAGATTGGGGGCAGGGGAGGGGGAGAGGTGGAGTGGTAGAGTGGAGTGGAGGGGAGCGGGGGAGTGAAGAGGGACGAAGAGAGTGGAGAGTGAGGGAGTGAGTTGAGAGGTGGAGTGGAAGAGTGGAGGGGACGGGAGAGGGGATTGTGGAGGGCGAGAGAGAGTTTAGATTGGAAGTAGAGATTGGAGAGTGGAGGGGAGGGGAGAGGGGGAAGGGGAGGGAGAGATTGGAGGGGTGGGAGAGAGTGGGGGGGAGCGAGAGTAGAGAGGTGGAGTGAGGGAGTGGAGGGGAGGGGAGAATGGAGAGGCGGAGTGGGAGAGTGGAGGGGAGGGTGAGGGGAGTGTTGGAGTGGGAGAGTGGAGGGGAGGGAGAGTGGAGGGGGGAGATTGGAGAGGTGGAGTGGAAGAGCGGACGGAAGGGGAGAGGGGACAGTGCATGGAGAGATTTGAGAGGTGGAGTTGGAGTGTGGAGGTGAGGGGAGAGGGGACAGTGGAGGGAGAGATTTCAGAGGTGGAGTTGGAGTGTGGAGGGGAGGGGAGAGGGGACAGTGGAGGGAGAGATTTGAGAGGTGGAGTTGGAGTGTGGAGGGGAGGGGAGAGGGGACAGTGGAGGGAGAGATTTGAGAGGTGGAGTTGGAGGGTGGAGGGGCGGGGAGAGGGAGAGGGGAGGGAGAGAGTGGATAGAGGATGGGAGAGTGGAAGTAACAGAGGGAGTGGAGCGTGAGGAAAGAGAGTGCAGTTGAGGGGAGGGGAGAATGGTGGCAGAGTGGGGGAGGTAGAAAGTTGAGAGGGAGGGAGAATTGGGGTGAGGAAGAGGGTGGAGGGAGAGGGAGTGAATGGTGAGGTGACAGATTTGAGGGGAAGGGAGTGGAGGGGAGGGGAGGGAATGAGCGGAGAGGGAGGGGTCGGGGATGTTTGGTGGGAGGGGAAGGGAGTGCATTGAGTGAGTACGGGGAGAGTGTTGAGAGGGAGGGAGAGAGTTTCAGGAGGGAGAGGGAGCAGAGGGGAGGGAGAGAGTGGTTTGGAGGGAGAGATCGGAGGGGAAGGAGTGGGAGGGGAGGAAAAGAGTGGAGGGGCGTGAGAGAGTGGATGGGGTGGGGACAGATTGGATGGGAGGGAGAGGAGGAGAGCGAGGGGAGGGGTCAGAGGGGAGGGAAGGGAGGGGAGTGGAAGAGTGTGGGGGAGGGCAGGGAGAGAGAAGTGGGGAGGGGAAGAGGAGTTGGAGGCAGCTGGCAGCGAGTGGAAGGGATGGGAGGAGGAGAATGGAGGTTAAGAGTGGAGGGGAGAGAGAGTGGAGGAAGCGGAGTGAGGGGGAAAGATTAGAAAAGGGAGGGATAGGGAGTGAGGGGAGAGAATGGATTGGGGAGGGAGGCAGCGGAGTGGAGGGGACAAGGAGAGAACAGGAAGAGAGTGGATGGGAAGAAAAATTCCTTCATCTGGTACTATACAGGAGGCAGTGACCCAGTTATTGTAAAACGTTTAAGGGCTCCATAAATACCAAAGGGATTGTTTTATAAATGCATCAGACCGGTATACACAGCCGGAATCCAGTAAACCATTGGACAAAATAAAATCACCGGAAACTGATATTAAAGCGGTTTACTGAGTCCCTTGTACCCTGATTATCTCTCCACTCAGGCTGCCTGACCTGCTGAATACCTCTAGCAATTTTTGTTTCTACTCAGATATCCAGCATCCACAGTATTTTCTCCTGGAATGTATCCCTAGTTTACTGAGTCCTGTAACTTTTACAGTCTCCCTCAGACCAGGACCTGCAATGTATCCCTGGTTCACTGAGTCCTGTAACTGTTAGGGGGGAAAATTAGGTCGCGCCCCATTTGGGGCGCAAATATCATCTGGACGCAAATATTAGCGCCTGGCGCTAATTATCGCCACTGACTGGAAACTTCACTTTTACCGCCCCGGGAGGTGCGTGGATCGCTAAATCAGGCGGTGCACACCTGTCTTAAGGCGCAAAGGCCGAGCAGTGAGGCGCTAACTCAGCGCGCGAGTGCAGCGCAGGTGCTGCCAGTTAGCGAGGGAACACAGACACACTGGCGCCGGCCAGTTCTTAAAGCGGGGGGTGGGGGGGGTGCAACTGTTAGGATCAGTAGGCAAAACTACCTCACAAAGCGTTGACTCAATGCAGAAGTCTCTCTTTCTCTCTCTCCGAATCTCTCTCTCTCTCTCAGAACGAGTGGTGCAAAAATGTCAACCACAGAAAAAGACAGGATGAGGCCCCCTTTAAATAGCGCCCCCCCCCCAGCCCCACAGCGATTGATAGCGTTCCAGTCTTCCGGTCGTTGGATGCGCCAGGCGGTAAGGCAGGGGGCGCCACTCAATTTCCGCTCCGGGGCGCCACAAGGGCGTTGCAGCATGGAATGACGTCACAATCTGCGCGCGCAGGTGGTCGCAGCGGTAAAGTTTAGTGCCGCCGCACAATGTCTAGTTAAGTTCCCGAGCGGCGCAAACATCGCTGCGCCCGGGCGTTAGCGGCTTTGCGCCCCATTAGCGCCCTCTTAAGGCGCTAACGGGAGGCGCAACCAACTGAATTTTTACCCCTTAGACTCCATCAGAGCAGAGCCTGGAATGTACTCCTGGTTTATTGAGTCCTGTAATTGTTACAGACTCCCTCAGACCAGGGTCTGAAATGTATCCCTGGTTTACTGAGCCCTGTACCTGTTACAGAGTTCCTCAGACAAGGGCCTGGAATGAATCCCTGGTTCACTGAGTCCTCTAACTGTTATAGACTCCCTCAGACCATGGCCTGGAATGTATCCCTGATTTACTGAGTCCTGTAACTGTTACAGACTCCCTCAGACCAGGGCCTGAAATGTATCACTTGTTTACTGAGTCCTGTGCCTGTAAGTGTTACAGGGTCTTTGACTTACTTCTCTATCTGTTCACGTCTCTCATTCTCTTCTCTCTCTCTCTCTTTCTTTCTACCTGTGTCTTTGACTCGTTTCCTTCATCTTTCTCGCTCTCCGTGCCTGTCTCTCTTTCTTTTTATCTCTCTCACTCCCCCTGTCTTTCCCTATCTCTGTTCTTGTCTCTCTCGCACTCTCTGTCTCTCCTTCGCTCTGTCTCTGTCTCGGTCTCTCTTGCCCTCTCTCTCTCTGTCTGTCACTCTCCCTGTCTGTCCCTCTCTCTCTCTGTGTCTCTCTTTACCTCTCTCTATGTACCTGTATCTCTTTATCCATATCTCTCTGACTCTCGCTGTCTCTCTCTATCTCTGTGGTTGTCTACATATCTCTCTCTCTGTCTCTTTTTACATCGCTCTCTCTCTCTCTGTCTGTCTCTCTGTGCCTCTCTCTCTGTGTCTTGTCTCTCTGTCGCACTCTTTCGCTGTCACTCTTTCCCTCTCTTTGTCTCTGTCTCTCTTTACCTCTCTCTCTTTCACTGTCTATTTTTCCCTCTCTGTCTCTTTCTTTCTCTCTCTCTGTCTCTCTTTCACTCTCTTTCTCTGTCTCTCTTTCCCTCTCTTCTCTGTCACACTTTCCCTCTCTCTCTCTCTCTCTGTCTCTCTTTCCCTCTCTCTCTCTGTCTGTCTCTCTTTCACACTGTCTCGCTCTTTCTCTCTTTACCTCTCTCTTTCTCTATCTCTCTTTCCCTCTCTCTCTCTCTCTGTCTCTCTTTACCTCTCATCCTCTCTGTCTGTCTCTCTTTCCCCTCTCTCTCCGTCTGTCTGTCTTTCTCTCTATGTCTCTGTCTCTCTTTCCCTCTCTCTCTCTCTCTCTCTCTGTCTCTCTTTACCTCCCTGTCTCTCTCTCTCTGTCTGTCTCTCTTTCACTCTTAAACTGTCTGTCTTTCCCTCACTTTCTCTGTCTCCCTTTCCCTCTCTCTATCTCTGTCTCTCTTGCACTCTCTCTCTGTCTCTGTCTCTCTTTCGCTCTCTTTCTGTCTCTTGCCCTCTCTCTCTGTCTCTCTTTCCCTTTCTCTCTCTCTGTCTATCTCTCTTTCGCTCTCTTTCTCTGTCTGCCTTTCCCTTTCTTTATCTCTCTCTTTCCCTCTCTCTATGTCTCTCTTTCACTCTCTCTCGCTCTGTCTCTCTTTCGCTCCCTTTCTGTTTCCCTTTCCCTCTCTCTCTCTCTGTCTCTCCGTACCTCTCTCTCTCTCTCTCTGTCTCTCTTCACTCTCTCTCTATGTACCTGTCTCTCTTTCTCTTTGTCTCTCTCACTCTCCCTGTCTTTCGCTATCTCTGTTCTTGTCACTCTCTCTCTCTGTCTCTCTTTCCCCCTCTCTCTGTCTCAGTCTCTCTTTCCCTCTCTCTCGGTCACTGTCTCTCTTTACCTCTTTTTCTCTGTCTCGCTTTCCCTCTCTCTCTGTCTCTCTTTACGTCTCTCTCTCTCTCTCTCTCTCTCTCTCTGTCTTTCTTCCCCTCTATCTGTGTGTCTGTCTCTCTTTCGCTCTCTCTCTCTAGCTCCCTTTACGTCTCTCTGTGCGTCTGTCACTCTTTCACTCTCTTTCTCTGTCTGTCTTTCCCTCTCTTTCTCTGTCTCTCTATCCCTCTCTCTGTGTCTCTCTTTCGGTCTCTTTCTCTGCCACTCTTTCCCTTTCTCTCTTTCTCTGTCTCTCTTTCCCTCTCTCTCTCCATCTCTGTCTGTCTGTCTTTCACTTTCTCTCTCTCTGACTGTCTCTCTTTCGCTCCCTTCCTACGTCTCGCTCTCCCTCTCTCCCGCTCTCTCTCTCTCTCTTAACCCTCTTTACCCAGGAGATAGAAATAAGCTTTTAAAATGCAGCTTTTTGCCAGTTTCAGTTACACTGAAACAGTTGTGAACCCGAACCGACTGAGCCGCTTTCCTGCCGGAGTCTCGCCGCTGGGCTCTGGGTCACTCAGGGGTCAGGTCGGGACTGGGCTCGCAGTTATACTGACACTTCCGTACCCGCGTCCCCCTCCTGCTTATCAGAGCGAACATAAAAGCTGACGCAGTAACTGAGCGGTAATATCAGGTTGTCCGGACACTAATGGACATCATCTAATCCAAGCAGAGTGAGAAGCGAGTCTGAGAAGCAGGATGGAGCTTCCAATCCCGCTTCATCGCTTCACTTCCGCAAACACTGTCTAGTTTCCCTCTGTGAAACACCTGATGCGACCGACAGGCTTGCCGGTTACAGTCTAAGATCAGAGGGTGAGCCTGGAGACATTCAACGATGCATCGGGAACCGGCTACTCACCAGACAGGGCCGCTTGTAGGCGGGTGAAACTCAGTACAAGTGACAGAAACATGTCGTCCCTCCCGTCCGCCCGCCGTCTCTCCAAGTGACAGGCCAAGACTGAGCGCCTTGAATGAAACCGAGCCCAGCTTCACTCACAAGTGGGCAGTGCTGGAGCTCACCGTCCAATCGCAGTAAAGATCCGTCACTGGTTGTTCAGGGCTGTCCCTGAACCGTGAGCAGCACCGAAACTGACTCACAGTCCAAGGCCTGCGCCATGTGGCCATGGAAAACACACGCCGAGCAGTTAGAAATATGTTTAAAACAGCGCTCCGGGGGTTATGTTGTATAATTGATAACAATTAATATATTGCCTGAATCTAGCGGGAAACGCCCTCGTTGCCGCAGAGAGTCGAGTCATAAACTATTCAGCTTGTTGAACCTCAATATAGTGAACCACCGAAGTTCATATCACGGCAATTAAACCCTTTCTCACCCCGTGGGCCAATTTTAACCTAACCCGCCCGGCCGAAAAACTAACGGGAACTGGGGCAACACTGCTTTTACACCGCGCCCAATTTGACTCTCCATTGAAGTCAGTGGAGAGTAAAATTGCGCGGGAGCGGGAAAGCAGTGTTCCACCCGCCCCGTGGGATCCCGCCCAGCCACTTAGGATAAAATTGCCCCAAACTGCGGCTGTCGTTACAGCAGCAGCGTGTGGGCTAATGTATATATTTTTTAAATTCCAGCTTACTTTACACTTGAACTGACGTTATTTTGTGCTTCTGCGATGTAAAACCAAACTGTAAAATATTAAGTCAAAGTACTGTGTAAAAATAAGTACCGAATGTAGTGACTTTCAAATGGGGACTGAATTATTCTAGGAAAACAACAAATGCTCCAACCATCTCAATTTGTCCACTTCCTAAATTACCCTAAAACTTCGTAGATAACTATGAATTATATAAAACCAAAGGTTTATATCAGTAAGGGGAGAAGGAATGAATTACAGATAGATGGAGATGAATGATGTCTGTGCGCCTTGGTCCCGCTTTCCCCAAATCTCGAACCCACCTCACTGGAATAATGCACTCGGTGCTAGATGTTCACTAGAAGGGAAATCAGGCGGGTTCTGGAAATGGTGTGGCGGCCTCTCCATCTGGTTTTACTCTTTTTCCGCCCAGGCTTGGCTTAACATCCAGGCGGTAAAGATGGAAATCTGCCCTTTGTTCATCAACTTGTGTGCAATGCCAGGCAAGGTCAACAGTGACATCAGAAGCACCGGTTTCTTGTTTGCATTTTCACAGTTTGGGAACAGAACTCTACCCTTGATGTGTGGGTAGTGAAACAAGTTGCAACAGTTTGTTGTGAATACGCACAATATTCCTTCAAGGTGGGCAATTACAAAATGTTGCTTTGTTGGTATTTTCCATCTCCAACAAAGAGTAGATGTGTCCCTCTGATCTGTGTTGAGGTTTTTATTTCATCCAAGGCTGCGACCAGGTGGGATGTGGGATTAGAATTAACCCCCGTGTTATGGGCTGGCAGATCCCAGGTACACAGTGCTGGTCGATACTGAGTGACCAGCCGCTGGAAGATCCTTGTGCACCTATGTTGGATCTGTCGGTGCTGCGATGCACTGCCCCTCAGAGTGGAATATCCCGCTTACTCTCATTCTACGGGCTCGCACCTGAAAAGTGATCTCATCAGAGAAATGGGAGAAGTCGCAGGCACCCGCAGAACTCTGTCTCAGTATCAGGTACCACCTCCCCTAGAGGAGGGCGAGCTCACAAAATGAGAGGCAAATTCAGAGAGAAAGTGTAAAAACCAAACCAGGGAAAGACGTCTAATTGCATTTATCCCAGCAAATATTTAAGTCTTTTTAAGCTAGTCTGTCCCACTAATTTGTCTAACTTTCCCATGTTCCCACTTTCCCAAAGACTCGCATGTTCCCATGGGTGAAATTGACATTTTATCCATTTACTAGTCTGTATATTAAGACATCAGCATTTTACAATTTTATTTTTCAAATTAGTGCCATTGTTTTTGTGACACATATGTGACTGTGGGCCCCTAGAATGATTCACGTCTGGAGGCTCTTCCTCTTGTAGTTTCACTTCCTCTGAAAGAATTAGCCTTGCAATTGAAGAACTTCCTCAATTCAAGATTCTGTGGAACTTCCAAGTTCCCTGAGAGCACAAGTCATTTCATGAGCACTTTAAACTGCAAACGTATTTCTTTGTGTTTCTGTTATTGTATATTGGTACAGAACCAAATTTGAGATCAAAGTGAATCCAATTACTCCTCCGATACCTAGTGCTCTGACGTGACTCCGCCAAGCTTCTGCATCCGTGCTGTCTGAACCGATTACATGGAATTACATGTTAGAATCTTCAACACAGGAACAGGCCATTCGCCTCACTGGTCTATCTGGTGTTTATACTCCACAAGGGTGTTATCCTAATCTAATTAATGCTTCACACCCTACCGCTATATATCCCTATATTCCCTCCTCCCTCAGGTATGCATCAAGCTCATTCTTAAATATAGCAGTGCTCTCTGCTTCAACCATTCCACGTGGCAGCGAGTTCTACATTCTCAGCATTCTGTGTGTAAGGAAATGCCTCCGAAATTCTTTACTAAAACTGTCAGTGTCTACAAGAAACCAGCCTCAGCCCAGTCCAATCTTTCCTGATAGTTGTGTCCTCTCAATTCTGATAACTTCCTAGCAAATCTTTGCTGTACATTCCCCCGTGTTTCAATACCCCTTTTGTAGCATGGAAACCAGAACTGCCCACAGTCCTCCAAGTCTGGTCTAACCAAGACTGGATATAAAGTAACATGACCTCCCAGTTTTATGTTAAATTCTGCTAGAAATGAACCGCAGTACTTTTTTGCACGTTTTTTATGGTCTTATCAGCTTTCGTCGCTACTTCACAGGATTTGCGCATCTATGTTTCCGAGTTCTGTTTGCTCCTCCACCACATTTAGTTTCTTACCTTCCAAGGAATAATTAACTTCCTTATTCCTCTTACCAAAATGATCCACCTCACACTTCGCTATATTGAATTGAATTTGTCATTTATCTGCCCACTCTGCCAGCCTGTTTGTGTCTTGTATTTTAGTGCAGTCTCCACATTATTGGCTGGACACCCAATTGGTATGGTGTGCAAATTTCGACACCAGGAGGGAAACACCTCCCAGGAAATGTATAATGGATGGCTGATCACTGAATTCAAAATCATCCCCCATACATCGAAACTCTGAGTCCAAATCATTGATGTTTAAGGTGGATAACAGTGGTCCCAGCACAGATCACCCCGGACCAACACTTCCCATTTGCCGTCAGTCTGGGAAACTTCCCTTATCACCCACCGTCATTTTCTGTATTCTAACCATCTTTCAATTCATTCTGATACGTGACGTCTGACTCCACAGGCTCTGACCCTTGCCATGAGCTTCTTAACGAGTACCTTATGGAAAGCCTTTTGATGTAGATCACACCTACGGCATTGCCCTTGTGTATTCTTTCCATTAATTCTTCAACTTATTCAATAAGGTTGGTTAAACATGGCCTTCCTTTTACAAATCCATGCTCACTATTTTATATTATATTCTCCAGGGGAAATTGGTCTTGGGCTCAGCGCAAAACATGTGATGGTGAAGTGACTGCAAAACATTTAATTTAAGTGGCATTAAGTTGGATTTCCAAAAATTAGTAAATTATATATTGCAACCTGTATACTTCTAGCGTTTGATAATCAAGTGAAATGTTTTGAATTGTAATTCTTCTACTGAATTCAAATTTGGCAATTGGGAAACAGGCGTCTGATTCGAACTCACCCCGTTCCCGCCGGGTTAGGTAAAACATACCCTCACATGTCCTCCTTCCTTTAATTCATCATCTGGAAGCAATATATGTCAGAAGGACGTAGATAATTATGAACACAGATTTGTTAACTCAGGCTTTGTCTGATATTCTATCCTGCTCATCAACTTCCTGATATGTAATTTGTTTGTCCCTATCTATAGCAACAGTGACCCTGGATATTATGACAGTGATTCTGTGGGGAGAGTAGAGAAGCTATGATTGTTCTCCTTCGAGTAGAGATGGTTAAGCTGTAATAGACATGATCAAAATCATGAAGGGATTTGACAGATTAAACAAGGAGCAACAGTTTCCACTGAAAGAAGGGTCATGTAACCAAAGGACTCAGATTTATGGTAGTTGGCAAAAGAACCACAAGTGAGATGAGGAGAGTTTATTTTACGCAGTGAGTTGCTGTGATCTGGCATGCACTGCATGAAAGGGTATGGAAGCAGATTCAATTGTAACTTTCAAACGGGAAATGTATAAATACTTGAAGGGAAGAGAATTGCAGGCTTTGGGTAAAAAGCAGGCGATTGGGACTAATTCAACAGCTCTTTCAAAGAGCCAGCACAGGTTACATTGACTGTGAGGGGATAATTACAAGTCCTAGCGCTTTCGGACTACCCCAGATCAGGCGTATTCCCAAGACGTTTACCTTCAACTAAAGTTAGCTGTAGCCGGATCCTATAAGACGCTTAATTGGGCCTAGAGGTCACACTACCTCTCCCTAAAGGAAAGAAACGGCCTGAAGATGTTATCATCCTCCGGATACCACTTTTAACAAGTTTAACTAGACTGCAACCTTCCGGATATTATGAGGGTCCGGAAAACCCCCCAGAATTCTGCAACTCCTCCCTGAAGAGTGTACAGAAATTGAGTTTGTGAGATTGATACAGAAATACTCTTTGAGACAATTTTAAAAATGTATAGATTTATTAAAGAACCGACATCTATTTAACAGCTGGTTTGGCAATCGCAACTTTAACCATTCAAAATACCAATAGATTACATTTCTTATCAGAGATCCTCATTCTCAAATCTTAACTTCGTTACATTTGCACACTTCTACTTATTTCTTAATCCAGAATGTCCACGAAAATCAAATATCTTGATTACCCGAGTCTCAGAGTTGAAAACTTACAGAGCGTGCCTGTGAAGTTGAGAAACGCTTGCCCTTCCAGCGACTTCTGACTTTTCATCTGAAAAGCTCTTATTTTTATACTCTTTTTTAGTGGTACTTTCTTTGAAGTTTCCTGCTGATGTAAGCTAATTATCTTTAGTGATTCTTTATTGAATTATTTTCTATTCTTACTGTCATTTCAGCTGCCAACTTTTAGGATTCTTTTTTTACCTTTAGGTGTTTCAAAAACTATCATTAAATGATTATTGTCGATTTATCTTTTTGATACCATTCTTAGGAAGTCTTTCTATTGAATTCTTAATATCACTTAACTGCTTGTACGCCAGACGTCGTGACTCTGTGGTGTTCCACGTTCAATACAAACACAATGTAATTGTTTGATGTCATCTATTGATATTATATTTTCAAAGCCTCTCTGTAGGTATATTTTACAACTTGTAAATTGAAAACACTTCTCTTAGGGTGTTTACTTGTTTTCTTGCTATCTCAATTGGTTACATATTTAATCGTGTTTCCTGTTTCTAAGTTTAACATGAAACTATTTTACGGCAGGTATTTCTTTTACTTGATGTCATTTTTTCAAAGGCACTTGGTTTTTTAATGTTCTGTGCACCTGTTTGACGTGTTAGATTTTAACACTTTACTTGGGCATTGCTATTGTTTTGTTCCAAATTCTAGACATTCTGGAAGCACCAATGGTTTGCTTCAATAGGGGCTTTGTCTCTGTATTTACAAACAAGTTCCCATTTCAAAGCTTGTTTTCACAGCTTTGTGTTAACAAACCATCTTATCTCCGAAGCCTGTATTGTGCCTGCAGCCTGTGTCGCCGAGGCTTTCCAGACTTTTAAACCCAGTATGTCTTGTATTAATAATATAAAAAATCTCTTTATAGGATGGACTATTTTTCTGAAATATGGCCATTCTATTACAACTGAATGGCCTCCTTCTATGCAGTAAGCTACCATAATTGTTCAGATCATGAATTTTGTTGTGCTATTGATTATGTACATTTTAGCTCATCTCAGATTATATCTGACGGTGTCCCAATGGTGCGACACAGTGCTTACCTGACATAACTTTAATTTCAAGACTTCACTACAAAACTTACACAATCCGTTCTTTATGTTCCGCCTAAATGAAGCATTGTCATGTTTGTGTATGAAGCAACATGTTTTGGACATCTAATTCAGCCCCTATTTATCAGTCCTATAGATGCAGCAAAGAGGTATCATTAGGAACCCCAAATGGATTATTTCATTCACATTCGATGAATGTGGGTCAGATGTTCCTGTCTCTGCACCTGGGAGCTGTTGAATTGTCTGTTGCAGTGAATACATGAAAACCTCCGATTGAGTAGAGCGCTTTCCCCAAACGGAGCTTATGATTGTCCAATCATTCCTTAATATGGAGGGAAGATTGGGCAGACTTTTTTATAGTGTGTGCGCTTCCCCGCCCAAAGTTGAACTGAGATGTGATTTCAGATTTCAGTAGTTATTATAACTAAGGATGTCTACAGATGGAAAAAAACTGAGAGTGAAGAAACTGTAGATTAGATCTAGTAGCTTTTGGTAAGGCTTGAGACAGACACGAAGAATTATCAAGGCACAAGTGTCATTCATTAAATGATTGTTAACTGTCTGTAAACTACAATTATTCATCAAATATGCAAATAAACTGATACTAAATCAGTAAATCAGTAACTGCAAGCGCATTATAAAATGCTATGATTTGTTCTTCCTTTGTGAGTGACTCTGGCAAGCCAGCATTTATTGCCCATTCCTTCTTGCCTTGACTGCATTAAGAGCAGCTATGTTGGGTGGGATAGAATCACTTGTAGGCCAGACCAGATAGAGAGTGCCAGGTTTCCTTTTCTGTAAGACATTAGTGAAACAGTTCGGGTTTTATGATAATCCGCCAGCGTCCGTGGCCATTTTTCTTGGTGATAGCCCAGAAATGATAAGAATTACTGATTTCAATTTTTCAACTTCCCATATTGGAATTTGTACTCAACACCTTTGGGATACTCATCCAGTAGTATCGTCACTAGGCTACTGTATTGTCACCCGCACTCGTTCTGGAACATTGCTAATATATTTACAGGACGCTACTTTCATATTTCTCTGGTACAGCTGAATGAATAGGCAACAGTAAATAATAGAATTCAACTAGAATTGCGTGCTTTGCGTTTCACCAGGTGGATCCAGGGGGATATTTTTTTACAAATCAACTTGCCTTAACTGAGGTTCATCTGCTGTAACGTTCTGGAAACTTGCGGTTTCTGATTCCGTGGAAACAGGCTACAGTAATTGTCAGTTCCTCACAGTAACTGGTGTCATAGGAATTCACCATTCACTGCTTCCTTGGAACCGTTATGTACATATTGCTGTCATAATAGTCTATCTCACAGCCATCCACAATCTCCATTTTACTATAGTCCGGAAGATCAGAAATCCCACGATTCAGTGCGTAGTGATGCATCAAAGAGTGAGAATCTAGAACACCATAACATATTGGAATAACATCAAGTGTTACAAACACCAGTTCATTGAGCAATTTATGCAAGAGTCTAAACTTATATCCTGACATCAGCAATATTTCATTCGTGGAAATTAAGACACGTTTCCTGAGAAGTTAAAATGACATCTATCTATCTATCTATCTATCTATCTATCTATCTATCTATCTATCTATCTATCTATCTATCTATCTATCTATCTATCTATCTATCTATCTATCTATCTATCTATCTATCTATCTATCTATCTATCTATCTATCTATCTATCTATCTATCTATCTATCTATCTATCTATCAACTATCTATCTATCTATCTATCTATCTATCTATCTATCTATCTATCTATCTATCTACCTATCTATCTATCTATCTGTCTGTCTGTCTATCTATCTATCTATCTATCTATCTATCTATCTATCTATCTATCTATCTATCTATCTATCTATCTATCTATCTCTCTATCTCTCTATCTATCTATCTATCAAACTATCTATCCAGGGTATATTATTGTAAACTAATCACACTGAAATTATGAAATCTGGCCACGTGGTTCCCACTAATCACTCAAACATCTTTGTGTGTGTTGTTTTTCAATCGCGGTTGTCTTTTTATTCTATTGTCCACAATAAGAGATTAAATTTTAAAACGTTAACTATTATATTTTACAATAGATTCATTAATTCTATCCAGTAAATTGCCTTTTGCATCTTCCTCAAACTGTCTACCTGAAGGCCTCATCCTGTTTCAGGTGCTTGGTCTTTGAGTTGAATGGAGACGGTTCAAACTGGGATTGTTTACAAGACCGAATTTCCCAGCATACAACTGTAGCATTCAGTGAGCGGGGATGGTTTTCTTTACATTTTACCAGGTCTTTCTCAAAGACGTTTCCTAAACTAATATTGAAGAAACCTGGAGGACCAGTGCCAAATTTTAATGTGGTAAAACATAGGTTGACATTTTAAGTATAAGAAATGGCCATTGGGCCCATTGCAACTCAGCCCTCCGGGGCCAGGACTGTCCCAGTAGATTCGAACTGCATTGGGAACACCGCCAATGATTACCATTCGTACTTTCCTACTGGGGAAACATCGTAGCTTTCATCATCCTTGAGGAAAGTTGTTCCTTATGTTTGTTTTCAACTCCCAAGCCACTCATATAGATCGGTGTCTTCTGACTTACACTAAACTGTTAATCTGCACTCTTGAAAGTAACTTTAACAGACTGAGATTAAAACTCCCTGTGGGATAGTAGAAACCCAAACCAGCGATGTGAAAACATCATGAGGGACCGTATGACCCCTTAACACACTGATACGAAATCACCCTGTGAGGCGGTGTGACCCCATAACACACTGATATGAAATCACCCTGTGGGAAGGTGTGACTCCATAACACACTGATAGCAAATCACCCTGAGGGGCGGTGTGACCCCCTAACACACTAATACGAAATCACCCTTTGGGGCGGTGTGACCCCTTAACACACTAATACGAAATCACTCTGTGGGGCGGTGTGACTCCATAACACACTGATATGAAATCACCATGTGGGGCGGTGTGACC
This sequence comes from Squalus acanthias, assembly GCA_030390025.1. NCBI lineage: Eukaryota > Metazoa > Chordata > Chondrichthyes > Squaliformes > Squalidae > Squalus > Squalus acanthias. The sequence goes on along the minus strand of CM059449.1, from coordinate 32,720,683 downwards.
CTTTAACAAACTAATACAAAATCACCTTGTGGGGCGGTGTGACTCCATAACACACTAATACGAAATCACCCTGTGGGACAGTATGACCCCATAACACACTGATATGAAATCGCCCTGTGGGGTGGTGTGACCCCATAACAGACTAATACGGAATCACCCTGTGCGGCGGTGTGACTCCTTAACACACTGATATTAAATCTCCCATTCTTCGAGTTGTGTTTTGAACCTAGGCCCCCCAGTGGGAGTTTTCAATCTTTCTGTTTCACACCATCACATTCCTCACACAAAAAGACTTTATCACAAATATCTTATGGCTTTCGGCAAAGCAAGACCAAGGAAATGTCTTGCTGGAGCCCACCTACCGAAACAGCCCCCTCTCACTTAACTGCGGATTTAGTACTGCTCCATATTGAAGGCATTTTGGAAGAAATGCTCAGGGAAGCACGGACACAGAATGTACGCTGAAGGGGACTTCAATGTCCACCGCCAAATGTAGCTCAGTAGTCTCTGCACTGGTAAAGTTGGGGCACTTCTACTGGACCGAGAATTTCTGTACCTGGTAAGATTTTGGTGCTGATTATTGAATACAAATTCCGTTCAAGGAATAATACTTTTACATGGAACTGTGCCCTTTAAAATATAGAGCGGAGGTTCTCCATTGCAGTTACTACACCGGCGGGGTCAAGTCATGGTGTGGATCCACGTAATGAAGGCAGACGGGAAATGTGCCTTGCTAACAGCTCATGTCCTGGGACATGGAATATTATACATTACATATTCGCTGCAGTATCTTTGTTCGTGACTTGCTTTGCTGTTATGGAGCAAATTGCAAAGGTTTCAAGGATTTCCAGCTGTCTTCTCACGGTTGGAGCACTGAACGTGCGGAACTGTGCATCAAGTAACGGAAACAGCTTTGTTGAAGGGACGCGGGTGTCTCTCCAGTTCGGTAGATGCTAAAGCCGCAAAGTCCCTTTTTTGTCAGTCAGAGTCTAGTAGTGTTAGCAGAAAGTCCTTGCAACTAAACCGCAAGCGGTAACACATTTAGCACAGAGCACATTGCTTAAAGCATCCACAACATGTTACACGGTCGGATCACAGCGTCGAGCATTCAGAGTCCAGCTCTCATTACATCCATTGTGTATCCAGAGTGACTTTAAGTACAAGTCGAAAATGACAATGTTATTCTAAATGATGAATTCACTTTCTTCCGCTTTCTTTCAGTATTTTCAGACTCAGTTTTGTTAAAATAGAATTCTTGGAAAATCCAGCGGATCCAGTAAATTGGAAAGTTACATTGGGAAACTATTCGATACGCCATTTCTCTATCGGGATGCGCAAGAGACAAGAATTGGAGGCGCGCAATTATGTACATACAATAAAGGCAGTGTTTTTAAACGTTTCTGGGACTCGATAACGGTGTTCAACAGATGTGATATTTTGATCGTCTTCCGTGAAGACGGGCACCAAGTATTTCTTTAATTTCTCTGCCATTTCCTTATTCCCCATTATAATTTCTCCTGTCTCAGCCTGTAAGAGACCAACATTTATTTTCGCTAACCTTTGACTTTTTATATATCTCTAGAAATGTTACCGTCTGCTTTTATGTCTCTCGCTAGTTTACTCACATTTGTTATTTTCCAGTTCTTTATCAATTTCTTGGTAATCCTTTGTTGAATTCTAAAATCCTCCTAATCCTCAGGCTTACTACTCTTTTTGGTAACATTATAAGCCTCTTCCTTTGATCTAAAAATATCTTTAACTTCTCTTGTTAGCACGGTTGTACCACTTTTCCTGTGGGGTATTGTGCCTTAAAGGAATGTATATTTGTTGTAAATGATGTATTAATTCTTTAAATGCTAGCCATTGCTTGTCTACCATCATATCTTTTAATGTAGTTTCTCAATCTACCTTAGCCAAATCGCCCCTCTTAACTATGTAGTTTGCTTTTTTAGATATAAGACAGAACCAGGGTTGTTCCTCTGGCTTGATGGTAATGGTAGAGTTTAGGATATGCCAGACGATGAGGTTACAGATTGTGGTGGAATACATTTCTGCAGCTGCTAATGGCCCACAGCGCCTCATGGATGCCCAGTTTTGAGCTGCTAGATCTGTTCTGAATCTATCCCATTTAACACGGTGGTAGTGCCACACAACACAATGGAGGGTGTTCTCAGTGTGCAGACGGGATCTCGTCTCCACAATTACTTTGTGGTAGTCACTGCTATCAATACTATCATGAACAGATGCATCTGCGACAGGTAGATTGGTGAGGACGAGGTCAAGTAGGTTTTTTCCTCGTGTTGGTTCTCTCACCACATGTCGCAGGCCCAGACTGGCAGCTATATCCTTCAGCACTCGGCCAGCTCGGTCAGTAGTGGCGCTACCGAGCCACTCTTGGTGATGGACATTGAAGCGCCCCACCCAAAGTACATTCTGTGCCCTTGCTACTCTCAGTGCTTCTTCCAAGAGGTGTTCAACATGGAGGAGTACTGATTCATCAGCTGTTGAAGGGCGGTAGGTAGTAATCAGCAGGGGGTTTCCTTGACCATGCTTGACCTGAAACCATGAGACTTCATGGGTTCCGGAGTCAATGTTGAGGACTCCTAAGGCCACTCCTTACCGACTGTATAAGACAGTGCCGCCACCCATGGTGGGTCTGTCCTGCCGGTGGGACAGGACATACCCAGGGTTGGTGATGGAGGAGTTCGGGACTATACCAGAAAATGTGAAATGAAAGCTTTACAATAAGGCAATGCAGAGACAGTGGGCATCATTCAAACAGCGGAATATTAATCTACAGCCTAGAAATATTCCCACAAGTAAAAGTAGCTCACCAAAAGCTGGAAATCCTAGAATGTGTAGTGAAATAAAAATGTAAATGAGAGTTAATAAAGCATATGACATTTCGAATGTAAGAGGAAATCAAACTGAAAAAAAACAGACCGGAAAAAAAGATTGGAGCTGGTAATAAGAAATCTGAAGGAAGACTGGCAGTTAAATAGTAAAGGTTCTTAGGAACAGATTAAAAAACAAATTAATAATTAAATAAAGGGAAGGATTCATTAAATGGAAAAGGAAATACTCTTTTAGAGTATGATAGAATGGTAGAGGTATAATAGAAACCAATATTCTGCCCCAATGGTCACCAAAGAATGCGATAGAGGGAGAGAAATGATATAAGAGGAGGACATGGGTCGTTTGGATTGGTCGTGTGACAACTTCTGGAAACAGAAAACAGGACAACATTGAGCAAAACCTGAAAGTTGTGAGCTAGTTAAGGAGAACAAAAATCAACCTGTAAACATCAAGCGCTGTCAACCAAATGTAATAGTTATTTGAGGACAAAGAAGTGGCAAATTTACTTTGACAGTCCTGTGTGCGTTAATGGGTTAACACCTCTGTAAAGTTGGTGCAGACAGGAATGTAGGGCAAATGGGTTAAAGTTCATCGGAGTGTTTATATGATCAGGAGTTCCACCCTCCTAATAGCCAAAAATCATTCGAGTAAAAGCAGCTGCCTGATCTGTTTGTTTAAAAGACCGTAAATAATGTCAGTCATTGTATAACCTAATTGTCTCACATGGGATTTCTCTCAGATATAAATAAAGGATTGGATTGAAGCGGCTTCATCTTCTTGTCAAACTGAGCTGCTGCCTCCAGCACCGGCTTCATGTGACTCAAAGAGATGGGTCGACCAATCCTTGCCCAGATTGAAGCGGTTTACTACCCGATTCTCGCAGTGTTTGGTGTTCCTGGTAAGTCATTACCATCAGTTGTCAATGTCACTCGGGGTTTACCTGTATCACTGCTCTAGTTGATTCTGTGAGCTGTTTGTTTTCACGGGCTTGTTTCTACTGAGATCAATTAAATGTCACGACCTTCTACTGAAACCTTAATGCAATAACGTCACGAAAATTCCCAGGGAAGTTACAATTGTCTCTGCAGTTTCAGCACCAACAGTTTTAACAACTTTCACCACAGTCTCGCAGTACTGGGGGTGGAATAGGTCTTCGGCAGCAGCTCGAGACCGGCTCATAGCGAATCCGAACCTGTTTTACTCCGCGCCCAATTTCTTTCCCATTGAAATCAAATGAAAAGTAATTCGGGTGCGGTCTGAATGTGCTGCCAATTCACTATCGCCAGTTTAGCGCTACCGTCCGAGACCAAATTCACCCAGAGTCAAAAAAGAAGAAACTGGCAGGGAGAGAGAGAGAGAGAGAGAGAGAAAGATAGAGAGCGACAGAGTCAGAATATAAAAAGAGTTTAAACAAAAGAGGCAGAAAAGGAAGAGAAAAAGGGACAGAGGGTAAACTGAACTTTGCTCGCCAGGTGTAAAACCGGGGCTCGCGAGCTGACAGCTTGTTTGAAAACTCGCTGGATTATTTTTCCATTTGCTTCAAAGGACTTTGGTTTTGCTCCCGGACTAGGAATCCAGAGACATGGACCAATGTTCTAAAAATCGTTGAGTTCAAACCCACCACGGCTGATCGAGAATGTGAATTCAGTTAAAAAATGCATGGATATAAAAATAAATGTAGCATTCATAAATTGACCAGGATTAATAAAGAGCCAACTGATTCACTAATATCCTTTAGAGAAGGAGCTTGCCGTCCCGAGCCATCTGGCTTTTACGTGACTCCAGTCCCACAACAACTGCCCTCTGAAGTGGTCTAGCAAGTCACTGAGGGCAACTAGGGATGGGCAATAAATGCCGGCCTTGCCCGCGATGCTTACCTCCTGCAACTCAAGTAAAATATACACATTAAAGATAACTGTGCTTAAACCATTGAATTATTGTTTTCTCCCTATTGCCACGTCTCGCGGTCTGCCAACTCATGCCTGAACCTCGGGCTTCCTTTCTTTACATAATTGACTGTTTCTTCTTAGTCCACTTTTCCTTCACCCTGGCCAAGATGGATAACGGGTTGAGATGCCTTCTGAGACTCTCCAAAGAATCTCAGAATCCTTGACCCCTATTCTTACACTCCCTTTCAATGTTCCCATCACTTTTATTTGAATTCTACCACTTTGCCTTCTCCCAAACCCGTCCCAATTTGCAGCTCAAGCTGTGCTAGTGAGTAGACCTGGGTGTTAAGAGCGCACTTCAGGTTAATACTGTACATTAAACGCTCCCTCATAGCCATTCTGGACTAAATTACCCTGATAGAAAAATGCCAGCTGAAGAAAGACAGAGACAGAGAGAGAGATGATTAGAGCGACACATAAATAAACTGAGACATAGAGAGAGGCAGGAGAAAGGCAGATCGTGAGCAACACAGAGGGATGGTCAGAATCAGTGACAGATATAGAAATACAGAGTCGGAGAGAGAGCATGAGTTGAGTAGTAGAAAATATGTGCTGAAATTTGATAAACTGTCATTACCTGCCGGCCATTTTGTTTTGACTATAATGATTAATTTAATTTTTCCTCTTTTATTGCAGCGAATTTATTCACAATTGTAATTCTCTCCCGTGGAATGTGTGGTCTCTCCACATGTATCACTCGTTACCTGGTGGCCATGGCAGCAGCAGATCTACTGGTCCTGATATTTGATGTAATTCTGTATGAGATTCAGCAGATTTATTTCCCACATTCATTCCTGAACTACACTCTGCTCTGCAGTCTCAATCTCACACTGATATTTGCTGCCATTGATTGTTCCATCTGGTTAACAGTCGCCTTCACCTTTGATCGATTCATCGCCATTAGTTGCCACAAGCTGAGAGTCATATATTGCACCGAAAAAACTGCGGCTTTGATTATAACAACGGTGTGTGGGTTGAGCTGTTTACTAAACATTCCAGTTTACTTTGGAAACGAGTCTGCTGAAATAATTGATAACATACAATGGTTCTGTGTTGTAAAATCTGCCTTCTACACCTTGCCCATTTGGATAGCTTACTTCTGGTTTCGCAATATTTTAACCCCTATCGCTCCATTTGTGTTGATTGCACTGCTCAATGCGCTGACCATCAGGCACATTGCACAGGCCAGTAGAGTCAGGAGGGGACTCCGAGGGAGTAAGACGGGTGAGAGTCACAAAGATCCAGAGATGGAGAACCGAAGGAAATCCATCATTTTACTGCTCGCAATTTCAGGCAGTTTTATCCTGCTATGGGTAGTAAGTTTCCTCTATCAAATATGCATAACAATTACAGATACTTATTTTTTCCGAACAGATTACGCAGATCCTTTTACCGTCATGGAACACAGTGGATATATGCTCCAGCGTTTGAGTTCCTGCACCAACACGGTTATTTATGCAGTGGCCCAGACTAAATTCCGAGATACGATAAAGAATGTGATTAAATTTCCCTTTGCTCAGATGATTAAGTTAATTAAATTAAATTAAATTAATAGGACTACATTTAAACCATGACTCCCCAGTCCCAATAACAACCAAAGCTGGTTCTCAGAACCTACAATATAAATGGCTGTGGGGCTCAAATGGCTCTGGTGAGTTGTGACAGTTTAAATGCTGCCGCCTGTCGGTAAATGTCCTCCACAACGGAGCAAAAACCTCATCACGAACACTTCAGTACTAAAGATGGCAGATTTGGGGATCTGTCAATGAGCAGTCAGAAATTTGGCCATGAATTCTAGTAACCACAGTAACCAGAAGCTCTTATTGTTGAAAATTACGATTTGAAAACATATTTCCTCTTCCCTAAGCCTTTCAACTCCCTGACTAGGTTTGGGATCAGTGAGTGACGATTGCTGTTCCATGCCACACTCATCTGGACAGTGTCCTGGTTGAGCCATCACAGTGAGTGACGACTGGCCATTGGACAGAATTCTATTGCAGCCCCTATACTGCTGCTCTTCCCCAGACCAGCTAACTCAGTTCAGACCAGGGTTTGAAGCTGGGATCTTCCTGATCTGCACGAGGCAGAATTCCCACTTTGGTGCTCTGAGCAAGGCCCAGGAGCACAGATTGTAAAACCTTGCCATCATCTCATGATTCTCCATCCACTATTTTAATGGATGAAAATCACAGTCTTGGAAGCCCCAGCCCGAATTTCCAATTTGGAGGCTGAGGCTCTGGGTCTGCTGTGTGGACTCGGTGAATCAGCCCTGAGATGTGTATATGGTGGGTGATTAAAATAAGTTCAGTGGTAGTAAAATGAACGATTTGTGAACATGAATAATTTCATCACGTCTCCCGGGAATGTCCCAAAATGCTTCAAGTACAAATATTTGGACACATTCAGTGTTTTTATATATATAGACGTCTATCCTGTACACATCGGGATATCACACCCAGGGCAGCAGGAGGGTTGACATAATAGGAATCAGATTAAGGGGAGAAACGAAGGCCAGGCTTCCTGCTCCTACTGGTACTAAGCATCTCTGTCCGTCTGATGCGGTCTGATTGATCGGAACTGGCCTCCTGCCCTTGAATATCCAACTGAAACTTAAGTCTCTTAATTGCCCTTGTGTAGCTGTGGCCACAATGAATGTTGGCAGATTAGAGAGACGTGGGGTCAGATTATTATTTTTACTGCCTGGTTTGCACGCCCCTTACACAACCCACCTGATCTTCCTGATTTATTTCAATGGATGTGTAATGCCAAGTCAGTAAAGATGAAAAATGATCCATTATGTTTCTCAAATTTCCGATGGTCACATTATTTACACAACGCCCATTACAGGGTTGGAATGATTTAAATGTTGCCGGTGAGAAAAAAATTAAGCAACAGTTTCTACAGTTTAGCTTGCTATCGACTTATTTAATTATGTCATGTTACCCAAGAGTTTAAAATCCGCTTCCCTCAGAGAAAATATGTCCCACCTTTTCTTAACACAATTTTGTTCGGGATGTTCAATTGGTCTCGGGGCAGTTTCTTTCAAGAGAGCAGCTCTGTTCAAATCCATACATGCTGTGCGATATGTTCACGGTTGCAGCTGCTTGGCTGATGTTTCAATTTTAACAGAGATTTATTAATTTATGAAACTTCAGAAAATTTATTATCGGTATTTCCAAATCCGAGCAAATTGCTTTGCATCGTTTCCAGAGAGTAAAGTGGGCAGATTACCTACTCCTGTGTCTGGGCCTATTTAATCAACTGGGCATCATTAATACATGGAAACAGGCAGAGAGCAGTAAATGCCCAGAGTGGATCCTGCCCAATTTGTTCTCCATTTAAATCAATGAGCAGATATTCGCGTGAGTCCTTTAGGGGCGTGTGCTCCTCCTTCCCCAATTTTCCTGTGCTCACTGTTCTGAACAATCCAACAGTCCCGGGCTCAGGGACAGGAAAATCCAGCGTTGCCTGTCTGGAGCAGTTTGAGAAAGATAACTCCCATATTTGATGAGAAAATATTAGAACTGTTATTACCTAAAATATTAATTACAGTACATTTTTACCAGATTGCAAACGAATTATCATTTTCCACAACTCGATACAACTGCTGTAAATGTGTGTTACATTATTGCTGCTGTTCGCTTCTTTTAATAATGGTTAATAAATCTGTTTGGTGATTAAAGCTAAAACAATGCTTGTTGTCGTCTTCTTCGGTCACTTTAAAATGACAAGGAGGATCCCACTAATTTACAAGATAGATAAAATAAATCTATACCTCTCACTTCATTCTTTTTGAGATGATGTTAAATTGCTGCCATTTAGTAACCAACAAGTGGAAATAAGTTTTTCAGATTTATCTGATCCAAACACTTCATAAATTTGAACTCCTCTATCAGATCATCACTCAACCTGTTACCTTGATTCCTTATATGAAAAGCTAAGGCTGATCACAAATATAATCTAAAATATCGAAAAGCCGCTCTCCCTTTGGTTTAATACATGAAGAGCCAAAAATATTCTTCACGTGAAGCAAAGGTAGACGTTTGGAGCTTTAATGGGCCAAAGTAGGCAGATATAATGCAATTCCAATTTTAATGTACTGCATTATTCTCTCAATTTTATATTCTATTATACATTTTGATATCTATATTTGTATTGCAAAACATGGAGTGTAAAATCGGACGGGAGTAATACATCTACCGATTTGCTATCGCCCATTTTGGGCTACGTCAAAAACCGATTTCACCCCCATTTATCTCTCTTTAGTCTGGGTTCTCAGTCTGAGTTCTCCGTGTGTTTTTCTGTGCCGCTGTTCTCAGCACATTTACCCACGTCTGTGTGTCAAACACAAATATCGACTGATGGGGGTTGAGAAGCGGACGTGCCTGAGAACAGGGCGTGAAAGGTTCAATTTCTTCAGTCCAGAAACAGTGACCTGTGAGGGACATTTACCTCATGTTATTAAAAGTAGAATTAAATATTCCAGCTGCAGCAAGGTTGCCACAATGGGCCAATGGCTGACCGGCAGCGAACAGGGCTGACATGGTTGAAAATTGCCTGCTGAATCACTGATCAGCGGGGTCAGGACCAGGAGTGGGCACCCAAAGAATAAAAATGATCATATACATATGAAGTCAATGGAGAAGATATCAGGCGGAGTGTAGAACGGCTGACCATTCTATATCAGATTGACTCTGGAATCTGAAGTAAAATATGAAATTTGCGGTTAACACCAAATTGGGTGGTATGGTTAACACTGGGGAAGACAGCGAAATAATACAAGAATACGCTAACAATGTTGGGGAATGGGCGAGTAGATGGCAAATAAATTTTAATATAGATAGTGTGAGAGGGTGATTTCTGACAGGAGCAATAAGAAGGCCACATACTCCTTACAGAACAAGCGTCTAAATGGGGTAGAGTCGCAAGTGGATCTGGGGGCACAGCTTCCCAATCATTGCAAGTAGCAACTAAGAACATCAAAGCCATAAAAAGTGCAAACAGAGCACTGGGTTTATGCTAAACGTATTTAGAACATTGGTTGGACCACACTCTATGTTACAAATGTCTATAGAAGCAATGGAGATAGTGCAAAAAAGATTTACAACGATCATATCAGAATTCAGAGAGTGCAGATATCAGGAAAGACTGAACAGGCTGGGGCTCTTTTCTCTTGAAAAGGGAAGGCTGAGGGGTGACCGAATAGAGATCTTTAAAATTATGAAGGGGTTCGATAGTTTAGATGTAGAGAATATGTTTCAACTAGTAGGTCAGTGGGAGGAGTCTCATGTGGAACATAAATACCAACATAGACCAGTTGGGTTGAACGGCCTGTTTCTGTGCTGTAAATTCTGCGTAATTCTATGTAATATGAGTTCAACTTGTCAACCCTCAGTCAGAATAAGCATAGGTTACTGAGTGCCAAGTCGTCAATGCCCAATCCAGAAAGTAAATCGTCCACTAACAATTCTTTATTGACTTCAAAATAACAACGTTCTCTGTTAGAATAATTTAAGATGATTTAAAAAGTAATTCTATCCCAACATTCCATTCTTTAATCATTTTAGTGGTAGAGCAAATGTGGCAGAAAGGGAACTTAATCTTATCTCTATATATGAGCAACAGTTCTAGGGAAAGGAGTAAACATTTGGCTGAAGCACTTACTGTATTATAAACAAAGCTTATAGCACAGAGACAAAGACTGAATAGATTATTAGCTGGGTAAACACGTACGTATTACTTAAGCACAACCCAAGGTGATATTATGGTGTAAGAATAGAACCAGGTCCCCTTCAACTTCAGGGCGTTCAGGAGGGTCAGGAGCAATGCAGCCGCACGGAGGCTGGGCGCTGCTCACTCCAGGACTTGTGCGGTTCTCTGACATCAGACAGCTTTCTCGGAGGTAGGCGAAGTCTGGGAATAAGGTTGTGTTATTTGCAAATCCTTCAATATAAGTGGAAGACAAAATCAGTCACTGTAATAAAGCTTGTTATTATAAAAAAAACACTCGTCCGTGAATCATAAGCGGAGTTATTTTCGCCGGACTATCGACGCTTTGTTGCGACGATAACCTCCAAGAAATCTGCTAACATGCATTAATGAAGTTTAAAACTTGATTATAAAAATAATTAGTAGATATCATTTTTCATTAATAGGGTCACCAGCAATTTGAATCCGAAAATTTGATATCGTCATTAACGAAATGAATAACAGGTTATAAAGGCGATTCAGAGTATCGCCGAAATCCAGCATTAACTGGGTCGCTGATTTTAAAATTATAGCTCAGATCAGTGACTAATGCAAATTTGTGAGAATAAAAGAGGATTGATTCCTTAGATAGACAGACACCTTAGAGCATTAGATAGCCAGTCTGTTGAACATATTAGAGACTAGGGGTTAGAAATTGGTATCCGTTTTAAGCCCTTGAATATATAAATTTGGGGCCTAACACTTGTTAAAAGTTCTTTTCCAAAATGTGATCGCTGCGTGCGGGGCAGGCTTTGGACCTGCACGGCTTTGGATTTTTCAGCGGCCCCTGGGGCCACCAGGGTACCACTGAGGTAAGTAATTAATTTTAATTAAATAAAAACCCTTCCTGGAGAGCCAGGAGGAGCAGGAATGTTCCTCGCTCCAGAGTGGTTCCGAAGTTCACTGCCATTCCCTGTTCGGCCAGCCCGCGATGACCTTCATTCCCTCCAAGCCACTTGAACTTGACACCAGTAGCCCGGCGATGAGCAGCAGGTATCCGAAGATCGCAGGTCTAATTTGAACGAGGCCCGAGGCCAGATTTCGAGCGTGTCTCAGGACCACCTTGTCTGTTGCATGTATCTTTCCCAGTGGGTTATTATGACTTTGTTCGATGGTGTAAAACAAGTTAGCAGCCCCTCAGGTTCCACATGTACGGTGACAACAGCCAGCACAACCTCACCACTACCACTCTCGACACCTTCATTCACTCTGATTCGGCACACTGCTTGTTCGACAACCATTACGGGGTGAGCAGAAATTTACTCCATTTAAATATTGGTTAGACCAAAGCCATCGTCTTCGGTCCCCACCACAAACTCTGTTCCATGGGCACCATCTCCATCTCACTCCCTGGGCATTGTTTGAGACTCAACAAGGCCATTCGCAACCTTGGTGTCATATTTGACCCCGAGATGAACTTGCGACCACAAATCAGCTCCATCATCAAAACTGCTTACTTGCACCTCAATAATTTCGTCCAACTCCGCTCTTGCCTGAGCTCATCTGCTGCTGAAATCCTCATCCAGTCAGCGCGAACGCATCGAACTTCCGCTTTTTTTCAGGTTTCCCCGTGAGGGTAAGTCCCTGGCAGCTGCACCGGGAAAAAGCAGGTGCAAGGTCTACTTTTAACAAGGTAAGTGGTGAATTAAGTGAAATTTTAACATTTTTTCGACAGGTTTATCTTTCTTAAATAGTTTAAAGAAAGGTAAGTTTATTTTTAGCCCCGTTAAAAACTGTAATTGATTTTTTCAAAAATTTAAATTTTTGTTTAAAAAAGTTAATTTATGTAACTTATAGTTATTTGAAAAATGTGATTTTTTAAAAATTTATTTGAAGTTTCAGTTAGGTTTTGGGGCCGATCTCTAGTCATAGATTTGACAGGTCTTCCTGTCAAATCTATGAATGGAGATTTCCTGCTTGGATTGGCTCTCCATGGCCAACGTGATCCCAGGGGACGCTTCGAACTAACTGCGCCCCTGGGTAACGCAAGCACTGCACATCGGCAGCTGGAGGAGGCCGAGGATCGGAATCGTAAGCGGGCCAACAGCACGACGGCAGGCGCGCTAGGTAAGTGAAGGTCGGGTGCTTGCACCCGCGGTAAGCCTCTGACCCCAATTTCTGGCCCATTGTCTCCCAGTCCGGCAACGCCACAATTTTAAAATGCTTATTGTTCCTATCAAATCTCCCAATTGCCTTACCCCTCCCTATCTCCGTAACCTCCTCCAGCCCGACAAATCTCTGAAAAATCTGCGCTCCTTCAATTCTGGCTCCAGCGCATTAACAATGTTATCATTACTGGCTGTGCTTTCAGCTGCCGAGGCCCTAATTTCTCCAACTTCCTACCTAAATCTCTCTGCCTCTCCAACACATGCTCTTCCTTTAAGACGTTCCTTAAAACCTACTTCTGTGATCAAGATTTTGGTCATCTGTCCAATGTCTTCTTATGTGGCTCAGTGTCAAATTTTGTTTGGTAACGCTCCTTTGAATGCCCTTAGGATATTTTACTACGTTAAAGACGCTATATGATTGCAAGTTGTTGTTGTTGTTCGCACAAAGTCAAGATCGACCTTCTGTGCTCACTTCACACTGGAATGCCGGCGCTGTGCAATTTCTACCCCTAAGTGCCGGCAGCTAGCAGCATTCAGGAACGAATATGTCCTTGACGTTATAGTCAAGTGGTTGCGTTGACTGCTCACCTGGTCTCAGATGACAATACCGGCTGCAGGTTGTCGAACGATGAACCTCTCTCGCTCCAGTCGCTATCCCTTCCTTTCGGGTTCCCTGACCGAGCCGAATCCACTTCATATACGATTGGCGGTATCTGCGCTCGTTGCCTTAAATGTCATCCTCCCATGTCGTGGCAAACTTAAACATTTAAGTGACACCCTTATCGCTGCCTCTAGGTGGCTAATATAACCTGCTGCTCTCTCTGGTGGATATTATTTGGCTCTTGTAAATGTTCATTCTACATACGGTAGGTGAAGATCACTACCAAAGAATAAGCAGGACAAAAAAAATCTGCTTGAAGTGTGGCACGCACCCTCATGTACAAACTCAAAGAAAAACCCTTCTATTCAATTGACAAAACTGTGTGGCACATGCGTCCGAAAGTTTCACTGTTTTGCCTTCATTCACTTCTAACAGCCGTGTGAGTGATCTTGAAGGCATCTAAATGCCTAAGCTTACCGGACAGCTACTCTCCTAAATTCACACTCTTTCTCCAACAAAGCTCCAACTCATGCCCAGACAAGGAATTACTTGGTGATAACCTAATAACAAGCCATCTCTAGAAATATGTTCTTGCAGCTGGTGAGGAATGTTCTGTTTAAATATACAACTTCATGATTTAAATTGATTTCTATTTCGCTGCATTCAGTTTACCGACTGATTCCATTTTCGTGGTCACTTTAAACTGGACCTCTAATTTGATGACATAGTTCAGGCAATTTGCATGACATTTTTCTACAAGTGGTGGAAAGCTTTACTGAGGCAATCCAAATAGGGCGTGTTGTATATGCGTCATACCATCTGCAATGCCTAGCATTCGCCGAAGGTGTAAAACAAGCAATATCGGAACTTATGCACATTATATTCCAAGTGCGATTTTCCTTTCCGCTAAAGTCAATTACACCCATCAAGTGAAAACGAAAATCTACCACTTCGACTGAAGTAGGAATAAATGCCGAAAAGAGCACAGAAAGAAAAGGGAAGAAAAAAATAAAGAATTCGAAGGAGATAAATTCGCAGTCAAAAAAGAGAAAGAGTTTAGTGAAAGAGGCAAAGATGAAGGCGCTTAGAAATTCAACTATGAGGAGTAATGAGAAGATAAGAGAAAGAAGTAAAGGGAGAGGGAATGTTGGAAGGTAAATAGACTAAAACAGAAGGGAAAGGTCGAGATTTATGTGGAAGTGCAGGCAGACAAAAGAAGAGTAGACAGTGAGTTGATAGAGAGAAAGAAAGAGTTGAACATGAGAGTGGGGGAAAGGTGAAGGAGAAACAAGCAGCTGTAGTAACGAAGACATGTGCACCAGAGGTAGCTACTTCCATTATCAATATGTTCCAATTCTACGATCTGCCGAATTGGAAGATGTAAAGGAATTTCCTATTCAAAAATGAAGGACAAATCTATTCCAGCCAATCAGCACTCCATCAGCTTTTTGCCAATCCTCAGTCAATTTATGGAATTAATCAAGTATACTACCATCATAATACCGTGTTGACACTGCTTAATCATATTATGATTTTCTGAATGCCTTTTTACTACTTCCTTAAGAATGGAGTCCAGCATGTTCCCGACAACTAATGTCAGGCTAACTGGCTGTATTACCCTCTTTTCAGTCTCCCTCCTTTCTGGAAAACTGGGGTTATATTTGCTACCATCCAATCTGTTGGAACCATTCTAGAATCTAGGGAATTTTGAAGATCGCAAATAATGCATCCACTGTCTCTGCAGCCACCTCTTTTAGAACGTGATGATGTAGGCCATAATGTTCAGGGGATTTGTAGAATTTTGGTCCCATTAGTTTCTCAATTTCGTTTTCTCTACTGATTATACTTACTTGAAGTTCCCCACTATCATTGATCCCTTGGTTCCCCACTTTTTGGTAGGCTTTTTGTGTCTTCTACTGTGAAAACAGATATTAAATATTTCTGTAACGACTCTGCCAACTTGTTCCCCATTATAAATTCTCTCGTTTCTGACTATAAGGGACCTACATTTGTCTGCACTAATCTTTTTCTGTTTACATTCTTGTAGAAACTTTTGCAATCCGCTTTTATGTTCCTTGCAAGTTTACTCTCATAATCTATTTTTCCCCTCTTAATAAATCTCTTGGTCCTTTTTTGCTTGACTCCAAACTGCTCCCAATCCTCAGGCTTGCTACTTTTTCTGGCAACTTTATATGACTCCTATTTGGATCTAATACTGTCCTTTATGTATTTTGTTAGCCATGGTTGGGCCACTTTTCCTTTTGTGTTTTTGCGCCAGAAAGGGATGTACAACTGTTGCAATTCATGCTTTTGTTCCTTAAATGTTAGCCATTGCCTATCCATATCAAGCCTTTTAATGAAGCTCTCCAATCTATCATATCCAACTCACTCTTCATACCTTCGTAGTTTCCTTTGTTTAGATTTAGGACCCCAGTTTCGGATTGGACTTCTTCACTTTCCATCTTAATGAAGAATTCTATCATTTTATAGGCACTCTTCCCTAAAGGACACCGCACAATAAGATTATTAATTAATCTCTTCTCATTGCACAATTCCCAATCTAGGATAGCCTGTTCCCTAGTTGGCTCGTCAACGTACTGGTCTAAAAAAAATCTCGTGCACACTACAGGAATTCATCCTCCACAGTATTATTGCTAAATTGGTTTGGCCCGTCTATATGTAGATTAATGTCACCCATGATTACTGTAGTACCCTTGTTAAATGCCTCTCTAATTTCCTGTTTGATGCCATCCCCTACATTACCACTACTGTTTGGAGGCCGAAAGACAACTCCCACTAATGTTTTCTTTAAATGTTTGCCACTGCTTATCTAATGTCATACATTTTAATCAAATTTCCCAATCTAACTTAGCCAACTCTCCACTCATACCTATGTCATTTGCTTTATTTAAGTTTTTGATTCTAGTTTCGTACGTAAGTATTTTAATCTCAAACCAATCCTTAAATTCTATCATATTATGATCACTCTTCATCAGATGATCCCTTACTTTGTGATTACTAATTAGCCGCGTCTCATTAGACAAGACATGTTGTGAAATAGCCTGTTTCCTCGTTGGTTCCACGATGTATTGTTCTGGAAAACTTGTTGCGAAGGCAGTATACGAACTCGTCCTCCAGACGACCTTTGCCAATTTGTTTTGCCCAGTCTGTATGAAGATTAAAGTCCCCCACAATTATTGCAGTACCTTTGTTACAAGCTCCTATAATTAGTTGATTAATACTCTATCCAACGGTGTAGCTTATTTTAGGGCCCGTATAAACTACTCCCTCCAGTGTTTTCTACTCCTTGTTATTTCTTATCACCTCCCATACTGACTGTAGTTACTGATGTTCTGAGCAAAGATCCTTTCTCAATACTGTCCTTAACTCATCCTTTATTATAAGGGCTATCCCCTCCTTATCCAGTCCAAGTTTCTTTTTAAAACGTCATGTACCGTGGAATATTTAGTTCCCAACTTCAGTCACCTTGCAACAACGTCTCTGTAATGGCTATTAGATCAAACCCATTTATCTCGATTTGTGCCACTAATTCATCTATCTTGTTGGGAATGTGTCATGCTTTCAGATAAAGACCCTTTAATTTTAAATGTTTACCATTATTTCCTGTTTTCACCTTTTTCGCTGATTCACTAAATTCTCTGTCCCTTCCTGTCACACTCTGTTTGTCTTTACCCAGATCGCTGCACTGTTCCATTGCCTTGACTGTTTTCTTTAGATTTCTAAATTTCCTCTCACATGACCCCTCCCGATATTGATTCTGTAGTTGTACAGATACGGATAGTAGTCAAGGACAGGAGGGTGTGACTGCAACTCAGGCAGGTAAGGGGTCCCCAGGTGCAGGGCTGGGCGAGCCTTTGTCCTTATCCAACAGGTATGAAGTTCTTGCTGCCTGTATGGATGAGGGCAGAGTCTGCAGAGTGGATGAGCAAACTGAGCACGGCACCTTTGTACACAAGGCCATTCAAGTGCGGGTGGTGAAAAGGAATGTTGTGGTGGTAAGGGACAATATAATCAGGAAGATAGATACTGTTCACTGTAGCCATAAAAGAGAGTCCCGAAGGCTGTGTTGCTTGCCCGGTGCCAGATTTAAGGATATCTCCGCGTGGCTGGAGAAAAAATTGGCGTGGAACGGGTGGATCCAGTTGTCGTGGTCCACGTAGGAACTAACGCCATATGTAGAACGAGGAATGAGTATCTGCTGAGAGAGTTTGAGGAGCTAGGTTCCAAATTAAAGCGCAGAATCTCAAAGGTAATAATCGTTGTGTGGTTACCTGAGACACGTGTAAATTGGCACAGGGACAAGCAGATCAGTGAGTTAAATGTATGGCTCAAAGAATAATGTGGGAGGAAGTGGCTTCGATTCATGGGGCACTGGCACCAGTACTGGTGAAAGAGGGAGCTGTTCCGCTGATACAGGCTACACTTAAAACGGGCTGGGACCGGTGTCCTGGTGAATCGAATATTTAGAGCTGTCGATAGGGCTTCAGAATCAATATCGGGAGGGGTCATGTGAGAGGAAATTTAGAAATCTAAAGAAAACAGTCAAGGCAATGGAACAGTGCAGCGATCTGGGTAAAGACAAACAGAGTGTGACAGGAAGGGACAGATAATTTAGTGAATCAGCGAAAAAGGTGAAAACAGGAAATAATGGTAAACATTTAAAATTAAAGGGTCTTTATCTGAAAGCATGACACATTCCCAACAAGATAGATGAATTAGTGGCACAAATCGAGATAAATGGGTTTGATCTAATAGCCATTACAGAGACGTTGTTGCAAGGTGACTGAAGTTGGGAACTAAATATTCCAGGGTATGTGGGTTATGTGGGGTTATGTGGATAGGATGGGATATGTTAGGGGGAATTAAATACGTGGGGTTACGGGGGTAGGGTGGGATATGTGTACTGTGGGGATTAAAGCAGGGACAGGGTACTGGACTTGGATGATCAGCCATGATCGTATTGAATGGTGGAGCAGAACAAAATATTATTGGGTGTGCATTCAATAGCGGTCCAATCTGTGAAAGATTATACAGGGGATGATATCTGTAGGTGTACAATCAGTATTAGATCATACAGGGGCTTTTTTCTGTCGGTGTTCAATCAATATAAGGTCATTCAGAGGCTGCTTTCTCTGGATATATTAGCAGTATAGGGTCATACAACTCAATCTGTAGGTGTACAATCAGTATAAGATCATGCAGCCCTTCTTTCTGTAGGTGTACAATCGGTATTAGATCATTCAGAGGTTGCTTTCTCTGGTTTGTAATGAGTAAAATATCATACAGATGATGTTTACTGTAGATGTAAAATCAGCACAAAAGTATGCAGAGCATGCATTAATTAAGTGTAAAGCACGAAGAAAATTATACGTGCAATCTATATCTTAGGAAAAAATGGGCATATACTCCTGCAAGATGTGCATTCATTAGATGTACATTCAGTACAAAAATATCCTGCTAATTTTAATGGAAATTAATGCTGGTTGGATTCTATAAGGGGCAGCAGGTCCAGGCTGACAGTCTAATGCCCCGCCAGTGATTTCAACATCTGTCCGAGATGTCTTGACGGACCAGATCTGCCCATGTGAACTATTACTGCGAGGTAATTATTACTAAAAATAAACATCGAAATACAACTTAGAAGTGATTAAAATGCAAACACGTTAACCACAAAATACACATGTCCCCGGTTTATGATACCACCCTGGCAGTGAAGATGAAAATTACTCCCAATGCATCCTTGATCTATTTGTGCAATGACAAGGTACAGAATGAGAAAGAGAGATACGTGGTTGAAATTTAGCTTCCAGGGGGCGTAAAACAGGCGGCAGCAAATCGGTTGCCTTTTATACACCCAGCCTGGCTTCCCTTTCCATTGGCTTCATTTAAGACGAAAATCTGGTGTGCTGTGTAACTGATTTAATACAATTGATACTGGCGGATCAGTTGCCACTTGTTGCATTGCTAACATATTGTTTATTTCAGCTCCAGAGTATCAAAGATGGTATATGTGAAGTGAGAATGACTGCCCTAGATACTAAGGTAGCATTTAACAGCGTGTGGCATCAAGGAGCCATTGTACAATTTAAGTCAATGGGAATCGGGGGGAAAACTCTCCAATGGCTGGAGTTATACCTAGCACAAAGGAAGGTGGTTGTGGTGGTTGAAGTTCAATCATCACAGCCCCAGGATATCGCTGCAGAAGTTCCTCAGGGCAGTGTCCTAAGCTCAACCATCTTCAGCTGCTTCATCAATGACCTTCCCTCCAACGTAAGGTGAGAAATGGGGATGTTCACCGATGACTGCACAGTGTTCAGTGCCATTCACAACTCCTCAGATAATGAAGCAGTCCATGCCCGCATGCAACAAGACCTGGACGAAATTCAGGCTTGGGCTGATAAGTGGCAGGTAACATTCCCGCAGCAGAAGTGCCAGGCAATGACTATCTCCAACAAGCGAGAGTGTAACCACCGCCCCTTGACATTCAACAGCATTACCATCTCCGAACCCCGCAGCATTGACCAGGAAATTAAGTGGACCAGCCACATAAATACTGTGACAACAAGAGCATGTCAGAGGCTAGGTATTCTGTGGCGAGTGCCTCACCTCCTGACTCCCCAAAGCCTTTCCACAATCTACAAGGCACAAGTAAGGTGTGTGATGGAATCCGCTCCACTTGCCTGGATGCAACTCCAGCAACACTCAAGAAGTTCAACACCATCCAGGAAAAAGCAGCTCACTTGATTGGCACCCCATCCACCACATTAAACATTCACTCCCTCTACCACCGGCGTACCGTGGCTGTCGTGTGTACCATCTACAAGATGCACTGCAGCAACTCGCCAAGGATTCTTCGGCAGAACCTCCCAAACACGCGACCTCTTCCACCAAGAAGGACAAGGGCAGCAGGCGCATGGGAACATCACCACATCCAAGTTCCGCTCCAAGCCACACGCAATCCTGACTTAGAAGTTTATAGCCGATCCTTCATCATCGATGGGTCAACATCCTGGAACTCCCTTCATAACAGCACTGTGGGAGTACCTTCACCACACGGACTGCAGCGGTTCAAGAAGGATGTTCACCACCATCTTCTCAAGGGCAATTAGAGATGGGCAATAAATGCTGTCTTTGTCAGCGACGCCCACATCCCGTAAACGAATAAAAAGAAATGGGTCACATGAGCCATTCATAAGTCCTAACACGTGCTATTTTGATAATTTTATCTGTTCTGTATTGCGTTCAGTTTAAGACATTGTTCTGAATTAGAATTATTGTGGATAAGTAACCAATTAAATTGTGAAAACTGTACTTTTATTGTGGCTGCGGTGAAATTCTAGTGATTATAAATTATGTGAAGGTCTCTAATTCCAGACGTTTGACTAACACATGTAAAACATTGGCATGTTTTGAAGTTCTTAAATGCTTAAATATTTGAAGTGGAAAATGAGTTAATGTAAGTGTAATTGATGTGCATTGATGTCTCTAAAAATGTGGACATTTGTGGTGATTCTGCTGTTTAATCATCTTGATTGTTTTCGAATGTGATAGTTGTTAGCAAACTGACAGTACCATTGATCTTCTGATTGACTGTGGTCAGAAAAAGGGACCGGAAGAAAAAAAAGGAAATGATTAAAAGATATACTGCTATCTCTGTGGCAGCAATCTGGAGATATCTTGCAGTTAGCTTTACTGCAGAATTATTTCACAGAGTGTTTAGGGTTAACAGTGATGTTAGGAATTATTTCTGCTGTTTTAACAGATTTTCAATTCCTAAGGCTGAAAACAGTTTGGTAGGATATTCTTGCCGTTTTAAAGGTACAAATATATTGAAACAATTAACATGAAATTTGGTTCTTTTTCAGTCAGCAAAGATTTTTTAATTTACTTGAACGCTATTATGTGCGTGATTCAATCTGACACTGATTCATAATGTTTGGGCCTGTTTTCTTTTAAAGGCAAAGAATTGAACACTTTCTGCTAATTGCTGTTGTTAATTCACTGAGCAATAACTTTTGGATTGCTGAAAGTAAACACTTTGGGGCATTATTAACTTCCAAGTTTCTTACTTTGAGTGGATATTTCCTCACAGTGACAGAATGAATCATGACTTAACGAATTAACCTCTTGGGCTCACAAGAAGAGCCACAATGGAATATCACTTTTTCTTTTTTTGAAGAGGGGACCATGGTTTTCAGGAACGCATGAGCATGGGATGGAGCAGGATTACCGAGAGTAGTTATGTGACATAAACATGACTTCACAGAATGTTTGTTGGAAAAATGTTGGTTCAGGCGGCGATTCAGTGGTGTTCCGAATTTAAGACATGATCTGCAGACTTTGGCAAATATCAAATGTCACAGCGTGGTGACGATTTGAACTGAAGACTTTGCCTTTCAAAGGTCTGGCTTTAATTCATTCAGGGACATTTTTTATCTTCCAGGTAAAGAGCTCGGGGGTGGTGTGAGGGGCAGAGGTTGGGGGAGATATGTGAGTTAATATACAAGTGTGTTAACATACAAGACGCTGATATGTGAGTTAACGTACAAGACGCTGACCAGTAGAGAATGTAAACCAAAAAATAAACCTTTGAATTATTCTAGCTTGTGAAAGGCAAGTTTAGGACGCGGGATCACTAACATCTGGGGTGGTTTGCCAGAGACGGGGATTAAGGATATGACAGCGGACTTATCTAAGCCACTTCTAGGTGTGGCTGGAGAGATGGCGAAGGAGGGAGGGATTTAAACTCCTGAGGCATTGGGATCGATTCTGGGGAAGCTGGGACCTGTAGAAGCTGGGTTACACATTGGCAGAACCGCGACCAATATCCTCGCAGAGGGGTTTGCTCGTGCTGTTGGGAAGGATTTAAATTAGTTTCTCAGGGGGCTGGGAACCTAAGTGTGGGCCCAGAACAGAGAGAAACAAAGCTGGAAATGCAAGTTAGAAAAGTAGTCAGCAAAACTAGTAGGGAGCAGAGCAAAAGGCCAGCAGTAAAGAGGGTCAAAGTGCAGAAAAATATTAAACAGGCAAAGTTGACGGCACTTTATCTAAATGCAAGTAGCATTCGCAACAAGGTTCATGAATTAATGGCACTATAGAATTAAATGGGTATGATGTAATTGCCATTACAGAGACATGGTTGCAGGTTAACCAAAGCTGGGAACTGAATGTTCCAGGGTACTCAACATTTAGGAAGGACAGACAAAAAGGAAAAGGAGGTGGCGCAGCGCTGTTCATAAGGGATGAGATCCATATGGTAGAGATAAAAGATCTTGGCTTGGCAGATCGTGATGTAGGACTGCAATCAGTTTGGAAGGAGCTAAGAAACAGCAAACGGCGGAAAACATTGGTGGGAGTTCTGTACAGGCCACCAAACAGTAATGGTAATGTCGGGCACAGTATCAATTAAGAGATTAGAAGTGCATGTAACAAGAGCAATACGGTAATCAGGGGTGATTTTAATCTACATATTGACTGGGCAAATCAAATTACCACTCATGGTGTGGAGGACGAATTCTTGGAATGCATGCGAGATAGTTTCCTGGATTAGTATGTGGAAGAACCAAACAGGGAACAGGCTATTCTGGATCTGGTACTATGTAATGAGAAAGGGCTAATCAATAATGTTGTGGTAAATGAACCTTTGGGGATTAGTGACCATAATATGATTGAATTATATCTTAAGTTTGAGAGTGATGTAGTCCAATCTGAAACAAATGTCTTCAATCTAAACAGAGGAAACTACAAGGGTATGAGGGATAAGTTGGCCATGGTAGATTGGGAGACTACACTAAAAGGTATGAAGGTGGACATACAATGGCTAACATTCAAGGAAATAATGCATAATTTGCAACAAACATATATTCCTCTAGGGCATAAAAACCCAAAAGGAAACTGATCCAACCATGGCTAACAAAATAAATTAAAGCTAGTATTAAGTCAAAGGAAGAAGCTTAGAAAGTTGCCAGAAAAAGCGGTCAGCTTGAGGATTAGGATCTTTTTAGAAATCAGCAAAGGGGGACCAAGAAATTGATAAAGAAAGGGAAAATGGAATATGAGCACAAACTAGCGAAAAATATAAAAGCGGATTATAAAAATTTCTAAAGGTATGTGAAAAGGAAAAGACTGGCGAAGATAAATGTAGATCCTTTACAGTCAGAGATGGGAGAAATTATAATGGCGAATGAGGAAATGTCAGGTAATTAAATAAATATTTGTTTCTGTCTTCACGGAGGAAGACACAAAAAACGTGCCAGAAATACGAGAAAACAAAAGGTGTGGCGAGAATGAGGAACTTAAAGAAATTATTATTAGTAAATAAACAGTACTAACAAAATTAATGGGGCTAAAAGTCGATAAATCCCAAGGACCGGATGACCTACATCCTCGGGTTTTGAAAGAGGTGGCCATTGGGATAGTGGACGCATTGGTTGTTATCTTCCAAAATTCTATAGATTCTGGAACGGTTCCTGCAGATTGGAGGATAGCAAATGTAACCCCGCTATTTAAGAAAGGAGGGAGAGAGAAAACGGGGAACTACAGACCTGTTAGCCTCACATCAATAGTTGGGAAAATGCTGGAATCTATTATAAAGGATGCAATAACTGGGCACTTAGAAACTAATATTAAGATTGGGCAGAGTCAACATGGATTTATGAAAGGGAAATCCTGTTTGACAAACCTATTGGAGTTCTTTGAGGATGTAACTAGTGGAGCAGACAAAGGGGAACCGGTAGTTGTGGTGTATTTGGATTTTCAGAAGGCCTTCGATAAGGTCCGACACAAAAAGGTTGGTGAACAAAATTAGGGCACATGTAATTGGGGGTAATATACTAGCATGGATTGAGAATTGTTTAACAGACAGAAAACAAAGAGTAGGGATAAACCGGTCTTTTTCAGGATGGCAGGCTGTGACTAGTGGGATACCGCAAGGATCGGTGCTTGGGCCCCAGCTATTCACAATCTATATCAATGATTTGGATGAGGGGACTAAATGTAACATTTCCAAATTTTTAGATGACACAAAGCTAGGTGGCAGTGGCATTTGCGAAGAGGATGTGAAGAGGCTTCAAGGGGATCTCGACAGGCTCAGTGAGTGGGCGGGAACATGACAGATGGAATATAATGTGAATAAATGTGAAGTTATCCACTTTGGTAGAATAAACAGAAAGGCAGAGTATTTCCTGAATGGTGAAAGATTGGGGAATGCAGAAGCTCAAAGGGCCCTGGATGTCCTTATACATGAATCAATGAAAGTGAATGTGCAGGTGCAGCAAGCCATTACGAAGGCAAATGGCATGCTGGCCTTCATTACAAAAGGATTTGAGTACAGGAGTAAAGAAGTCTTACTCCAATTATATAGGGCATTGGTGAGACCACACCTGGAGTACTGTGTACAATTTTGGTCTCCTTACCTAAGGAATGATATACTTGCCATAGAGGCCGTGCAATGAAGGTTCACGAGATTGATTCCTGGGATGGCGGGACTGTCGTATGAGAAGAGATTGACTAAACTAGGCCTGTATTCTCTTGAATTCAGAAGAATGAGAGGGGTTCTCATTGATGCATACACAATTATTACAGGACTTGATAGGGTGGATGCTGGGAGAATGTTTCCCTTGGCTGGGGAGTCTAGAACCAGGGGCCACAGCCTCAGGATAGGGTAGGCCATTCAGGACTGAAATGAGAAGAAATTTCTTCACACAGAGGGTGCTGAATCTTTGGAATTCTCCACCCCAGAGGGCTGTGGTGGCTCAGTCATTGGCTATATTCAAAACAGAAGTCGATAGATTTCTGCCTAGTAAGGGCATCAAGGTATATGGCGAAAGGGCAGCTGAATGGAGTTCAGGCAGAAGATCAGCCATGATCTCATTGAATGGCGGAGCAGACTCGAAGGGCCGAATGGCCTACTCCTGCTCCTATTTCTTATGTTCTTATGTTCTTATGCTGTATTGGGAAGGCAGTAAGGTTCATATTTGGAGCAAAGAGATCAAACTTTGCTAAGAGCTTTCTTCATCTGCACCGATCCTCTGATCAGTGCAATTATAATTGGAAATGTTTCCAAGAAGGAATGCACAGCGTTGCTGTACTACAGCTTTTCTGCCACAGGAGACCCTCACTGAGCCATGGTTAGTAAAGCACACTCTGGCGGCAGAGAGCGGTGTTGCAGCATTAAGATTCATTGCTCTGAAAAGGATTTTTTTCATTTTGGAGATTTTCATAGTTGCCGGCAATCTCGGGCCTATGTTGCCTTCCGAAGAGGGAAGCAGTTGGAAAGGAGCCATGGAAGGGGTTCTTGAATTGAGTGTGCTAATTCAGCGAGGATTTTTTTAAATCAATTACTTCATATTTTCAGTATTAACAGAAAACCTACACTTTGTATGGACTGCATATGTGAATGTATACATTTCCCTCAGGACATTCAATGGGTGGAGTCCGTGGTGGAATCGGCTGTGCATGGTCTCTGGAATCCAAGCTGGCTTCTACTCACTTGTGTTTTCCCATGTAAACTAACATAAGTTCAGAGGTTTCAAAAAATGGATTACGGGTTGGAATTTTTAAGTTTGATGTGAATCAACTCTTGGAAGAATCTCCCTTTCAGTCAGCTTCCAAGCCCTTAGTATGTTTTTCTGTACCGGAAATTCAATGTAGGGTATGTTAAATGGGTTAATCTGCATTGAAAGCCAGTTCTGTATCATTACTAGCCTTGCTTCCTGAATCACTGGTGTATTTGAGCTGAGATGATGAAAACCAACCAGAAATGCAAGGATGGTCTCCTTTATTTAACATCACAGGGTTGTTGACCATGTTGCTTACCAGGTGAGAATCGGGCAGAAATTCGGGTCCCCACGGGTGAGTACGCGCTGTGTACTCACCCGTAGGGCCACCGGAAGTGCCGGTTTCGCGCATGCACTGCGCAAGCACGGAAAACCGGAACTTCCGGTCTTGTGAAAGAAGGGCTTCGAGGGTCAACCGCGTGCGCGGGAGAGGCAGCTTGCACGCAGCGAACTTCCGGTTTTGGAGTGAGGGTAGGTCCCTGGCAGCTGCGTGGGAAAAAGCAGGCGCAAGGCCTGCTTTTAACAAGGTAAGTGGTGAATTAACTAAAATTAAAACATTTTTTCCACAGGTTTATTATTTTTAAATACTTTAAAGAAAGCTAAGTTTATTTTTAGCCCCGTTAAAAACAGTAATTAATTTTTTCAAAAATTTAAATTATTGTTTAAAATGGTTATTTTATGTAATTTATAGTTCTTTTAAAACTGATTTTTTTTAATTTATTTGACGTTTTAGTTAGGTTTTGGGGCCGATCTCTATTCATAGATTTGACAGGTCTTCCTGTCAAATCTATGAATGGAGATTCCCTGCTCCGATTGGCTCTCCATGGCCCACGTGATCCCAGGTGACGCTTCGAAGTAACTGTGCCCCTGGGATACGCAAGCACAGCGCACCGGCAGCTGGAGAAGGCCCAGGATCGGAATTCATCGCGGGCCCAGAGCACAATGGCAGGTGTGCTAGGTAAGTGCAGGTTGGGGGCTTGCACCCGCGGGAAGCCTCCGACCCGAATGTCTGGCCCATTGTGTCTTGATTTCTCGTACAGTAGAGACTGCACTCAATTAATGATTGGGTTGCTGGAATTTCAATGCGAGAAATGAGTGGCAACACGACAATTTCCATTTATATTGTGTATTTTAAGATATATGGAAAAAAAGGTTGTAGCTGCTTCGTACATGAGAATATCTGATGTGGATGCCCATCGAGGAAGGGAGAAATTGGGAGGGATGACCAAAAGATTGGCTGAAAACTTTGTTTTACAGCGTGCATATGCAAACAATGGACTGGTCAGTTGGCAGAAAAGTGGCAAATGGAATTCAATCTGGAGAACTGTGTGGTAAATCATTTGGGGAGGGCTAACAATGCAAGGGAATACACAATAAATGGTATGACACTGAGAAGTGTAGCGGAACAGAGGGACCTAGGAGTGCATGTCCACAGATCCCTGTAGGCAACAGGACAGGTAGATAATATGGTTAAGAAGGCAAGCGAGATACTTTCCGTTATTAACCGAGGCATAGAATACAAGAGCAGGGAGGTTATGCTTGAACTGTATAAAACATTAGTTAGGCCACAGTTACAGTACTGTGTACAGTTCTGGTCACCACATTACAGGAAGAATGTGATTGCACTAGAGAGGGTACAGAGGAGATTTACGAGGTTGTTGCCAGGACTGGAGAATTTTAGCTATGAGGAAAGATTGGATAGGTTGGGGTTTTATTTGGAACACAGGAGGCTGAGGGGAGACTTAATTGAGGTGTATAAAATTATGAGGGGCCTAGAGAGTGTGGACAGGAAGGACTTAATTCTTTTATCAGGGCGGCCAATAATCAGGGGGCATAGATTTAAAGTAACTGATAGAAGGATTAGAAGGGAGTTGAGGAGAACTTTTTTCACCCAGTGGGTGTTGGGGCTCTGGAACTCACTGCCTGAAAGGGTGGTAGAGGCAGAAACCCTCATTACTTGAAAACGTTCTTGGATGTGCACATGAAATGCCGTAACCTGTAAGGCTACGGACCTAGAGCTGGAAAGTGGGATTCGGCAAGATAGCACTTTTGGGACCGTCACAGGCACGATGGGCCGAATGGCCTCCTTCTGTGCCGTATATTTCTGTGATTCTGTGAATTCCAAAAGTAATAAAGTAATTGTAAGCTCTCTGTCTCTACTGGAAAACCACCAAAACCAAGACAGCGTTAGTTTTTGAAATTGGAATTGATAAGGTAAGTCGATATGAGTTGGTTTCCAACGACTAGAGAAGGGAAAATTTACCTGACGTTTAAGGGGATAATCAAATGTGTTTTAAGAAAAAGAGAGGATTGCAGTCGAGGTGCGAACTGCCCCAATCAGTGTATCAAGGAAGAAAGTTTTTTGGGAGCAATAAAATTGACAATTGACAAGTCCCGTTATTTCAACAATACTGCTCTTTGGATTTAGGATAATTTGGAAATGATAAAATGGACTCAGGCACAATATAGCGGGTTATTTTTGGAAATAAAAGGTGCAAGGAGTGGCTCCGTGAAGTAAAATGAAGAAGCAAAATGTGTTAAAAACTTGGACCTTTTGGGAACATTTAGTTTATGTTTGAAACATATTATGGTAATATTGTACTGGACAATAAAGTTCCTCTTGCACTTATGAATCACACGAAATGGAAATACAATGGGATGAGTAGAAATGGATGAGAGGAAATGATTGGGCATGCTATCGACAGAGCTAAGCGATCCCACAATCAAAGGATCATATCAAAGCTCTGCAGTCCTGCCACATCAAGTCGTGAATGGAGGTGGACAATTAAACAACTAACAGGAGGAGAAGGTACAATGAACATCCACATCCTCAATGATGGTGGAGCCCAGTAAGTGAGTGCAAAAGACAAGGCTGAAGCGTTTGCAACCATCTTCAGCCAGAAGTGCCAAGTGGATGATTCATATTGGCCTACTCCCCAGGTCCCCAGCATCACAGAAGCCAGTCTTCAGCCAATTCGATTCACTCCACCTGATGTCAAGAAGCGTTTGAGCGCACTGGATAACGCAAAGGCTTTGGACCCCGAAAACATCCCGGCTGTAATGCTGAAAACTGGTGCTCCAGAACTAGACGCCCCTCTAGCTAAGCTGTTCCGGGAAAGCTGCAAAACTCGCATCTACCTGACAATGTGGAAAACTGCCCTGGTATGTCCTCTCCACAAAAAGCAGGACAAATCCAATTCAGCCAATTACCGCCCAATCAGTCTATTCTCAATCATCAGCAAAGTGATGGAAGGTGTCATCGACAGTGCTATCAAGTGACACTTAGGCATGAAGAACCTGCTCACCGATGATCAGTTTGGGTTCCACCAGGACCACTCGGCTCCAGGCCTCTTTACAGCCTGGGTCCAAACATAGACAAAAGTGATAAATTCCAGAGGTGAGGTGAAAGTGACTGCCCTTAATATCAAGGCAGCATTTGACCGAGTGTGTCATCAAGGAGCCCTTGTAAAATTGAAGTCAATGGGAATCCGGGGGGAAGTAGTGTCCCCCCAGGGGTCGGATCCAGGACCACTATTTTTCTTGATATATATTAATGACTTGGATGTGGGTGTACAGGGCACAATTTCAAAACTTGCAGATGAAACAAAACTTGGAAGTATAGTGAACAGTGAGGAGGATAGTGATAGCCTTCAAGAGGACATAGACAGGCTGGTGGAATGGGCGGACACATGGCAGATGAAATTTAATGCAGAAATGTGCAAAGTGATACATTTTGGTAAAAAGAGTGCGGAGAGTAAATGTAAACTAAAGGGCACAATCCTAAAGGAATGCATGACCAGATAGACCTGAGGGTATATGTGAACAAATCATTGAAGGTGTCTCGGCAGGTTGAGAAATCGGTTAAAAAGCACACAACAGGAGGAGATTTTGCAAGCTGTCGTGCCCTTTGGTCACCCTATTCCTCCGTTGTCATTTAGTCATTTGTCCATACTGACACGGCCCCACATCTCACTTTACCACCTAGTTAAAATGAAAAGAGCTAATACGCTTATAGAACAAGAGGTACAAATGTTAGGAGACCATAAATGGTGGGAGACAGTTTATATTATTGGGCAACACCCAGAGGTTCGAATAATAAGAATGGCTTTAACATGTACGCAATTCATTCTACTGCTTGTTTTGATAATTGTCTTCTGTGTAATGATAAAAATCTAACACCAACGGCAATCAATGCTCAGGGGCTATTAGGTGAAGCAGTCAGAAGATCTGATATAGTCACTGGAGGGGGGACTGAAGGTTCGGGTTAAAAACCCAAGGACATTGTGCATTGACAGTGCAAGGACAGTATTGACAGAAATCGCTGCAGAAGCCCCAAAACAACCGATAAGAATGTGATTGGCAAACATAAAACAATCCTTGGTTTAAGACTGCTGGGGCCTTTAGAAATCGTTCAGAAGGATGGGACATCTCTGTGTGAAGCAAGTCTTCGAGAGAGTTTGGACACTGGTAAGAGAGGCCTGTGCAATCCATAATCTGGAACTTGTGAGTTAGAAGGGCAGGCTGTGGGTGAAAGGTTGTACCTGGTTTAACCGCTAATGATTTTGACTGACACACACCAAACACCCAACCGTCCATCATTAATGCCTAGCGAAGGTGGGTGATCGGATAAAATGGATATTCCAACAATTTTTATTTACGACTCAACAGGCAGAAACAACTAAAAATGAGACATCGTGGCAGGTCCGAAACTGCAGTCCGCGACAGCCTACTGAAGCTCGGCCTAGAGGAGGAGGTCCCACTAGAAGAGGAGTCAAGTGTCACGCGAGAGCTGATCACTTTGCTGCCCTAAGGTTTATTCCTTGTTTTAAAGCTGGTATCTATTGCTTGGTGCTGTCTTAATGCCTGTGTAAACTGTATTAATGTTGTTTGCAATGTTAAATCATTAAAGGTAACTTTGATGATTAACATAGAGAGCAGTGGGACTTTATTTCACTGGCTCCTGTCCAGTTTCACGAATCACTAGAACATCTGTTTCACTACAGTCCGTTTTTCTTCTCTATTTAGTCAACTGAAAAACAAATTGGGCACGGTGTGAAACAAGTTGCCAATTCGCTATAGGATAAACATTTGTCTCGGCCTATAGCGATATATGAACAGTATCACATCGGCCCGTGTTATATGGCCCGCCTGATATTCAGTTCTATTGAATGCAGCGGAACTGAATATCGGGCCGGGCATATAACACGTAGCCGATATGATAGCGCCTGTTTAGCGCTACAGCCCAAGGCAAATATCTGGTCTATGAGTCCGTTTCGTGCTATTAGCAGAGACCAATTACACCTCAAATGCCTTGCTTGTTACATCAGAGAGTGCAGGTTGTCTATCTCTCTTCGCCCCCACACATTACTCAAAATGCTTTCAGAGTGCCTGAATTATCCAACCAAAGATTTAAATCAAATTAAAATTTCAGAACATTGCATTCTCAACAATAACATCATTCCATTTAGTATTTTTAATACTTTACTTTAGTTTTGATCTGAATGATCCTGTCTCTCCCAAATACTTTGGTTTGTACTTGCGATTGTTGCCCAGAGAGATGGCCCAACGAGCAAGAACCATATCAAAATGGGAGATCATAGCTGGTCTGACACTGCAGTCCATAAGAGACTAATGAAGCTCCGCCTAGAGTAGGACGTCCCACCAGTAGAATAATTAATTGCCACGCGGGAGCTGATCACTCTGCTGCTTTGACGTTGTTTCCTTGCTTTAAGGGTTCTATGCTTGAATCTTGCTTGTGAAAACTGTTTTAATGCTGTGTGCAATGAGAAATCATTAACGGTAACTTTGATTTAGTAACATACAGAGTAGTGTGACTTTCTTTGACTGACTATGGTCCAGGTTCAGGAGTCAATGGAACATCTCTATCCCTACACTTTCTGTTCAATTTAATAAGCCGTCAAATACATTTATCTCTGGTATTGAACCTATAAAATTTGGATGGACCAAATCGATCGACCTAACATCTAGGATCAGGCGACGTGACAGCTGAAGCTCAGGCTGCACATAATGCTAAAAATAGCAGGTTTGCCCCCAAATCTATTTAAAACACATGCCCCTCCACAGTGCTCTTACATATTAAATACTTATCGTCAATTAGTGCATATTGCATTCCATCTATCTGAGCATTCTGTTTCAATATGGTAATGAAGCAATATAGATTTATAACGGTACTCGTTTACAGTCTGCACAAAATATTAGACTGAGTTTTGGAATTCAATTCACTAAACACCAGAAACGTTAAGGAATAGTCCATTTACTAAAAATTGAATTAGTCTTATGCATTCACCGTTGATCGCAGGCCCTAATGCTAACTCATTGCTAACTATGACATAACGGCCCTGAAGTAGAACCTCGAGTCAGATTTACGATCTTACCGCCCAAGCTTAAAACTGGCATTGCCCGTCGATCGTCTGTTATGGAAAATGCCCGAATTTAACATCATCGATTTCAATGGAACTCAAACTCGTGTGTTCTCTCTATAATAGCCGGCCGACCCGCAATGACAGTTTAAGGTCTGGGCGTCAGTGTGAAAATCTAGATCCCCCTCCTGACAGACTGGGCAGTAATCCACAGAGCAGTTCACCCGCCTGCTGTAGAACCTGCCCAATGTTCATTCAATATGAAAGAAATGGGATAACATTCAAGTGAATTCAATATTGGGCGGGCAATCCACTCGACCAGATTACAGCTCAAGCATTGAATACGAAAATCTATCTTCATGTTATGGAACAAAAAAACGCAAGAAATGGGAGCAGGAGTAGGCCATACGGTTGTTCGACCCAGCTGCACCATTCAATAAGGTCTTGGCTGATCTTCGACCTCAACATCATATTCCCGCCCGATCCCCGTATCCCTTGATTCCCCTACAGTCTAAAAATCTATTTATCTCAGCCTTGAATATACTCAACGAATCAGCATTCGCAACCCTTTCGGTTAAATAATTCCAAAGATTCACAGCCCTCTGAATGAAGAAATGCCTCCTCATCTCTCTCTTAAATGGCCAAAGCCTATCTGAGCCTATGCTCGCTAGCTCTAGACTTGCCAGCCATGGGAAACAACCTCTCAGCATCTACCCTGTCAATCTCCCTCAGAATCTTATATGTTTCAATGAGATCTCCTCTCATTCTTCTAAACTCCAGAGAATATTGGCCCAATCTACTCAATCTCTCCTCATAGGACGACCCTCTGATCCCAGGGATCAATCTAGTGAACTTTTGTTGCACCGCCTCTAAGGCAAGTATACCCTTCCTCAGATAAGGAAACCAAAACACTGCACAGTACTCCAGGTGTGCTCTCACCAAAGCTGTGCACAATTGTAGTAAGACTTCCTTACTCTTGTACTCCAACTGCATTACAACAAAGGCCAACATATCATTTGCCTTCCTAATCGTTTGCTGTACCTGCCTGCTAAATTTCAGCGTGCAAAAGCGTGGGAGATCTGCTAGTATTACATTGAAAGTCCTGTTTATTTCCGTAATAGAATGATGGGTGTGTTTTCAATTTACACCCAGCAGTAAGACTGGCATTGTGGGTTGGCAGCCCCTTTAAGAAACCACAGATTTTCTTTCTGCAATTCCAATTTCTATTAAGGACGGCCAATCTGCAAAAACAGTTTTACTCCCAGGTGGTAAGTAGTAAATCTACAGCAAGGAGTCCTCTAACACACAGAGAGCAATGGTGTGGGGGATCTGCTCGTGTTATATTGAAAGTACTGTTCATTTACTTAATTAATTTGCTGATAGGAAGTGTCCCGTCACACGTTCGATTACACCATTTAACATGCCTGGGTTTCGCACCTGTTTGTCATTTATGTGTGTCAGCTTTAGATGTCAGGAATCAATTTCCAATATCCTCACTCTCAACTCACCCTTCAGTCCTCCCAGTTCCCGTTTTACACTGAAAGATAAGGGGCACTAGTTTGCTTCACGTTTGTGCAATGTTCGTTCGAAAATGTTGATATTTTTTAACCCAGCCAAATCTCAAAACCCTCCCTTATGTTAGTCTGCAATCTCCCCCTCCCCGTCTGTGCCCCTCACTGGGTAAATCCACCAACCCACAACGGCATCGCGCATGGACGAAAATCCAGCCTACAACCCAGACCACATTCTCGCCCCAAGGGGTAACCCTGTACCTTTATTTGCAAAGTAGTCCCGTACACCTGGTTGTATCCCTAACTCACTGTTAAAGGAATAATGCTAATTACTTGAGGATATCGGAACCCTGACATTCAACGGGGAGCAAAGATCCAGCAAACGACAGATTGTGAGATGAAATTGAAATTGAGAAATTGCTCAAAATTATCTTGAAAAGCTTTTAGCCACCATCTTGCTTTTTAATGAATCGAAATATATCGTATTAAGTCTTCACTTAATAAGCACATCATAATTATGCCATTGATCAAAAAAGGTAAACAAGATGGAAGAATACAAGCGCATTTGGCAAAAGTTGCAGCATCCTTGCCTTGAGTCAAGTCCCACTCCAGACTAACCAGACAGCAGAGCACTGCACTGTTCGATAGGCTATTATCTGGACGGCATGGAAGACCAGTGTCTGAATGTTTGTAAATATGTTACAGACCCAATGACACTAATATAAAATAACCCAGTGCTCTCCCAGTTAACTGGCAAAAATTCATGAAATAATCAAAACCAATATTTTGCACAACTCGAATCACTGCAGGGCACACGGGCGGCTGACAATGGGCTGGATCATTCTGACGAAAGGTGATCGACCTGAAACGTTAACTCTGTTTCTCTTTCCACAGATGCTGTCTGACTTGCTGAGTGTTTTCAGCATTTTCTGTTTTCATTCCTGGATCATACGTTGCTGGAGGTGGCCATCCGGCATGGTCGGAAGCTGCAGGCCGTGCAGGAATCCTCCGGGAGTGTGGCGCTCACTTACCGGTTTCAGTAATTTACTGGTGAGGTTGATAACTCCTCTGAAGGAGAGCGGGAGTGGCACCATGGGGCCATGGATTGCCCGAAGGAGAGGGGCGTACAGCGAATTGTAGAAATGCAGTGGTTATAGGACATTAATTAGCAAGTGGGGCAGAAGGGCGTTTCTCTAACCAGAAACATGAGTCCCGCATCATGTGTTGCCTCCCTGGTGAGCGGGTAAAGGACATTACTGAGAGGGTGAAGAACCTTTTATTTAGGGATGTGGAACAGCCAGATGTTGTGGTCCACGTTGGAACTAATGAAATAGGAAGACAAAGGGTTGAGGTCCTGCAACCAGAGTTTCAGGGACCAGGGTGGATGTTAAAAAGCAAGACCTCAAAGGTAGTAATCTCTGGATTACTCCCAGTGCCACGCGCCAGTGAGTATAGGAATAGTGGGGAAAAACAGGTTAACACGTGGCTGGAGACAAAGTTCCGGAGGGAGGACTTCAGATCCCTGGGACTTTGGGAATAGTTCTGGGGCAGGAGGATCCTGTTGAAGGTGAACGGGTTGCACCGCAACAGGGCTGGGACCAAACTCGTCGCGGCGCGTTTAACCAGTGCTGTGGGGGAGGGTGTAATCTGATTTGGCAGAGGGATGGACATCGAGATGAAACATTTGAGAGGAAATAGAGTACCCTACCACTACCACATTTCTATTCTGCTCCTCCACCATCACCACCTCCCCCCACCCCCCCCCCCCCCACCACCTTGGACAGCCTTCTGAGCCACGGTGGCTTGGTCTGCATTGTGGCTGTCCTCCCTGCAGTCTTTCGCCTTGTCCTCACAGGTAGAGTGTGCTTCGTACATGTTGGACAGGTCCAGTGTCTGCGGGAACTCCTTCTCAAACACTCCAAATCCCCGCTACACGGCTCCCTAGCAGTTACAGCATTCCCTTCCTGAACGTGTGCTTTCCTCTGGGGTATGACTGCATTCTGGATAAAACTGTCCAGAAATTCTTCCCTCTCCCTTTTGTGTCGGATTGTCTCCAAATCGCACTCCAGCTCAATGACTCTGAGCCGAGAGATTCGAGATGGAGACATCTCCTGTAGACGTGTTCACTCTGGACAGACTCGCTGTCCACAAACTCCCACACACTGCAGTCCAGACACAGAACTTGCCCTGCCATATCTTAATCTAGCCTTATTTTATTTACTTCATTAGTTAAAGTCTTTATTCAACGATTATTTATAGTTATATTAATTAACTTGACTAGTTAAGCTATAAATTTAATACAGTACTTTGTAGTTTCCCGCACTTGGATAAAGCCACTGTCCTAGGTTAAAGAGAAAAATTAGGAAAAAACCTTATTATTCGCCAACCATTACTCAGTAACCTGCTGTCCTGTGATGTCACTCCTTGTTCTTTTGGAAATCGTCGAAGGTTCAGCCGCTGCTGATACAGCCTCCAATTAGTGAAAATTAGGCCGAGATTGAGACAGCAAATGGGAGCTTAATTCAATAATGAATATGAACAATAAGCATCGTGAATCGCATGCACTATTAGATCAGATATCAGGGCCAGGAGACCGTCGCTGCCATGGCCACCAGGTAATGCGTTTCGCATTTGCAGAGACCAGAACCTCCGCGGAAGAGAATCACCATTGTTACTAAATTATCTGCAAAAAGGATGCAATGACATTACTAACTCTCCTTATATTGAGAGGATGATCAGTCGACAGTTGCTTTTTATGAAAATTCCTGCTCCCTTTATCTTGTTACTCCAAAGCCTCTGTCGCTAATCTTAACCGAACTCGCAGGGCGGGAATCCCATGGAATCGCTGGAACGCTGGTTTTACACCGCGCCCAATATTACTCTCCAGTAGATTCAATGAGTCGTGTCTCAACTATTTAAAGCAATATATATGTCAAGCTGCCTTTAAACCCAGAACACATTTGGGAAATTAGTTACAACTTCGCATTTGCATTTTCAGGGTTTGATGTTTGATGCGAATGTTTTCCTGCGATCAGTTTTCCAGAATAACAATAATTTAAAAAAGATCTGCCCACAAGTTAAGTAAAGTCTATCAGTGATTTATATCATTAATGCATTGTCTTACCAACGCCGAAGAAAGCAGAAGCAGCGCAGAGTTTACCTTCAGCGATACTTTACTGGGTAGAATTCCGGAGGTTGGAGGTTCTTCCGATCGGCGGCCGTAACTTGGCCGTTCAGATCGGCTCTCCCGGCAGATCTCGGCAACTTATCCTAATGGATTGTTTCGACTCTTCAACAATATTAACCAACCAGAAACAAGCTGCGATGCCAATATTTAGCTCCGACTGAAATTTGCAAGACTATCTACAAATGAGACAAAATCCCCAGAAACCGTTAATTTAAAATTTCAGGGCAAATTGTGCTGCCCGCCCGGTTATTACACGAGGAAAATGTAGGAACATTTGTGTTTTCTTGTTGTTACTTATTTGCTGGCGGTAATTAATATCTGCACATCAACCACGTCAAAACAAAGAGATAATATTATTACACCGACAGCAGGAGCAGTGAGACAGTGGAATACTGCTAAAGGTGAATATTTACTGAATATAAGCGGCTTACTCTGAACACCAAATTTTGTAAGAATAGGGTAGTATGTGCTTTCTATCTGTATGATTATTACCGGCGGTCCTATTTTCGGAGGGAAGCGATGCGGTCTGTTAGTGTTATGGACACACTGCTTTCAAAATGAGGTCCTTTTCAGACCTGAGAGAAAGCTCAAATGATAAAAGAGAATTGCACAATTGGCATCAATTAAAGTAATTTGAACAACCAGATTAAGCCGAGCCGTATTTACTCCTACTGATCAGGGAGCAGGACATTTCACATTCAAAAAATGTCAAGAATATCACATTGATCATATTTTAAAATAAAATAGATTGAACTCTGCTCTCCTAAACTACCCGTGGTGCCCGTTAGAAAGAAGAGCGCTCACAGATACACACTGAAAGTGAGATAGTCAGTTGTATACAGCTGAGCAGCCCCGCGGAAATACTGAGATGTTGGTTTTCAGCATCGGCAGGCTTCGGAAGGAGGGGAAGGTAAGGGTCTGGTCTGATATATACCGAGTGTGAGAAAGATGAATGTCGATAACCATCTCATTAGCCGTTTGGAAGGGCTATTGGAAGTTGATGGCCGTCAAATTCTAAGGAGTTGGGGGCAGAAAGGAGACTGCACGCCGACTGTGTAGCCGAAATTGGGAGCGGTACCCGGTTATACCCCTCGGGTCAATGGTAAGTAGCCCTGCCCGAAATAAGGCACATTCCCCTAATGCCCGTCATCTTTTTGAATATTTTACATTTGGCCAACGATGAATTTTGGTGTGATGTATATTAAAACGATGATGTACATTCAGATAGTTCCCCAAAGTGATTTTCATTCTCACTGCAGCAGATGCTGGGATTTGGGCAAGGTTTGGATGGCGGAAAGAGGTGCCACTTTTGTATATGAAAGTTAGATTGTCCACTTTATGCTACTTGAATGCTATTTTCATAAACTTTCCAAAAGTCCTGTCCAAAC
This sequence comes from Squalus acanthias, assembly GCA_030390025.1. NCBI lineage: Eukaryota > Metazoa > Chordata > Chondrichthyes > Squaliformes > Squalidae > Squalus > Squalus acanthias. The sequence goes on along the minus strand of CM059449.1, from coordinate 32,682,377 downwards.
TTATTCCCGAAAGTTGCAAAATGATGTCGCTGATCCCATTCAGGGTGGCGATTTCAGGCATTACAATCCGTCTCAGCTCCCTTCGATTATTTTGGGAAATGTTCTCCGCTTTATCTCCGAATTGATATACGCGGCCCCTCATAAAATGTGCATGTTGGGAAAGTTTGATGGGATTTGTTTTCTGTGATTATGTAACATAATGAGATTTTTTGTGTTTTAATTTGTATGATTTGAAATAGGAAGGGTAATATGACTTATATATAGAATAAGAAAACTGCATCATTATGAGAATTCCATTGTTGCCATGCCAGTAATGACGTTAACTGTGCAGATGTGTCAGTCTGAGCGAAAAGAAACATCGAATCTGATGGGGTTTCTTTGCTTTGTTTGTGCCTTGGTTTGGAAATAAATTAAGGGAAAAATGATATTTAATGAAGAGAACGGCATATTTATAAATCGAATACATATGGACTGAGAACCAATGTAGTTGGTGGTTTTAAGCTCTCCAATGGTGGATCAATTAAGGCCACTTTTAGTGGAAGGAGCCAGTACATTTAACATTGCCTCACAAACTAGGTGTCAGTTGACCTCCCGTTTTGCTGATTTCAAGGTAATTTCTGTAGCTGGATTAATTTCCAGTGTAACAGCAAGTCTAAGATTTGCCTTGTCTTTAATGCTGACTAGAGATCTAAACTTTGGATTTACATAGAATTACTTACAGCAGAGAAACAGGCTATTCGGTCCAACCAGTACATGCCAGCGTTAAAGCTCCACTCGCGCCTCCTCTCATCCGTCTTCATCTAAGTCTATCAGCATAACCCTCTGTACCATTCTCCCTCATAATCTTATCTCGCTTTCCCTGAAATGCATCTATACTATTCGCCTCAACTACTCCCTGTGACAGCGAGTTCCTTATTATCACCACTCTCTTTGGTAAAGATGTTTCTTCTGAATGTCCTATTTGATTTCTTAGTGACTACCTTATGATGACGGCTTTAGTTTTGCTCTTCCCCACAAGTGGAAACACTCTCTCCCTCTCTCTCTGTCTACTCTATCAAAACGTTTCATAATTTCAAAGACCTCTATTATGTAACCACTCAGCCTTCTCTTTTCAAGAGCCTGTTCATCCTTTCCAGATATGTATAACCTCGCAGTTCTGGTATTATCCTTGCAATGTTTTTTGCACCTTCACCAGTGCCTTTATATCCCTTTTCATAATATGTTGTCAAACCTGTACAAAGGGTGATCTAATCAAGGTTCAATGCAAAGTTTAGCATACTTTCTCTACTTTTTCAATTGTGTCCCCCTAGAAATAAACCCTAATGCTTGGTTAGCTTTTCTATTGGTCTTATTGACCTGTGCCACAACTCTTAATGATTTGGTTTTTGTAATTCCTGATCCATTTGCTCCACTACACCATTTAGATTCTTATTTTCCAAGTAATATGTGGCTAATTCTTCTTCCAAAATGTGATACCTCACAGTTACCTATATTAAAATTAATTTGCAAATTGTAAGCCAATTCTGAAAGTTGATTAATGACTTCTTGCAATTTGTTGCAGTTCGCCTCAATATTGACTAACCTCTCCCCCAATTTGGTGTCCACCACAAATTTAGAAATTGAGTTTTTCATTCCAAAGACTAAATCGTTAATATAAATTGTGAATAAATGTTGTCATTTCTCAAGTAGGGAACAAAATGACAGGTCAGGCAGGACATTTTTACGCCCGGGGGGCTCATTTACAAAATGAATCCTTTGATGGGAATAGATGGCTGTTTCAGCAGAAAACAGCATGTGTTACTGATGGGAGTAAAGTTTGAGGGATATGTTAAAGAAACCGGCGTTGGGTTTAGTTCAGGAAAGGCAACAGATATGTTTATCTAAGTGATTTTATTTCGGTTCTGAAAAATTCTTATGTGTTTGTTCCGATCCGACATCGCCTGTCTTAAACTATCGGCAAAAGTTAATAATATCCCAAGTATCATTGTTCTCCTACAATATATCTAATATATCGAACAGATTGCAGCTTCCATTTCATTAGGAGTGTCCTGCTTGTAGATGTCAATTGAATAGCTTCTGCTCGCTTCCGATGGTTGTAATTGAATTTTAGTTCTGTGAAGCCATTTAACTTATTTGATTAAATTCGTAATGAGAGCCAGGGGACGCTTAATCAGACTCTTCAATTCCTCTCTGAATTTGCTCTGGGACACTGCATAAATAAACGTGTTTGTGCAAGCACTCAAACACCTCAGCATATACCCGGATTGTTCTGCAATGGTGAAAGAGTCGTTGTAAATTGCTTCTAAAAATTGAGTGTCTGTCAATTGCACACATATGACAACTATGAAATTTACCATCCATAACAGTATAAAATTGCCAGATATAGCGAGCAGTAAAATGATTGATTTCCTTCGGTTCTCCATCTCTGCATCAGTGTGATTCTGAACATTGTTGTTTCCTCGGAGACCGCTCCTCACTCTATTGGCCAGTACAATGTGCCTGATGGTCAGGGCGTTGAGCGGCACGATGAACACAAATGGAGCAAATGGGGTTAAAATGGTTTCCATCCACAAAAATGCTACCCACATGGGTGAGGTGTAGAAGCTTGACTTTACATAGCAGGACCACGGTACATTGTCAATTATTTCCCGAGGTTCAAATACAAAGTAGATTGGAACATTTTCTAAAAAGCTTAAGAAACACACCACTGCTATCACCACAGATGCAGTTTTTTCGGTGCAATATTTTGTTCGCAACGTTTGGTAACAAATAGCGACAAATCGATCAAAGGTGAAAGCCACTGTTAGCCAGACAGAGCAATCAATGGAAACATAAAGCAGGGCAAGATTGAGACTACAAATCGGAGTATAGTTCAGGAATGAATATGGAAAATATGCATCGTTAATCTCATAAAGAATTACTTCAAATATTAGGACCATTAGATCAGCCGCTGCCATGGCCACCAGGTAACGGGTGATGCATTTGGAGAGACCGCACTTTCCACGGGAGAGAATGATGATTGTCACCAAATTAGCTGCAAAAAAGTTGGAAATTAAATGACTAACACTCCTTACTCTGAGAGGATGATCAGTCGACAGTGCTTTGTATGAAATTCATGGAATGTTTTCTTATCACTCAAATCTCTCTCTATATTTCTCCCAATCTAGCGGATAAGCCTAGTAATTCTGTTAAGATACATTTCCTTATGGATACACATCGTTAACTAATTCTGAGTTACATCAGCAGAAAACAATGCTGCAATGAATGACATGGTTGGAATTTCAACTTTCCACCGGTCCAAAAATGAACTTTTCCGACTGGCGGCCGCAAATTGAATCCGCCCGATTTTTATTTCCATTCACTTCAACACAAAGGAATGTCCGGCTCGGTGCAAAAAAAATCCAAGAAGAGCGCGGATTTTCTTATCCCTGTCCCTCCTTACACGTCGTGGTGTAGCTTCCTATTTGTTTTTCCATTAAAACGGCGTTGCGGATCTACTAACAGATAATAGCGGCCGGGCGAAGCTCAAGGCCAATTTTCAGTCAAACGACAGGACGAAAATGTAGCTCAGTATCTCCTCATTGCAAATATCCTCAATAATCGTGCAATGTAGGTTTCAGAGTGATGACACGATTCTGACTGCAATATTCTATAGTTTTGTCTTTTGGAAGTAGGTGAAAATTCCGAACAGGTTTCCTTCCCTTGCTTTTCGTCAGCAAATGACCAGCAAAGGAAGATTTCGCAGTGATACATGACAAACATTTCATTGTAGATTGGGACAACTTTGTACCACCGGAATAACTTACAGCAAAGTAACCGGTTAAATGACGAGCGATCCGCGGGTCTGAGCATGGGCGGAGGGAATTTTATCAGATATCAATTATTATTAGAAATGTGGACGCTGGTATTGCTCAGATGCCAACATTTAAAGCTCATTTGAAATGTTGTTTATTAATAATGTGCAATAGCTGTTAATATCAAGCGGTGCTCTGGAAAGAATGACTGTGCTTTGCAAACAGGACCAGGATTGTCTCGGGTGGTAAAGCGCGGGCCGTCCGTTATCAGCCTGCTCGTTTCTTAGACCAATGGAGCTGAATATCGGGAGGGACGGATAACAGGCCATTCTGCCCCAGAATTTCTACCCCCAGATAGCTGAAGCTTTCCTTAAATAATTTATCATCAATTATCTTAAATAATGTCTCAACATTTCTTCAAGATGTATTTGAAGCTGTCTATTTGAATCCAAGTATAAATATTGTCCCCCATTTGAATACATAAAAACGGTCCTTTGGCATCCCGGCTGAGCCGAATATAATAAAAACCAACAGCTGTTGTCTCAGATCCAAATCGCTGTCAGGAGTGTAATCTTAAGTTTGGGAACTCTAGCTTGTACAAACATAGAATTGGACATCCCTGTGACTATACTGAGAACCTATATAATTAGCATCTCACAATTTATCGATTCCCTCTTTTGCACTTGATGTGTGAAACTGTATTTCTCTTTCGTCCAGTTTCCTTGAATAACAAACTGAAAAAAAAATCTACCAACAGAAATGTTCAAATTGAATATTGATTTGAACGATTTTTCTCTTGGTTTATCAAGCGGAAAGAAAGGACCGATTGAAAATAGGGTAATTTTCACCGTTACCACGTGGATAATAATGTTGCAGTCAGTCTACTACTAGCATGCATAGGAAAATTGGGTAAAATGTATCATTAAACTTCGGCGCTAAACAGGAGGTAGCGCATCAGCAGCCTTTATACACCTCGCTTAATATGGAGTTCTGTTGAAGTCAGAAGAACTGAACATCAGACGGGGAGTGAGAGGCAGACACGATAGCGCCGTCTACCCTTGTATGTCGAAAGTAAATTCTGGCAGCTCTAACCGCAGGTGTCATCAGAACCCGCCCGATTTTTCGTCCATTGAAAGTAATGGAGTAAATCCGCTGTTTTTAGGGAAGCCTCTCCTCCGCGGGGGATTTGGCCTTTTGTGTTTGTCCCAGGCGATGAAGAACACCCCGGATGTAAAGACTTAAATCCATCCCATGGTTACCGCATCAATCATCACTTGGATTTAGAATTACAACAGCGCAGCAGCAGCTGGACGTGCTTTAGTGGCACTCATCTCATTTTGCTTTGCTGTCTCAGAACAATAACGGACTCCAGCTTAAATCAACATGAGATCAAATCGCACAGTTTCAGAATCAAGCGCTTCAGGTTAGTCAATAAGCTCTATTACCGAGTAGTTGTCTGAGATCAATGACCTCGCCTGGAACCAACATATACGCCCACAACTCATTGATCCAGTTCCAACTCGGAATATTAGTGACAATGGGGCGTGAAATTGGTCTTCGGCAGTGGCGTAAACCTAGCGATAGCGAATTGGCAGCCCATTTCACCCAAATTACATTTCCATTGTCTCCCCCGCACCACTCTGCGCTCCACCAAGATGACGCAAAATGACCAGGTGGTAAAGACCAAAATCTATACTATAGTCTATAGATATGGTACAAATATACCGAAAAGTTAGAGTTGCGCCCAAAATGAATTCTACACACAAGAAATGCCAGATCAGGTTTAGCTTTCAGTCTTATTTACACGCTGCTGCCCAGCTGCATGCGCCAGAAGGGCGCCCGGAGCAGCTCCCGCTTGGAAAATGTAAGGAATCAGTCGGCTCCGATGCTAATCTGACAGCTGGTTAGGTCTGCAGGCGGGATACAATTCCAGAAAGGCTCAAATACTTCAGCATTACAACAGCGTGCGTTTTGTGGTCGCTGGAGGCTTCCTCTGTTGCTCCTGGGTTCACAAAAATAAACAAAAGATGCATTTTGCCTTTGCTAGAGTAGCCTCCGGGAATGTCTTTAAGAATTGTTGGTTTGCCTACTCGATCCGATATTGACACTTGGAGCAGACACAGAAGTACAAGAAAATTCGATCAAGGCCGAGACATCCCCAATAAATTGCTGAAATTAAAGAGTCAGAGTAAACGGTGATTCCTCTCAGGTTGTTACATTAAAAAAATTACAGAAACTAGGAGCCTTTTGTGTTATTTCTTTGATGCCGATAATCAGTCTCTGCGAATCAAACACATCAAAACAAACAGAAAGTATCTTTACACCGACAGCAGGAACAGTGACAAAGTGAAGCACTGTTAAAGATGAGCATTAGCTGATTATAAGCGGCTTACCAGGAACACCGATTATTGCAAGAATCGGATAGTAAATGTTTTCTATCTGTAAGATCGCCGGCTGTCCCATATTCGGAGAGAAGCGACGTTGCCTGTAACTGTTATGGACAGGCAGATCTTTGCTTTCAAACTAAGGTCTTATTTATACCTGAGAGAAACCTCAAGTGACACATGCGCATTACACAATAATTCCGATTAGATACAGTCATTTGAACAAACAGAGTCATACTCACTGCTACTGATCAGAGATATTTTGCAATGATTTTGCATGTTTAAAGAGTAAGGACTCTAGAATATTATTGTCATCATACGTTTCAAACAAAATATTTTGATATCTCCATTCCTACAGTCATGGTACAAAACTCCTGAAGCTGAGGATATTTATTTATAGATTCATGGAAGGCATTTTATGCAATAAATGCGCATATTTTGATGGATTAGCATTCTCTAGATCTTAGTTACATCGATAATGTTCTCTATCTACTTTAATTTATGCTATATATATATAATTTATATTAAGTGGTCTCAATGCTACAGGTGATATTGAAGAACATTCAGATACACACTGAACGTGATATAGTCAGTTGTATACAGCTGAGCAGCTCCACAGATATGCAGCAATATTAGATTTCTGGAAGTATTAACAGACCTTGCGCAGAGGGAAAGGAGGGATTAACGTTTAATTGGGCAGTTTGACCATTCGAATGTCATTTGAGTAAACCACCTAAAACGCTTCGCTGCACAAGATCGTGAAATTTCATTGACACAATTCCATTGTTCTCTTGGCAGTGATGACGTTAACTGTGCAGACCTCTCAGTCTGTGTAAAAAATAACCATCATATAATTTTTATGGGGCTTTATTGGTCTTTGTCCACGACCTTATTTGGAAATTCACGAAGCAGAAACGTAACTCGTTGCGTTTTGAAGAGGACTGTCTAGTTAGAATGTTAATAGACATTGGATTAACAATCGGTGGATTTAATGTAACTGATTAGCGAACAATTGAACTAGCTTTTATTGAAAGAAGCCAATATATATAGACATTAAAACAGTGCCTCACAAACTGTGATGTCTGTCGACCTCCCACTTTGTTGAATTGAAGGGATTTATTTAGCACATCACGTCTCAGGATTTCATGTCTTTAGTTCTGACTGTAGATCTGAAATGCTAGACACATCGACAGAGCGTTTAATGTTTGGGCCAGTGCAGAAGCGGAAATCATATCTCTTCTGGACTCTATTTTAACTCTAGGGTGGGAGTGTGAGTGGCCCGCGTGTTTGGGAGAAGCAGTGCGCAGGCTCCACCGATTTTAACGGTCGGGAATAATTAGTTCGCCGCCTGCTGTGTTACCTCCCGAAAACTGCCGGGAAGTCGGTGGCAAGCTACTGCCAGGCCGGTAAAACCACGTGGCAGAAGGGTGCACCTTGAGACCTTCAAGGAACCGCTTCCTAGCACAAAGTAAGTGGATGGACGGAGAACGTGGTCAGGGAAGGGAGGAGCCCAGTGTATGGGAAATCCAAGGAATCCTCGTGCGATTGAGGAGAATTGCTGCTCCTGCTGATCCACAGGTAACAGCAACTTTCAGATGCCTGGATAGCCCTGGTACCGGTCATCACAATCTCCTGCAGCAAAGAGACCTGTTGCATGTTACACAATGCTGTAAACACCCCAGTGATTCCGAAGAGGTCCTAGATGATTCCCCCAAGAAAACAGGGTGTGTAGACTGATGTCACAGAGCCAGAGCAGAAGTAAGAGTTTGGTGAACAGGCCTAGGAGCCTGGTCATTCTCAGAGGTGACAACAGCTCATTAGGAACAACTTCACCTAAATAATTTCCAAATCCTAAGCATTGGGGATTAGGGTGGATTGCTCTTTGTCGGCCGGCACGGACAAGATGGGACGGATGGCCTCCTTCTGTGCTGTAAATTTCTATGATTCTATGCTTCTATGATGACTAACAGTCCTAAAATTATAGTGACCCCCGTGACAACAGTTTGATCGAAATCACATTCTCACTGGTGACTCTTTAGCAACAGCACCATTTCGGAAGCCCATGTTATTTCTCCCTGACATTGGACCAATCTCACTAATCAGTCACAACAAATCATTTCAGTGGTAAACGTTAGCATTCAACTTCCGTCCTTGTATGGTTCACAACAACACGTTTCGCATAAGCAAGAGACAGTTGATGGTAGAGTATACGGAGCAGACTTTATTGATAGACAGCACAATATCAATATCAATAGACACACAGTGATCGGCCTAACTGTTTACAGAGAGAGCAGCTTTTCGGTTTCTGTATCTTTCAAGCACTCCGAAGAACTACTGCAAACCGTGCTCCTTTATTCACCATATTTTTCCTACGTCACATGTCATAGATAAGACCTCATGATATTTCTATTCCCAAATCCGTTAAAGAAAGTCTATTCATTTAAGCAGTTGCAGTTGCTGATTCATAAGTTATTTCCTTGAAACAAGACTTCCTGACGTAACTTTTGGTAATCTTTCTGAAGAACAAGCTTTATGAACTGTTATCTTTCCATACTAGAGCTAATGGATACCTCTGCCTATGTTTATTAACCTGGACCCTAAAGTTAGCTTTAATTGCTCATGGCTGACGTCATTACTGTCACTTATTTCCTAACACATGCACTTCACGCAGCAGAAGAGAAACTCTGCATTCCTCACACGATACTTCAAAGCCATCCTGTTTATCTTGGAAGAACTGTTGCTCCAAGGTCCAAAGAAGCTCGACTGTTAACCGTTAAATCCTCAAGATATCAAACATGTAACTCTCCAGGATGTCCAACGTTTCCACCACTTATTATTTCTGATAATGCATGCTCATATAGTGAGGTTGACTGCTTATAATGTATAATGCTAGTTCACGGTGCTGAACTATAAATCAAACTGTCACCCATGATTCATGATTTCCAAAGTTGTATGCCCCATTTTCAACCCCAGAATGACATAACTTCATATGCACCGTCAGTCATTTAAGTTCGGATTTTTTAACTACAGAAGTGATCAAAGATAATTATTACCTTTACTACTTCTCAAACTTAACCTCCAACACCTCCCGGCGATCCCTCGTGGGCATATTTAAGGTTTTAATATTATTAGAATCACATATCTATCTCAAGCTCTTTGCTCGTCAAGAGGAAGTTTCATTCGGTTAATATTTCACATCATGATACAGACAAAGAAAATCATAATACATTGCGCAGTACACTAGAGTGTACCGTAATATGAAGACATCAGGAACTTAAACGAATATCCAACTCCCCTTTTAATAGTATCCAGCTGTAGATATTCCTGCTAAGTAGTATTTCCCACTATCTTGCAGTGATCCCAATTTAATTGTCATTTCAAAGGAATTCAACCCTGAATTTTAGGAATTCAAATTCTATGTCCCTCTTTAATTTAATGTCCATCCCTCTGATAGGTACGATTGCGTTTAACGCTATATTGCTCCATTAAAACGTTAGTTGCGCTTTGGAGCTTAAGTCAATGCCTTTTTAAAAAGAAATCTCACATTCCTGGGACACATTAACCTTTTCATGCCGCACTGTTGTCAATTAACTGAGCATGTCTGAGATTCGTTCTTCAGTGCATCTTTGCCATGCATTTCAGCAGGCAAGTTGCCTCATGTACAACATATCAAATTTGCACACACAGCGGTATTCCAATATCATACCACACTTGACATCGGATACAAGCCATTCCTGGGCTTTTAAATGACCTTATCAAAAGTTCGATGTTCTTTTCTCATCAACCCTGCATGGTCCCAATATCAGATAGTGGCCAGGCTATCAAATACATTATTCTCACTGTTCAGTGTACGCAAATAAACAAACATCTTTAAGTGAAGCCTATCAATCAATGTCTCCACCTATACTTTCCTGACATTCAATAGAATGTCATGATGTGGAGATGCCGGCGTTGGACTGGGGTGTACAAAAATGAGAAGTCGCACAACACCAGGTTATAGTCCAACAGATTTATTTAATTTTACAAGCTTTCGGAGCTGTCGCTCCTTCGTCAGGTAAGTTAGCAATGAGAGAATCTCCCAGAATTCACAATTTAAACCCAGACAAAATCTATTCACATTATTCGCTACAACAAAGAGCACAGCCAAGACAATGAGATGTGTCCCAGGGGGTCCAACGTGTCAAACCACCTGCTGGCTGCATATCCTGTCAATTTGTGTTCTTGTGTTAGCCTTTTTTAAAAAAAAAACAAAAAAAAAAAAAAAACCAAAAAAAACACCTGGGAAGACCGGCCATGATGTCAAGTCACGTTCTGTATCGTGACATGAATCCGATATCGCGATTGAGGCCATCCTCATGAGTGCGGAACTTGGCTATCAGTTTCTGCTCTATGATTTTGCGCTGTCGTGTATCTCGAAGGCCGCCTTGGAGAACGCTTACCCGCAGATCCGAGGCTGAATGCCCCTGGCTGCTGAAGTGTTCCCCGACTGGGAGGCAACCCTCCTGCCTGGCGATTGTTGCGCGGTGTCCGTTCATACGTTGTCGACAAGATTCCGAAAGGACTACAGATCATGAACCCACTCAAGTCGACATACAACACAGACTACGCTGAGAGACTTTGCCGTCGTACCTCTCGCACACTCCTCAACCATCTCGTACACCAGCTCTACAGCAGACGTCGCAACCTCGAAACCAAGATAGAGTCCATGCTCTCAGCCTGTGCTCAGGACACAGCAGACCAGCTACGAGACACCGCCAAACAGACGAGGCAACGGAACTACGCTACCTACATGCGCATCAAGAACAGGAAGCTTGAGAAACTCGGCGTAACCACCAGCTACAACCAAGCCTCCCCCGGTACCATGGTTGCAACCACAGGGAAGTCCATCGTCAACCTGTCGGATCACACCCTTCAACCAGACGAAATCGAAGTTCTCGCCCTAGGGCTCAAGTTCTGCCCCACCACCAAAATGGACCCCATCGGTCTCGCGGCGGACACAGAGGAATTCATCAGGAGAATGAGGATCCGGGAATACTACCACAAATCCCAAGATGTCAGCAACATTCCTAATGGGACAATCAATGATCCGGAACAGCAGACAGAGGGAACCGCAGTGCTGCAACCGAGGAAGAAAGAGTCAAATTGGACCCCTCCGGAGGGTCGCAACCCTAAGCTTGACATGTATGCTCAAGCTGTCAGGAAATGCATCAACGCCAGATTCATCAGCCGTACTCACAAGACAGTCCAGAATGTCACCCGAGCACAACGCAACGCCATCCACGCACTCAAGACCAACCGCAACATCGTCATCAAACCAGCGGACAAAGGAGGAGCCATCGTCATACAGAACAGAACGGACTATTGCAAAGAAGCATACCGACAACTGGACAACCAGGAACACTACAGACAGCTACCCGCAGATCCGACCAAAGAACACACCCGCCAACTCAATAGACTGATCAAGACCTTCGATCCAGACCTTCAAAACATCCTACGCGCTCTCATCCCACGTACTCCCCGCGTAGGAGACTTTTACTGCCTCCCAAAGATACACAAAGCCAACACACCCGGACGTCCTATCGTATCAGGCAACGGAACCCTGTGTGAGAACCTCTCTGGGTACGTCGAGGGCATCCTGAAACCCATCGTACAGGGAACCCCCAGCTTCTGTCGTGACACTACAGACTTCTTGCAGAAACTCAGCACCCATGGACCAGTTGAACCAGGAACACTCCTCGTCACAATGGACGTATCGGCACTCTACACCAATATCCCCCACAATGACGGCATCGCTGCGACAGCCTCAGTACTGAACACCAACAACAGCCAATCTCCGGACGCCATCTTACAACTCATCCGCTTCATCCTTGACCACAATGTCTTCACCTTCGACAACCATTTTTTCACCCAAACACACGGAACAGCCATGGGGACCAAATTCGCACCCCAATACGCCAACATCTTCATGCACAAGTTCGAGCAAGACTTCTTCGCTGCACAGGACCTCCAACCAACGCTGTACACCAGATACATCGACGACATCTTCTTCCTTTGGACCCACGGCGAAGGATCACTGAAAGGACTACACGATAGCATCAACAGGTTCCATCCCACCATCAAACTCACCATGGACTACTCCTCAGAATCGGTTTCATTCTTGGACACACGAATCTCCATCAAAGACGGACGCCTCAGCACTTCACTCTACCGCAAGCCCACGGACAACCTCACGATGCTCCACTTCTCCAGCTTCCACCCTAACCACGTTAAAGAAGCCATCCCCTATGGACAAGCCCTGCGAATACACAGGATCTGCTCAGACGAGGAGGAACGCGATGGACACCTACGGACACTGAAAGACGCTCTCGTAAGAACGGGATATGATGCTCGACTCGTCGATCGACAGTTCCGACGGGCCACAGCGAAAAACCGCATAGACCTCCTCAGAAGACGAACACGGGACACAACCAACAGAGTACCCTACGTCGTCCAGTACTTCCCCGGAGCGGAAAAACTACGCCATGTTCTTCGCAGCCTTCAACATGTCATCGATGACGACGAACACCTTGCTAAGGCCAACCCCACGCCTCCACTACTCGCCTTCAAGCAGCCGCCTAACCTCAAAAGTACCATCGTTCGCAGCAGATTACCCATCTTTCAGGAGAACAGCAACCAAGACACCACACAACCCTGCCACGGCAACCTCTGCAAGACATGCCAAATCATGGACACAGATACCATCATTACACGTGAGGACACTACCCACCAGGTACACGGTACATACTCATGTGACTCGGCCAACGTTGTCTACCTGATACGTTGCAGTAAAGGATGCTCCAGAGCATGGTACATCGGCGAGACCATGCAGACACTGAGACAACGTATGAACGGACACCGCGCAACAATCGCCAGGCAGGAGGGTTGCCTCCCAGTCGGGGAACACTTCAGCAGCCAGGGGCATTCAGCCTCGGATCTGCGGGTAAGCGTTCTCCAAGGCGGCCTTCGAGATACACGACAGCGCAAAATCATAGAGCAGAAACTGATAGCCAAGTTCCGCACTCATGAGGATGGCCTCAATCGCGATATCGGGTTCATGTCACGATACAGAACGTGACTTGACATCATGGCCGGTCTTCCCAGGTGTTTTTTTTGGGGTTTTTTTTTTGTTTTTTTTTTAAAAAGGCTAACACAAGAATCAAATTGACAGGATATGCAGCCAACAGGTGGTTTGACACGTTGGACCCCCTGGGACACATCTCATTGTCTTGGCTGTGCTCTTTGTTGTAGCGAATAATGTGAATAGATTTTGTCTGGGTTTAAATTGTGAATTCTGGGAGATTCTCTCATTGCTAACTTACCTGACGAAGGAGCGACAGCTCCAAAAGCTTGTAAAATTAAATAAATCTGTTGGACTATAACCTGGTGTTGTGCGACTTCTCATTTCAATAGAATGCACATCGATACCAAATTGAAATCATTTCAGGAATCATGCCCAGGTGATTCACGTTACTCGGGATACACTCACACATCTTTTCACTATGCATTCCTCTCAGGATAATTCAAAGCCGTCCTGTTTATCTTGAAATAACTGTTGCTACAAGATGCAAAGAAGTTCGACTTTAACCCTTAACTCCCCAAAATGTCCAACATACATCTCTCCAGTATGTCCAATATTCATAATACTTTTATAAAACAAATATATTTTTTTACTTCCACCGTGCCCAGCTTTCGCGACTACACTCTTCATTATTTAATGTCCAGGATCTTACTTGTCTGTAAATTTCCTTCAGTGGCAGTATGTTCAGAGGAGGATGGCTGATGCCTTGCAACAGGAGCCCCCTGGAACTGAAATGGCCTTTGCCTCATGGCAGCTGTGAACCATGAGAGATCAGCTGGTGGTTCCATCTCCAAAATCAAAACAAGGTCTGGAAAGTGGCGTCATGAATGGAGTTCGGTTGGAAAAAACAGATATAAAGGTGAGGATGCCGGTATCAATGTTCAAGGTATTACACTAATAGCCACTGAAATTGATATTACATTAGTGAACAGGTTGGTGACAATGTCCAATAAATCAGATGTATATAAGAATGATAGAACTTGCATTTATATATCACCTTTCGCGACCCTGTGAAAGAATCTAGGATGGCACCAGGGTCTAATCCCAATCCAGACCCCTCCCGGCCTGGTAATCCGCTTGAAATACGCACCAACCCAGGAATTTTGGCCAGCCAAAGTCTGCTTCAAAGTCAAGAGTGCCACCGACTGTGCCAAGATGGCCATTTAGAGTGAGATTGGTGCCAATTTGGGCCACTTGTTTGCTGAGGTCCAAACCAGGAAGAACCTCTCTCCCCTGAACTAAAGGAATAAGCGGGAAATACTAATGAATGTTGGGGCTGGGAACTGAGTTTGAGCTGTTAATGAGTCACTCCCATCTCTGAATTTCAATGCACTGAAAATGACTTTTAAAAAACTACACTGACCCATTGAGTAGTTTTACTGGTGTACACTGGTCAGTTTCTTGGTGAATCATTTTTGTTTTACCTGCAGAAACTTTTATACAGTGCCGACTGGTGCCTGAGCGCAGGAGAAAAGCTCAATTCGAAGACCCTCCTCGAACGGACTCAATGGCCAGAATTTTCATTGACACCTGGAGGCAGGTTTGGAGGCGTGTGGGGTGGGAAAATAGCAGATTCCGAGGTCCCGAACCCATCCCGGCCCCAACCCGTCTCAATGCCAGTTCCGCAGGAGGCGGGTACCCGACCTGTGCTGGGACCCGCCTCCCCGAGGCGGGAAGGGGAATAGTGACAATTAACTGCCTGTTAACAGGTAGTTAACAGGCAGTTTGTTGCCGAATTCCTATTTTTAGCCCTGAAGTGTGGGCTACCCGACGGCTCCAAACCACACCGTTTTAGCGAGGTGGACCATGGGTCTGCAGGGGTTGGAGGGGTCGATATGTCCGGTGGGCAGGCGAGTGATGGGTGCATGTGTAGAGAGGTAAGTGTGTAAGGTAAGTGTAAAGTGTGGAAAAAAGTTTTACTTACCTTAACTTCCTCCTGCAGGTGTCAGCCCTTCAGGTCTCCGGAGTCAGAAGTCTCACCGGCACAGAAAGCAGAATGACCGTTGAGCTGTCAAAAGATGCAGCCTCTGCTTTTTGTTCTGCAGAGATCTCTAAATCAGCCTGAGAGGAAGGAATTACCTTAGAGGACAGATTGTCAGTGTTTGACAG
Organism: Squalus acanthias; assembly: GCA_030390025.1. NCBI lineage: Eukaryota > Metazoa > Chordata > Chondrichthyes > Squaliformes > Squalidae > Squalus > Squalus acanthias. Next base: position 32,666,973 of record CM059449.1, on the reverse strand, counting down.
CTTCAAGGAGCTGTCAAACGCTGATATTTCATGTGTCAAAAGCTCTTGACAGATGTAATGTCAATCTGTGACGTCACCTGTTGCCGGGTGGCCCTTAATTGTCCTGCTTAGCCCGCTGGGCGGGCTCAACAAGGTCAATCAAGGGAAATTCGAGTGGGTTGGCCACAACTCGATGGAGGCGGGACTACAACCCCAAAAGTGGGAGTCCCGCCTCCTGCTCTCCTCCACTGATAAAATCCAGCCCAATGGGTGGAAACTCGCCGGGCTCATTATTTCCATCTGGGGGCGTGGCCAGCTTTGTGGGCGGGGCCGTCTTGAGGCAAAATGACTTTTAAATTGGCGTAAAAAGATCGTGGAAACTTGGTTTACCTTGATGTAACTCACACTTCAGTTTCCAGGAGCTTTTGTACTGGGTCAGCTAATTTCACCCGGATTGCACTGATAAAACCGCAGAAACTCTACCCATTTAAATTTAACTTAGTGGCTCTATTAGCTTAGAAGACATTTCAGGCATAATCCTTTACTTTATAAACAAAAGAGTGATTTATTATATGGCAGAAAAATACCGCATTAGAATTAAACAATATTCAAAATTGATGCAGGATTTAGAATTGATTTAACAACAATAAGAACTCATAAAATGGGTTCCCTCAACTGAAAACAAAGGCCTGCCCCAGAATAACATCTTAATGAAAGGTTTACCTCTAGTCATGGATGGCTCAGACTTGTGGAGGCCCTCAAAATATCTCGGTGCCCCCTTATTTGGTCTGGGGCCAGGTTATGTAGATGTCCAGCTGGTCTGTTGCCAGGTTATGCAAGTTTCTATCGTGAGCTTATCGTCTCTTATTACAACCACGAGGTGTAACTCAGCGACCCTTTGTTGCTTGAGCCCGTCCAGAACCAATTTGCCCATTTATATACAAATGTTGTAAATTGTATGTATTTTTACTCTACTAGCACCTGGTTGTGTGTGTGAACAGTGCAATCTGACTCCGGGATCCCGTTACTCCGGTTTCCTGACGGTGAACGGCACTGCTGGAATATGTGACACGGACCCAGGATTCATAAAGAGCAGCAGGGCCTCTCACGGTGGAATGACCAGGAGTGAAGTGTTCCAGATTGGACAGCTGGTGCGAACGGCCAGGAACTCACGTTGGAACCTTATCATCCAGACCGTGATCACAGCCCAAGAGCTCAGCGCAAGGAATACTTACAATGCACCAGCCCAACACTCTAACCCCACCATTTATTGTCAAGCCCCTTTCCCAGTGCTGTTTCCTGCTGTGTCTCGATGTTACTGTGTGAGATGTGCAATATTCGCCCCGCAGTGGACCCAGTCTCTGCGTACTCTGAGACATCAGTTTAGGAACCTACGTTTCGAAATGACGCAGTTTAAGTGCAGCAGCATTTTTACCGTCATCATACAATCCAGGATACAACAAAGGAAAGAGTTTCCCCATGAATGTGTCAGTGAAAGTGTAGAGATTGGACAAATCATCAGCATTGTAAAAGGACGTCTGTACTCCCTTATAGTCCAAGTAAACTCCGATAGTCCTGGGATTCGCACTCTGGGTTACTGGGAATAATGGGCTTTCAACAGCTCTATATTCATTCCCATTTAACGGGTGCCCAATCCAGTATCCATGTTTAGACCCCAGGTTTAACTCTCCTTTCCTATTGGATGACTCTCTGCCAAACACAAAGTGCTCCCAGTCTTGTCCCTGAAGTCCACCGCCCAGTAGTGTTTCCCTGATGTGAATCCATGTGATCCCAGGATACAGACAGCAGCATTAAATCCCTCCGGGTTATCAGGAAGCAGTAATTTTCTGTTACCGAGTCTCGCACTGGTCCGGTCCTCAGACAGGATGAGCTTACGATACGCAGTGTTTGGCTCCAGGGTCAGTGAGGCTGGGACTGTTGGAAATGAAAATGAAATCATGTTAATAATTTTAGACAGAGGAAGGTGGACGGACACAGGTCTGATGTCTGTAGAACTGGACTCGGCAACCAACCCATAATATCCGTATTAGTAAATAGTGCAGACTGGGTACAGTGTACAGTTAGATATATTCCTAGACTCCAGTATATGGTGAACAGATATTACAGTGTCCCAGTCTGATCAGCGTCCAGTGAGTCCTTGGTCAGAGAGGAACACAATCAGCCCGGTGTCCCAGTCTATTCACTGACCAGTGAGTCCTCGGTCAGAGGGGAACACAATCAGCTGGGGTCGCAGTCAGATCACGGTCCAATAAGGCCTACTGAAAAGTGCGAATGTCTGGATGTCAAATAAGAAGATGTTCTGATGCCCTCATGCTTGAATCGCTCAATCTAACATCACACATAAAGAATGGTCCCATGAGTGAGACCTCAGAGCTGCTGCCACATTGATCTGTACCCAGCAACAGGCAGCACCTTCAGTAGAGGGGGAAGAGAGCAGGACACGACAGAAAGTGGACACAAAGCTGTGGAGTTTCTTACCTGCAGAGATGATCTGTTTCATTTCCTTCCACACTGCGCAGGGTAACGGGCCTGGAAACACCGTGTATTTTAGACTTGCAGACACCAGGATCTCTTCATCTTCACGTCTCTTTGCACCTTCACCTTCCTCACCCTTGTCTCAATCTTTTAAGTTCTTGCAGGAGAGATAATCAGAAACATCTTAATAAATGTACGGAAACGTTTAGGTTTTAGTTTTTAATCATGTATAATCAATGGTTTTAGTAAAATGTGAAGGGAACTGGGTGGAGTTTCCACTGACCGGCTCCAGTGATGTGAAACCACGTCAGTTTTCCCCGGAACCCAGTCGACAGGGTTTCCTCTGCTGCTGAAGACTTTGACGTTTCACTGATCAGTTCCTTTTATTTCTGGTCTGTATTTTCCCAGTAACACAGAGCTTGTTTCTGGTCTGTGCGGCCCTGAGCTGGGGACAGTGGTGTTATACCGAACCTCTGCATCCCCTCGATAGGGAGACAGCAGCCTCTGAACCAGGTCCTGGACACTTCAAGGAAGCTCTGGGGAAACACGCACATGTATAAACATCAGACGACAAGAGGATTATGATTATTGTGATACCCATACAGTCAATTAGCTTCCTGTTGCTCGGTTTTTCATCAGACCCTTTGTTGCACGCGAGGGACAGCAACCCAACAAGTTACTGCTCTCAGGGTTTGAACACTTGGGACTGTGCACCAGCCTGGCACTAATTTAAGGACAGGAGAGAAGGGGAGAAAACTGAGAGGCGACAAACTTTAACCTGAACAAATAAACTTCTGTAACCTATAGGAGCTATTCGGATGGTGAATCGATTGATGATGTATTACTAGATGATGGTGTGCTCTGTTTGGCTTTTAACAACAGTGTAAGGGTTAGAGTGACAGGACAAGATCAATATCTCTCCCTCACTCAGGCTCTCAGAACCAGGTGCCGCGAAACACAGATGTACTTCCAGCATTAATGGTATTCAACCCTGGTTACATCTGTAAAAACAGATCTCAGATATACTGCTGACTGCACACCACAGTCAAACACGGGGAAGCCAAGTACTGCGCACCTCTTTTTAAAGATATTAGCCGAGTTCTCAGTGTCAGTGAAGTGTTTAGTTTCAGCGAAGAGTGGACTGTCCTCTCAGTTCGTTACTAACTTTGAAAACAGCAAGAGGTTTAATATTCTCCCTTCACTCTGGTTGCAGTTATACTGCGACCAGTGTGAGGTCCTGACAGTGTGGGACAGTCTCCTCGACACTCAGAGCTCAATCCTGACTGATACCTGTTTGTCCTCAGTTATACTGCACATTGTACATTGTTGTGATGGAGTTTGAGCCCTATTATAAAGTGCTGTTTACACTTACACCAACAGCTTGGGGATTGGGTTATAAAGGGTCACCTCGAGAAAAGAGATACTATCTTGCTGCTCAATGTCTACACAAAGGTTCAGTCTGTTCTCCTCAAGTGACGTCAGGTCCTCTTCAATTCTTTACAAGTTCTTCTCCATTGGTTGCAGATCTTCCTCCTCTGTCACCTCAGCTCTTCGATTAAATGTTTTTCTTTGTCTTCAAGATATCGATGGATTTTGGCAAATTGTGCGGAGATGTCTTGCTCCAGAGGAGTTGCTGAGATGGTTAGAGAGATAATTTAAGCAGCGGGTTGTTAAGTGGTGACATTGTTTAAAGCTGACAGCAGTAATTCTCTCATGCAGTGCTGAACTCTTCCCCTCCTGCTGCTGGTTTTGAATTCACTTTTAGTTTGCTTTTCCTCCTTCATGGAATCCAAGGCCGATTTCAACTGGTCCTAAAAATGGAACCAGTTCTCCCCATAACCCATTGCAATGTCTGCTGTTTATTCCCAAACTGTGGAGACAGCTGTTCAGGCTTTTAAACAGAAACTGGTGTTTATATTGTGTGTTAATCATTGAAAACTCCAAGAGAAACAGTTCCTGTGGGAATTCCAATGTTTAAAATGTCCAAACTTACTGCCGGGTCTCTGAACTCGCCACTTACTGGCACTTCAGTAGGACTTCCAATGTTAATCTAAACAGCGGCCTGGCACGGCTTCATGTTAAAGCGACACATGGTTCTGGTTATCTTATTCCCCGCAATTCACTCAAAATGCTTCCTGAAAAAATGTTTAGCTCCAATTTTCCCCTCGGTAGCTGAAATTTCTAATTTCCAAAATTAGTTTTTATGCAAACTGAAAATAAAATATAATTCACAAAAACATAAATATATGTGTCCCTTGTGTCTTTAAATGCCTTCATTAAAGTTTTCATTTGACGGCCTCAGCCTCTTCCAAAAGCCTGGGCTTGGAGTTGATATTTTTGCCTGGAGGTTTGATTCTGTTTGTTGAATGCAAATTGTGCGGTTTGCGCAAGCGCAGTGAACCCAATTTCACAGTGTGCATCAATACCATTCAGTCAGTTAAATGGATGGAATATTTTTCTGCAGCTCGAGCAGTTTCTGTTGAGCTGTGTTTGTTTTTTCAAAATGATATGAAGAATAGCGAGAGGACACATTTCAAAAGCTTTAAGTTGAAACTTAGATTGAGTAGAGAGAGAGAGAGAGCTACAGAGAGAATCCCTGAGATTCCTGAGCACTGGAGGGAAATTGTTGTCTTCCATAGTGTGAGGGGAGACTGAGAATATCGGGAATGGTGTGAGCAGCCGCCAGGAATATGATTCCAATATAGTTATTCAACTTAGATATTGTAATAAAACTGATTATCATATAGTTCAGTAAAGTAAATATTATAAAGAAACAGATTCCAATATAGTTATTTAATTTAAATATTATAACGACACTGTTTTCCATATCGCTAATTAATGTGAATATTTTACATTAAATAAAAATAGGGAATAACTTTCATTACAGTATTTAAATTAAATAACTATAAGGAATCAGTTTCATTGCACTATTTAATTTAAATAACTATATGGGAATCAGTTTCATTACGCTATTTACATTAAATAATTTTGGGGATTCAGTTTCATTACAATATTTACGTCAAATATCTATGAGGAATCAGTTTCATTACAGTTGCCCGGAATTTGTGGTCCTGATGATGGCGAGCTGACAACGTTCGCCGTCATTCCGCCTTTGAAACTGACCACAAGTTTGAGACATGGTCGTGTGAAAATCCTGAAGTTGTGGTTTGTCTTTCACTCCTCCGCCACAGCTCTGGGGGAATTATAACTTTAAAACGGAGGATATTAAATAAGTGGACAATTATAAAAAACGTCCGATTTTCAATTTCCTTGAAGACAATGATATAGAAATCAGCTGGCACGCATAATTGGAACTCAATTCCTGACCATCCATATTACAGTAAAGTCCAATGTTAACTTAACTCTTACTCTGGGAAAAGCCCGTGTTTCAGCAACTGTTACTTGTTATTCTTACATTCTTGCATCACAGTGGAAATGATGAAATAATTAATAAGGTCCAATGGAGTGATTGTATCAGCTGAGCATCTGTTCCAATTCAAAATTGGTAATAAAAATACGTCATTAACTTTAAACTACCCCCCCTCCCCCCCCCCCCCCCCCCCCCCCCCCCCGAGGCCAACTGAGGTGATAGGATCTGCCGGCCATTCACATCCCATGGGAAGTAAAATTGTGTTGGGTGCAAAACTGGTGGTCGATCGATCCGTCAGTTTACCGCCTGGCGGGTTATGTATATTACATAGAATACACAGCAGAGAAACAATCCAGCCCAACTAGTCTGTGCTGGTGTTTGTACTCCACACGAGTTGTTCCCATTCTATCTAACACATGTCAGTCTTTCAGCATATTCCCTTTTCTCTCATGCAACCTTCTAACTTCCTTCTGAAAGCATCCTAGATATTTGCGTCAACCACTTCCTGTGGTAGCGAGTTCCACATTATCACATCATCACTTCATCCAAATAAATGGTGTTGCTGTGGGAGCCGGCATAGGTCCTAACTATAATAAAAACAGAAAATGCTGAAAATACTCATCAGGTCAGGCAGCATCTGTAGAGAGAGAGACAGAGTTAACATTTCAGGTCGATGACCCTTCGTCAGCACTGGAAGAAGTTAGAGATGTAACAGATTTTTAAGGAAGTGTAGGTGCAGGGAAAGTGGGGAGGGGAGGAAAGAAAAAAAGGGAAGGTCTTTGATAGAATTGAAGGCAGGCGGGGTTAAAGGACAGAAGGGCCCTAGTTATGCCAGCCTCTTCGTGAGATATGTGTAACATTCTTTGTTCCAGTCCTACTCAGGACCCCTCCCTCACCTTTTTATCCAGTACATTGATGACTGAATCTGTGCCATTTCCTGCTCACGCCCTGAACTGGAAAATGTAATTCACTTTGCTTCGAATTTCCACCCTTCCCTCACATTCACATGGTCCATCTCCAATTCGTCACTTCCTTCCTCGACTTCTCTGTTTCCATTTCTGGGGATAGGCATTCAACAGACATCCGCTATGAGCCCACTGACTCCTACAGCTACCTGGACCACACTTCCTCCCACCCCGCTTCTTGTAAGGACTCTCTCCCATTCATCCTGTGTTTATGTCTCTGTCGCATTTGTTCTGACGATGCTACCTTCCATACTAGCGCTTCCGATATGTCTTCCTTTTTCTTCAACCGAGGATTCCCCTCTACCATGGTTGACACGGCCCTTGACCATGTCCATTCCATTTCCCACACTTCTGCTTCCATCCCTTCACCACCCTCCCAGAACATTAATAGAGATCCCCATGTCATCACCTTTCACCCCACCAGACTCCACATTCAATTGGTCATCCTATGCCATTTCTCCCACGTCCAGCGTGATCCCACTACCAATCAATCTTCCCCTCCTTTATCTTTCAGTATTCCAAAGTGACCACGTTCTCTGCGACGCCCTGATCCACTCCTCAATCTCCCCCAACAGCCCCTCTCTTTCCCACGACACCTTCCCGTGCAAGCGCAGGAGATGCAACACCTGCCGTTTTACCTCCTCTCTTCCACTCTCCAGGGCCCCAAACACTCCTCCCAGGTGAATCAGCGATTTACTTGCACTTCTTGCAATTTAGGATACTGTATTCGCTGCTCACGATGTGGTCTCCTCTACACTGGGGAGACCAAATGTAGATTGAGTGAACGCTTTGTGCAACACCTCCATTCAGTCTGCAAGCATGAACCCGAGCTTCCTGTCGCCTGTAACTTAAATTCTCCACTCCACTCCCACTCAGACCTCTCTGTTCTCGGCCTCTTACTCTGTTCGAAGTTCAACGTAAGCTCGAGGAACAGCATCTCATCTTTCGATTAGGCACTTTACAGCCTGCTGGACTCAACATCGAGTTCAACAATTTCAGACCATAACCTCTGCCCCTATTTTTTCAATTGGCCGCTGTTGATGATTTTGCTGTTCACATTTACACCTTTTCTAGACCCATCTTTTGTTTCTTTACTTTTCCCATTACCATTTACTATTGCTTTGTACAATCATACCATTTGTTATTTAATCACTCCCACAAGTGTAAACAATCGCTGCACTTCTGTTCTGTTAAGTTTTGTTTAAGTTTTAAGTGTATTTCTTCTAAGTAGTTGATAGCCTATTAATAGGGGGAGAGAGCTGATTGGTGAGTAGCTGGTGAGTGTTTTTGTTAAGTTTTTAAGTTTATTTCTGTCAAGGTAGCTCATATTATATAGAGGCATTGCAGGTTAGCTCAGTCCCGTGAATTGCACATCCTGTGCCATGTGGGGAATCATGGATTCTTCTCGTGGCCTGGATGATAACGTGTGCGGGAAGTGTCGCCAGCTACAGCAGCTCGAGCACCTTGTTTCGGAGCTTGAGCGACGGATAGATTCAGTGCAGTGCATCCGCAAGGCTGAGAGTTACATGAATAGCACGTTTCTGGAGGTGGTCACGCCACAGCTTAAGAGTGTGTAGGCAGAAAGGGATTGGGTGACCGCCAGACAGAAGAGGAGGACCAGCTATGTAGTGCAGGAGTCCCCTGAGTGCATCCCGCTCCCTAACCAGTATTCATTTCTGGATACTGGTGAGGGAGATGGTTCCTCTGGGGAGTGCAGCCAGAGCAAAGTCCACGTTACCATGGGTTGCTCAGCTGCACAGTTGGGGAGGAAGAAGAGTGGAAGAACAATACTGATAGGGGATTAGATAGTCAGGGGAATAGACAGGCGTTTCTGCAGCCTCCAGGGTGCTATGTTGCCTCCCTGGTGCCAGGGTCAAGGATGTAACTGAACGGTTGCAGGCGATTCTGAGGGGGGAGTGTGAATAGCCAGAGGTCGTGGACAACATCGGTACCAACGACATAGATAGACAGAGGGATGAGGCCCTGCAGGTAGATTTTAGGGAGCTAGGAAAGAGATTAAAAAGCAGCCCTCAAAGATAGTAGTCCCCGGATTACTCCCGGTGCCACATACTAGTGAGTCGAGAAACAGGAGGATAGAGCAGATGAATGCATGGCTGGAGAGATGGTGCAGGAGGTAAAGCTTTACAATCCTGAGACATTGGGACCGTTTCTGCGGGAGGTGGGACCTGTACAAGCCGAAGATTTGCACCTCAACAGGGCCGAAATCAATATCCTTGCTACGGGGTTTGCTCATGCTTTTGAGAAGGGTTTAAACTAGATTGGCAGGGGGATGGGAGCCTGAGAGTAGATTCAGAAGGGAGAGAAGGAAACCTGGAAATGGAAGGTAGAAAATTAGTAAGCGAGTTTGGTAGGCAGAGGAAGCAAAGGCTAGAAAATAGACAACAAGTGAGTTTGGCAGTGCTAAATGGTATATACTTCAACGCAAGTAGTCTAGGGAATAAAACAGATGAGCTGAGGGCACCGATAGACATGTGGGAGTATGATACTATAGCTATTACTGAGACATGGCTGAAAGAAGGGCAGGAATGGCAGCTCAACATTCCTGGTTACAGGTTTTTCAGACGAGATAGAGAGGGTGATGAAAAAGGTGGGGGTGTCGCAATATTGATTAAAGAATAAATTACAGCTGTGAGGAGGGAGGATATCTTAGAAGGATCATCAAATGAGGCCATATGGGTTGAACTACAAAACAAACAAGGGGCAATCATACTGCTGGGAGTTTACTATAGACCTCCGAACAGTCAGAGGGAGGTAGAAGAGCAAATATGTAGGCAGATTTCTGAGACCTGCAAAAATAGGGCAGTAATAGTACGGGATTTCAACTTCCCTATTATTAACCGAGATAAAATTAGTAAGAAAGGCTTAGAGGGAGCAGAATTCTTAAAATGCATTCAGGAGAACTTCCTTAGCCAGTACGTAGCAAGCTGAACAAGTGGGGGGGGGGGCGGGCGTTTCTGGACCTAGTTTTAGGGAATGAATCTGGGCAGGTGAAAAGGGTATCAGTGGGAGAGCATATTGGTGGTAGTGATCATAATCCAGTTAAATTTAGGGTAGTAATGGAAAAGGAAAAGAATGGACCAGGAAAAAAAGTTCTCAATTGGAGAAATGCTAATTTTACAAAGCTGAGAGGTGATTTAGCCAAAGTGGATTGGAGACAAAAACTTGAAGGTAAATCAATGTCAGAGCAGTGGGATGCATTCAAGGAGGAGATAGTGAGGGTTCAGAGCAAACATTAATACGATAGCAAAATACTGCGGATGCTGGAAATCCGAAATAACAACAGAAAACGCTGGAAAAACTCAGCGGGCCAGACAACATCAGTGGAGAGAGAAAGAGTTAACGTTTCAGGTCTGACGAAAGGTCATCGACCTGAAACGTTAACTCTTTCTCTCTCCACGGATGTTGTCTGGCCCGCTGAGTTTTTCCAGCGTTTTCTGTTGTTATTTCAGGGCAAACATGTTCCCTTAAAGAAATAGGGTGGGATTAACAAATCTAGAACTCCCTGGAGGTCAAGGGGCATACAGGGATGGATAAAAAAAAGGGAAACTTATGACAGATACCGAGAATTCAATACTGCAGAAAGCCAAGATGAGCATTGAAAGTGCAGGGGTAACATCAACAAGGAAATCAGGAAAGCGAAGAGAGGGCATGAAAAAAATTGTCATGTAAAATCAAGGAAAACCCACATATGTTTTATAAATACATTAAGAGCAAGAGGATAACTAAAGTAAGAGTGGGGTCAATTAGAGACCATAAAGGTAACCTGTGTGTGGAAGTGGAAGACATGGGTATGGTTCTTACTGAATAATTTGTGTCTTTTTTACAAAAGAGAGGGACGATGCAGACATTGCAATCAGGGAGGAGGAGTGTGAAATATTAAATGAAATAAACATAGTGAAAGAGGAAGTATAAAGGGGTTTAGCATCTTTGAAAGTGGATAAATCCCCAGGCCCGGATAAAATGCATCCCACACTGCTAAGAGAAGTAAGAGAGGAAATAACAGAGGCTCCGACCATCATTTTCCAATTCTTTCTGGCTGCAATTGTGGTGCCAGTGGACTGAAGGACTGCTAACGTGGGACCGTTGTTTAAAAAGCGAGAAAAGGACAGACCGAGTAATTACGGGCCAGTCAGCTTAACCTCGGTGATGGGAAATTATTGGAGAAAGTTATGAGGGACAGGATAAATCTTCATTCAGAAAGACACGGATTAATCTGGGACAGTCAGCACGGATTTGTTATGGGAAGGTCGTGTCTGACTAACTTGATTGAATTTTTTGAGGAGGTAACAAGGAGGGTCGATGAGGGTAGTGTGTTTGATGTAGTCTATTTGTATTTTAGCAAGGCTTTTGATATGGTCCCGCATTGCAGACTGGTCACGAAAGTAAAAAGGCATCCAAGGCAAAGTGGCAAGTTGGATTAAACATTGGCTCAGAGGCAGGAAACAAAGGGTAATGCTCGAAGGGTATTTGTGTGACTGGATGGCTGTTTCCAGTGGGGTTCTGCCGGGCTCGGTACTGGCTCCTTTGCTTTTTGTGGTATATATCAATGATGTGGACTTGAATGTAGGAAGTATGATTAAGAAGTTTGCAGATGATACAAAAATTGGCCGTTTGGTTGATAATGGAAAAGAATGCTGCAGACTGCAGGAAGATATCAATGGACTCGGTGGGCAGAACAGTGGCAAATGGAATTCAATATGGAGAAGTGTGAGGTAATGCATTTGGGGAGGGCTTACAAGGCAAGGGAATACACATTAAATCGTAGGACACTGAGAAGTGCAGAAGATCAGTCGGACCTTGGACTGCATGTCCACAGAACCCTGAAGCTGGCAGGACAGGTAGATAAGGTGGTTAAGAAGGCATACAGGATCTTTGCCTTTATTAGTCGACATGATGCGGAGATGCCGGTGTTGGACTGGGGTGGACAAAATTGAGAGGTCGCACAACACCAGGTTATAGTCCAACAGTTTTATTTGAAATCACAAGCTTTCGGAACTGTCGATTGCTCCTTCCTCAGGTGAAGTAAATTAGATACAGAATCGGGATCTTGGGTTTATGTCACGATACATGACGTGATCCGGACTCGAGTCGTCGTTAGCTTGTTCACAGATGTGATTCCCAGTAAAAAAGTAAAAATTTTCCCAGTAAAAAAGTAAAAATTTTAAAGCTTTTCGTTTTACATACAGACGGCAGCTTTTGACACGTTAGAACCCCTGCGACTGCACCTCATTGTCTCAGTTGTATCTTGCTATGTCTTTGATGTGGTACCTTCCTGGCTGACTTAATTAACTTTATCACACCTCGGCAGATAGTCAGGATGATTTAATTTAGTGGTCTGCAATTGTAAGGTACACATGCTTTGTTCTCCATCTATATATGCTTTGGCGATTCTGTATCTAATTTACTTCACCTGAGGAAGGAGCAATCGATAGCTCCGAAAGCTTGTGATTTCAAATAAAACTGTTGGACTATAACCTGGTGTTGTGCGACCTCTCAATTTTATTAGTCGAGGCATAGAATATAAGAGCTGGGAGGTTATGCTTGAACTGTATAAAACACCAGTTCGGCCGCAGCTAGAATACTGCGTGAAGTTCTGGTCACCACATTACAGGAAGGATGTGATTGTACTTGAGGGGGTGCAGAAGAGATTTACGAGGATGTTGCCTGGGCTGGTGAATTCTAGCTATGAGGAAAGATTGGATAGGCTGGGGTTGTTTTTCTTTGGAACAGAGGAGGCTGAGGGCAGACATTTTGGCCCAGAAATTCGTCCGAATACGGGAGAGTACGCACTGTGTACTCACCCATATGCGGTCCCGAAGCGCCGGTCTCCTGCATGCACTGCGCATGCGCGGGAAACCGGCACTTCCGATATTGCGAAGGGGGCGGTTCCTAAGTGAACCGCGTGCACACTACAGGCTGTGTGCACGCAGCACACTTAGCATTTTTTTCAGGTTTGAACGCGAAGGTAAGTGTTGAAGATTTTACACATGAAGAAAGGAGGCGTAAGACCCCCTTTTAACAAGGTAAGTAGTTAATTAAGTATTATTTTAAATTATTTTCAACAGGTTTATCTTTTTTAGAGACTTTAAAGAAAGGTAAGTTTATTTTTATAACTTTAAAAAGAATTTACATTTTTTCAAAAATTCTAATTTTTGTTTAAAGTGGTTAATTTATTTAACTATAGTTATTTTATTAACGTGATTTTTTTTTAAATTTAATTGAGGTTTAGCTGTTCTTTTGGGGGCAAGTTGTATTCATAGCTTTGACAGCTCTTCCTGTCAAAACTATGAATGAAAGATGGTGTGCTGCCATTGGCTCTAACTGGCCCACGTGATCCCAGAGGTCGCATCGAACTAACTGCGCCTCTGTGACACGCACACACTGCGCGCCGGCACCAGGGAGAGGCCCAGGAACTGAAGTTCGTGTGGGCCAAAACCATAAAGGCAGGCGCGGAGTGCGATATCGCGGGGGATCCTTACCCCCGCGGCAACCATCGAAGTCCAATTTCTGGGCCAATGAGGATAAAATTATGAGGGGTCTGGATAGAGTGGATAGCAAGGACCTATTCCCGTAGCATAAGTGTCAATAACAAGGGAGCATCGATTTAAAGTAATTGGTCGGAAGTTTAGAGGGGATTTGAGGATAATTTTGTTCATTCAGAGGGTGGTGGGGGTTTGGAAATCACTGCCTGAAATGTTGGTAGAGGCAGAGAACCTAATCACATTTAAAAAGTACTTGGATATGCACTTCAAATGCCATAACCTACAAGGCTACGGACCAAGTGCTGGAAAGTGGGATTAGGGTGGATAGCTCTTTGTCGGCCGGCACGGACAAGATGGGCCGAATGGCCTCCTTGTGTGCTGTAAATTTCTACGATTCTGTGATTCTATGATCTAACCTGTCGAACCCATTCATAATTTTAAAGACAGTAAATTTTAAAGCAGCGGCAGCGGCGAAAAGGATAAAGTCTGGGCCGAGAGCGGACCTGAAATAAAGCAGCGGCAGCGCGAGGCTCCGATTCAAAACTATATCATAGAGCGACGTCACAGGAGAGCAGGTAGGTGATTGGTTGGTGAGTATTAACGCCCCTTTTTGCTCTCTAAGTTCGGGAACAGGTTAAATTAAAAGCTGAGAAATTGCAACTAGCTAATACTTATTTAATTAATAACTTAAACTAAATAAAATAATCAAACAATAAATCTAAAATAACGATTGAATGAAATATTTAGCTAATTAATTAATCAATATAACAAGGTTAGAGATGGCAGGGCAGGTGGTGTGTCGTAACTGCAGTATGTGGGAGTCTGTGGAGAGCATCGCGACCACGAGCAACCACATCTGCAGTAAGTGTCTGCAACTCGAGGAACTTCGGCTCAGAATTGTTGAGCTGGAGTACGAGCTGCAGACATTGTGATGCATCAGGGAGGGCGAGAGTTACCTGGACACTTTGTTCCAGGAGTCAGTCACACCCTTTTGGTTAGGTAGTACTTTAGAGTTCATCAGTGGTCAGGGACAGGAGGGTATGACTGCGAGTCAGGAAGGTATGGGGACCCAGGATGTAGTGATGGAGGAGCCTCAGCGCTGGACCTTGTCCAACAGGTACGAGGTACTTTTTACCTGTATGGATGAGGAAAAGGACAGCAGGGAGGATGGGCAAACTGATCACGGCACTGTGGTACAGGGAGACATCGAAGTGGGGGGAGAAGGAAGGCATTTGGTAGTAGTAGGGGACAGTATAGTCAGAGGGATAGATACTGTTCTCTGCAGCCGCGAAAGAGGCTCCCGAAGGCTGTGTTGCCTGCTCGGTGCCAGGGATAAGGCTATCTCCTCGTGGCTGGAGAAGATCTTGGAGTGGGAGGGGGAGGATCCAGTTATCGTGGTCCATGTAGGAACCAACGACATACGTAGAACTAAGAATGAAGTTCTGATGAGGGAATATGAGGAGCTAGAGTCTAAATTAATAAGTAGAACCACAAGGGTAATAATTTCTGGATTACTACCTGAGCAACTAAAAAATTGGCATCGGGTCAAGCAGATCAGAGAGTTAAATGCGTTCCTCAAAGAATGGTGTGGGGAGAAAGGGTTTCAATTCATGTGGCACTGGCACCAATACTGGGGAAAGAGGGAGCTGTTCCGAAATGGCTCCACTTAAAGCGGGCTGGGACCGGCGTCCTGCCGAATTGAATAAATAGGGCTGTAGATAGGGTTTTAAACTAAAAAAAGTTGGGCGTCACGTGACAGGAACTCTAAGAGAAAGGTCAAGACAGTAGAGCAGCGTAGCGATTTGGGTAAAAATAAGCAAGGTGTGACAGGAAGGAACAGAGAGTTTAACGGTAGCAGTGCAGCAGATAATAAGAACAAAGCAGGGAATAATGGTAAGAAAAACTCAATTAAAGGCTTTTTTATCTGAATGGACGAAGCATTCGTAACAAGATAGACGAACTTATGGCACAAATAGAGATAAATGGGTTTGATCGAATAGCCATTACAGAGACGTGGTTGCAAGGTGGCCAAGGCTGGGAACTAAATGTTCCAGGGTACTTGAAGTTTCGAAAAGACAGGCAGAATGGAAAAGGAGGGGGTGTAGCCATGATAATAAAGAATGACATAAGGACAGTAGCGAGAAAGGATCTCGGCTCAGAAGATCAGGATGTAGAATCAGTAAGGTTGGAGATATGGAATAACAAGGGGCAGAAGACATTGGCAAGAGTAGTATGTAGGCCCCCGAACATTTGCTATACCGTTGGTCAGAATATTAATCAAGAAATAGTAGGAGCTTGCAACAAACGTAATGCAATAATCTTGGGGGACTTTAATCTTCATATAGACTGGGACAAATCAAATTGGCAAAAGTAATCTGGAGGACGAATTCATGGAATGCATTTGAGAAAGTTTCCTCGAACAATATGTCATGGAACCAACCAGGGAACAGGCTATTTTAGATCTTGTTATGTGTAATGAGACAGGGTTAATTAGCAATCTCATAGTAAAGGATCCTCTGGGGCAGAATGATCATAATTTGATAGAAATTAACATTAATTTTGAGAGTGACTTGCCTATGTCTGAAACTAAAGTTTTAAACTTAAATAAATCCAAATACATAGGTAGGAGGGGCGAGCTGGCTAAGGTAGATTGAAAAAATAGATTAAAAAGGTATGGCGGTAGATAAGCAGTGGCTAGCATTTAAAGAGATATTTCATAATTCTCAGCAAAAATACATTCCATTGAGAAACATAAACTCCACGGGAAATGGGATCCAACCGTGGCTAACTAAAGAAGTTAAGGATAGCGTTAGATTGAAAGAAGAAGCTTAAAATGTTGCAAAGAAGAATAGTAAACCTGAGGATTGGGAGAGTTTCAGAAACCAGCAAAGGTTGACCAAAAAATTGATAAAAAGGGAAAAAATAGAATATGAGAGAAAACTAGCAAGAAATATAAAAGCAGATTGTAAGAGCTTCTACAGGTATGTAAAAACGAAGAGAGTCGCCAAAGTAAACGTTGGTACGTTAGAGGCTGAGACAGGAGAAATTATTATGGGTAATAAGGAAATGGCAGAAACGTTAAACAAATAATTTATATCTGACGTCACAGTAGAAGACACAAAAAGCGTACCAAAAGTGGTGGTAGCCAAGGGTCTAACGAGGGTGTGGAACTTCAAATATTTTCTATAAGTAGAGAAAAAGTATTAGTTAAACTAATGGGACTGAAAGCCGACAAATCCCCTGTACCTGACATCCTAGGGTACTAAAAGAGGTGGCTGAAGAGATAGTGGATGCATTGGTTTTGAACTTCAAAATTTCCCTAGATTCTAGAATGATCCCAGCGTAGTGGAAGGTCGCAAATGTAGCATTGCTGTTGAAGAAATGAGGGAGAGAAAAAACAGGGAACTACAGGCCAGTTAGCCTGACATCAGTCGTCGGAAGAATGCTGGAATCCATTGTTAAGGAAGTGGTATCAGGGCACTTAGAAAATGGTAACATGATTAGGCAGAGTCAACATGGTTTTATGAAAGGGAAACCAAGTTTGACAAATTTATTAGACTTTTTTGAGGATGTAATGAGGAGGTTAGATAAAGGATGTATTATATTTGGATTTCTAATAGGCATTCGATAAGGTGCCACATATAAGGTTACTACACCAGATTAGGGCTAATGGGGATGGGGGTAATATAATAGCATGGATAGAAGATTGGTTAATGGACAGAAAACAGAGAGTGGGGATAAACGGAGCTTTTTCAGGTAGGCAGTCTGTAACTAGTGGAGTGCCGCAAGGATCAATGTTTGGGCCTCAGCTATTTACAATCTATATTAATCATCTAGATGTAGGGACCGACTGTAATGTATCCAAGTTTGCTGATGATATAAAGCTAGGTGGGACAGGAAGCTGTGAGGTGAATGCAAAGAGTTTGCAAAGGGATATAGATAGACTAAGTGAGTGGGCAGTAAGGTGGCAGTACGAGTATAATGTTGGGAAATGTGAGGTTATTCACTTTGAGGGAAGAAAAGAAAATCCGAATATTTTTTAAATGGTGAGAAACTTTCAAATGTTGATGTTCAGAGAGCTTTGGGTGTCCTCGTGCAAGAAACACAGACAGCGAGCATGCAGGTACAGCAAGCAATAAGCAAGGCAAATGGCATGTTGGCCTTTATTGCAAGGGGTTTGGAGTATAAGAGTAAGAAAGTCTTGCTACAATTTTACAGGGCCTTGGTGAGACCACACCTGGAGAACTGTGCACAGCTTTGTTCTCCTTATCTATGGAAGGATATACTTGCCTTGGAGGCGGTGCAACGAAGGTTCACTAGATTGATTCCTGGGATGAGAGGGCTGTCCAATGATGAGAGATTGTGTAGAATGTGCCTGTGCTCTCTGGAGTTTAGAAGAATGAGAGGTGATCACATTGAAACATACAAGATTCTGAAAGCTATTTACAGGGTAGATGCTGACAGATTGTTTCCCCTAGCTGGAGTGTCTAGAGCTAGGGGGCATAATCTCAGGATAAGGGTTAATCTATTTAAGACAGAGATGGAAATCTCTGCCGCAAAGGGCTGTGAATTATTAGTCCTTGTGTATAGTCAAGGCTGAGATAGATAGAATTTTGTACTCTTGGGGAATCAAGGTTATGGAGATCGGGCGGGAAAGTGAAGTTGAGTCGATGATCAGCCATGACCTTTCTGAATGGCGGATCAGGCTCAAGGTGCCGTATGGCCTACTCCTGCTCTTATTTCTTATGTTCTCTTATTTCTTATTTTCTTATGTTCTTATCTCTCAGGTTACCTATAAGTCTTCTCTTTTCTAATTAAAAAAGCCCCAAACTGCTCATTCTTTCGATAGCTGCAATCGTTCCAAGCTGGTACCATCCTTGTAAATCATTTTTGCTCTTTTCTCCAGTGCTTCGATGGCCTTTTTATAGTATGAGCCCAAAACTGAGCAAAGTGCGGCCTGACCACCGGGCCTATACAAATTTAACATAACTTCCTTACTTTTGAATTCTGTACTCCTGTAAATAAATCCCAGTGCTTTGTTAGCATTTCAGTTGCTTTGGTGACCTGCGATGCTGCTTTACATGATGTGTTCACCTGTATCCCTAGATCCATTTGCTCTTCAAACCCATTCCGTTTCTTATTTTATTAGGTGTTGGGGTTACTTATACTTTCCTACCAAAGTTCATTACCTCACAATTATTTATGTTAATGTTAATTTGCCAGTAACTGCCCAGTCTGCAAGTTAGTTTAATATTTGTTGAATTGTATATCTCCTTGTGTATATTGAATCAATTTTTCAAATTATGTTCAAACAAAATCAATTTTAAAACATATTTGGAGTTAATTTACCAGAATGATAATTTCGACTTCCTTCATTGTGTTATAATTAAATCTGGCTCAGAGAATATTCCCAGTTTAAAGCGCTTACTCGCTGTGTTGTTTCTATTTGTTCAGTTTAGTACGTTTACCTGATGATTGTCTGTAGAGTTGTATTTTTAAAACAAACATTTTTCATTTACGTTACGTTTTAGCCACTTCGGCATCCCAATATTCACAAGCCATCCTTATAAAATATTTTTAACGTTTTTATTGAATCTTTGAAATAAAATGATCCGGTGAGCGCTTTTGAATTTATTGAACGTTTGTCTGTTAAAGCAGTCAGATGTTGTTAAAGTCTGAAACACTTTATTAATTTTCAAGAACCGATGAGAAATCGGTGACTTCAGTATCTACAGAGAGATTTCTGCCAAAATTAATTTCACATTCATGGCCATCCACCGAAATTTTGTCAGATCCTGCGGTCCTCCCACTCCAACCAATGGTGTCATACACTTCGTACTGCTCCCCCGCCAGAAAACAGATTCCAATCATCATTTCTGCAAGTCTCCGGTTCGAGCTCTGCGGTATTGCCAAAGGAAAGGATTGTCCAGGGACCAATTCTCCGAATGCCCCATTCCTAATTCGGCTCAAACTCAATCACCCTCCCCCTAGTGCCAATTAACCTCAGAACCACTTACCCCAGCGCTGCAGAACCCGTCCTGTCCTGTCACATCTCAGCACACCTACTGCAAAACTGCTGCCATTTAATCCTGGATACATAAACTGATTTTTCTAAATCTAAAAATCGTATCCTAGCATTACTAGATGTTAGACCTCTGCCTCCATTGGGCAAAATCGAAGCTCACCCACTGCCCTGCAGGTGAGCCGTAGGACTCCCACACCAGCGCTCTGATATTCTAGAACCTCACCAATGTTACCAAAATCTATCCCACCCTCCTAATCCTGCCGAAGGTCACAACAAGCCCCCCACCCCCCACACCCCACCCAGCATTATCGTTACGTGGAGGCAAAGTGCTTCATCGTGTTATCTCTTCTCAAACAATGTATTGTGTGCTAGAGGCAGTAAATAGGTAAGACATGAATTCTGAACGTAACTCACGCTTTTTTAAATAGAAAATAAGACCACGGATTACGTGTTCAAACATAAAAGGGTTTTATTTGCCTGAATACAAGTACAAAACAAGGACATCATGTAATAAAATTCACTTACTCAGTCACCTTAAACCAGTAGCTGGGAGAGTATGGAATGATTCTCATTGAGTTTATTCCCTCTGTAATTCTAAATTAGCACGGCCTGGGATTGCAGGTTCTGCATTCTCGAACTAGCAAGCCCTGTCCCCCGTTTTTTTCATTTTAATTGAAAATTAAACCAGGCTGGCGAGCACAGCAACAGGAAACGCCTGTCCATATGCTTTCGCTGAGGGTGAGGAATTCAATGGAAATTTACCCTGTGCACATTTATATTGAACAATTTGGGTCCATTTGCAGGGCTGTAATTGGAGTAATTTTAGTTTGGGACGATAATGTCGAATGGATGCTATCACATCAGCCGCCCATTATACCTCACTCCCTATTTCCTTTGTATTTAAGACAATGCTGCCTGGCGTGTGGTCAATTCCTTATCGCCCCTTTTGCATTCATTCCCACAGTTAAAATGATTCCTGTTGTGTTTTAATTCGGTGAAGCCATTTAACTTACTTAAATATATACGTTATTCGTCCCAAGGGGCGCTTAATTATATTTATCAGCTCATCTCTGAATTTACTCTGGGACACTGCATAAATGAACGTGTTGGTGCAACAACTCAAAGTGATAAGCATATACCCGGATTGTTCCATAATAGTGAAACGGTCATTGTAATTTGCTTCTAAAAATTGTGTATCTTCAAATTGTACAACTATATAAGCTATAAATGTAACCATCCATAAAAGTATAAAATTGCCAGATATGGCGAGCAGTAAAAATATGGATTTCCTTCGGTTCTCCATCTCTGAATCATTGTGATTCTCAGCATTGTTGTTTCCACGAAGTCCCCTTCTCACTCTATTGGCCAGTACAATGTGCCTGATTGTCAGAGCATTGAGCAGTAAAATGAACACAAATGGAACAAATGGGGTTAAAACTGTTTCCAACCACCAATATGTTACCCATATGGGTGAGGTGTAGAAGCTTGATTTTACATAGCAGGACCATGGTACATTGTCAATTACATCCCGAGGTTCATATACAAAGTAGATTGGAGCATTTTCTAAAACGCTCAACCCACACACCACTGCTATAATCACAACTGCAGTATCTTTGGAGCAATATTTTGATCGCAATCTTTGGCAACAAATGGCCACAAATCGATCAAAGGTGAAAGCGACAGTTAACCAGACAGAACAATCAATGGAAGCAAAAATCAAAGTGAGATCGAGACTGCAAATGGGAGTGTAGTTCAGAAATGAATATGGAAAATAAGCATCATTAATCTGATACAGGATTACAGCAAATATCAGGACCAGTAGATCAACCGTTGCCATGGCCACCAGATGTCTGGTGATGCATTTGGAGAGACCGCACCTTCCAAGGGAGAGAACCACAATTGTCGCTAAATTAGCTGCAAAGAGAAGGAAGATGAAGTTACTGATTCTCCTTATTTTGAGAGGATGATCACTCACCAGTTTATTGGTATCAAAATTCATGAATTTCTAATCTTGGCCCTCAAGAGTCTGTCCGGGGTAGTCTCAACCTAACACGCAGGGTGAAAAAACCACGGGACCGAGGGAACGCTCGATTTACTCCCCGCCCAATATTACTCTTCATTATCTTCAGTGGACAGTAGAATCGGCTGAGTGTTAAACCAGCGCTGCTCCCGATCCTGTCAGTTTACCGAGGGGCGGGTTAGGTTAACATCGCCCCACAGCAGGAGATTGATCGGCTGCGGCGCTGAAAGGAAATTCTGGCCAAGGATCACCTGTTAACACAACCCGCCGCATTTTCTTCCTTTAATATTATATGGCAGGAAAATTCATCGGATTATTCAAAGGCGGTGGTTCCAGCCGCCAGTTTGTCGTATCCGTATGACCCGGCGGTAGAGAATAAAATCTCCCCCATAGCTGCGGGTGCGATCATCACAAACTCTGCCGGACCTTGACTTTGGGATTCAAGCAGCGTGTTGGCCTTTACTGTGCTGGCTTACACCATTAGCTGGCCTCAGTTTAATGCAGCATCCAATGTCGCTCAGTTTTACACTCGCAGCCTTCAGGATTGCCCTGTGAGTGTAAACTTTCCGAGTAGTTGCTGCTTTTCGAGATCTCGCCTTTCACAAAATACAGCGGCAAATGCGCCCATGGTTTACGGATACCTGGTAACAGTGACAAACAATCGCTGCTGCGAGCACATTCCCAGAGACTTCGTGGGAAACATACTTTGATGGATATTTTAAACTTGTCAACAATATTAGCCAACCAGAACCCAGGTGCGATGCTAGTATTTGGCTCGGATTGAAAAATTACAAAACAAAATAAAAAATCCTGTCATTGTTCAGCAGGTCAGACAGCATTTATGGCGAGGGAAACATAGTTAATGTTTTAGGTCGATGGTCTTTCATCAGACCTGATCATCGACCTGAAACTTTAACTCTGTTTCTCTCTCCACATGTGTTACCTCGCCTGCTGAGTTTTCCATAATCCGCTGTATTTCACTTCTGAAAATTGCAACAATCTCTACAAAGGAGACGCAATCACACCTAAATTGTTTAATTCAATATTTCAGAAGAAATTGTGCTGCCCGTCAGGTTATTACATTTAGAATATGTTGGAAACTTGCAGTTTTCTGATTATTATTTGTTTGATGGCGGTAATCAGTGTCTGCACATTAATCACATCAAAACAAACAAATATTAACAAGACACCGACCGCAGGAACAGTGACACAGTGCGACACTGTTAAAGATGAATATTAATTGTATTGAAGCAGCTTACCAGGAACACCAACTATTGCAAGAATAGGGTAGTAAATGTTTTCTATCTGTATGATCACCGGCTGTCCCATTTTCAGAGAGAAGCGATGTTGTCTGTTCGTGTTTTGGAGACACGGATCTTGTGCTTTCAAAATAAGGTCTTATTTATACCTGAGAGAAACCTCGAGTGACACACGAGCATTGCACAATGATTGACATTAGTTACAGTCATTTAACTAACAGGTGAAGCCCAGCCGTATTTACTGCTGCTGGTCAGAGAGTGGGATATTTTGCAATATCATTTAACATTGGAATTTCTTTTAGAAATGAAGCATTTAGAAATCTACACCACTAAATTAATGGTACAGACTCCTGAAGCTGAGGATAACTGTATATAGGAGCAGGGAAGACATTTAATGAAATAAATGCGCATATTTATGGTAGAGTAGCACCATCTAAATTGTCGATACATCATCATTTTCTTTTTTAATTTATACTCTACATAATATAGATATAAGGAGGCTCCGTAGTGCAGTTCAGATCGAAGAGCATTCAGAGTTACACACAGAAAGTGATCTAGTCAGTTGTATACAGCTGAGCAGCCCCACGAATATGGTGAGATGTTGGATTTCAGCATCAACAGACCTTGGGCGGAGGTGAAGGAGACATGGTCTGTTCTTATATGTACCGGGTGTGAGAAAGATTAATGTGGATAAGGACCATAATAGCTCTTTGGCAGGGATGTAAGCGTTTAAGGCCGTCAAAGTTAAAACATTGGATGGTGAAAAAGAGACGTTATGCCTGCTGTCGAACCGAAATTTGGAGCGGGACCCGGCTTACATGTATTAATGTCAGCTGTGGCTCAGTGGGTAGTACACTCTGAGCCTCTGAGTCAGAAGGTTGTGGGTTCAAGTCCCACTCCAGCGACTTGTGCATATAAAGCTAGGATAATCCTCAAATGCAGTGCTGAGGGAGTGCTGCATTGTTTGAGGTGCCGTCTTTAGGATGAGACGTTTTACCGAGGCCCCGTCTGCCCTCTCAGGTGGACGTAATATAAACCATGGCACTATTTCGAAGAAGAGCAGGTGAGTTATCACCGGCGTCCTGTCCAATATTTACTCCTCAATCAACAGAACAAAAGCAGATTATCTGGTCATTTTCACATTGCTGTTTGTGGGAGCTTGCTCTGCGCAAATTGGCCGCCGCGTTTCCCACATTACAACAGTGACTACACTGCACTCCAAAAAATTACTTCTTTGCTGTAAAGCGTTTTGAGATGTCCGGTGGTCGTGAAAGGCGCTATAGAAATGCAAGTCTTTCTTCTTTCTTCTTGAAATTTCAATTGACCTAAACTCACTACTGTCTTCACGGTAGAAGACACTAACAACATCCCAATAATGGATAATCAAGGGTCCACAGGGAGGGGGAACTAACGACAATCACTATCACTAAGGAAATAGTACTCGGTAAAATAATGGGATTAAAAGACGACAAGTCTCTTGGACAAGATGGCCTGCATCCCAGGGTCTTAAAAGAAGTGGCTGCAGAGATAGTGGATGCATTGGTTGCAATATACCAAAATTCCCTGGATTCTGGAGAGGTCACCGCGGATTGGAAAACTGCAAATGTTACACCCCTATTGAAGAAAGGAGGCAGACAGAAAGCAGGAAACTATAGACCAGTTAGCCTAACATCTGTCATTGGGAAAATGCTGGAGTCCTTCATTAAGGAAGCAGTAGCAGGGCAGTTGGAAAATCACAATGCAGTCAAGCAGAGTCAGCATGGTTTTATGAAAGGGAAATCATGTTTAACAAATTTGTTGGAGTTCTTTGAGAAAGTAACGAGCAGGGTGGACAAAGTTGAGCCAGTGGATGTGGTGTATTTGGATTTCCAGAAGGCATTCGATAAGGTGCCACTAAAAAGTTATTGCATAAGATAAGAGCTCACGGAGTTGGGGGTAATATATTAGCATGGATAGATAATTGGCTAACTAACAGAAAGCAGAGAGTCGGGATAAATGGGTAATTTTCCGGTTGGCAAACGGTAACTAATGGGATCGGTGCTGTGGCCTCAACTATTTACAATCTATATTAAAGACTTGGATGAAGGGACCGATTGTAAAGTAACCAAGTTTGCGGATGATACAATGATGGGTGGGAAAGCAAGTTGTGCAGAGGACTGAAAGAATCTACAAACGGATCTAGACAGGCTAAGTAAGTGGGCAAACATTTGGCAGATGGAGTATAATGTGGGAAAGTGCGACGTTATCCACTTTGGCAGGAAAATAAAAAAGCAAATTATTATTTAAACGGAGAGAGATTACAAAATGCTACAGTTCAGAGGGACCTGAGGGTCCTTGTGCATGAAACACAAAAAGTTAGCATGCAGGTACAGCAAGTAATCAAAAAGGCAAATGGAATATTGGCCTTTATTTCAAGGGGGTTGGAGTATAAAAGCAGGGAAGTCCTGCTATAACTGTACAGGGTATTGGTGAGACAATACCTTGAGTACTGCGTACAGTTTTGTTCTCCTTATTTAAGGATGGATATACTTGCATTGGAGGCAGTTCAGAGACGATTCACTAGGTTAATTCCAGAGAAGAGGGGGTTGACTTATGAGGAAAGGTTGAGCAGGTTGGGCCTATACTCATTGGAATTTAGAAGAATGAGAGGTGATCATATTGAAACATATAAGATACTGAGGGGACTCAACAAGGTAGATGCAGAGAGGATGTTTCCCCTCGTGGGGTAATCTAGAACTCGGGGCACAGTTTCAGAATAAAGGGTCGCTCCTTTAGAACTGAGATGAGGAATTGTCTGCCGCAGAGAGCTGTGGAGGCTGGGTCATTAAATACATTTAAGGTGGAGATAGACAGATTTTTGCAAGATAAGGGAGTGAAGGGTACTGGGGAGCGGGCACGGAAGTTGCCTTCAGCCCAAGATCAGCCATGATCTTATTGAATGGTGGGGCAGGCTCAAGGGACCAAGTAGCCTATTCCTGCTCCTATTTCTTATGTTCTTATGTTCTTATGTTCAACAGCGTTTTGGAGGAAAGAGTTCCTGATTTCTTCCACCGTTTGTGTAAAGAAGTGTTTTCGGAAATCATCCCTGAAAGGTGGAGCTCTAATTTTAAGGTTATGCCCCACCAGAGGAAAAAGTTCCTCTCTATCTACCCTTCCAACTCCTTTATTTAGCTTAAACTCCTCGAATAAATATCCCTTAATCCTCTATAATCAAGGAGATACAAGCCTCGTGTGTGCAACCTATCCCCATAATTTAACCCTGTCAGCCCCGGCATTATGCTGGTGAATCTGCACTGCACTCACTCCAAGGCCAATATATGCTTCCTCAGTCGGGGTGCCCAGAACCGAAATCAGTGCTCTAAATGGGGGCTAGCCTGATTTTTATATACATGTAACGTCACTTGCCCCCTTTTGTATTCTAGCTCCATTAAGATAAATGCCAACATTCCATTAGACTATTTAAGAATATAAGAACAAAGAACATTAGAATTAGGAGCAGGAGTAGGCCATATGGCCCCTCCAGCCTGCTCTGCCATTAGTAAGATCATGTCTGATCTTCGACCACAACTCCACTTTCCTGCCCTATCCCCATATCCCTTAATTCCCCTGGAGTCCAAAAAACTATCTATCTCAGCCTTGAATATACTCATGATGCGGAGATTCCGGTGTTGGACTGGGGTGGACAAAAATAAGAAGTCGCACAACACCAGGTTATAGTCCAACAGATTTATTTAAAATTACAAGCTTTCGGAGCTGTTGCCCCTTCGTCAGGTAAAGGTACAATGAGTGAATCTACAATATTACACAGTATATAAACACAGGAACTGCAGAGATACAATCTTTCAGGGAAGGTGTCCTTACATCAAAGACACTCCAGAGCACAGCTAAGACAATGAGATGTGTCACAGGGCGTCCAATGTATCAAATCCTGCTGCCTGCACTTGAGAATTTTTTTTTGGTTTGTTTTTATTTGTGTTTTTTTTTTAAAACTGGAAAGACAGACAACGATGTCGAGTCACGTTCTGCAGCGTGACATGAACCCGATATCCCTATTGAGGCCGTCCTCATGGGTGCGGAACTTGGCTATCAGTTTCTGCTCGATGATTTTGCATTGTCGTGTGTCTCAAAGGCCGCCTTGGAGAACGCTAACCCGCGCATCCGAGGCTGAATGTCCTTGACTGCTGAAGTGTTCCCCGACTGGGAGGTAACAATCCTGCCTGGCGATTGTTGCGCGGTGTCCGTTCATACGTTGTCTCAGTGTCTGCATGGTCTCGCCGATGTACCATGCTCTGGGGCATCCTTTCCTGCAACGTTGGCCGAGTCACATGAGTATGTACCATGTACCTGGTGGGTAGTGTCCTCACGTGTGATGACGGTATCTGTGTTCATGATCTGGCATGTCTTACAGAGGTTGCCGTGGCAGGGTTGTGTGGTGTCGTGTTCGCTGTTCTCCTGACAGCTGGGTAATTTTCTGCGAACGATTGTACTTTTGATGTTAGGCGGCTGCTTGAAGGCGAGTAGTGGAGGCGTGGGGATGGCCTTAGCAAGGTGTTCGTCGTCATCGATGACATGTTCAAGGCTGCGAAGAACATGGCGTAGTTTCTCCGCTCCGGGGAAGTACTGGACGACGTAGAGTACTCTGTTGGTTGTGTCCCGTGTTCACCTTCTGAGGAGGTCTATGCGGTTTTTCGCTGTCGCCCGTCGGAACTGTCGATCGACGAGTCGAGCATCATATCCTGTTCTTCCGAGGGCGTCTTTCAGTGTCCGTAGGTGTCCATCGGGTTCCTCCTCGTCTGAGCAGATCCTGTGTATTCGCAGGGCTTGTCCACAGGGGATGGCTTCTTTAACGTGGTTAGGGTGGAAGCTGGAGAAGTGGAGCATCGTGAGGTTGTCCGTGGGCTTGCGGTAGAGTGAAGCGCTGAGGCGTCCGTCTTTGATGGAGATTCGTGTGTCCAAGAATGAAACCGATTCTGAGGTGTAGTCCATGGTGAGTTTGATGGTGGGATGGAACCTGTTGATGTTATCGTGTAGTCCTTATCGACGACATCTTCTTCCTTTGGACCCATGGCGAAGGATCACTGAAAGAACTACACGATAACATCAACAGGTTCCATCCCACCATCAAACTCACCATGGACTACTCCTCAGAATCGGTTTCATTCTTGGACACACGAATCTCCATCAAAGACGGACGCCTCAGCACTTCACTCTACCGCAAGCCCACGGACAACCTCACGATGCTCCACTTCTCCAGCTTCCACCCTAACCACGTTAAAGAAGCCATCCCCTATGGACAAGCCCTGCGAATACACAGGATCTGCTCAGACGAGGAGGAACGCGATGGACACCTACAGAAACTGAAAGACGCCCTCGTAAGAACGGGATATGACGCTCGACTCGTCGATCGACAGTTCCGACGGGCCACAGCGAAAAACCGCATAGACCTCCTCAGAAGGCGAACAATGGACACTACCAACAGAGTACCCTACGTCGTCCAGTACTTCCCAGGAGTCGATAAACTACGCCACATTCTTCGCAGCCTTCAACATGTCATCGATGACGACGAACACCTGCTAAAGCCATCCCCACGCCTCCACTACTTGCCTTCAAGCAGCCACCTAACCTTAAAATTACCATCGTTCGCAGCAAATTACCCAGCTGTCAGGAGAACAGCGACCACGACACCACACAACCCTGCCACGGCAACCTCTGCAAGACATGCCAGATCATGAACACAGATACCGTCATCACACATGAGAATACTACCCACCAGGTACATGGTACATACTCATGTGACTCGGCCAACGTTGTCTACCTGATACGTTGCAGGAAAGGATGCCCCAGAGCATGGTACATCGGCGAGACCATGCAGACACTGAGACAACGTATGAACGGACACCGCGCAACAATCGCCAGGCAGGATTGTTACCTCCCAGTCGGGGAACACTTCAGCAGTCAAGGACATTCAGCCTCAGATCTGCGGGTTAGCATTCTCCAAAGCGGCCTTCTAGACACACCACAACGCAAAATCATCGAGCAGAAACTGATAGCCAACTTTCACACCCATGAGGACGGCCTCAATAGGGATATCGGGTTCATGTCACGCTACAGAACGTGACTCGACATCGTTGTCTGTCTTTCCAGTTTTTAAAAAAAAACACAAAAAAAAACAAACCCCCCAAAAAAAGCTCAACTGCAGACAGTAGGATTTGACACGTTGGACCCCCTGTGACACATCTCATTGTCTTGGCTGTGCTCTGGTGTGTCTTTGATGTAAGGACACCTTCCCTGAAAGATTGTATCTCTGCAGTTTCTGTGTTTATATGCTGTGTAATATTGTAGATTCACTCATTGTACCTTTACCTGACGAAGGGGCGACAGCTCCGAAAGCTTGTAATTTTAAATAAATCTGTTGGACTATAACCTGGTGTTGTGCGACTTCTCATTTTTGAATATACTCAACAGCAGAGCATCCACAGCACATTGGGGCAGAGATTTCCAAAGATTCACAATCCTCTGAGTGAAGAAATTCCTCCTCATGTCACTCTTTAAAGGTCGGGCCTTATCTTGAGACTATTCCCCCTTAGCTCTGGACTCTCCAGCCAGGGGAAACAAACTCTCAGCAACTAACCAGTCAATTTCTCCCTCAAAATCTTATATGTTTCAATGAGATCACCACTCATTCTTCTAATCGCCTGAGAGTAAAGGCCCAATCTACATAATCTCTCCTCATAAGACAACCCTCTAATCCCAGAGATAAATCTAGTGAACCTTCGTTGCACCGCCTCTTAGGCAAATATATACTTCCTTAAATAAGGAGATCAAAACTGTGCATAGTACTCCAGGTGTGGTCTCACCTGAGCCCTGTACAATGGTAGCAAGACTTCCTTACTCTTGTACTTCAACCCTCAAGCAATAAAGGCCAACATGCCATTTGCCTTCCTAATTGCTTGCTGTACCTGCGTGTTAACTCTCTGTGTTTCTTGTACTAGGAACCGAAATCTCTCTGAACATCAGCATTTAATAGTTTCTCACCATTTAAAAATTATTCTGTTTTTCTATTCTCCCTAACATTGTGAATAACCTCTCATTTCCCCACATTATACTCCATCTGCCACCTTATTGCACACTCACTTAACCTGGCTATACCCCTTTACAGCTTATTTGCGTTCTCCTCACAGTATATTTATTCATTTAGCTTTGCATCGTCAGCAAACGTGAATACATTGCACCCGTCCCCTTCGTCTAAGTCATTAATATAGGTTGTAAAGAGCTGAGGCCCAAGCACTGATCCTTGCGGCCCGGCATTAGTTACAGCCTGCCAATCTGATAATGACCTCTTTATCCCTACTCTCCCTTTTCTGTCTGTTAACCAATCCTTTTCCTTGCTAATACCTTACCCCCAACTCCATGTGCTCTTATCTTGCTTAACACCCTTTTATGTGGCACCTTATCGAATGCATTTTGGAAATCCAAATATACTACATCCACTGGTTCCCCTTTATCTACCCTTCTACTTGCCTCCACAAAAATCTCTAACAAATTGGTCAAACACGATTTCCCTTTCATAAAACCATTTTGACTCTGCCTAATCATATTATGATTTTCTAAGTGCCCTGCTACCACTTCCTCAACAATGGATTCCAGCACATTCCCGACGGCTGCTGTCACGCTGAATGGCCTGTAGATCCCTGCTTTCTCTCTACCTCCTTCCCTTTACATTTGCTACCATCCAATCCGCTGGGACATTTCCTACACCCAGAGATTGTTGGAAGATTACAGCCAATGCATCCACTATCTCTGCAGATATTTACACACTGCCTGAAGTTGTGATATCAGTGCTGTAATTCTGATATTTAGATAGTGACTGTACAAGTGATATCAGTGCTGTAATTCTGATATGTACACAGTGATTGTACAAGTGATATTTCTGATATAATTCCGATATTTACACATTGCCTGTAGCTGTGATATCAGTGCTGTAATTCTGATATTGACACAGTGACAGTACCTGTGATATCAGTGCTGTAATTCTGATATTTACACAATGCTTGTACCAGTCATATCAGTGCTGTAATTCTGATATTCGCACAGTGAATATACCGAAGATAGCTTTGCTGTAGTTCTGATATACACACACTATAACTGTGACATTGGTGCTGTAATTTTCATATTTCTCAGTGACGGTACCTGTGATATCAGTGCTGTAATTCTAATACTTACTCCCTGATTGTGTCTGTGCAGTCATTGCTTTAAATGTGATATTTGAACAATTACTGCACCTGTGATATCTCTGCTGTAATTCTGTAATCTTCCACATTGACTGTAACTGTGATATCTGTGCTGTAATTCTGATAATTACACAATAACGGTACAGCTGATGTAATTGCTGTAATTCTGATATTTCTGCACTGCCTGTAGCTGTGATATCAGTGCTGTAATTCTAAGATTTGCACACTGCCTGTAGCTGTGATATCAGTGCTGTAATTCTGATATTTACATATTGACTGTACCCGTGATATAAGTGCTGTAATTCCAAAATATACATAGTGACTGTACAAGTGATATCAGTGCTATAATTCTGATATTTAAAATTGCCTGTAGGGGTGATATCAGTGCTGTACTTCTGATATATACACACTACCTGTTGCTGTGATATCAGTGCTGTAATTCTGATATTTACACATTACCTGATGCTGTCATATCAGTGCTGTAATTCTGATATATACACAGTTACTGTACCAATGATATCAGTGCTGTAATTCTGATACTTACACAGTGACTGTAGCTGTGATATCTGTATTGTAATTCACAAGTTAAAACAGTGACTGTATCAGAGATATCAGTGCATTAATTCTGATGCTTACAGTGACTGCACCAGTCATATTAGTGCATTTATTCTGATATTTCCACACTGGCAGTACCTGTGATATCAGTGCAGCAGTTCTGATATTACGCACTCCCTGTACCAGTCATATCAGTGCTGTAATGCTGATATTCGCACAGTGAATATACCTAAGATATCTTTGCTGTAATTATGATACTTACAGCCTGTGTACCTGTTACATTAGTGCTGTAATTCTCTTACTTTCTCATTGACGGTACCTGTGATATCAGAGCTGTAATTCTGATATTTGCACATTGAATAAACCTGTGATATCTGTATTGCAATTCTGATATTCACGCACGGACTGTTCTTCTGATAACATTGCTGTATTTCTGAAAAATACACACTGACTTTAACTGTGATATCACTGCTGTAATACTGATATTCACACAGTGTCTGCAGCTGTGATATCAGGGCTGTAATTCTGCTATTCACAGTCTGACGATAACTGTGACATCAGTGCTGTACTTCTCATATTTCCTCAGTGACTTTAACTATGATATCCGTGATGTATCTCTGAAAAGGACATATTGACTATGCCTGCAATATCAGTGATGGAATTCAGATATTCAAAAATTGAATATACTTGTGATATCAGTGGCATAATTCTGATATTCACACATTGATTTTACCTGTGATATCAGTAGTGTAATTCTGATATTAACACACTGACTGTACCTGTGATATCAGTGCTGCAATTCTAATACTTACTCCATGATTGTATCTGTGTAGTCATTGCTTTAAATGTGATATTTACACAATTACTGTAACTGTGATATCGCTGCTGTAATTCTGTAAACTTAGACACTAACTGTAACTGTGATATCTGTGCTGTAAATCTGATAATTACACAATAACGGTACCTGTGATGTAATTGCTGTAATGCTGATATTCCCACACTGCCTGTAGCTGTGATATCAGTGCTATAATTCTCATATTTACACACTGCCTGTAGCTGTGATATCAGTCCAGTAATTCTGATATTCAAAGACTGCCTGGAGCTGTGATATCAGATCTGTAATTCTGATATATACATATTGACTGTACCAGTGATATCAGTGCTGTAATTCTGAAATATACACAGTGACTGTACAAGTGATATCTGTGCTATAATTCTGATATTTAAAATTGCCTGTAGCTGTGATATCAGTGCTGTAATTCTGATATATGCACAATGACTGCACCAGTGATATCGATGCTATAATTCTGATATTTACGCAGTGACTGTGCCTGTGACATCAGTGCAGTAATTCCAATATTACACACTGCCTGTACCAATAATTCTGATATTCGCCCAGTGAATATAACTAAGATATCTTTGCTGTAATTCTGATATTTAGACCCTCTTTACCTATGATATTGGTGCTGTAATTCTGATATTTACTCACTGCCTGTAGCTGTGATATCAGTGCTGTAATTCTGATATTTACACAGTGACTGTACCAGAGATATCAGTGCTGTAAATCTCATCTTGACACAGTGAATGTACCAGTGATTTCATTCCTGTTATTCTGATATGCACACAGTAACTGTACAAGTGATATTTGTGCTATAATTCTGATATTTAAACACTGCCTGTGCTAGTCATATTAGTGCTGTAATTCTGATATTCGCACAGTGAAAATACCAAAGATTGCTTTGCTGTAATTCTGATATATACACACTAACTTTAACTGTGATATTATTGCCGTAATTCTCATATTTGCTCAGTGACTGCACCTGTGATATCAGTGTTGTAATTCTGTTATTATCACACGGACTGCACTTGTGATATTAGTGGTGTAATTCTGTTATTATCACACGGACTGCACCTGTGATAACACTGCTGTATTTTTGGTGTTTATACTTTGACTGTACCTGTGATATTAGTGCTTCAATTCTAATTAACCCACAGAGAATATACCTATACTTTCAGTGATGTAACTCTGATATTTACACAATGATTGTACCCGTGATATCAGTGTAGTAATTCTGATCTTTACACAGTGACTGTACCTGTGATATCAGTGCTGTAATTCTGAAATACACACAGTGAATGTACATGTCATATCTTTGCTATAATTGTGATAGTTACACAGTGACTGTACCTGTGATATCAGAGCTATAATTCAGATATTCACTCACTAACTGTACCTGCAATATAAGTGCTGTTATTCTGATATTCGGACAGTGAATATAGCTGCGATATCAGTGCTGAAATTCCGATAGTTACACATGTACTGTACCTGTGATATCAGTGCTGCAATTCTAATGTTTACAGTGACTGTACCTGTGAATTCAGTGCTCTAATTCTTGAATTCACACAGTGACTGTGCATATAATTGTAATATATACACATTGACTGCACCTCTGAGATCAGTGCTGTAATTCTGGTACTCACTCAGAGTGTGTACCTCTGATATCATTGCTGGAGTTCTGATATGTATACAATGAATGTAACAGTGATATGGGTGCTGTAATTCTGATATCTACACATCGACTGTATCTGTGATATCAGCATTGTAATTCTCATACTTACACCCTGACTGTATCTGTGAAATCATTGCTTTCAATGTTATATTTACACAATTACTGTACTGTACAAAGACTGCCTGTAGCTGTGATATCAGTGTTTTAATTCTGAAATATACAGTGACTGTACAAGTGGTATCTGTGCTATAATTCTGATTTTTAAAATTGCCTGTAGCTGTGATATCAATGCTGTAATTCAGATATATACACAATGACTGCACCAGTGATATCGGTGCTGAAATTCTGATATTTACACAGTGACTGTGCCTGTGACATCAGTGCAGTAGTTCTGATATTACACACTGCCTGTACCAGACGTATCCGCGCTATAACTCTGATATTCGCCCAGTGAATATCCTTAAGATATCTTTGCTGTAATTCTGATATTTACAGCCTCTTTACCTGTGACATTGGTGCTGTAATTCTCATTTTTTCTCAGTGAGGCTACCTGTCATATCAGTGCTGTAATTCTGATATATACGCAGTGACTGTACAAGTGATATTTGTACTATAATTCTGATATTTACTCACAGCCTGTAGCTGTGATATCAGTGCTGTAATTCTGATGTTTACACAGTGATTGTACCAGAGATATCAGTGCTGTAAATCTGATATTTACACAGTGATTGTACCAGTGATATCAGTGCTGTAATGCTGGTAAGTACACAGTGACTTTACAAGTGATATTTGTGCTATAATTCTGATATTTACGCACTGCCGGTAGCAGTCAATTTAATGCTGTAATTCTGATATTCACACAGTTAAAATACCTAAGATAGCTTTGCTGTAATTCTGATATATACACACTAACTGTAACTGTGACATTGGTGCTGTAATTCTCATATTTTCTCAGTGACGGTACCTGTGATACCATTGCTGTAATTCTAATACTTACTCCCTGATTGTGTTTGTGCAGTCATTGCTTTAAATGTGATATTTACACAATTACTGCACCTGTGATATCTCTGCTGTAATTCTATAATCTTGCACATTGACTGTAACTGTGATATCTGTGCTGTAATTCTGATAATTACACAAAAACGGTACATCTGATGTAATTGCTGTAATTCTCCTATTTCCACACTGCCTGTAGCTGTGATATCAGTGCAGTAATTCTGAGATTTACACACTGCCTGTAGCTGTGATATCAGTGCAGTAATTCTGATACTTAAAGACTGCCTGTAGCTGCGATATCAGTGCCTTAATTCTGATATTTGCATATTGACTGTACCCGTGATATCAGTGCTGTAATTCCGAAATATACACAGTTACTGTACAAGTCATATCAGTGTTGTAATTCTGATATTTCAATTTGCCTGTAGCTGTGATATCAGTGCTGTAATTCTGATATTTTCACAGTTACTGTACCAGTGATATCAGTGCTGTAATTTTGATATTCGCACAGTGAATAAACCTAAGATATCTTTGCTGTAATTATGATATTTCCAGCCTGTGTACCTGTTACATTAGTGCTGTAATTCTCCTACTTTCTCATTGACGGTACCTGTGATATCAGAGCTGTAATTCTGATAGTTGCACATTGAATAAACCTGTGATATCTGTATTGCAATTCTGATATTCACACACGGTCTGCTCCTCTCATAACATTGCTGTATTTCTGATAAATACACACTGACTTTACCTGTGATATCACTGCTGTAATACCGATATTCACACAGTGTCTGCAGCTGTGATATCAGGGCTGTAATTCTGCTATTCACAGTCTGACTATAACTGTGACATCAGTGCTGTACTTCTCATATTTCCTCAGTGACTTTACCTATGATATCCGTGATGTATCTCTGAAAATGACATATTGACTATGCCTGCAATATCAGTGATGGAATTCAGATATTCAAAAATTGAATATACTTGTGATATCAGTGGCATAATTCTGATATTCACACATTGATTGTACCTGTGATATCAGTGCTGTAATTATGATACTACTCCATGATTGTATCTCTGTAGTCATTGTTTTAAATGTGATATTTACACAATTACTGTAACTGTGATATCGCTGCATTTAATTCTGTAATCTTAGACACTGACTGTAACTGTGATATCTGTGCTGTAATTCTGATAATTACACAATAACGGTACCTGTGATGTAATTGCTGTAATGCTGATATTTCCACACTGCCTGTAGCTCTGATATCGGTGCTATAATTCTGATATTTACACACTGCCTGTAGCTGTGATATCAGTGCAGCAATTCTGATATTCAAAGACTGCCTGGAGCTGTGATATCAGTTCTGTAATTCTGATATATACACAGTGACTGTACAAGTGATATCTGTGCTATAATTCTGATATTTAAAATTGCCTGTAGCTGTAATATCAGTGCTGTAATTCTGATATATGCACAATGACTGCACCAGTGATATCGGTGCTATAATTCTGATATTTACACAGTGACTCTGCCTGTGACATCAGTGCAGTAATTCCGATATTACACACTGCCTGTACCAATCATATCAGTGCTGTAATTCTGATATTCGCCCAGTGAATATAACTAAGATATCTTTGCTGTAATTCTGATATTTGCATCCTCTTTACCTATGACATTGGTGCTGTAATTCTCATATTTTCTCTGTGGCCGTAACTGTGATATCAGTGCTGT
The DNA here is from genome assembly GCA_030390025.1 of Squalus acanthias. Classification (NCBI taxonomy): domain Eukaryota; kingdom Metazoa; phylum Chordata; class Chondrichthyes; order Squaliformes; family Squalidae; genus Squalus; species Squalus acanthias. The sequence goes on along the minus strand of CM059449.1, from coordinate 32,630,335 downwards.
AATTCTGATATGTACAGAGTGACTGTACAAGTGATATTTGTGCTATAATTCTGATATTTACTCACTGCCTGTAGCTGTGATATCAGTGCTGTAATTCTGATATTTACACAGTGAGTGTACCAGAGATATCAGTGCTGTAAATCTCATCTTTACACAGTGAATGTACCAGTGATTTCAGTGCTGTAATTCTGATAGGTACACAGTGACTGTACAAGTGATATTTGTTCTATAATTCTGATATTTACACACTGCCTGTACCAGTCATATTAATGCTGTAATTCTGATATTCGCACAGTGAAAATACCAAAGATTGCTTTGCTGTAATTCTGATATATATACACACTAACTGTAACTGTGATATTATTGCCGTAATTCTCATATTTTCTCAGTGACTGCACCTGTGATATCAGTGGCGTAATTCTGCTATTATCACACGGACTGCACCTGTGATATCAGTGGTGTAATTCTGTTATTATAACACGGACTGCAACTGTGATAACAAAGCTGTATTTTTGATATTTACACTTTGACTGTACCTGTGATATTAGTGCTTCAATTCTAATTAACCCACAGAGAATATACCTATACATTCAGTGGTGTGACTCTGATATTTACACGATGATTGTACCCGTGATATCAGTGCAGTAATTCTGATCTTTACACAGTGACTGTACCTGTGATATCAGTGCTGTAATTCTGAAATACACACAGTGAATGTACATGTCATATCTTTGCTATAATTGTGATATTTACACAGTGACTGTACCAGTGATATCAGAGCTATAATTCAGATATACACTCACTAACTGTACCTGCGATATCAGTGCTGTTATTCTGATATTAGGACAGTGAATATAACTGCGATATCAGTGCTGAAATTCTGGTAAGTACACAGTGAATGTACAAGTGATATTTCTGCTATAATTCTGATATTTACGCACTGCCTGTAGCAGTCATATTAGTGCAGTAATTCTGATAGTTGCACAGTGAAAATACCTAAGATAGCTTTGCTGTAATTCTGATATATACACACTAACTGTAACTGTGACCTGGGTGCTGTAATTCTCATATTTTCTCAGTGACGGTACCTGTGATATCACTGCTGTAATTCTAATACTTACTCCCTGATTGTGTCTGTGCAGTCATTGCTTTAAATGATGATTTGGACAGGTTGGGTGAGTGGGCAGAAGCGTGGCAGATGCAATATAACGTGGATAAGTGCGAGGTTATCCACTTTGGTGTCAAAAACAGAAAGGCAGACTATTATCTGAATGGCAATAGATTGGGAGAAGGAGAAGTGCAACGAGACCTGTGTGTCCTTGTGCACCAGTCGCTGAAAGTAAGCATGCAGGTGCAGCAGGCGGTGAAGAAGGCAAATGGTATGTTGGCCTTCATAGCGAAAGGGTTTGAGTATAGGAACAGGGATGTCCTGCTGCAGTTGTATAGGGCCTTTATGAGACCACACCTTGAGTACTGTGTGCAGTTTTGGTCGCCTTATCTGAGGAAGGATGTTTTTGCCATGGAAGGAGTTCAGCGAAGATTCACAAGGCTGATACCTGGGGTGGCAGGAATGGCATATGAGGAGAGATTGTGTCGATTGGGCTTATAGTCGCTGGAGTATAGAAGAATGAGAGGGGATCTCATCGAAACATATACAATTCTGACAGGTCTGGACAAACTAGATGCAGGAAGAATGTTCACGATGGTCGGAGAGTCCAGAACCAGGGGTCATAATCTAAGGATAACGGGTAAGCCATTTAGGACAGAAATGAGGAAAAATGTCTTTACCCAGAGTGTGGTGAACCTGTGGAATTCTCTACCGCAGAAGGTTGTTGAGGCCAAGTCAATGAATATATTAAAGAATGAGTTAGATATATTTCTTAAAGCTAAAGGTATCAAGGGATATGGGGAGAAGACAGGTACAGGGTATTGAGTTTGGATGATCAGCCATGATCTCATCGAATGGCAGAGCAGGCTCGAGGGGCCGAATGGCCTACACCTGCTCCTATCTTCTATGTTTCTATGTTTCTATGATATTTACACAATTACTGTAACTGTGATATCTCTGCTGTAATCTTCTACATTGTCTGTAACTGTGATATCTGTGATGTAATTCAGATAATTATACAATAACGGCACATCTAATGTAATTGTTGTAATTCTGATATTTCCACACTGCCTGTAGCTGTGATATCAGTGCTGTAATTCTAATATATACACACTACCTGTTGCTGTGATATCAGTGCTGAAATTCTGATATTTACACAGTTACTCTACCAGTGATATCAGTGCTGTAATTCTGATATTTACACACTACCTGTTGCTGTGATATCAGTGCTGTAATTCTGATATTTACACAGAGACTGTAGCTGTGATATCTGTATTGTAATTCTGACATTTACACAGTGACTGTAGCAGAGATATCAGTGCAGCAGTTCTGATATTACGCACTCTCTGTATCAGTCATATCAGTGCTGTAATTCTGATATTCGCACAGTGAATATACCTAAGATATCTTTGCAGTAATTATGATATTTACAGCCTGTGTGCCTGTTACATTAGTGCTGTAATTCTCATACTTTCTCATTGACGATACCTGTGATATCAGAGCTGTAATTCTGATAGTTGCACATTGAATAAACCTGTGATATCTGTATTGCAATCCTGATATTCACACACGGTCTGCTCCTCTCATAACATTGCTGTATTTCTGATAAATACACACTGACTTTACCTGTGATATCACTGCTGTAATACTGATATTCACACTGTGTCTGCAGCTGTGATATCAGGGCTGTAATTCTGCTATTCACAGTCTGACTATAACTGTGACATCAGTGCTGTACTTCTCATATTTCCTCAGTGACTTTACCTATGATATCCGTGATGTATCTCTGAAAATGACATATTGACTATGCCTGCAATATCCGTGATGGAATTCAGATATTCAAAATATGAATATACTTGTGATATCAGTGGCATAATTCTGATATTCACACATTGATTGTACCTCTGATATCAGTAGTGTAATTCTGATATTAACACACTGACTGTACCTGTGATATCGCTGCTGTAATTCTAATACTTACTCCATGATTATACCTGTGTAGTCATTGCTTTAAATGTGATATTTACACAATAACTGTACCTGTGATATCACATCGCTGCTGTAATTCTGTAATCTTAGACACTGACTGTAACTGTGATATCTGCACTGTAATTCTGATAATTACACACTAACGGTACTTGTGATATAATTGCTGTAATGCTGATATTTCCACACTGCCTGTAGCTCTGATATCAGTGCGATAATTCTGATATTTACACAATCCCTGTAGCTGTGATATCAGTGCAATAATTCTGATATTCAAAGACTGCCTGGAGCTGTGATATCAATTCTGTAATTCTGATATATACATATTGACTGTACCAGTGATATCAGTGCTGTAATTCTGAAATATACACAGTGACTGTACAAGTGATATCTGTGCTATAATTCTGATATTTAAAATTGCCTGTAGCTGTGATATCAGTGCTGTAATTCTGATATATGCACAATGATTGCACCAGTGATATCGGTGCTGTAATTCTGATATTTACACTGACTGTGCCTGTGACATCAGTGCAGTAATTCTGATATTGCACACTGCCTGAACCAATCATATTAGTGCTTTAATTCTGATATTCGCCCAGTGAATATAACTAAGATATCTTTGTTGTAATTCTGATAATTACACCGTCTTCAACTATGACATTGGTGCTGTAATTCTCATATTTTCTCAGTGACGCTACCTGTGATATCAGTGCTGTATTTCTGATATGTACACAGTGACTGTACCAGTGATTTCAGTGCTGTAATTCTGATATGTACACAGTGACTGTACAAGTGATATTTGTTCTATAATTCTGATATTTACACACTGCCTGTGCCAGTCACATTAGTGCTGTAATTCTGATATTCGCACAGTGAAAATACCTAAGATAGCTTTGCTGTAATTCTGATATATACACACTAACTGTAACTGTGATATTATTGCCGTAATTCTCATATTAACTCAGTGACTGCACCTGTGATATCAGAGTTTTATTTCTGATATTGACACACTGCCTGTAGCTGTGATATCAATGCTGTAGTTCTGATATTTACACACTGCCTGAAGCTGTCATATCAGTGCTGTAATTCTGACATTTACACACTGCCTGTAGCTGTGATATCAGTGTTGCAATTCTAATAATTACATGTTGACTGTACAAGTGACTTCAGTGCTGTAATCCTGAAATATACACAGTGACTGTACAAGTGACATCTGTGCTATAATTCTGATATTTAAATTGCCTGTCGCTGTGATATCAATGCTGTAATTCTAATATATACACAATGACTGCACCAGAGATATCAATGCTGTAATTCTGATATTTGCACAGTGTATATACGTAAGATATCTGTGCTGTAATTCTGATATTTACAGCCCGTGTACCTGTCACATTAGTGCTGTATTTCTCATATTTTCTCAGTGACGGTACCTGTGATATCAGTGCTGTAATTCTGATATTAGCACATTTAATAAACCTGTGATATCTGTATTGTAATTCTGATATTCACACACGGACTGCCCCTGTGTTAATATTGCTGTATTTCTGATAAATACACATGACTTTACCTGTGATACTGTGATAGCACTGCTCTAATACCGATATTCACAAATTGACTGTAGCTGTGATATCAGTGCTGTAATTCTGCTATTAACAGTCTGACTTTACCTGTGATATCAGTGCTGTAATTTTCATATTTCATCAGTGACTGCACCTATGACATCCGTGATGTATCTCTGAAAATGACACACTGACTATACATGCGATATCAGTGATGGAATTCAGATATTCAAAAATTGAATATACCTGTGATATCAGTGGTAAAATTCTGATATTCTCACATTGACTCTACCTGTGATATCAGTGGTACAATTCTGATATTCTCACATAGACTCTACCTGTGATATCAGTGGTGTAATTCTGATATTAAGACACTGACTGTACCTGTGATACCAGTGCTGTAATTCTAATACTTACTCCCTGATTGTGTCTGTGCAGTCATTGCTTTAAATGTGATATTTACACAATTACTGAACCTGCGATATCGCTGCTGTAATTCTGTAATCTTCCACACTGATTGCAACTGTGATATCTGTGCTGTAATTCTGATAATTACACAATAACGGTACCTGTGATATAATTGCTGTAATGCTAATATTTCCTTACTGCCTATAGCTGTGACATCAGTGCTGTAATTCTGAAAGTGACACACTGCCTGTAGCTGTGATATCAGTGCAGTAAATCTGATATTTAAAGACTGTCTGTAGCTGTGATATCAGTGCTGTACCTCTGATATTTACATATTGACTTTACCAGTTATATCAGTGCTGCAATTGTGAAATATACACAGTGACTGTACAAGCGATATCTGTGCTATAATTCTGATATTTAAAATTGCCTGTAGCTGTGATATCAGTGCTGTAATTCTGATATATACACAACGATTGCACCAGTGATATCGGTGCTGTAATTCTGATATCTATACAGTGACTGTGCCTGTGACACCAGTGCAGTAATTCTGATATTACACACTGCCTGTACCAGTCATATCGGTGCTGTAATTCTGATATGCGCCCAGTGAATATGATTAAGATGTCTTTGCTGTAATTCTGATATTTACTCCCACTTTGCCTGTGACATTGGTGCTGTAATTCCCATATTTTCTCAGTGACGGTACCTGTGATATCAGTGCTGTAATTCTGATATATACACAGTGACTCTACAAGTGATATTTGTGCTATAATTCTGATATTTACTCACTGCCTGCAGCTGTGATATCAGTGCAGTAATTCTGATATTTACACACTGCCTGCACCAGTCATATTAGTGCTGTAATTCTGCTATTCGGACAGTTAAAATACCTAAGATAGCTTTGTTGTAATTCTGATATATACACACTAACTGTACCTGCGATATTATTGCCGTAATTCTCAAATTTGCTCAGTGACTGCACCTGTGATATCACTGGTGTATTTTTGATATTGACACACTGCCTGTAGCTGTGATATCAGTGCTGTAGTTCTGATATTTACACACTGCCTGAAGCTGTCATATCAGTGAGGTAATTCTGACATTTACACACTGCCTGTAGCTGTGATATCAATGCTGTAGTTCTAATATTTGCACACTGCCTGTGGCTCTCATATCAGTGCTTTAATAAAGACATTTACACACTGACTGTAGCTGTGATATCAGTGCTGTAATTCTGATAATTACACACTACCTGTTGCTGTGATATTTGTGCTGTAATTCTGATATTTACACACTGCCTGTAGCTGTGATATGAGTGCCGTAATTCTGATATTTACACACTACCTGTTGCTGTGATATCAGTGCTGCAATTCTGATATTTACACTGTGACTGTAGTTGTGATATCTGTATTGTAATTCTGATATTTAAACAGTGACTGTACCAGAGATATCAGTGCATTAATTCTGATATTTACACAGTGACTGCACCTGTGATATCAGTGTTTTATTTCTGATATTGACACACTGCCTGTAGCTGTGATATCAGTGCTGTAGTTCTGATATTTACACACTGCCTGAAGCTGTCATATCAGTGCTGTAATTCTGACATTTACACACTGCCTGTAGCTGTGATATCAGTGTTGCAATTCTAATAATTACATGTTGACTGTACCAGTGACTTCAGTGCTGTAATCCTGAAATATACACAGTGACTGTACAAGTGACATCTGTGCTATAATTCTGATATTTAAATTGCCTGTCGCTGTGATATCAATGCTGTAATTCTGATATATACACAATGACTGCACCAGAGATATCAATGCTGTAATTCTGATATTTGCACAGTGTATATACGTAAGATATCTGTGCTGTAATTCTGATATTTACAGCCCGTGTACCTGTTACATTAGTGCTGTATTTCTCATATTTTCTCAGTGACGGTACCTGTGATATCAGTGCCGTAATTCTGATATTAGCACATTTAATAAACCTGTGATATCTGTATTGTAATTCTGATATTCACACACGGACTGCCCCTGTGATAATATTGCTGTATTTCTGATAAATACACATGACTTTACCTGTGATACTGTGATAGCACTGCTCTAATACCGATATTCACATAGTGACTGTAGCTGTGATATCAGTGCTGTAATTCTGCTATTAACAGTCTGACTTTACCTGTGATATCAGTGCTGTAATTTTCATATTTCCTCAGTGACTGCACCTATCACATCCGTGATGTATCTCTGAAAATGACACACTGACTATACATGCGATATCAGTGATGGAATTCAGATATTCAAAAATTGAATATACCTGTGATATCAGTGGTATAATTCTTATATTCTCACATTAACTCTACCTGTGATATCAGTGGTACAATTCTGATATTCTCACATTGACTCTACCTGTGATATCAGTGGTGTAATTCTGATATTAATACACTGACTGTACCTGTGATACCAGTGCTGTAATTCTAATACTTACTCCCTGATTGTGTCTGTGCAGTCATTGCTTTAAATGTGATATTTACACAATTACTGAACCTGCGATATCGCTGCTGTAATTCTATAATCTTCCACACTGAATGCAACTGTGATATCTGTGCTGTAATTCTGATAATTACACAATAACGGTACCTGTGATATAATTGCTGTAATGCTAATATTTCCTTACTGCCTATAGCTGTGATATCAGTGCTGTAATTCTGAAAGTGACACACTGCCTGTAGCTGTGATATCAGTGCAGTAAATCTGATATTTAAAGACTGTCTGTAGCTGTGATATCAGTGCTGTACCTCTGATATTTACATATTGACTTTACCAGTTATATCAGTGCTGTAATTGTGAAATATACACAGTGCCTGTACAAGCGATATCTGTGCTATAATTCTGATATTTAAAATTGCCTGTACCTGTGATATCAGTGCTGTAATTCTGATATATACACAACGATTGCACCAGTGATATCGGTGCTGTAATTCTGATATCTATACAGTGACTGTGCCTGTGACACCAGTGCAGTAATTCTGATATTACACACTGCCTGTACCACTCATATCGGTGCTGTAATTCTGATATTCGCCCAGTGAATATAATTAAGATGTCTTTGCTGTAATTCTGATATTTACTCCCACTTTGCCTGTGACATTGGTGCTGTAATTCCCATATTTTCTCAGTGACGGTACCTGTGATATCAGTGCTGTAATTCTGATATATACACAGTGACTCTACAGGTGATATTTGTGCTATAATTCTGATATTTACTCACTGCCGGTAGCTGTGATATCAGTGCAGTAATTCTGATATTTACACACTGCCTGCACCAGTCATATTAGTGCTGTAATTCTGCTATTCGGACAGTTAAAATACCTAAGATAGCTTTGTTGTAATTCTGATATATACACACTAACTGTACCTGCGATATTATTGCCGTAATTCTCAAATTTGCTCAGTGACTGCACCTGTGATATCACTGGTGTATTTTTGATATTGACACACTGCCTGTAGCTGTGATATCAGTGCTGTAGTTCTGATATTTACACACTGCCTGAAGCTGTCATATCAGTGAGGTAATTCTGACATTTACACACTGCCTGTAGCTGTGATATCAATGCTGTAGTTCTAATATTTGCACACTGCCTGTGGCTCTCATATCAGTGCTTTAATAAAGACATTTACACACTGACTGTAGCTGTGATATCAGTGCTGTAATTCTGATAATTACACACTACCTGTTGCTGTGATATTTGTGCTGTAATTCTGATATTTACACACTGCCTGTAGCTGTGATATGAGTGCCGTAATTCTGATATTTACACACTACCTGTTGCTGTGATATCAGTGCTGCAATTCTGATATTTACACTGTGACTGTAGTTGTGATATCTGTATTGTAATTCTGATATTTAAACAGTGACTGTACCAGAGATATCAGTGCATTAATTCTGATATTTACACAGTGACTGTACCTGTGATATCAAATAAGTAGGTCTGATATTACGCACTCCCTGCACCAGTCATATCAGTGCAGTAATTTTGATATTCGCACAGTGAATATACCTAAGATATCTTTGCTGTAATTCTGATATTTGCAGCCTGTGTACCTGTTACATTAGTGCTGTAATTCTCGTATTTTCTCAGTGCCGGTATCTGTGATACCAGTGCTGTAATTCCGATATTAGAACATTGAATTAACCTGTGATATCTGTACTGTAATTCTGATATTCACACACTACCTGCTGCTGTGATATCAGTGCTGTAATTCTGATATTTACACCCTGCCTGTAGCTGTGATATCAGTGCTGTAATTCTGATATTTACATATTGACTGTACCATTGATATCAGTGCTGTAATCCTGAAATATACACAGTGACTGTACAAGTGATATCTGTGGAATAATTCTGACATTTTAAATTGCCTATAGCTGTGATATCAATTCTGTAAATCTGATTAATGCACAATGACTGCACCAGTGATATCGATGCTGTAATTCTGATATTTACATAGTGACTGTGCCTGTGACATCAGTGCAGTAATTCTGATATTACACACTGCCTGTACCAGTCATATTAGTGCTGTAATTCTGATATTTACACACAACTGTAGCTGTGATATCAGTGCAGTAATTCTGACATTTACAGACTGCCTGCAGCTGTGATATCAGTGCTGTAATTCTGATATTTACACACTACCTGTTGCTGTGATATCAGTGTTGTAATTCCGATAATTACACAGTGACTTTAGCTGTGATATCTATATTGTAATTCTGATATTTGCACATTGCTTGTAGCTGAATATCAGTGCTGTAGTTCTGATATTTGCAGACTGCCTGTGGCTGTCATATCAGTGCTGTAATTCTGATATTTACACACTGCCTGTAGCTGTGATATCAGTGCCGCAATTCTGATATTTACACACTGTCTGTAGCTGTGATATCAGTGCTGTAACTCTGATATTTACATATTGACTTTACCAGTTATACCAGTGCTGTAATTGTGAAATATACACAGTGACTGTAAAAGCGATATCTGTGCTATAATTCTGATATTTAAAATTGCCTGTAGCTGTGATATCAGTGCTTTCATTCTCATATATACACAATGATTGCACCAGTGATATCGGTGCTGTAATTCTGATATTTATACAGTGACTGTGCCTGTGACACCAGTGCAGTAATTCTGATATTACACACTGCCTGTACCAGTCATATCGGTGCTGTAATTCTGATATTCGACCAGTGAATATAATTAAGATGTCTTTGCTGTAATTCTGATATTTACTCCCTCTTTGCCTGTGACATTTGTGCTGTAATTCCAATATTTTCTCAGTGACAGTACCTGTGATATCAGTGCTGTAATTCGGATATATACACAGTGACTCTACAAGTGATATTTGTGCTATAATTCTGATATTTACTCACTGCCTGTAGCTGTGATATCAGTGCAGTAATTCTGATATTTACACACTGCCTGTACCAGTCATATTAGTGCTGTAATTCTGCTACTCGCACAGTTAAATTACCTAAGATAGCTTTGTTGTAATTCTGATATATACACAATAACTGTACCTGTGATATTATTGCCGTAATTCTCAAATTTGCTCAGTGACTGCACCTGTGATATCACTGGTGTATTTTTGATATTGACACACTGCCTGTAGCTGTGATATCAGTGCTGTAGTTCTGATATTTACACACTGCCTGATGCTGTCATATCAGTGATGTAATTCTGACATTTACACACTGACTGTAGCTGTGATATTTGTGCTGTAATTCTGATACTTACACACTGCCTGTAGCTGTGATATGAGTGCTGTAATTCTGATATTTAAACAGTTACTGTACCAGTGATATCAGTGCTGTAATTCTGATATTTACACTGTGACTGTAGTTGAGATATCTGTATTGTAATTCTGATATTTAAACAGTGACTTTACCAGAGATATCAGTGCATTAATTCTGATATTTACACAGCGACTGTACCTGTGATATCAAAGCAGTAGGTCTGATATTATGCACTCCCTGCACCCGTCATATCAGTGCAGTAATTTTGATATTCGCACAGTGAATATACCTAAGATATCTTTGCTGTAATTCTGATATTTGCAGCCTGTGTACCTGTTACATTAGTAATTCTCGTATTTTCTCAGTGCCGGTATCTGTGATATCAGAGCTGTAATTCTAATATTAGAACATTGAATTAACCTGTGACATCTGTATTGTAATTCTGATATTCACACACTACCTGCTGCTGTGATATCAGTGCTGTAATTCTGATATTTACACCCTGCCTGTAGCTGTGATATCAGTGCTGTAATTCTGATATTTACATATTGACTGTACCATTGATATCAGTGCTGTAATCCTGAAATATACACAGTGACTGTACAAGTGATATCTGTGGTATAATTCTGACATTTTAAATTGCCTTTATCTGTGATATCAATTCTGTAAATCTGATATATGCACAATGACTGCACCAGTGATATCGATGCTGTAATTCGGATATTTACATAGTGACTGTGCCTGTGACATCAGTGCAGTAATTCTGATATTACACACTGCCTGTACCAGTCATATTAGTGCTGTAATTCTGATATTTACACACAACTGTAGCTGTGATATCAGTGCTATAATTCTGACATTTACAGACTGCCTGCAGCTGTGATATGAGTACTGTAATTCTGATATTTACACAGTTACTGTACCAGTGATATCAGTGCTGTAATTCTGATAATTACACAGTGACTTTAGCTGTGATATCTGTATTGTAATTCTGATATTTGCACACTGCTTGTAGCTGAATATCAGTGCTGTAGTTCTGATATTTGCACACTGCCTGTGGCTGTCATATCAGTGCTGTAATTCTGATATTTACACACTGCCTGTAGCTATGACATCAGTGCTGTAATTCTGATATTTACACACAGCCTGTAGCTGTGATATCAGTGCTGTAATTCTGACATTTTCACACTGCCTGTAGCTGTGATATCAGTGCTGTAATTCTGATATTTAAACAGTTACTGTACCAGTGATATCAGTGCTGTAATTCTGATATTTACACAGTGACTGTAGCTGTGATATCTGTATTGTAATACTGATATCTACACAGTGATTGTACCAGAGATATCAGTGCATTAATTCTGATATTTACACAGTTACTGTACCTGTGATATCAATGCAGTAGTTCTGATGTTACGCATTCCCTGCACCAGTCATATCAGTGCAGTAATTCTGATATTCGCACAGTGAATATAGCTAAGATATCTTTGCTGTAATTCTGATATTTGCAGCCTGTGTACCTGTTACATTAGTGCTGTAATACTCATATTTTCTCAGTGACGGTATCTGTGATATCAGTGCTGTAATTCCGATATTGGACATTGAATTAACCTGTGATATCTGTATTGTAATTCTGATATTCACACACTACCTGTTGCTGTGATATCAGCGCTGTAATTCTGATATTTACATATTGACTGTACCATTGATATCAGTGCTGTAATCCTGAAATATACACAGTGACTGTAAAAGTGATATCGATGCTATAATTCTGACATTTACAATTGCCTGTAGCTATGATATCAATTCTGTAATTCTGATATATACACAATGACTACACCAGTGATATCGGTGCTGTCATTCTGATATTTACATAGTGACTGTGCCTGTGACATCAGTGCAGTAATTCTGATATTACACACTTCCTGTAACAGTCATATTAGTGATGTAATTCTGATATTTACACACAACTGTAGCTGAATATCAGTGCTGTCATTCTGATATTTACACACTACCTGTTGCTGTGATATGAGTGCTGTAATTCTGATATTTACACAGTTACTGTACCAGTGATATCAGTGCTGTAATTCTGATATTTACACAGTGACTTTAGCTGTGATATCTGTATTGTAATTCTGATATTTTCACACTGCTTGTAGCTGAATATCAGTGCTGTAGTTCTGATAATTGCACACTGCCTGTGGCTGTCATGCCAGTGCTGTAATTCTGATATTTACACACTGCCTGTAGCTGTCATATCAGTGCTGTAATTCTGACATTTTCAGACTGCCTGTAGCTGTGATATCAGTGCTGTATTTCTGATTTTAGCACATTTAATAAACCTGTGGTATCTGTATTGTGATTCTGATATTCACACACGGTCTGCTCCTGTGATAACATTGCTGTATTTCTGATAAATACACACTGACTTTAACTGTGATATCACTGCTGTAATACTGATATCCACACAGTGACTGTAGCTGTGATATCTTGCTGTAATACTGCTATTCACAGTCTGACTATACCTCTGATATCAGTGCTGTAATTCTCATATTTCCTCAGTGTCTGCACCTATGACATCCGTGATGTATCTCTGAAAATGACACACTGACTATGCATGCAATATCAGTGATGGAATTCAGATATTCAAAAATTGAATATACCTGTGTTATCAGTGATATATTTTGATATTCTCACATTGATTCTACCTGTGATATCAGTAGTGTAATTCTGGTATTAACACACTGACTGTACCTGTGATACCAGTGCTGTAATTCTAATACATACTCCCTGATTGTGTCTGTGCAGTCATTGCTTTAAATGTGATATCTACACAATTACTGTACCTGCGATATGGCTGCTGTAATTCTGTAATCTTCTACACGGACTGTAACTGTGATATCTGTGCTGTAATTCTGATAATTACACCATAACGGTGCCTGTGATATAATTGCTGTATTGCTGGTAATTCCACACTGCCTCTAGCTGTGATATCAGTGCTCTAATTGTGATATTTATACACTTCCTGTAGCTGTGATATCAGTGCAGTAATTCTGATATTTAAAGATTGTCCGTAGCTGTGATATCAGTGCTGTAACTCTGATATTTACATATTGACTGTACCAGTTATATCAGTGCTGTAATTGTGAAATATATACAGTGACTGTACAAGTGATATCTATGCTGTAATTTTGATATTTAAAATTGCCTCTAGCAGTGGTATCAGTGCTGTAATTCCGATATATACACAATGATTGCACCAGTGATATTGGTACTGTAATTCTGTTATTTATACAGTGACATGCCTGTGACATCAGTGCAGTAATTCTGATATTACACACTGCCTGTAACTGTCATATCAGTGCTGTAATTCTGACATTTTCACACTGCCTGTAGCTGTGATATCAGTGATGTAATTCTGATATTTACATAGTGAATGTAGCTATGATATCTGTATTGTAATTCTGATATCTACACAGTGATTATACCAGAGATATCAGTGCATTATTTCTGATATTTGCACAGTGACTGTACCTGAGATATCAATGCAGTAGTTCTGATATTACGCACTCCCTGCACCCGTCATATCTTGCAGTAATTCTGATATTCGCACAGTGAATATAGCTAAGATATCTTTGCTGTAATTCTGATATTTGCAGCCTGTGTACCTGTTACATTAGTGCTGTAATACTCATATTTTCTCAGTGACGGTATCTGTGATATCAGTGCTGTAATTCCGATATTAGCACATTGAATTAACCTGTGATATCTCTTTTGTAATTCTAATATTCACACACTGCCTGTAGCTGTGATATCAGTGCTGTAATTCTGATATTTGCATATTGACTTTATCATTGATATCAGTGCTGTAATCCTGAAATATACACAGTGACTGTAAAAGCGATATCGGTGCTATAATTCTGACATTTAAAATTGCCTGTAGCTGTGAAATCAATTCTGTAATTCTGATATATACACAATGACTGCAGCAGTGATATCGGTGCTGTTAATCTGATATTTACACAGTGACTGTGCCTGTGACATCAGTGCAGTATTTCTGATATTACGCTCTGCCTTACCAGTCATATCAGTGCTCTAATTCTGATATTCGCCCAGTGAATATAACTAAGATATCTTTGCTGTAATTCAGTAATTTACACCCTATTTACCTGTGACATTGGTGCTGTAATTCACATATTTTCTCAGTGACGGTACCTGTGATATCTGTGTTGTAATTCTGATATTCACACAAGGACAGCTCCAGTGATAACATTGCTGTATTTCTGATAAATACACACTGACTCTACCTGCGATATCACTGCTATAATAGCGATCTTCACACAGTAACTGTAGCTATGATATCAGTGCTGTAATTCTGCTATTCACAGTCTGACTATAACTATGATATCAGTGCTGTAATTGTCATAATTCCTCTGTGACTGTACCTGTGCTGTATTCCTGATATTAACACACTGACTGTACTTGTAATATCAGTGCTGGAATTCTGATATTCAAAAATTGAATATACCGATGATATCAGTGGTATAATTCTGATATTTCCACACTGCCTGTAGCTGTGATATCAGTGCTGTAGTTCTGATATTTACACACTACCTGTTGCTGTGATATGAGTGCTGTAATTCTGATATTTACACAGTTACTGTACCAGTGATATCAGTGCTGTAATTCTGATATTTACACAGTGACTGTAGTTGTGATATCTTTATTGTAATTCTGATATTTACACAGTGACTGTAACAGAGATATCAGTGCATTAATTCTGATATTTACACAGTGACTATACCTGTGATATCAATGCAGTAGTTCTGCTATTAAGCACTCCCTGCACCAGTCATATCAGTGCAGTAATTCTGATATTCGCACAGTGAATATACCGAAGATATCTTTACTGTAATTCTGATATTTGCAGCCTGTGTACCTGTTACATTAGAGCTGTAATTCACATATTTTCTCAGTGATGGTATCTGTGATATCAGTGCTGTAATTCCGATATTAGCACATTGAATTAACCTGTGATATCTGTAGTGTAATTCTGATATTCACACACTACCTGTTACTGTGATATCAATACTATAATTCTGATATTTACAGACTGCCTGTAGCTGTGATATCAGTGCTGTAATTCTGATATTTACCGATTGACTGTACCAGTGATATCAGTGCTGTAATCCTGAAATATACAAGTGACTGTACAAGTGATATCGGTGCTATAATTGTGACATTTCAAATTGCTTGTAGCTGTGATATCAATTCTGTAATTCTGATATATACACAATGACTGCACCAGTGATATCGGTGCTGTAATTCTGATATTTACACAATGACTGTGCCTGTGAAATCAGTGCAGTAATTCTGATATTACACACTGCCTGCACCAGTCACATCAGTGCTGTAATTCTGATATTCGCCCAGTGAATATAACTAAGATATTTTTGCTGTAATTCTGTAATTTACACCCTATTTACCTGTGACATTGGTGCTGTAATTCTCATATTATCTCAGTGATGGTACCTGTGATATCATTGCTGTAATTCTGATATTAGCACGTTGAATAAACCTGTGATATCTGTGGTGTAATTCTGATATTCAGGCAAGGACAGCTCCAGTGATAACATTGCTGTATTTCTGATAAATACACACTGAATTTACCTGTGATATCACTGCTATAATAGCGATATTCAGACAGTGACTGTAGCTGTGATATCAGTGCTGAAATTATCATATATCTTCTGTGACTGTACCTATGACATCCGTGATGTATCTCTGAAAATGACACACTGACTATACATGCAATATCAGTGCTGGAATTCAGATATTAAAAAATTCAATATACCTGTGTTATCAGTGGTATAATTCTGATATTCACACATTGACTCTACCTGTGATATCAGTAGTGTAATTCTGGTATTAACACACTGACTGCACCTGTGATACCATTGCTGTAATTCTAATACTTACTCCCTGATTGTGTCTGTGCAGTCATTGCTTTAAATGTCATATTTACACAATTACTGTACCTGCGATATCGCTGCTGAAATTCTGTAATCTTCTACACTGACTGTAACTGTGATATCTGTGCTGTAATTCTGACAATTACACCATAACGGTACCTGTAAAATAATTGCTGTAATGGTGATATTTCCTCACTGCCTATAGCTGTGATATCAGTGCTGTAACTCTGAGATTTACATATTGACTGTACCAGTTATTTCAGTGCTGTAATTGTGAAATATACACGGTGACTGTACAAGTGATATCTATGCTATAATTCTGATATTTAAAATTGCCTGTAGCTGTGATATCAGTGCTGCAATTCTGATATCTACACACTGCCTGTACCAGTCATATCAGTGCTGTAATTCTGATATTTACATACTGCCTGTAGCTGTGATATCAGTGCTGTAATTCTGACATTTACACACTGCCTGTAGCTGTGATATCAGTGCTGCAATTCTGATATCTACACACTGCCTGTACCAGTCATATCAGTGCTGTAATTCTGATATTTACATACTGCCTGTAGCTGTGATATCAGTGCTGTAATTCTGACATTTACACACTGCCTGTAGCTGTCATATCAGTGCTGTAATTCTGATATTTACATACTGCCTGTAGCTGTGATATCAGTGCTGTATTTCTAGTATTTCCACACTAACTGTAGCTGTGATATCAGTGCTGTAATTCTGACATTTACACACTGCCTGTAGCTGTGATGTCAGTGCTGTAACTCTGAGATTTACATATTGACTGTGCCAGTTATTTCAGTGCTGTAATTGTGAAATATACACGGTGACTGTACAAGTGATATCTATGCTATAATTCTGATATTTAAACTTGCCTGTAGCTGTGATATCAGTGCTGTAATTCTGATATCTACACACTGCCTGTACCAGTCATATCAGTGCTGTAATTCTGACATTTACGACACTGCCTGTAGCTGTGATATCAGTGCTGTAATTCTGACATTTACACACTGCCTGTAGCTGTGATATCACTGCTGTAATTCTGACATTTACACACTAACTGTAGCTGTGATATCAGTGCTGTAATTCTGACATTTACACACTGCCTGTAGCTGTGATATCAGTGCTGTAATTCTGATATTTACACACTAACTGTAGCTGTGATGTGAGTGCTGTAATTCTGATATTTACACAGTTACTGTACCAGTGATATCAGTGCTGTAATTCTGATATTTACACAGTGACTGTAGTTGTGATATCAGTGCTGTCATTCTGATACTTACACAGTGAATGTACGAGAGATATCAGTGCTGTAATTCTGATATTAACACACTGACTGTACCAGTCATATCAGTGCAGTAATTCTGATATTCGCACAGTGAATATACCTAAGATATATTTGCTGTAATTCTGATATTTGCAGCATTTGTACCTGTTACATTAGTGCTGTAATTCTCATATTTTCTCAGTAACTGTATCTGTGATATCAGTGATGCAATTCCGATATTAGCACATTGAATTACCCTGTGATATCTGTATAGTAATTCTGATATTCACACACTACCTGTTGCTATGATATCAGTGCTGTAATTCTGACATTAACACACTGCCTGTAGCTGTGATATCAGTGCTATAATTCTGATATTTACAAAATGACTGCACCAGTGATATCGGTGCCGTAATTCTGATATTTATACAGTGACTGTGCCTGTGACATCAGGCAGTAATTCTGACATTACACACTGCCTACACCAGTCATATCAGTGCTGTAATTCTGATATCTACACACTACCTGTTCCAGTCATATCAGCGCTGTAATTCTGATATTTACACACTAACTGTAGCTGTGACATCAGTGCTGTAATTCTGGCATATACACAGTGCCTGTAGCTGTGATATCAGTGCTGTAATTCTGATATTTACAAACAACCTGTAGCTGTGGTATGAGTGCTGTAATTCTGATATTTACACAGTTACTGTACCAGTGATATCAGTGCTGTAATTCTGATATTTACACAGTGACTGTAGTTGTGATATCAGTGCTGTCATTCTGATATTTGCACAGTAAATGTACGAGAGATATCAATGCATTAATTCTGATATTTACACAGTGACTGTACCTGTGATATCAGTGCATTTATTCTGATATATACACAATGACTGCACCAGTGATATAGGTGCTGTAATTCTGATATTTATACAGTGACTGTGCCTGTGACATCAGTACAGTAATTCTGATATTAAACACTGCCTACACCAGTCATATCAGTGCTGTAATTCTGATATCTACACACTGCCTGTACCAGTCATATCAGTGCTGTAATTCTGACATTTACACACTGCCGGTAGCTGTCATATCAGTGCTGTAATTCTGATATTTACATACTGCCTGTAGCTGTGATATCAGTGCTGTAATTCTGACATTTACACACTGCCTGTAGCTGTGATATCAGTGCTGTATTTCTGATATTTACACACTAACTGTAGCTGTGATATCAGTGCTGTAATTCTGATATTTACACACTACCTGCAGCTGTGATGTGAGTGCTGTAATTCTGATATTTACACAGTTACTGTACCAGTGATATCAGTGCTGTAATTCTGATATTTACACAGTGACTGTAGTTGCGATATCAGTGCTGTCATTCTGATATTTACACAGTGAATGTACGAGAGATATCAGTGCTGTAATTCTGATATTAATACACAGACTGTACCAGTCATATCAGTGCAGTAATTCTGATATTCGCACAGTGAATATACCTAAGATATCTTTGCTATAATTCTGATATTTGCAGCCTGTGTACCTGTTACATTAATGCTGTAATTCTCATATTTTCTCAGTAACGGTATCTGTGATATCAGTGATGCAATTCCGATATTAGCACATTGAATTACCCTGTGATATCTGTATATATTCACACACTACCTGTTGCTGTGATATCAGTGCTGTAATTCTGATATTTACACACTGCCTGTAGTTGTGACATGAGTGCTGTAATTCTGATATTTACATATTGACTGTAGCAGTGATATCAGTGCTATAATTCTGACATTTAAAATTGCCTGTAGCTGTGATATCAATTCTGTAATTCTGATATATACACAATGACTGCACCAGTGATATCGGTGCTGTAATTCTGATATTTACACAGTAACTGTGCCTGTGACATAAGTGCAGTAATTCTGATATTACACACTGCCTGCAGCAATCATATCAGTGCAGTAATTCTGATATTCGCCCAGTGAATATACCTAAGATATCTTTGCTGTAATTCTGTCATTTACACCCTATTTACCTGTGACAATGGTGCTGTAATTCTCATATTTTCTCAGTGACGGTACCATATCAGTGCTGTAATTCTGATATTACCACGTTGAATAAATCTGTGATATCTGTGGTGTAATTCTGATATTCACACAAGGAAAGATCCAGTGATAACATTGCTGTATTTCTGATAAATACACACTGACTTTACCTGTGATATCACTGCTATAATAGTGATATTCACACAGTAACTTTAGCTGTGATATCAGTGCTGTAATTCTGCTATTCACAGTCTGACTATAACTATGATATCAGTGCTGTAATTATCATATTTCCTCTGTGACTGTACCTGTACTGTATTCCTGATACTAACACACTAACTATACTTGTAATTTCAGTGCTGCAATTCTGATATTCAAAAATTGAATATGCCTATGATATCAGTGGTATAATTCTGATATTCACACATTGACTCTACCTGTGATATCAGTAGTTTAATTCTGGTATTAACACACTGACTGTACCTGTGATATCATTGCTGTAATTCTAATACTTACTCCCTGATTGTGTCTGTGCAGTCATTGCTTTAAATGTCATATTTACACAATTACTGTACCTGCGATATTGCTGCTGAAATTCTGTAATCTTCTACACTGACTGTAACTGTAATATCTGTGCTGTAATTCTGATAATTACACAATAACGGTACCTGTGATATAATTACTGTAATGCTAATATTTCCACACTGCCTGTAGCTGTGATATCAGTGCTGTAATTCTGATATTGACACACTGCCTGTAGCTGTGATATCAGTGCAGTAATTCTGATATTTAAAGACTGTCTGTAGCTGCGATATCAGTGCTGTAACTCTGATATTTACATATTGACTTTACCAGTTATATCAGTGCTTTAATTCTGATTTTTATACAGTGACTGTGCCTGTGACATCACTGCAGTAATTCTGATATTTCACACTGCCTGTACCAATCATAACAGTGCTGTAATTCTCATATTCGTTTAGTGAATATAACTAAGATATCTTTGCTGTAATTCTGATATTTACCCCCTCTTTACCTGTGACATTGGTGCTGTAATTCTCATATTTTCTCCGTGACGGTACCTGTGATATCAGTGCTGTAATTCTGATATGTACACAGTGACTGTACAAGTGATATTTGTGCTACAATTCTGATATTCACACACGGACAGCTCTAGTGATAACATTGCTGTATTTCTGAAAAATACACACTGACTTTAGTTGTGATATCACTGCTTTAATACCGATATTCACAAAGTAAATGTAGCTGTGATATCAGTGCTGTAATTCTGCTATTCACAGTCTGACTATAACTATCATATCAGTGCTATAATTATCATATTTCCTTTGTGACGGTACCTGTGCTGTATTTCTGATATTAGCACACAGACTATATCTGTAATATCAGTGCTGGAATTCTGATATTCAAAAATTGAATATACCTGTGATATCAGTGGCATAATTCTGATATTAACACACTGACTGTACCTGTGATATCAGTGCTGTAATTCTAATACTAACACTCTGACTGTGCAGTCATTGCCTTAAATGTGATATTTACACAATTAATGTAACTGTGATATCGCTGCTGTAATTCTGATATTTCCACACTGACTGTAACTGTGATATCTGTGCTGTAATTCTGACAATTACAGAATAACGGCACCTGTGGTATTTTTGCAGTAATGCTGATAGTTTCACACTTCCTGCAGCTGTGATATCAGTGCTGCAATTCTGATATTTACACAGTGACTGTACCTGCGATATCCAGCTGTATTTCTGATATTTACATACTGCCTGTAGCTGTTATATCAGTGCTGTAATTCTAATATTTACACATTTCCTGTAGCTGTGATATCAGTGCTGTAATTCTGATATTTACACACTGTCTGTAACTGTGATATCAGTGCTGTAATTCTGAGTTACATAATGAGTGTACCAGTGATATCAGTGCCGTAATTCTGATATTTACACACTGACTGTACAAGTGATATCTGTGTTGTAATTCTGATATATACACGGTGACCGTACCAGTGATATCTGTGCTGTAATTCTGATATTTACACACTAACTGTACCTGCGATATCAGTGCTGTAATTCTAATATACACATACAGAATGTACCAGTGACATCAGTGCTGTAATTATTATATTCCCACAGTGAATCTAACTAAGATATCCTTGCTGTAATTCTGATATTTACAAACTTACTGCGTCTGTGATATCTTTGCTGTAATTCTGATATTTACACACTTACTGCACATGTGATATATTTGCTGTAATTCTGATATTTACACACTAACTGTACCTGTGATATCGGTGCTGTAGTTCTAATATTCGTATCCTGAATGTACAAATGATATCTGTGCAGTAATTCTAATATTCGTATCCTGTATGTACCAATGATATCTGTGCTGTCATTCTAATATTCGTGTCCTGAATGTACCAGTGATATCAGTGGTGAAATTCTAATATTTTCACATGGACTGTACCTGTGATAACACTGCTCTATTTCTGAAATGTACACTCTGACTGTACCTGTGATATTAGTGCTGTAATTCTAATAAACATACAGAGAATATACCTGTGATATCAATGATGTAACTCTGATATTTACACACTGACTCTATCAGTGATGTCAGTGCTGAAATTCCGATACTTTCAAAAAGACTGGATCTGTGATATCAGTGCTGCATTTCTGATATTTACAGTGACGGTACCCGTGATATCAGTGCAGTAATTCTGAACTTTACACAGTGATTTTACCTGTGATATCAGTGCTGTAATTCTGAAATTCACACGGTGACTGTACCTGTGAAATAAGTGCTGTCATTCTGATATTAACACACTGATTGTACCTGCGATATCAGTGCTGTAATTCCGATATTCGGATAGTGAATAAAGCAGTGAAATCAGTGAGGTGCTTCCGATCGTTACACCTAAACTGTACCTGTGATATCAGTGCTGCAATTCTGATATTTACAGTGATTGTACCCGTGATATTAGTGCTGTAAATCTGATCTTTACACAGTGACTGTGCCTGTGATATCAGTGCTGTAGTTCTGAAATTCACACAGTTAATATGCATGTTATATCTTTGAAGTAATTGTGATTTTTACACAGTGACTGTACTTGTGAGATCAGCGCTGTAATTCAGTTATTAACTCAGACAGTGTACCTCTGATATCATTGCTGTAATTCTGATATTTATAGACTGAATATAACAGTGATATCAGTGCTGTAATTCTAATAATTACACGCTGAATGTATCTGTGAAATTATTGCTTAAAATGTGATATTTGCCCAGTTACTGTACCTGTGATGTCGCTGCTGTAATTCTGATATTTCCACACTGTAAATGGGATATCTGTGCTTTAATTCTGATAATTATGTAATAACGATATCTGAGATATAATTGCTGTAATTCTGATATTTCCACACTTCCTGTAGCTGCGATATCAGTGCAGTAATTGTGGTAATAACTCAATGAGTGCACCCTTGATATTGGTGCCGTAATTCTGATATTTACACAGTGACTGTACCTGTAATATTAGTACTGTAATTCTGGTATTCACTCAGCGAGTATACCTGTGATATCATTGCTGTAATTATGACATTTTTATCACTGAATGTACCTGTGTATCAGTGCTGTAATTCTGATATTTACATACTGCCTGTAGCTGTGATATCAGTGCTGTAATTCTGAGATTTACACACTGCCTGTAGCTGTGATATCAGTGCTGTAATTCTGATATTGACACACTACCTGTAGCTGTGATATCAGTGCTGTAATTCTGATATTTACACACTACCTGTAGCTGTGATATCAGTGCTGTAATTCTGATTTTTATACAGTGACTGTGCCTGTGACATCAGTGTAGTAATTCTGATATTAAACACTGCCTGTACCAATCATAGCAGTGCTGTAATTCTGATATTCGTTTAGTGAATATAACTAAGATATATTTGCTGTAATTATGATATTTACACCCTCTTTACCTGTGACATTGGTGCTGTAATTCTCATATTTTCTCAGTGACGGTACCTGTGATATCAGTGCTGTAATACTGATATGTACACAGTGACTGTACAAGTGATATTTGTGCTACAATTCTGATATTCACACACGGACAGCTCTAGTGATAACATTGCTGTATTTCTGAAAAATACACACTGACTTTAGTTGTTATATCACTGCTTTAATACCGATATTCACACAGTAAATGTAGCTGTGATATCAGTGCTGTAATTCTGCTATTCACAGTCTGACTATAACTATCATATCAGTGCTATAATTATCATATTTCCTTTGTGACGGTACCTGTGCTGTATTTCTGATATTAACACACTGACTATATCTGTAATATCAGTGCTGGAATTCTGATATTCAAAAATTGAATATACCTGTGATATCAGTGGTATAATTCTGATATTAACACACTGACTGTACCTGTGATATCAGTGCTGTAATTCTAATACTTACTCTCTGACTGTGCAGTCATTGCCTTAAATGTGATGTTTACACAATTAATGTAACTGTGATATCGCTGCTGTAATACTGATATTTCCACACTGACTGTAACTGTGATATCTGTGCTGTAATTCTGACAAATTACAGAATAACGGTTCCTGTGGTATTTTTGCAGTAATGCTGATAGTTTCACACTTCCTGCAGCTGTGATATCAGTGCTGTAATTCTGATATTTACACAGTGACTGTACCTGTGATATCCAGCTGTAGTTCTGATATTTACATACTGCCTGTAGCTGTTATATCAGTGCTGTAATTCTAATATTTACTCATTGCCTGTAGCTGTGATATCGGTGCTGTAATTCTGATAGTTACATAGTGAGTGTACCAGTGATATCAGTGCTGTAATTCTGATATTTACACATTGATTGTACAAGTGATATCTGTGTTGTAATTCTGATATATGCACGGTGACTGTACCAGTGAAATCAGTGCTGTAATTCTAATATACGCATGCTGAATGTACCAGTGACATCAGTGCTGTAATTATTATATTCCCACAGTGAATCTAACTAAGATATCCTTGCTGTAATTCTGATATTTACAAACTTACTGTGTCTGTGATATCGTTGCTGTAATTCTGATATTTACACACTTACTGCACATGTGATAGCTTTGCTGTAATTCTGATATTTACACACTAACTGTACCTGTGATATCGGTGCTGTAGTTCTAATATTCGTATCCTGAATGTACCAATGATATCTGTGCAGTTGTTCTAATATTCTTATCCTGTATGTACCAATGATATCTGTGCTGCCATTCTAATATTCGTGTCCTGAATGTACCAGTGATATCAGTGGTGAAATTCTAATATTTTCACATGGACTGCACCTGTGATAACACCGCTGTATTTCTGAAATTTACACTCTGACTGTACCTGTGATATTAGTGCTGTAATTCTAATAAACACACAGAGAATATACCTGTGATATCAGTGGTGTAACTCTGATATTTACACACTGACTCTATCAGTGATATCAGTGCTGAAATTCCGATATTTTCAAAAAGACTGGATCTGTGATATCAGTGCTGCAATTCTGATATGTACAGTGATGGTACCCGTGATATCAGTGTAGTAATTCTGATCTTTACACAGTGATTGTACTTGTGATATCAGTGCTGTAATTCTGAAATTTCCACAGTGCCTGTACCTGTGATATCAGAGCAGTAATTCAGATATTCACTCACTGAATGTACCTGTAATATCAGTGCTGTATTTCTGATATTAATGCATTGCCTGTATCTGTGATATCAGAGCAATAATTCCGATATTCACTCACTGAATGTACCTGTGAAATAAGTGTTGTCATTCTGATATTAACACACTGATTGTACCTGCGATATCAGTGCTGTAATTCTGATATTCGGATAGTGAATAAAGCTGCGAAATCAGTGATGTGCTTCAGATAGTTACACCTAATCTGTACCTGTGATATCAGTGCTGCAATTCTGATATTTACAGTGATTGTACCCGTGATATTAGTGCTGTAAATCTGATCTTTACACAGTGACTGTGCCTGTGATATCAGTGCTGTAATTCTGAAATTCACACAGTTAATATGCATGTTATATCTTTGAAGTAATTGTGATTTTTACACAGTGACTGTACTTGTGAGATCAGCGCTGTAATTCAGTTATTAACTCAGACAATGTACCTCTGATCTCATTGCTGTAATTCTGATATGTATACACTGAACGTAACAGTGATATCAGTACTGTAATTCTGATATTTAAACACAGACTGTATCTGTGATATCAGTGCTGTAATTCTAATAATTACACGCTGAATGTATCTGTGAAATTATTGCTTAAAATGTGATATTTGCCCAGTTACTGTACCTGTGATGTCGCTGCTGTAATTCTGATATGTCCACACTGTAAATGGGATATCTGTGCTTTAATTCTGATATTTAAGTAATAACGGTATCTGTGATATAATTGCTGTAATGCTGATATTTCCACACTGCCTGTAGCTGCGATATCAGTGCAGTAATTGTGGTAATAACTCAGTGAGTGTACCATTGATATTGGTGCTGTAATTCTGATATTTACAGAGTGACTGTACCTGTAATATCAGTACTGTACTTCTGGTATTCACTCAGCGAGTATACCTGTGATATCATTGCTGTAATTCTGAAATTTTTATCACTGAATGTACCTGTGATATCAGTGCTGTAATTCTTATATTTATAAACTGAGTGTACCTGTGATACCAGTGCTGTAATTCTGATTTTATACAGAATGTTTCTGTGATATCCGTGCTTTAATTCTGATATTCCCACACTGACTGTCTCTGTAATATCAGTGCTGATATTAAAATATTTCAATACTGACTTGATCTGTGCTATCAGTGCTGTAATTGTGATATTTGCACAGTGACTGTACCTGGGATATCGCTGCTGTAATTCGGACATTTGCACACTGTCTGTACCTATGATATCAGTGCTGTAATTCTGATATTTACACAATTAATTTACCTGTGATATCAGTGCTATAATTCTGATATTTATACAGTGATTGTAACTGTGATATCAGTGCTGTAGTTCTGATAGTTGCACACTGACTGTACCTGCGATATCAGTGCTGCAATTATGATATTTATACAGTGACTGTACCCGTGATATCGGTGCTTTAATTCTGATACTCCCGCATTGACTGTACCTGTGGTATCAGTGGTATATTCCTGATATTTTCACCCAGACTCTATCTGTAATATCTGTGTTGTAATTCTGATATTCAGACACTGAGTGTACCTATGATATCAGTGATGTGAATCTGATATTTGCTCAGTGATTGTACCTGTGATATCAGTGCTGTAATTCTAATAATTACACGCTAAATGTATCTGTGAAATTATTGCTTTGCATGTGATATTTACATAGTTACTGTACCTGTGATATCGCTGCTGCAATTCTGATATTTCCACACTGACTGTAAATGTGATATCTGTGCTTTAATTCTGATAATTACACAATAACGGTACCTATGATATAATTGCTGTAAAGCTGATATTTCCACACTGCCTGCAGCTGTAATATCAGTGCTGTAATTCTGATATTTACACAGTGACTGTAGCTGCGATATCAGTGATGTAATTCTGATATTTGCACAGTGGATGTAGTTGTGATATCAGTGCTGTAATTCTGATATTTACTCACTGCCTGTAGCTGTGATCATGATGCGGAGATGCCGGTGTTGGACTGGGGTGGACAAAAGTGAGAAGTCGCACAACACCAGGTTATAGTCCAACAGCTTTATTTGTAATCACATGCTTTCGGAGCGCTGCTCCTTCATCAGGTGAAACCTGACGAAGGAGCAGCGCTCCGAAAGCTTGTGATTTCAAATAAAGCTGTTCGACTATAACCTGGTGTTGTGCGACTTCTCACTTTTGTAGCTGTGATATCAGTGCTGTAATACTGATATTTAAACTGTGACTGTACGAGTTATATCAGTGCTGTAATTCTGTTATTTCTCTTTTTAGGCAGTCCATCGGAACGCTGGATGACTTGCTTCTACGCTAAAAATGAGTTCTCAGGTGCCTTATGAGTCCAATGCGGGACCTACAGTCTCTGTCACAGGTGGGGCAGACGGTGGCTGAAAGGACGGGTAGTGGGGTGCTTGGGTTGACGTGAGCTCCTTCCGCTGTTTGCGCTTGGCTTCCGCTTGCTCCCGGTGAAGAGACTCGAGGTGTTCGGTACCTTCCCAGGTGCTTCTCCTCCACGTAGAGTGGTCTTGGGCCAGGGATTCCCAGGTGTCAGTGGAGATGTTGCACTTTTTTAAGGAGGCTTTGAGTGTGTCCTTGAAGCATTTCCTCTGCCCACCTCGGGCTCTTTTGCCATGTCAGAGCTCCGATAGAGCGCTTGTTTTGTGAGTCTCCTATCGGGCATGCGGTCAATGTGGCTCGTCCATCGGAGCTGATCGAGCGTGGTCAAAGCTTCGATGCTGGGGTTGTTGGCCGGAGAGAGAACACTGATGTTGGTGCACCTATCCTGCCAATGGATTTGCAGGTTCTTGCCGAGGCAGTGTTTGTGGTACCTCTCCAGTGCTTTGAGTGCCTGCTGTAAATGGTCCATGTCTCTGAAGCATACAGGTGTGCATGAAGGGATAATTACAAGTCCTAGCCATTTCGGACTACCACAGATCAGGCGTATTCCCCAGACGTTCACCTTCAACTAAAGTTAGAGATAGCCGAATCCCATAAGACGCTTAATTGGGTCTAAAGGTCAGACTACCTCTCCCTAAAGGAAAGAAACGATCTGAAGATGTGACCGTCCTCCGGATAGTACTTTTAATAAGTTTAACTAGACTGTAGCCTTCCGGATATTATGAGGGTCCGGAATACCCCCCAGAATTCTGCAACTCCTCACTGAAGAGTGTACAGAAATTGAGTTTGTGAGTTTATACAGAAATACTCTGTGAGACAATTCTAAAAATATATAGATTTATTTAAGAACCGACATTTAGTTAACATTTAGTTATGGCAATCGCAACTTTAACCGTTCAAAATACAAATAGCTTACATTTCTTATCAGAGATCCTTATTCTCAAATCTTAACTTCGTTACATTTCCACACTTCTACTTATTTCTTAATCCAGAATATCCACCAAAATCAAATACCTTGATTTCCTGAGACTCAAAGTTAAAAACTTAGAGAGTATGCCTGTGAAGTTGAGAAACGTTTGCCTTCCCAGCGACTTCTGACTTTTCATTTGAAAAGCTCTTATTTAATTTTTTTGATGGTTTATCCTTTGAAGTTTTCCTGCTGATGTAAGCTAATTGTCTCAAGTCATTCTTTGCTGACTTTCTGCTATTCTTTACTGTCATATCAGCTGTTAGCTTTTAGACTGGTCTCCTGTTTAGGTGTTTCAAAAACCATCATAAAAAACAATATGACAGTAGTATTTATTTATGTGATTCTTAGGAAGTCTTTCTATTGAATTTCTAATATCACTTAACTACTTGTAAGCCAGACGTCGTGTCTCCTAACTATTCCATTTTCAATACAAACACAATGTAATTGCTTGGTGTCATCTATTGATGTTATATTTTCAAAGTCTCTCTGTAGGTACTTTTTACAACACGTAAATTGAAAACACTTCTCTAAGGGTGTTTTCTTGCTATCTCAATTGGTTACATATTTAATCGTGTTTCCTCTTTCTAAGTTTAAAATAAAACTATTTTACGACAGGTATTTATTTTACTTGATGTCATTTTTTCAAAGGCACTTGGTTTTTTTAATGTTCTGTGCACCTGTTCGACGTGTTAGATTATAACACTTTATTGGGTCATTCCATTGTGTTTCTCCCAAACTCTAGACATTGACGAACCTTCAGCCTACTGTTTCAATAGGGCCATGTCTTTGTATTTACAAACCAATTCCCATTCCAAAGCTTGTTTTCACAACTTTGTGTTAACAACTGATCTTATCTCATAAGCCTGTATTTCTGTTTTACGGCCTGTGTCGCTGAGGCT
Organism: Squalus acanthias; assembly: GCA_030390025.1. Lineage (NCBI taxonomy): Eukaryota > Metazoa > Chordata > Chondrichthyes > Squaliformes > Squalidae > Squalus > Squalus acanthias. The sequence continues at coordinate 32,600,193 of CM059449.1, read as the reverse complement.
TTCAGATTTTTAACCGCAGAATGTCTTGTATTAATAATAACAGAAATCTGTTAATAGGATGGTGTATTTTTTGGAATATGGCTATTTCCTTCACAGGCGTAGACCATGAACTTGGTGCCGGGTTTGAGGTCCCGGTCTTCAAACACTCTCTTCCTCAGGCGACCGAAGGCTGCACTGGCAAATTAAAGGCGATGTTGGATTTCTTCATCGACGTCTGCCCTTGTTGACAGTAGGCTCCAGAGGTATGGAAAGTGGTCCACGTTGTCCAGGGGCTTGTCGTGGATTTTGATGATCGGGGGGCAGTACTGTGTGGCGGGGGCAGGTTGGTAGAGTACCTTTGACTTATGGATGTTTAGTGACTGTACACATTATGCAGTGACTGTATAAGAGATATCTGAGCTATAATTCCGATATTTACACACTACCTGCACCAATCATATCAGTGCTGTAATTCTGATATTCGCACCGTGATTATACCTAAGATATCTTTGCTGTAATTGTGATATTTACACCCTGTGTACCTGTGACATTAGTGCTGTAATTCTCATATTTTCTCAGTGAGGGCACCTGTGATATCAGTGCTGTAATTCTGCTATTAGCACTTTGAATAAGCCTGTGATATCTGTGGTTTAATTCTGATAGTCACAGTCTGACTATAGCTGTGATAGCAGTGCTGTAATTCCCATATTTCCTCGGTGATTGTACCTGTGATATCAGTGTTTTATTTCTGATATTAAATCACTGTAATATCAGTGCTGAAATTCTGATATTAAAAAATTGAATATACCTGTGATATCAGTGGTATAATTCTGATATTCACACATTGACTGTACCTGTGATATCAGTACTGTAATTCTAATATTAACGCATTGATTGTACCTGTGATATCAGTGCTGTAATTCTAATACTTAGACCCTGACTGTATCTGTGAATTCATTGATTTAAATATGATATTTACACAATTACTGTACCTGTGATATCGCTGCTGTAATTATGATATTTCCACAGTGACTGTAACTGTGATATCAGTGATGTAATTCTAATATTCGTATCCTGAATGCACCAGTGATATCTGTGCTGTAATTCTAATTTTCGTATTCTGAATGCACCAGTGATATCTTTGTTGTAATTCTGATATTGACACACTAACTGGTCCTGTGATATTAGCGCTGTAATTCTCATATTTTCTCAGTGACTGTACCTGTGATATCAGTGGTGAAATTCTAATGTTTTCACACGGACTGCACTTGTGATAACACTGCTGTGTTTCTGAAATTTACACTCTGAGTGTACCTGTGTTATTAGTGCTGTAATTCTGATATTCACCCATTGACTGTACCTGTGATGTCAGAGCTGTAATTCTAATATTTACACAGTGAATATACCTAAGATATCTTTGCTATGATTCTAATATTTACACACTTCCTCTACCTGTACTGTAATTCTCATATTTTCTCAGTGACTCTAACTGTGATACCTGTGGTGTAATTCTGATATTTCACACCGGCTGCACCTGTGATAATACTGCTGTATTTCTGATATTTACACTCTGACAATACCTGTGATATTAGTGCTTAAATTCTAATAAACACACAGAGAATATACCAGTGATATCATTGGTGTAACTCTGATATTTACATACTGACTGCAGCAGTGATATCAGTGCTGTAATTTGGATATTTACCAAAGGACTGTACCTGTGATATCAGTGCTGTAATTCTGATATTCACAGTCTGACTGCACCTCTGATATCAGAGCTGTAATTCTGACATTAACATACTGACTGTACCTGTCCTATCAGTGCTGTAATTCTCATGTTTTCTCAGTGACGGTACCTGTGATATCAGTGCTGTTATTCTGATATTAGCACATTGAATAACCGTATGATATCAATTGTGACATACTGATATTCACACACGGACTGCTCCTTTAATAACATTGCTATATTTCTGATAAATACACATTGACTGTACCTGTAAAATCAGTGCTTGAATACTGATATTCAAAAATTGAATATACCTGTGGTATCAGTGGTATAATTCTGATATTCTCACATTGACTGTACCTGTGATATCAGTGCTGCAATTCTGTTATTCACAGTGATGGTACCCATGATGTCAATGCTTTAATTCTGATATTTACACAGCGACTGTAACTGTGAATCAGTGCTGTAATTCTGAACTTCATACACTGACTGCCCCGCAACATCAGTGCTGTAATTTTGATATTTAAAGTTTACCTGTGATATCAGAGCTGTAATTCTGATATTTACACAGTGACTGTACCAGTGATATCAGTGCTGTAATTATGATATTCACACTGTGAATATACCTATGCTATCTTTGCTGTAATTATATTGGGCCAAAAATTCGGCCCTTGCCGGGTGAGTACACACTGTGTACTCACCCGTAAGGCGTCCTGAAGTGCCGGTTTCCTGCATGCACTGCGCTTGCGCGGGAAACCAGAATTTCTGGTCTGGTGAAGGGAGCGGTTCATAGGTGAACCGCGTGCGTGGTAGAGGCTGGGCGCAAGCAGCAAACTTAGGGTTTTTTTCAGGTTTCAACAGGAGGGTAAGTATTGAAGAACCTGCGCTTTTAAAAAGGAGGCGCAAGACCCGTTTTCAACAAGGTAAGTGGTTAATTAATTATAATTTAAAAAATTTCAACAGGTTTATCATTTTAGATACTTTAAAGAAAGGTAAGTTTATTTTTAGCACTGTTAAAAAGTTTTTTAATTTTTTCAAAAATTTTAATTTTTGTTTAAAGTAGTTAATTTATTTAACTTATAGTTATTTTATAAATGTGATGGGTTTTTTTTAATTTATTTTAAGTTTAGCTGTTCTTTTGGGGCCGATTTCAATTCATAGATTTGACAGGTCTGTCAAATCTATGAATGAAAGATGGTCTGCTGCCATTGGCTCTCCATGGCCCACGTGATCCCAGGGGAAGCATCATACCAACTACGCCCCTGGGACATGCAAGCCTGCGCGCCGGCACTTGGAGCAGGCCCAGGAGCTGAAGTTCCCGTGGGCCCAGAGGTCAACGGCAGGCGCGGTAGGTAAGTGCGCGTGCAATCCTTACCCCCGCGGCAAGCCGGAGAGGCGAATTTCAGGGCCGATATTTACGCACTAACTGTACCTGTGATATCAATGCTGTTATTCCGATATTGCCTCAGTAACTGTACCTGTGATATCAGTGATGTAAATCTGATATTCACAGATTGAATACACCTGTGATATCAGTACTGTCATTTGGATATTCGCAGAGTGCAACAGTGATATCAATGCTGTAATTCTTATATTGTCTCAGTTTCTGTACCTGTGATATCAGTGATGTAATTCTGATATTCACACATTGAATATACCTGTGATAACAGTACTGCCATTCGGATATTCACAGACTGCAACTGTGATATCAATGCTGCAATTCTGATATTTACACAGTGACTGTACCTGTGATATCAGTTGTGTAATTCTGATATTTACGCATTGACTGTACCTTTAACATCAGAGGTATAATTCTGATATGTACGCATGGAATGTACCTCTGATATCAGTGACGTAATTCTGATAGTTACACACTTACTGTACCTGAGAAATCAGGGCTGCAATTCTGATGTTAACACAGTGAGTGTACCTGTGACAACAGTGCTGCAATTACCATATTCACAGCTTGTCTGTACCTGTGATATCAGTGCTGTGATGCGGATATTGACACACTAACTTTACATGTGATGTCAATGCTGTAATTCTGATATTTACACAGTGAATGTACCTGTGATATCAGTGGTCTAATTCGGATATTCACACACAGACTGCACCTGTGATATCAATGCTGTAATTCTGATATTTACACAGTGACTCTACCTGAGATATGAGTGGTGTAATGCTGATAATCACACACAGACTGCAACTGTGATATCAGTGCTGTAATTCTGATATTAACAAGCTGACTGTACCAGTGCTATCAGTGCTGCAATTCTGATATTTGCACAATGACATAACTGTGATATCAGCTTAGTAATTCAGATATTCAAACATTAATTGTACCTGTGATAACAGTGCTGTAACCTGGCGGCAGCGGACTTGGGTGGAGCGGCAACGGCGAGGCGGCGGCCATAAAAGAGGCGGCGGCGACCAGGTAGACCCACAGAGGCAGCGGACCGAGGTGCAGCGACGAGGCGGCGGCCATAAAAGAGGCGGCGGCGACCAGGTAGGCTTACCAATCTGAGCCCCGAGAGCGGGAGAGAGAGAATAAAAAAATAATCAAAGTGTGACGTCACCAGAAACCAGGTAATTGATTGGTTGGTGAGTATTTCTATTTTTCTCCTTTTTTCCATACTTAAATTCTGTGGTTTATAGTTTCTAGAGTCTCTGTGGTGTAGCGGGGACTGCTGTTAAGCAAGGGCCCTTGTGTATATCATTTAATTGAAGTGAAATTGGTGGGATTCAATTAGTTTAATTTTAATTAATTAATTAAAGGGTAAGTCATGGCAGGAGAGCTCGGCGCCGTGATATGCTCCTCCTGCTATATGTGGGAAATCAGGGACGCTTCCTGTATCACTGACGACCATGTGTGTGGGAAATGTATCCAGCAGCAGCTACTGACGGACCGCATTGCGGCGCTGGAGCTGCGGATGGATGCATATTGGAGCATTCGCGATGCTGAGAACATCGTGGATAACACGTTTAGCGAGTTGGTCACACCGCAGGTAAAGGGTGTACAGGCAGGAAGTGAATGGGTGACCACCAGGCAGAGTAAGAGGTGCAGGCAGGTAGTGCAGGGGTCCCCTGTGGCCATCTCCCTCTCAAACAGATATACCACTTTGGATGCTGTTGGGGGGGGTGACTTATTAGGGGAAGGCGGCAGCAGCAAACTTCCTGGCACCATGGGTGGCTCTGCTGCACAGGCTGGGAGGAAAAAGTGTGGAAGAGCTATAGTGATAAGGGATTCAATTGTAAGGGGAAAAGATATGCATTTCTGCGGCCGCAAACGAGACTTCAGGATGATGTGTTGCCTCCCTGGTGCAAGGGTCAAGGACGTCTCGGAGCGGCTACAGAACATTTTGGAGGGGGAGGGCGAACAGCCATTTGTCGTGGTGCACATAGGCATCAACGTTATAGGTAAAAAACGGGATGAGGTCCTAAAAGCAGAATATAGGGAGTTAGGAGGTAAATTAAAAAAGAGGACCTCAAAGGTAGTAATTTCAGGATTGCTACCAGTGCCACGTGCTAGTCAGAGTAGAAATAGGAGGATATTTCAAATGAATACGTGGCTAGAGGAATGGTGCAAGGGGGAGGGATTCAAATTCCATGGACATTGGAACCGGTTCTGGGGGAGGTGGGACCAGTACAAACGGGACGGTCTGCACCTGGGCAGGGCCGGGACCGATGTCCTAGGGGGAGTGTTTGCTAGTGCTGTTGGGGAGGGTTTAAACTAAAGTGGCAGGGGGTTGGGAACCTGAGCAGGGAGACAGAGGAAAGGGAAACAAGGATAAAAACTAAAGACAGGAAGGAGAAAAACAAAAGTAGAAGGCAAAGAACTCAACGGTTTAAATCAAACATGGTCACAGTAAATAATAATTCATATAGGTCTGAGAGCGTTAAAAAAACAAGGCTGAAGGCTTTGTGTCTTAATGCAAGGAGCATTCGAAACAAGGTGGAAGAATTAGCTGCGCAAATAGAGGTAAATGAATACGATTTGATTGGGATTACAGAAACATGGCTCCAGGGTGGCCAAGGCTGGGAACTCAACATCCAGGGTTATTCAATATTTAGGAAAGAAAGGCAAAAAAGAAAGGGAGGTGGGGTAGCATTGCTGGTTAAAGAGGGGATTAACACAATTGAAAGGAAGGATATTAGCTCTGATGATGCGGAATCTGTATGGGTAGAACTGAGAAATAACAAGGGGCAGAAAACGTTAGTGGGAGTGGTATATAGCTCTCCAAACAGTAATACGGAGGATGGGGACGGCATTAAAAGGGAAATTAGAGAAGCATGCAGTAAGGGCACAGCAATCATCATGGGTGACTTTAATTTACATATAGATTGGGCTAACCAAATTAGTATAAATACTGTGGAGGAGGAATTCCTAGAATGTTTACGAGATGGTTTTCTGGAACAATATGTCGAGGAACCAACCAGAGATCAGGCCATCTTAGACTGGGTATTATGTAACGAGAAAGGATTCATTAGCAATCTTGTTGTACGAGGCCCCTTGGATCAGAGTGATCATAATATGATAGAATTCTTCATTAGGATGGAGAGTGAAGTAGATGAATCAGAGACTAGGGTCCTGAATTTAAATAAAGGAAACTACGATGGTTTGAGGCGCGAATTGGGTAGGATTGATTGGGGAATGTCACCCAAGGTGTTGACGGTGGATAGGCAATGGCAAACATTCAAAGACTGCACGGATGAACTACAGAATTTGTTCATCCCATTGTGGCATAAGAATAAAACAAAAAGGGTGACTCAACCGTGGCTAACAAGGGAAATTAGGGATAGTATAAGATCCAAGGAGAGGCATATAAATTGGCCAGAAAAAAGCGGTAGCCCTGAGGATTGGGAGCAGTTTAGGATTCAAGAAAGGAGGACAAAGGGATTAATAAAGAAGGGGAAAATAGAATATGAAAGTAAGCTTGCTGGGAACATAAAAACTGACTGTAAGAGCTTTTATAGATATGTGAAGAGAAAAAGATTAGTGAAATCAAGTGTAGGTCCATTGCCGTCAGAAGCGGGGCAAGTTATAATGGGGAACAAAGAAATGGCCGACCAATTAAATGCATATTTTGGTTCTGTCTTCAAAAAGGAGGACACAAATAACCTCCCAGAGCTGTTGGAGATCATACGGTCTGATGAAAGGGAGGAACTGAAAGAAATCAGTATTTGCAGGGAAATGGTGTTAGGGAAATTGAAGGGATTGAAGGCCGATAAATCCCCAGGGCCTGATAATCTACATCCTAGGGTACTTAAGGAAGTGGCCCAATAAATAGTAGATGCATTGCTGATCATCTTCCAACATTCGATGGAATCTGGAACTGTACCCATGGATTGGAGGGTAGCTAATGTTACCCCACTATTCAAAAAGGGTGGTAGAGAGAAAGCGGGGAATTACATCGGTATTGGGGAAAATGCTAAAGTCCATTATAAAGGACGTAATAGCTGAGCACTTGAAGAACAGTGACAGGATCGGACAAAGTCAACATGGATTTACAAAAGGTAAATCGTGCTTGACTAATCTACTGGAATTTTTTGAGGATGTAACTGGGAAAATAGATAAGGGAGAACCAGTAGATGTGGTGTATTTGGACTTTCAAAAGGCTTTCGATAAGGTCCTGTATAAGAGATTAGCGTGTAAAGTTAAGGCACATGGGATTGGGGGCAAGGTATTGACTTGGATAGTGAACTGGTTGGCGGACAGAAAGCAGAGAGTTGGAATTAATGGGTCTTTTTTGGAGTGGCAAGCAGTGACTAGTGGGGTACCGCAGGGATCGTTCCTTGTACCCCAGCTATTCACAATATACATTAATGATCTAGATAAGGGAACTAAATATAATATCTCCAAGTTTGCAGATGACACAAAGCTGGGTGGGAGTGTGTGCTGCGAGGAGGATACCGAGAAACTCCAGGATGTTTTGGACAGGTTGGGTGAGTGGGCAGAAGCGTGGTAGATGCAATATAACGTGGATAACTGAGAGGTTATCCACTTTGGTGTCAAAAACAGAAAGGCAGACTATTATCTGAATGGCAATAGATTGGGAGAAGGGGAAGTGCAACGAGACCTGGGTGTCCTTGTGCACCAGTCGCTGAAAGTAAGCATGCAGGTGCAGCAGGTGGTGAAGAAGGCAAATGGTATGTTGGCCTTCATAGCGAAAGGGTTTGAGTATAGGAACAGGGATGTCCTGCTGCAGTTGTATAGGGCCTTGGTGAGACCACACCTTGAGTACTGTGTGCAGTTTTGGTCGCCTTATCTGAGGAAGGATGTTCTTGCCATGGAAGGAGTTCAGCGAAGATTCACAAGGCTGATACCTGGGATGGCAGGAATGACATATGAGGAGAGATTGGGTCGATTGGGCTTATACTCGCTGGAGTATAGAAGAATGAGAGGGGATCTCATCGAAACATATAAAATTCTGACAGGTCTAGACAAACTAGATGCAGGAAGAATGTTCTCGATGGTCGGAGAGTCCAGAACCAGGGGTCATAATCTAAGGATAACGGGTAAGCCATTTAGGACAGAAATGAGCAAGAATTTATTCACCCAGAGAGTGGTGAACCTGTGGAATTCTCTACCACAGAAGGTAGTTGAGGCCAAGTCATTAAATATATTCAAGAATGAGTTCGATATATTTCTTAAAGCTAAAGGTATCAAGGGATATGGGGAGAAGGCAGGTAAAGGGTACTGAGTTTGGATGATCAGCCATGATCTCATCGAATGGCGAAGCAGGTTCGAGGGGCCGAATGGCCTACTCCTGCTCCTATCATCTATGTTTCTATGTTTCTATGTAAATCTCATGGTCACACAGTAACTATAACTGTGATAACATTGCTGTAATTCTGATATTCACGAAGGGATTGTACCCGTGAGATCGGTGTGGTAATTCAGCTATTTGCACACTGACTTAAACTGTGATATCAGTGCTGTAATTCTAAAATTGACATTAACTGTACCTGCGATAGCGTTTCTGTAAATCTAATATTTAAAGTGACTGCACCTGTTACATTAGTGCTGTAATTCTGATATTCGCCTAGTGAATATACCTAAGCTATCTTTGCTGTATTTCTGCTACTTATACACACAGACTGTACTTGTGATCAGTGCTGTAATTCTGATATTTAGACATTGCCTGTAGCTGTGATATCCGAGCTTAAATTCTGATATTCACATAGTGACTGTATCTGTGATAGCGGTGCTGTAATTCCGAAAATTACACACTGAGTGTAGCTGTGATATCAGTGCTGCAATTCTAATATTCACTCATTGACTGTACCTGTGATATAAGTGCATTAATTCTGATATTTAAACAGTGAATGTACCAGTGATAGCAGTGATGTAATTCTGATATTTACACAGCGACTGTACCTGTGATATCAGTACTGTAATTCTGATATTTGCACAGTTACTGTACCTGTGATATCGCTGCTGTAATTCTGATATTCACACAGTGATTGTACCTGTGATATCCATGCTGTCATTCTGATATTTACACCGTGACTGTACCTGAGATATCAGTGGTGCAATGCTGATAATCACACACAGACTGCAACTGTGATATCAGAGCTGTAATTCTGATATTAACAAGCTTACAGTACCTGTGATATCAGTGCTGCAATTCTGATATTTGCACAGTGACTGTAACTGTGATAACAGCCTGTTAATTCAGGTATTCAAACATTAATTCTACCTGTGATAACAGTGCTGTAATTCTCATATTGACACAGTGACTTTAACTGTGATCTCATTGCTGTAATTCAGATAGTCACGAAGGGACTGTACCCGTGAGATCGGTGTGGTAATTCAGCTATTTGCACACTTACTGTAACTGTGATATCAGTGCTGTTATTCTGATATTGACACACTGACTTACCTGTAATATAAGTGCTGTAATTATGATATTCACACATTGAATACAACTTTCATATCAGTGGTGTAATTCTGATATTTGCACATGGAATGTACGTGTGATATCAGTGCTGCAATTCTGAAATATACAGAGATTGTACCCGTGATATCAATGTTGTAATTCTGTTATTTTCACATTGACTGTAACTGTAAATCAGTGCTGTAATTCTGAAATTGATACACTGACTGTACCCATCATATCAGTGCTGTAACTCTGATATTTAGACCCTGGCTGCACCTCTGATTTCATTGCTATAATTCTGAAATTGACATTAACTGTACCTGTGATAGCGTTGCTGTAAATCTAATATTTAAAGTGACTGTACCTGTAACATCGGTGCTGTAATTCTGCTACTCGCTTAGTGAATATACCTAAGATATCTTTGCTGTAATTCGGATATTGATACACATAGACTGTGTGATCTGTGCTGTAATTCTGATATTTAGACACTGCCTGTAGCTGTGAATTCAGAGCTTTGCCTCTGATATTCACATAGTGACTGTATCTGTGATATCTATGCTGTAATTCCGATAATTATACTCTGAGTGTACCTGTGATATCAGTGCTGCAATTCTAATATTCACTCATTGACTGTACCTGTGATATCAATGCATTAATTCTGATATTTACACAGTGAATGTACCAGTGATATCAGTGCTGTTAGTCTGATATTTACACAGTTACTTTACCTGAGAGATCGCTGCTGTAATTTTGATATTCCCACGCTGACTTTAACTGTGATAACCCTGTCCTAATTCGGAAATTTACACACTGACTTTAGCTGTGATATCAGTGCTGTAATTCTGATATTTACATACTCACTTTACCTTTGATATCGTTGCTGTAAATCTGATATTTGCATTGATATCTGTGATGCAATTGTGATATTTTCACAGTGATTTTACCTGTGATATCGCTGCTGTATTTATGATATTTCCACATTGATTGTAACTGTGATATTAGTGCTGCAATTCTGATAAATACATAATGGCTGTACCAGTGATATCTGTGCTATAATTATCATAATTTCAGAATAACTGCACCTGTGATAGCAGTGCTGTAATGCTGATATTTACAGAGGGAATGTACCGGTGATATCACAGCTGTAATTCGGAAATTTATACACTGAATTTAGCTGTGATATCAGTGCTGTCAATCAGATAATCACACAGTGACTGTATCTGTGGTATTAGTGCTGTCATTCTGTTATTCACACACTGAGTGTACCTGTGATATCTGGGCTGTAATTGTGAAATTCACACGGTGACTGTAACTGTAATATCAGTGCTGTAATGCTGATATTTACACACCAACTGTTCTTGTGATAGCAGTTTATTAATTCTGATATTCACACTTTGACTGTACCAGTGAAGTTAGAGCTGCAATTCTGATATACTCACACTGACTGTATCGGTGATATCAGAGCTTTAATTCTGTTATTCGCACACTGACTGTACATGTGATATCAGTGATGTTATTCTGATATTTACAATGACTGTGCCGTTGATATCGGTGCTGTAAGTCTGATATTTACACACGAACTGTACCTGTGATATCGGTGCTGTAATTCTGATATTTACATTGACTGTACCTGTGATAGCAGTGCTCTAATTCAGATATTTACACACAGGCTCTACCTGTGATATCAGTGCTATAATTCTGATATTCACACAGTGACTTTACCTATTTTATCAGTGCTGTAATTCTGATCTTCGCACATTGTTGCATCTGTGATTTCGGTGCTGTAACTCTGATAATTACACTATGAATATACCTGTGATTTCAGCGCTGTAATTCAGATATTGACATACTGACTGTACCAGTGATATCGTGCAATATTTCTGATATTCACATAGGGACTGTAACTGTAATATCAGTGCTGTAATTATGATACTTACAATGAATGTACCTGCGATATCAGTGCTGTAATTCTAATATTCACACACTGGCTGTACCTGTAATATGTGTGCTGTAATTCTGATATTCACACAGTGACTGTACATGTCATATCGTTGCTGCTATTGTGATATTTACACAGTGTGATATCAGTGCTGTAATTCTGATATTCAGACAGTCACTGTAACTGCAATATCAGTGCTGTAATTCTGAAAATTAAACAGTGACTGTACCTGTAATAACGCTCCTGTAATTCTGATAGTTACACACCGAATGTACCTGTGAAACCAGTGCTGTAATTCTGATAATTGTACACTGACTGTACCAGTGAATTCGGTGCTTTAATTCTGATAATTGCACAGATTATGTACCTGTGATATCGGTGCTGTAATTCGAATATTTAGACACTCAGTGTAGCTGTTATATCAGTGCTGCAATTCTGATATTTACTCCAAGAATGTATCTGTGATATGAGTGTTGTACCTCTAATATCCACACACTGACTGTACGTGTCCAATCAGCGCTGTTTTCTGATATTCATAAACTGAATCCACCTCTTATATATCTGCTGTAATTCTGATATTTTTACTGAGTGTATCTGTGATATCAATGCTGTAATTCTGATATTTACAGTGACTGTACTTGTGCTATCGGTGCCGTAATTCTGATACTAACATAATGACAGTAGCTGCGATGTCAGTGCAGTAATTGTGGTAAAAACTCAGTGCGTGTACCTTTGATATTGGTGCTGTAATTCTGATATTTACACAGTAATATCAGTACTGTACTTCTGGTATTCACTCAGCGAGTATAGCTGTAAAATCAATGCAGTAATTCTGAAATGTTTATCACTGAATGTACCTGTGATATCAGTGTTGTAATTTTGATATTCACGCCCTGAGTGTACCTGTGATATAATTGCTGTAATTCGGATTTCATACACTGACTGTTTCTGTGGTACTGTAATTGTGATATTTGCACAGTGACTGTACCTTTGATATCGCTGCTGTATTTCTGATATTTACCCAATTCATTTACCTGTGATATAAGTGCTGTACTTCTGATATTTATACAGTGATTGTACCTGTGATATCAGTGCTGTCATTCTAATATTTGCAGTGACTGTTACTGTGATATCAGTGTTGTAGTTCTCATAGTTGCACATTAACTGTACCTGCGATATCCCGGCTGTAATTATGATATTGATACAGTGACTGTACCCGTGATATCGGTGCTTTAATTCTGATACTCCCGCATTGACTGTACCTGTGATATCAGTGGTATAATTCTGATATTTTCACCCAGACTGTATCTGTGATATCTGTGCTGTAATTCTGATATTCAGACACTGCGTGTTCCTATGACATCAGTGATGTGAATCTAATATTTACTCAGTGATTGTACCTGCGATAACGGTGCGGTAATTCTAATAATTATACATTGAGTGTACCTGTGTTATTAGTGCTGTAATTCTGATACTCACACACTGACTGTACCTGTGATCTCGGTGCTGAAATTATGATATTTACGCAGTAACTGTACCTGTGATATCAGTGCTGTAATTCTGATATTTACACAGTAATATCAGTACTGTACTTCTGGTATTCACTCAGCGAGTATAGCTGTAAAATCAATGCAGTAATTCTGAAATGTTTATCACTGAATGTACCTGTGATATCAGTGTTGTAATTTTGATATTCAGACACTGCGTGTTCCTATGACATCAGTGATGTGAATCTAATATTTACTCAGTGATTGTACCTGCGATAACGGTGCGGTAATTCTAATAATTATACATTGAGTGTACCTGTGTTATTAGTGCTGTAATTCTGATACTCACACACTGACTGTACCTGTGATCTCGGTGCTGAAATTATGATATTTACGCAGTAACTGTACCTGTGATATCAGTGCTGTAATTCTGATATTTACACAGTAATATCAGTACTGTACTTCTGGTATTCACTCAGCGAGTATAGCTGTAAAATCAATGCAGTAATTCTGAAATGTTTATCACTGAATGTACCTGTGATATCAGTGTTGTAATTTTGATATTCACGCTCTGGGTGTACCTGTGATATAATTGCTGTAATTCGGATTTCATACACTGACTGTTTCTGTGGTACTGTAATTGTGATATTTGCACAGTGACTGTACCTTTGATATCGCTGCTGTATTTCTGATATTTACCCAATTCATTTACCTGTGATATAAGTGCTGTACTTCTGATATTTATACAGTGATTGTACCTGTGATATCAGTGCTGTCATTCTAATATTTGCAGTGACTGTTACTGTGATATCAGTGTTGTAGTTCTCATAGTTGCACATTAAGTGTACCTGCGATATCACGGCTGTAATTATGATATTGATACAGTGACTGTACCTGTGATATCGGTGCTTTAATTCTGATACTCCCGCATTGACTGTACCTGTGATATCAGTGGTATAATTCTGATATTTTCACCCAGACTGTATCTGTGATATCTGTGCTGTAATTCTGATATTCAGACACTGCGTGTTCCTATGACATCAGTGCTGTGAATCTGATATTTACTCAGTGATTGTACCTGCGATAACGGTGCGGTAATTCTAATAATTATACATTGAGTGTACCTGTGTTATTAGTGCTGTAATTCTGATACTCACACACTGACTGTACCTGTGATCTCGGTGCTGAAATTATGATATTTACGCAGTAACTGTACCTGTGATATCAGTGCTGTAATTCTGATATTTACACAGTGACCATACCTGTGATAGCAGTGCTGTAATCCGATATTCACACACTCTCTGTACCTGTGACTCTACCTGTGATATCAGTGCTGTAATTCTGTTATATTCACACAGTGACAGTACAGTGATATCATTGCTGTAACTCTGATATTTACACAATGACTGTAGCTGTGAGATTGGTGCTGTAATTCTGATATTTACACACTGACTGTACCAATGATATATGTGCTGTAATATTGATATTTAGACCTTGACTCTACCTGTTATATCGGAGTTTTAATTCCGATATTTACACAGTTACATTAGATGTGATATTAGTGCTGTATTTCTGATATTCACGCACAGAATGTACCTGTGATATTAGAGCTTTAATTCTGATATTCATACAGAGACTCTACCTGTGATATCAATGCTGTAATTCTGATAATTTACAGTGACCATACCTGTGATATCAGTGCTGTAATTCTGATATTCACACAGTGACTATGCCTGTGATAGCAGCGCTTTAATTCTGATGTTCACACATTGATTGTACCTGTGATATCAGTGCTGTAATCTGAAATTTATGCACTGAGCGTACCTGTGATATCGGTTCCTATAATTATGATATTTACACAGAGAATTTACCTCTGATTTCAGTGATGTAATTCTGATATTTACATGGACTGTAACTGTGATATCAGTGCTGTATTGCTGATATTCACACACTGTCTCTACCTATTATATCAGTGCTGTATTTCTGATATTTGCACACTGACTGTACCTGTGATATCATTGCTGTATTTCTGATATTTACTCAGCCACTTAACTAGTGATATCAGTGCTATGATTCTGATATTCACACACTGACGGTACCTGTAATATCAATGCTGTAATTCTGATATTAAAACTCTTACTTTACCTGAGATATCAGTGATGTAATTCTGATATTTACACAGTAACCGTAACGGTGATATCAGTTCTGTATTTCGGATATTTGCATGTTGACTGTCTGTGATGTTGGTGCTATAATTATGATATTTACATTGACTGTATCTGTGATATCAGTGCTGTAATGATGATATTTGCACATTGACTAGACCTGTGATATTATTAGTGCTGAAATCTGATATTTACACAGTTACTGTACCTGTGATATCAGTGTTGTAATTCTGCTATATACAGTGACGGTACCTGTGATATCAGAGCTGTAATTATGATAATTACACACTGACTGTAACTGTAATATCAGTGCTGTAATTATGATAATTACACACTGACTGTAACTGTGATATCAGTGCTGTAATTCTGATATTCTCACACTGTTTATACCTGTGATACCACTGCTGTAATTTTGATATTCACAAACTGTCTGTACCTGTGATATATACTCATTAACTATACCTCTGATATCTGTGCTGTAATACTGTTATTTAGACAGTGACTGTACCTGTGCTATCGGAGGTTTAATTCTGATATTGACTCACAGTAACTTTAGCAGTGATATCTGTGCTGTAATTCTGATATTCACGCAGCGAATATACCTGTGATATCAGTGCTTTAATTCTAATAATCATACAGTTACTGTGCCTGTGAAATCATTGCTTTGTTTCTCATATTCATACACTGAATGTACCATTGATATGAGAGCTATAATTCTGACATTTATGCCCTGACTGTACCTCTGATATCGGTGCTGTAATTATGATATGTACAGTGACGTTTCTGTGACATCAGTGCTGTTATTCTGCTATTTACACGGACTGTTACTGTGGTATCGGTGCTGTAACACTAATATTCACACACTGACTGCACCTGTGATATCGGTGCCGTAACTCTGATATTTGATATTTACACAGTGACCGTATATGTGATATCAGTGATGTAATTCTGATATTCACACATTGAATATACCTGTGATATCAGTACTGTCATTCGGATACTCAGAGACTGCAACTGTGATATCAATGCTGCAATTCTGATATTTACACATTGACTGTACCTGTGATATCAGTTGTGTAATTCTGATATTTACGCATTGACTGTACCTCTGACATCAGAGGTCTAATTCTGATATGTACGCATGAACTGTACCTATGATATCAGTGACGTAATTCTGATAGTTACACACTTACTGTACCTGAGATATCAGGGCTGCAATTCTGATATTCACACAGTGAGTGTACCTGTGACAACAGTGCTGCAATTGCCATATTCACAGCTTGTCTGTACCTGTGATATCAGTGCTGTGAGGCGGATATTGACACACTAACTTTACATGTGATGTCAATGCTGTAATTCTAATATTTACACAGTGAATGTACCTGTGATATCAATGCTGTAATTCTGATATTTGCACAGTGACTCTACCTGAGATATGAGTGGTGTAATGCTGATAATCACACACAGACTGCAACTGTGATATCAGTGCTGTAATTCTGATATTAACAAGCTGACTGTACCAGTGCTATCAGTGCTGCAATTCTGATATTTGCACAGTGACTTAACTGTGATATCAGCCTAGTAATTCAGATATTCAAACATTAATTGTACCTGTGATAACAGTGCTGTAAATCTCATATTCACACAGTAAACTATAACTGTGATATCATTGCTGTAATTGTCATATTCACGAAGGGACTGTACCCGTGAGATCGGTGTGGTAATTCAGCTATTTGCACACTGACTGTAACTGTGATATCAGTGCTGTAATTCTGAAATTGACACACTGACTTACCTGTAATATAAATTCTGTAATTATGATATTCACACATTGACTACAACTTTCATATCAGTGGTGTAATTCTGATATTCGCACACGGACTGTACGTGTGACTGTAGCGGGATTAGGCTGGATCGCTCTTTGTTGACCGGCGTGCACACGATGGGCCGAAATGGCTTCCTTCCGTGCTGTAACTTTCTATGATATCAGTGCTGCAATTCTGAAATATACAGTGACTGTACCCGTGATATCAATGTTGTAATTCAGATATTTTCACAGTGACTGTAACTGTAAATCAGTGCTGTAATTCTGAAATTGATACACTGACTGCACCCATTATATCAGTGCTGTAACTCTGATATTTAGACACTGACTGTACCTCTGATTTCAGTGCTTTAATTCTAAAATTGACATTAACTGTACCTGTGATAGCGTTGCTCTAAATCTAATATTTAAAGTGACTGTAACTGTAACATCAGTGCTGTAATTCTGATATTCGCTTGGTGAATATACCTAAGCTATCTTTGCTGTAATTCTGCTATTTATACACACAGACTGTACTTGTGATCAGTGCTGCAATTCTAATATTCACTGATTGACTGTACCTGTGATATAAGTGCATTAATTCTGATATTTACACAGTGAATGTACCAGTGATGGCAGTGCTGTAATTCTGATATTTACACAGTTATTGTACCTGTGATATCCATGCTGTCATTCTGATATTTACACAGTGACTGTACCTAAGATATCAGTGGTGCAATGCTGATAATCACACATAGACTGCAACTGTGATATCAGAGCTGTAATTCTGTAATTAACAAGCTGACAGTACCTGTGATATCAGTGCTGCAATTCTGATATTTGCACAGTGACTGTAACTGTGATATCAGCCTGGTAATTCAAGTATTCAAACATTAATTGTACCTGTGATAACAGTGCTGTAATTCTCATATTCACACAGTGACTGTAACTGTGATCTCATTGCTGTAATTCTGATATTCACGAAGGGACTGTACCCGTGAGATCGGTGTGGTAATTCAGCTATTTGCACACTGACTGTAACTGTGATATAAATCCTGTAATTATGATATTCACACATTGAATACAACTTTAATATCAGTGGTGTAATTCTGATAGTTGCACATGAAATGTACGTGTGATATCAGTGCCTCAATTCTGAAATATACAGAGATTGTACCCGTGATATCAATTCTGTTATTTTCACAGTGACTGTAACTGTAAATCAGTGCTGTCATTCTGAAATTGATACACTGACTCTACCCATCATATCAGTGCTGTAACTCTGATATTTAGACCGTGGCTGCACCTCTGATTTCATTGCTATAATTCTGAAATTGACATTAACTGTACCTGTGATAGCGTTGCTGTAAATCTAATATTTAAAGTGGCTGTACCTGTAAAATCAGTGCTGTAATTCTGCTATTCGCCTAGTGAATATACCTAAGATATCCTTGCTATAATTCTGATATTTATACACACAGACTGTACTTGTGATCTGTGCTGTAATTCTGATATTTAGACACTGCCTGTAGCTGTGAATTCAGAGCTTTACTTCTGATATTCACATAGTGACTGTATCTGTGATATCTATGCTGTAATTCCGATAATTAAACTCTGAGTGTACCTGTGATATCAGTGCTGCAATTCTAATATTCACTCATTGACTGTAGCTGTGAAATAAGGGCATTAATTCTGATATTTACACAGTGAATGTACCAGTGATAGCAGTGCTGTAATTCTGATATTTACACAGCGACTGCACCTGTGATATCAGTACTGTAATTCTGATATTTGCACAGTTACTGTACCTGTGATATCGCTGCTGTAATTCTGATATTCACACAGTGATTGCACCTGTGATATCCATGCTGTCATTCTGATATTCACACAGTGATTGTACCTGTGACAGCAGTGCTGCAATTCTAATATTCACTCATTGACTGTACCTGTGACATAAGTGCATTAATTCTGATATTTACACAGTGAATGTACCAGTGATATCAGTGCTGTATTTCTGATATTTACACAGTTACTGTACCAGTGATATCGCTGCTGTAATTCTGATATTTCCACAATGACTGTACCTGTGATATCAGTGTTGTAATTCTGATATGTACACAGTGACTACTTAAGATATCAGTGCTGTAATTCTGATATATACACAGTTACTGTGCCTGTGATATCAGAGCTGTAATTCTGATATTTACACAGAGACTGTACCCGTGATATCAGTGCTGTAATTCAGATATTTACGCAGTTACTCTACCTGTAACTTCAGTGCTGTAATTCTGATATTTACATTGACTGTACCTCTGATAGCATTGCTGTAATTGTGAAATTTACTCACTGAATGTATCTGTGATATCAGTTATGTAATTCTGATAGATACACAATAACTGTACATGTGATATCAGTGCTGTAATACTGATATTCACACACTGAACGTACCTGTGATTCAATTGCTGTAATTCTGATATACACCCAGTGACAGTACCTGTGATATCATGTGCTGTAATTCTTATATTTGCACACTGATTCTACCTGTGATATCAATGCCGCAATTCTGATATTCGAACGGTGAATATACCTGTGATATCAGTGCTGCAATTCAAATATATATATATATATATATATATATATATATATATATATTAATTATATTAACTGTACCTGTATTATCTGTGCTGCACTTCTGATATTCGCACAGTGAATTTACGTGTGATATCAGTGCTGTAATTCTGATATTTACACACTGACTGTGCCTGTGATAAACGTGCTGTAATTCTGATATTAATACATTGCCTGTATATGTGATATACGTGCTGTAATTCTGATATGTACACCGTGACTATCTGTGATATCAGTGCTGTAATTCTGATATTTACACACTGCCTGTGGCTGTCATAACAGTGCTGTAATTCTGATATTCGGACAGTGAATATACCTGCGATATCAGTGCTGAAATTCCGATAGTTACACATAAACTGTACCTGTGATATGAGTGCTGCAATTCTGATATTTACAGCGACTGTACCCGTTATATCAGTGTTGCAATTCTGATGTTTACACGGTGACTGTACCTGTGATATCAGTGCTGTTATTCTGAAATTTATACACTGCCTGTACCTGTGATATCAGTGCTGTAATTTTGATATTTACACTGACTTTACCCGTGATATCAGTGCTGTAATTCTGATATTGACAGTGACTGTACCTTCGATAGCATTGCTGTAATGGTAATATTTAAAGTGACTGTACCTGTAACATCAGTGTTATAATACTGATATTTACATTGACTGTACCTGTGATAGCAGTGCCTTAATTCTGATATTCACACAGTGACTGTATCTATGGTATCGGTGCAGTAATTGCGATAATTACACACTGAGTGTACCTGTTATATCAGTGCTGCAATTCTGATATTCCCACCCTGAGTGTACCTGTGCTATCAGTGCTGTAATTCCTATGTTTTCTCAGTAACGGTACCCGTGATATCAATGCTGTAATACTGATATTTACACAATGACTGTAACTGTGAATCATTGCTGGAATTCTGATATTAAAAAATTGAATATACCAGTGATATCAGTGCTGAAATTCTGATGTTCGGACAGTGAATATACCTGTGATATCAGTATGTAATTCTGATATTTACACACTGATGTTACCTGTGATAAAAGTGCTGTAATTCTGATATTAATACATTGAATGTACCTGTGATATCAGTGCTGGAATTCTGAAGTTCGGACAGTGAATATACCTGCGATAACAGTGCTGAAATTCCGATAGTTACACATAAACTGTACCTGTGATATGAGTGCTGCAATTCTGATATTTACAGTGACTGTACACGTGATATAAGTGTTGTAATTCTGATAATTACACAGTGACTGTACCTGCGATATCAGTGCTGTTATTCTGAAATTTATACACTGCCTGTACCTGTGATATCGGTGCTGTAATTCTGCTTTTTACAGTGACTTTACCCGTGATATCAGTGCTGTAATTCTGATATTTACACACAGCGTGTACCTGTCATATCAATGCTGTAATTCGGATATTTACAGTGACTGTACCTGTGATAACACTGCTGTAATTCTGATATTCACACAGTGACTCTATCTATGATATCGGTGCTGCAATTCTGATAATTACACAATAACTGTACCTGTGATATCAGTGCTGTATGGTGATATTTACAGAGGAAATGTACCGGTAATTTTACTGCTGTAATTCAGAAATTTACACATTGACATTAGCTGTGATATCAGTGCTGAAAATCAGATATTCACACAGTGATTGTACCTGTGGTATCAGCGCTGTTATTCAGATATTTACACAGTGACTGTACCTGTAACATCAGTGCTGCAATTCTGATATTTACATTGACTGTACCTATGATAGCATTGCTGTAATTCAGAAATTTCCTCAATGAATGTATCTGTGATATCAGTTCTGTAATTCTGATATATACACAAAAGCTGTACATTGATATCAGTGCTGTAATTCTGAAATTAACAAACTGAATGTATCTTTGATATCGGTGCTGTAATTATAATATTAACACACTGAATATATCTGTGATATCAGTGCTTTAATTCTAATATTCACAAACTGACTGTACCTGTGATTTAAGTACTGTAATTCTGATATATACCCAGTGACAGTACCTGTGATAGCATGTGCTGTAATTCTTATATTTACACATTGATTCTACCTGTGATAACAATGTCGCAATTCTGATATTCGAACGGTGATTATACCTGTGATATCAGTGCTGCAATTCAGAAATTTATACACTAACTGTACCTGTGATAGCACTGCTGCGATTCTGATATTCACACAGTGAATCTATCTGTGATATCGGTGCTGCAATTCTGATAATTATGCAATAACTGTACCTGTGATATCAGTGCTGTATGGTGATATTTACAGAGGAAATGTGCCGGTAATTTCACTGCTGTAATTCGCAAATTTACGCATTGACTTTAGCTGTGATATCAGTGCTGTAAATTAGATATTCACACAGTGATTGTACCTGTGATATCCATGCTGTCATTCTGATATTCACACACTGACTGTGCCTGTGATATCAGTGCTGTTATTCAGATATTTACACAGTGACTGTGCCTGTAACATCAGTGCTGTAATTCTGACATTTACATTGACTGTACCTATGATAGCATTGCTGTAATTCTGAAATTTACTCACTGAATGTATCTGTGATATCAGTTCTGTAATTCTCATTAAAACACAAAAACTGTACATGTGATATCAGTGCTGTAATTCTGATATTAACAAACTGAATGCATCTTTGATATCGGTGCTGTAATTCTGATATTAACACACTGAATATATCTGTGATATCAGTGCTGTAATTCTAATATTCACACACTGACTGTACCTGTGATTTAAGTACTACAATTCTGATATACACCCAGTGACAGTACCAGTGATATCATGTGCTGTAATTCTTATATTTACACATTGATTCTACCTGTGATATCAATGCCGAAATTCTGATATTCGAACGATGATTATACCTGTGATATCAGTGCTGCAATTTAGAAATTTATAAACCAACTGTACCTGTGTTATCTGTGCTGTAATTCTGATATTCGCACGGTGAATATACCTGTCATATCAGTGTTGTAATTCTGATATTTACACACTTACTGTACCTGTGATAAAAGTGCTGTAATTCTGATATTAATACATTGTCTACCTGTTATATCAGTATTGTAATTCTGATAAATACACAGTCATTATACCTGTGATATCGGTGCTGTAAGTCTGATATTTACACACGGACTGTACCTGTGATATCAGTGCTGTAATTCTGATATTGAACAGTGAATATAACTGCGATATCAGTGCTGAAATTCCGATAGTTACACATAAACAGTACCTGTGATATCAGTGCAGTAAATCTGATATTGACAGGGATTGTAATACTAATATTTAAAGTGACTGTACTTGTAACATCAGTGCTATAATTCTAATACTGGCTGTATCTGTGATAGCACTGCTACAAGTCTGACATTTCCACACTAACAGCACCTGTGATATCATGGCTGTATTTCTGATATTCACACAGTGACTGTATCTATGATATCGGTGCTGTAATTCCGATAATTAGTCACTGAGTGTACCTGTGATATTAATGCTGTAATTCTAATATTCACTCATAGACTGTACCTGTGATATAAGTGCCGTATTTCACATATTGACAAACTGACTATATATCTGTGATATCAGTGCTGTAATTAGAAACATAGAAACATAGAATCTAGGAGCAGGAGTAGGCCATTCGGCCCGTCGAGCCTGCTCCACCATTCAATACGATCATGGCTGATCATTCAAATCCAGTACCCTGTCCCTGCTTTAATCCCCACAGTACACATATCCCACCCTAGCCCCGTAACCCCACGTATTTAATTCCCCCTAACATATCCCATCCTATCCCCCTCCCCTCCTCCTAACACTAAGGGTCAATTTATCATAGCCAAATCAACCTAACCCGCACATTTTTGGACTGTGGGAGGAAACCGGAGCACCCGGAGGAAACCCACGCAGACACGGGGAGAATGTGCAAACTCCACACAGACAGTCACCCGAGGTCAGATTCGAACCCGGGTCTCTGGCGCTGTGAGGCACCAGTGCTAACCACTATGCCACCGTGTTGCCTACAATTCTAATATTCATACACTGACTGTACCTGCAATTTAAGTGCTGCAATTCTGATATACACCCGGTGACAGTACCTGTGATATCATGTGCTGTAATTCTAGTATTTACACACTGACTCTAACTGTGATATCAGTGCCGCAATTTTGACATTCGGACAGTGAATATATCTGTGATATCAGTGCTGCAATCCTGATATATACACACTAACTGTACCTGTGTGATCTGTGCTGTAAATCTGATATTCGCACAGTGACTATACCTGTGATATCAGTATGTAATTCTGATATTTACACACTGACTGTACCTGTGATAAAAGTGCTGTAATTCTGATATTAATACATTGAATGTGCCTATGATATCAGTGCTGTAATTCTGATGTTCGGACAGTGACTATACCTGTGATATCAGTATGTAATTCTGATATTTACACACTGACTGTACCTGTGATAAAAGTGCTGTAATTCTGATATTAATACATTGAATGTGCCTGTGATATCAGTGCTGTAATTCTGATGTTCGGACAGTGAATATACCTGCGATATCAGTGCTGAAATTCCGATAGTTACAGATAAACTGTACCTGTGATATGAGTGAGCAATTCTGATATTTACAGTGACTGTACACGTGATATACGTGTTGTAATTCTGATATTTACACAGTGACTGTACCTGTGATATCAATGCTGTTATTCTGAAATGTATACACTGCCTGTACCTGTGATATCAGTGCTGTAATTCTGGTTTTTACAGTGCGTGTACCTGTCATATCAATGCTGTAATTCGGATATTTACAGTGACTGTACCTGTGATAACACTGCTGAATTCTGATATTCACACAGTGACTGTATCTATGATATCGGTGCTGCAATTCTGATAATTACACAATAACTGTACCTGTGATATCAATGCTGTATGGTGATATTTACAGAGGAAATGTACCGGTAATTTCACTGCGGTAATTCGGAAAGTTACGCATTGACATTAGCTGTGATATTAGTGCTGTAAATCTGATATTCACACAGTGATTGTACCTGTGATATCAGCGCTGTTATTCAGATATCTACACAGTTACTGTCCCTGTAACATCAGTGCTGTAATTCTCATATTTACATTGACTGTACCTATGATAGCATTGCTGTAATTCTGAAATTTACTCACTGAATGTATCTGTGATATCAGTTCTGTAATTCTGATAGATACGCAAAAGCTGTACATGTGATATCAGTGCTGTAATTCTGAGATTAACAAACTGAATGTATCTCTGATATCGGTGCTGTAATTCTAACATTAACTCACTGAATATATCTGTGATATCAGTGCTGTAATTCTAATATTCACAAACTGACTGTGCCTGTGATTTAAGTACTGTAATTCTGATATGCACCCAGTGACAGTACCTGTGATATCATGTGCTGTAATTTTTATATTTACACATTGATTCTACCTGTGATAACAATGCCGCAATTCTGATATTCGAACGGTGATTATACCTGTGATATCAGTGCTGCAATTCAGAAATTTATACATTAACTTTACCTGTGTTATCTGTGCTGTAATTCTGATATTCGCTCAGTGAATATATCTGTGATATCAGTGCTGTAATTCTGATATTTTCACACTTACTGTACCTGTGCTGAAAGTGCTGTAATTCTGATATTAATACATTGTCTATCTGTTATATCAGTGTTGTAATTCTGATAACTACACAGTCATTATACCTGTGATATCGGTGCTGTAAGTCTGATATTTACACATGGACTGTACCTGTGATATCAGTGCTGTAAGTCTGATATTTACTCACTGACTGTACCTGCGACATCAGTGCTGTAATTCTGATATTGAATCGTGAATATAACTGCGATATCAGTGCTAAAATTCCGTTAGTTACACATAAATTGTACCTGTGATATCAGTGCTATAATTCTGATATTGACAGGGATTGTACCTTTGATAGCATTGCTGTAATATTAATATTTAAAGTTACTGTACTTGTAACATCAGTGCTATAATTCTAATATTTACATTGGCTGTACCTGTGATAGCACTGCTGCAAGTCTGACATTTACACACTAACTGCACCTGTGATATCAAGGCTGTATTTGTGATATTCACACAGTGACTGTATCTATGATATCGGTGCTGTAATTCCGATAATTAGACACTGAGTGTACCTGTGATATCAATGCTATAATTCTAATATTCACTGACAGACTGTACCTGTGATATAAGTGCTGTAATTCTCAATTTCAACCAGTGACTGTACCTGTGATATCAGTGCTGTAATTCTGATATTCACACAGTGATCGTACATGTCATATATTTGCTGTAATTGTGATATTTACACTGTGACTGTACCTGAGATATCAATGCTGTAAATCTGGGATTCACTCAGAAAGCGCACCTCAAATAACATTGCTGTAATTCTGAGATTTATACATTGAGTGTAACGGTGATATCAGTGCTGTAATTATGATATTTACACAGTGACTGTATCTGTGATATCAGTGCTTTAATTCTAATACTTACACCCTTACTGTATCTGTGAAAACATTGCTTTAAATGTAATATTTACACAGTTACTATACCGCTGATATCAGTGCTATAATACGGACATTTCCGCAATGACTGTAACTGTCATACCTGTGATGTAATGCTGATATTTACACACCAACTGTTCCTGTGATATCAGTAAAATAATTCTGATATTCACACATTGACTGTACTTGTGAAGTCAGTGCTGTAATTATGAAATACTCACAGTAACTGTACATGTGATATCAGAGCTTTAATTCTGATATTCGCAAACTGACTGTACATGTGATATCAGTGATATTACATCTGGTTCCCTCATCTAGATCATTAATATATATTGCGGTACCCCACTAGTCACGGCCTGCCACTCGGAAAAAGACCCACTTATTCCAACTCTTTGCTTCCTGTCTGCCAACCAGTTCTCTATCCAAGTCAGTACCTTACCCCCAATCCCATGTGCTTTAACTTTGCACGCTAATCTCTTATGCGGGACCTTATCCAAAGCCTTCTGAAAGTCCAAATACACCACATCCACTTGTTCTCCCTTATCTATTCTACCTGTTACATCCTCAAAAAATTCCAGTAGATTAGTCAAGCATGATTTACCTTTTGTAAATCCATGTTGACTTTGTCCGATCCTGTCACTGTTTTCCAAGTGCTCCGCTATTACATCTTTTATAATGGACTCTAGCATTTTCCCCACTACCGATATCAGGCTTACCGGTCTATAATTCCCCGTTTTCTCTCAACCACCTTTTTTAAATAGTGGGGTTACATTTCCCTACAAAAAATGATTGCATTCAATTCCTCCCTCTCATTCGACCCTATGTTCCTCGACATCTCTGGGAGGTTATTTGTGTCCTCCTTTGTGAAGACAGAACCAAAGTATGTATTTAAATGGTCTGCCATTTCTTTGTTCCCCATTATAAATTCCCCTGATGCTGACTGCAAGGGACCTACGCTTGACTTCACCAATCTTTTTCTCTTCACATATCTATAGAAGCTTTTACAGTCAGTTTTTATGTTCCCTGAAAGCTTACTCTCATATTCTATTTTCCCCCTCTTAATTAATCCCTTTGTCCTCCTTTGCTGAATCCTAAACAGCTCCCAATCCTCAGGTTTGCTGCTTTTTCTGGCCAATTTATAGGTCCTCTCCTTGCTGTAATGCTGATATTTACTGAAGGAATGTACCGGTGATATCGCTGCTGTAATTCGGAAATTTAAACACTGACTTTAGCAGCGTTATCAGTGCTGTAAATCTGGTATTCACACACTGACTGTACCTGTGATATCAGATTTGTAATTGTGATATTAACACAGTGACTGTAACTGTAATATTAGTGTTGTAATGCTAATATTTACACACCAACTGTTCCTGTGATATCAGGAAAATAATTCTGATATTCACACATTGACTGTACCTGTCAAGTCAGTGCTGTAATTATGATATACTCATACTGACTGTATCTGTGATACCAGAGCTGTAATTCTGATATTCACACACTGACTCTATCCGTGATATCATTGCTGTAATTATGATATTCACACACTGACTATACCCGTGATATAATTGCTGTAATTCTGATTATCACTGATTGACTGTACGTGTGAAATCAGCTCTGTAATTCAGATATTCAGACACTGCGGGTACCTGTGATATCATGTGCTGTTAAACTGATATTTACACATTGACTTTACCTGAGATATCGCTGCTTTAATGTAGATATTTCCACGCTGACTGTAACTGTGATAACTCTGCTCTAATTCGGAAATTTACAAACTGACTGTAGCTGTGATAACAGTGCTATAATTCTCATATTTACATACTCAGTTTAACTTTGATATCGTTGATATAAAGCTGATATTTGCAGTGACTGTACCAATGATATCTCTGCTGTACTTATAATATTTTCACAGTGACTGTGCCTGTAATATCAGTGGTGTAATTCTGGTATTTACAAACTGACTGTATCTGTGATGTCGCTGCTGAAATTCTGACATTTATATGCTGACTGCACCTGGTTTATCGGTGCTTTAATTGTGATATTCCCAGCACTGTCTGCAGCAGTGATATCAGTGCTGTAATTCTGATAATTACACCCAGACTGTATCTGTGATATCAGTGCTTTACTCCTGGTAATCAATGACTTGGTGTACCTGTGATAACCTGCCGTAACTCTGGTAATCACTCATTGACTGTACCTGTGATATCATTGCTGTAATTTCGATATTCACACAGTGTCTGTACCTGTGATATCAGTGCTGTAATTCTGATTTCAAACATTGACTGTGCCTATGTTATTGGCTGCTGTAATTCTGATATTTCCACATTGACTGTACCTGTGATATCAGTGCTGTAATTCTGATGATTGCACAATAACTGTCTCTTTGATATCTGTGCTGTATTTCTGATATTTTCACAGATAATCTACCTGTGATATCGGTGCGGTAATTCAATATTTACACACCCAGTGTAACTGTTGTATCAGTGCTGTAATTCTGATATTCACTGATTGACTTTACGTGTGATATCAGCTCTGTAATTCTGATATTCAGACACTGAGTGTATCTGTGATATCAGTGCTGTTAGTCTGATATTTACACAGTTACTTTACCTGAGAGATCGCTGCTGTAATTTTGATATTCCCACGCTGACTGTAACTGTGATAACCCTGCCCTAATTCGGAAATTTACACGATGACTTTAGCTGTGATATCAGTGCTGTAATTCTGATATTTACATACTCACTTTACCTTTGATATCGATGCTATAACTCTGATATTTACAGTGCCTGTACCAATGATATCTGTAGTGTAATTATAATATTTAGATAGTAACTGTACCTGTGATATCAGTGTTGCAATTCTGATATTTGCATACTGACTTTAACTTTGATATCGTTGCTGTGAATCTTATATTTGCAGTGACTGTACCTGTGATATCTGTGATGTAATTATGAGATTTTCACAGTGATTTTACCTGTGATATCGCTGCTGTAATTATGATATTTCCACATTGATTGTAACTGCAATTCTGATATATACATAGTGGCTCTACCAGTGATATATGTTCTATAAGTATGATAATTACAGAATAACTGCAATTGTGATAGCAGTGCTATAATGCTGATATTTACAGAGGGAATGTACCTGTGATATCACTGCTGTAATTCGGAAATTTACACACTCAGTTTAACTGTGATATCAGTGCTGTCAATCAGATAATCACACAGTGACTGTATCTGTGGTATTAGTGCTGTCATTCTGTTATTCACACACTGAGTGTACCTGTGATATCAGAGCTGTAATTGTGAAATTCACACGGTGACTGTAACTGTAATATCAGTGCCGTAATACTGATATTTACACACCAACTGTTCCTGTGATAGCAGTTTATTAATTCTGATATTCACACTTTGACTGTGCCGGTGAATTCAGAGCTGCAATTCTGATATACTCACACTGACTGTATCGGTGATATCAGAGCTTTAATTCTGTTATTCGCACACTGACCGTACATGTGATATCAGTGATGTAATTCTGATATTTACAATAATTGTGCCGTTGATATCGGTGCTGTAAGTCTGATATTTACACAGGAACTGTACCTGTGATATCGGTGCTGTAATTCCGATATTTACATTGACTGTACCTGTGATAGCAGTGCTGTAATTCGGATGTTTACACGCAGACTGTACCTGTGATATCAGTGCTATAATTCTGATATTCACACAGTGACTTTACCTATTTTATCAGTGCTGTAATTCTGATCTTCGCACATTATTGCATCTGTGATTTCGGTGCTGTAATTCTGATAATTACACTATGAATATATTTGTGATATCAGCGCTGTAATTCAGATATTGACATGCTGACTGTACCAGTGATATCCGTGCAATATTTCTGATATTCACATAGGGACTGTAACTGTAATATCAGTGCTGTAATTATGATACTTACAATGAATGTACCTGCGATATCAGTGCTGTAATTCTAATATTCACACACTGTACCTGTATTTTATGTGCTGTAATTCTGATATTCACACAGTGACTGTACATGTCATATCGTTGCAGTTATTGTGATAATTACGCAGTGACCGTACCTGTGATATCAGTGCTGTAATTTTGATATTCAAACATTGACTGTACTTGTGATATCCGTGCTGTATTTCTGATATTCACACAGTGACTGTAACTGCAATATCATTGCTGTAATTCTGAAAATTAAACAGTGACTGTACCTGTAATAACGCTGCTGTAATTCTCATATTTACAAACCGAATGTAGCTGTGAAACCAGTGCTGTAATTCTGATAATTGCACACTGACTGTACCAGTGAATTCTGTGCTGTAATTCTGATAATTGCACAATAACTGTCTATTTGATATCTGTGCTGTAGTACTGAAAATTAAACAATGACTGTAATAACGCTGCTGTAATTCTAATATTTACACACTGAATGTACCTGTGAAACCAGTGCTGTAATTCTGATATTTCCACATTCATTCCAACAATGTTATCGGTGTTGCAATTCTGATATTTACACCAAGAATGTATCTGTGATTTGTGTGCTGTACCTCTAATATACACACACTGACTGTACGTGTCCAATCAGCGCTGTTTTCTGATATTCATAAACTGATTGCACATCTTATATATCTGCTGTAAATCTGATATTTTCACACTGAGTGTATCTGTGATGTCAATGCTGTAATTCTGATATTTACAGTGACTGTACTTGTGCTATCGGTGCTGTAATGCTGATACTAACACAGTGACTGTAATTGTGGTACTAACTCAGTGAGTGTAGCATTGATATTGGTGCCGTAATTCTGCTATTTACACAGTGACTGTACCTGTAATATCAGTGCTGTAATTCTGGTATTCACTCAGCGAGTATACCTGGGATATCAATGCTGTAATTCTTAAATATTTATCACTGAATGTACCTGTGATATCAGTGCTGTCATTTTGATATTCACTCCCTGAGTGTACCTGTGCTATAATTGCTGTAATTCGGATTTCATACACTGACTGTTTCTGTGCTATCGGCCCAAAAATTCGGCCCTTCCCGGGTGAGTACACAATCCGTACTCACCCGTATTGCTTCCCGAAGTGCTGGTTTCCTGCATGCACTGCGCATGCGCGGGAAACCGGAACTTCCGGTATGGTGAAGGCGGCGAATCCTAGGTGAACCGCGTGCGCGCTAGAGGCTGCGCGCACGCAGCACACTGAGATTTTTTTTCAGGTTTCTACGCGAGGGTAAGTATTGAAGATACTACGCTAATAAAAAGGAGGCGTAAGACCCCTTTTGAACAAGGTAAGTGGTTAATTAAGTATAATTTTAAAAAATTTTCAACAGGCTTATCTTTTTTAGATACTTTAAAGAAAGGTTAGTTTATTTTTATGCCTTTTAAAAAGAATTTTAATTTTTTCAAAAATTTAAATTTTTGTTTAAAGTGGTTAATTTATTTAACTATAGTTATTTTATAAATGTGTTGTTTTTTTAAAATTTATTTTAATTTAGCTGCTCTTTTGGGGTCGATTTCAATTCACAGATTTGACAGGTCTCCTGTCAAATCTATGAATAAAAGCTGGTCTGCTGCCATTGGCTCTCCATGGCCCACGTGATCCCAGGGGTCGCATCGCACTAACTGCGCCCCTGGAACACGCAAGCACTGCGCGCCGGCAGTTGGGAGAGGCCCAGGGCCCGAAGTTCCCGTGGGCCAAAAACACAACGGCAGGTGCGGTAGGTAAGAGCGCGTGCGATCCTTACCCCCGCGGCAAGCCGGACACGTGAATTTCTGGGCCATCAGTGCTGTAATTGTGATATTTGCACAGTGACTGTACCTTTGATATCGCTGCTGTATTTCGCATATTTGCACACTGTATGTTCCTGTGATATCAGTGCTATAATTCTGATATTTACCCAATTAATTTACCTGTGATGTCAGTGCTGTAATTCTGATATTTATACAGTGATTGCACCTGTGATATCAGTGCTGTAATTCTAATATTTGCAGTGACTGTTACTGTGATATCAGTGTTGTAGTTATGATATAACAACAAAAAACGCTGGAAAAACTCAGCAGGCCAGGCAACAACCGTGGAGAGAGAAACAGAGTTAACGTTTCAGGTCGAAACCCTTCATTGGAACTGAGAGAAAAGCAAGAAATTAAACAGATAAAAATGCAAGGGGGAGACTGGGGGGAGGAATAAAAGAACAAAAGGGTTGATCTATGGTAAGTAGAGACATTAAGAGATGCTCAAGGCAAGACGAGATGGTAATGGGACAGGTTAAGAAACAAAAGATGAGGTGTGAAAAGTTGGCAGAATGAGACAGCTGCCGTAGGGGGAGAGAGAGAAAGAAAAAAAAAGGAAAAAGGCACGGACCAAAAGGGGTGGATAAAATGTATATATATGTGGGAGGGGCCGGGGTTATGATCTGAAATTGTTGAACTCGATATTGAGTCCGGAAGGCTGTAAAGTGCCTAAACGAAAGATGAGGTGCTGTTCCTCGAGCTTTTGCTATCATATTAGTGTTTGGTTCACTGCCACCTCTCTTCTAGGAATGCCTACCTTGAAGAAGTTCTGCTCTTCTCTTCGACGGGCTTTCCGATTGGCTCTTCAACCTTGTTCATCTTCAGTGCTTTCAGTTTCCCTTCTCGTGTTTGATCAGGTATCTGCCAAGACTCGGTTTCACAGCCACATCATTTTCCTCAGCAACTGTCTCCGGTTCCGACTTATCCCACGTGGATTCCAACTAAACTTCAACCCTTCATGTTTCGGATCAACCCAGGATTACAAATATCTCCAAGATATTCATCGTTCCTCGAACTACTGCTCTCGCCGCATCTTGAGATCCACGCTCAACGCCATGCGGCGCCACATGAACACTCTCGACATCTCTCTTCAGCAGCACCAACGCATACTATCTCAAAGCTGTCCGGGTCCACAGTTCCATTTCATCCTTAGACTCATCCGACGCTTCAACAAAAAACTTTTCTTCTTCCTTTCCGATGTCAAGGATCGCAAGCTTCAACAATTCTTGGACACTAACGCCCCTCCGGAACCTTCTTCCCCTTCACTTTCCTCTGACCCCCCTTCTCCCAATCTCACCCCCTGCCGCGTTTTCATTATCCCGTCTGACCTTCCCCTCTCTAACTCCGAATGATCAGTCCTCAGCAATGGCCTGAGCTCCATCCCGTTACGCCCCCACCTCAATGAATTTCGAGCTCGGCACGATGCTGAGCTCTTTTTCCGCTGCCTCCATCTCCATGCCCACTTCTCTGCCCAGGAGTTTTCCCCCCGCACGGCTGACCCTTTCTCCCGCTTTCAGAATTCACGTTCCACCTGGACCTCTCCCTCTGGCCTCTTACCCTCTCTAGATCTTTTCATTGCTAACTGCCGCCGTGACATCGGCCATCTCAATTTCTCTGCTGCCCTCACTCACTCCAACCTACCTCCCTCTGAACTTGCAGCATTCCATTCTCTCCGATCCAACCCCGACATTGTCATTAAACCTGCTGACAAGGGTGCTGCTGTTGTTGTTTGGCGAACCGATCTCTACCTAGCGGAAGTTGAACGCCAACTCTCCGACACCTCCTCCTACCTCCACCTGGACCATGACCCCACTACCGAACATCAAGCCACTGTGTCCAAGACTGTCACTGACCTCATCTCCTCTGGAGATCTTCCCCCCACGGCCGCCAACCTCATAGTTCCCCAACCCCGCACAGCCCGCTTCTACCTCCTTCCCATGATCCACAAACAGGACTGCCCTGGTAGACCCATCGTTTCAGCCTGCTCTTGCCCCACGGAACTTATCTCTTCCTATCTCGACTCTATTTTTTCTCCCCTTGTCCAATCCCTTCCCACCTACATCCGCGATTCCTCTGACGCCCTCCGCCACTTTAACAGTTTCCTGGCCTCAACCGCCTCCTTTTCACCATGGACATACAATCCCTCTACACCTCCATCCCCCACCAGGATGGCCTGAGGGCGCTCCGCTTCTGCCTTGAACAGAGGCCCAACCAGTCCCCATCCACTGCCACCTGGCTGAACTTGTTCTCACATTGAACAACTTCTCCTTTGACTCCACTCATTTCCTCCAAATCAAAGGTGTTGCTATGGGTACCCGCATGGGTCCCAGCTATGCCTGCCTTTTCGTGGGATATGTGGAACACTCTTTGTTCCAGTCCTACTCGGGTCCCCTCCCTCACCTCGTTTTCCGGTACATTGACGACTGTATCGGTGCCATTTCCTGCTCTCGCCCCGAACTAGACAATTTCATTCACTTTGCCTCCAAGTTCCACCCTTCCCTCACCTTCACATGGTCCATCTTCGACTCTTCCCTCCCCTTCCTCGACTTCTCCGTCTCCATCTCTGGGGACAGGTTATTGACCAACATTCACTACAGGCCCACTGACTCCCACAGCTAACTGGACTACACTTCCTCCCACCCCGCCTCCTGTAAGGACTCTATTCCCTTCTCCCAGTTTCTCCGTCTCTGCTCCGACGATGCCACCTTCCATACCAGTGCTTCCGACATGTCTTCCTTTTTCCTCAACCGAGGATTCCCCTCTACCATGGTCGACACGGCCCTCGACCGTGTCCGTTCCATATCCCGCACTTCTGCCCTCACCCCGGCCCCTCCCTCCTGGAACCACGATAGAGTTCCCCTTTTCCTCAACTTTCACCCCACCAGACTCCACATTCAACGGATCATCCTCCGCCATTTCCGCCACCTCCAACGTGATCCCACCACCAAACATATCTTCCCCTCAACTCCCCTTTCAGCATTCCATAGGGACCGCTCACTCCAAGACACCCTAGTACACTCCTCGATCACCCCAGCACCCCTTCCCCTGGCAACTTCCCGTGCAAGCGCAGGAGATACAACACCTCCCCTTATACATCCCCCCTTCCCACTCTCCAGGGCCCCAAACACCCCTTCCAGGTGAAACAGCGATTTACTTGTACTTCTTGCAATCTAGTATACTGTATTCGCTGCTCACGATGTGGTCTCCTCTACATTGGGGAGACTAAACGCAGATTGGGTGACCGCTTTGCGGAACACCTCCATTCAGTCCGTAAGGGTGACCCCGAGCTTCCGGTCGCTTGTCATTTTAATTCACCCCTCCACGCCCACTCAGACCTCACCGTCGTGCATTGTTCCACGGAAGCTCAGCGTAAGCTCGAGGAACAGCACCTCATCTTTCATTTAGGCACTTTACAGCCTTCCGGACTCAATATCGAGTTCAACAATTTCAGATCATAACGCCGGCCCCTCCCACATATATATACATTTTATCCACCCCTTTTGGTCCGTGCCTTTTTCCTTTTTTTTTCTTTCTCTCTCTCCCCCTACGGCAGCTGTCTCATTCTGCCAGCTTTTCACACCTCAATTTTGTTTCTTAACCTGTCTCGTCTTGCCTTGAGCATCTCTTAATGGCTCTACTTACCATAGACCAACCCTTTTGTTCTTTTATTCCTCCCCCCAGCCTCCCCCTTGCATTTTTATCTGTTTAATTTCTTGTTTTTCCTCTCAGTTCCGACGAAGGGTTTCGACCTGAAACGTTAACTCTGTTTCTCTCTCCACGGATGTTGCCTGGCCTGCTGAGTTTTTCCAGCGTTTTCTGTTGTTATTTCGGATTTCCAGCATCCGCAGTATTTTGCTATCATTGGAGTTCTGATAGTTGCACACTAACTGTACCTGCGATATCAGCACTGTAATTATGATATTGATACAGTGACTGTACCCGTGCTTTAATTCAGATACTCCCGCATTGACTATACCTGTGATATCAGTGGTATAATTCTGATATTTTCACCCAGACTGTATCTGTGTTCACAGAATCACAGAATCCCTACAGTGCAGATAGAGGCCATTTCGGCCCATCGAGCCTGCACCGACACATATCCCACCCTATCCCCGTAACCCCACGTATTTAATCCTCCTAACACTAAGGGTCAATTTATCATAGCCAATTCAACCTAACCCGCACATCTTTGGACTGTGGGAGGAAACCGGAGCACCCAGAGGAAACCCACGCAGACACGGGGAGAATGTGCAAACTCCACACAGACAGTCACCCGAAGCCGGTTTCGAACCCGGGTCCCTGGCGCTGTGAGGCAAAAGTGCTAACCACTATGCCACCGTGTTATCTGTGCTGTAATTCTGATATTCAGACAGAGCGTGTTCCTATGATATCAGTGATGTGAATCTGATATGTACTCAGTGACTGTACCTGTGATAGTGGTGCGGGTATTCTAATAATTATACACTGAGTGTACCTGTGTTATTAGTGCTGTAATTCTGATACTCACACACTGACTGTACCTGTGATCTCGGTGTTGTAATTATGATATTTACGCAGTAACTGTACCTGTGATATCAGTGCTGTAATTCTGATATTTACACAGTGACCATACCTGTGATCATGATGCGGAGATGCCGGTGTTGGACTGGGATGGACAAAAATGAGAAGTCGCACAACACCAGTTTATAGTCCAACAGTTTTATTTGAAATTACGAGCTTTCGGAGGGCTGCTCCTTCGTCAGGTAAAGTGAGGGAATACAAATCAGTTACAAAGCATATATAGACAGAGAACAATGTGTCTGCAGAGATACAATCCGTCAGGGAGGCATTACATCAAAGACACAGCAGAGTACAGCTAAGACAATGAGGTGGGGTCACAGTGGGTCCAACTGCAACATCGTCATCAAACCAGTGGACAAAGGAGGAGCCATCGTCATACAGAACAGAATGGACTATTGCAAAGAAGCATACCGACAACTGGACAACCAGGAACACTACAGACAGTTACCCGCATATCCGACCAAAGAACACACCCGCCAACTCAATAGACTGATCAAGACCTTCGAACCAGACCTTCAAATCATCCTACGCACTCTCATCCCATGTACTCCCCGCGTTGGAGACTTCTACTGCCTCCCAAAGATACACAAAGCCAACACACCCGGACGTCCTATCGTATCAGGCAACGGAACCCTGTGTGAGAACCTCTCTGGGTACATCGAGGGCATCCTGAAACTCATCGTACAGGGAACCCCCAGCTTCTGTCACGACACTACAGACTTCTTACAGAAACTCAGCACCCATGGACCAGTTGAACCAGGAACACTCCTCGCCACGATGGACGTAATGGCACTCTACACCAGTATCCCCCATGATGATGGCATCACTGCGACAGCCTCAGTACTCAACACCAACAACAGCCAATCTCCAGACGCCATCCTACAACTCATCCGCTTCATCCTTGAACACAATGTATTCACCTTCGGCAACCAGTTTTTTACCCAAACACACGGAACAGCCATGGGGACCAAATTCGCAGCCCAATACGCCAACATCTTCACGCACAAGTTCGACCAAGACTTCTTCGCTGCACAGGACCTCCAACCAACGCTGTACACCAGATACATCGACGACATTTTCTTCCTTTGGACCCACGGCGAAGGATCACTGAAAGGACTACACGATAACATCAACAGGTTCCATCCCACCATCAAACTCACCATGGACTACTCCTCAGAATCGGTTTCATTCTTGGACACACGAATCTCCATCAAAGACGGACACCTCAGCACTTCACTCTACCGCAAGCCCACGGACAACCTCACGATGCTCCACTTCTCCAGCTTCCATCCTAACCACGTTAAAGAAGCCCTCCCCTATGGACAAGCCCTGCGAATACACAGGATCTGCTCAGACGAGGAGGAACGCGATGGACACCTACGGACGCTGAAAGACGCCCTCTTAAGAACAGGATATGATGCTCGACTCATCGATCGACAGTTCCGACGGAACACAGCGAAAAATCGCATAGACCTCCACAGAAGGCAAACACGGGACACAACCAACAGAGTACCCTACGTCGTCCAGTACTTCCCAGGAGCGGAGAAATTACGCCATGTTCTTTGCAGCCTTCAACATGTCATCGATGATGACGGATACCTTGCTAAGGCCATCCCCACGCCTCCACTACTTGCCTTCAAGCAGCTGCCTAACCTCAAAAGTACCATTGTTCGCAGCAAATTACCCAGCTGTTGGGAGAACAGCGACCACGACACCAGACAACCCTGCCACGGCAACCTCTGCAAGACATGCCAGATCATCAACACAGATACCATCATCACACGTGAGGACACTACCCACCAGGTACATGGTACATACTCATGTGACTCGGCCAACATTGTCTACCTCATACGTTGCAGGAAAGAATGCACTGCAGCATGGTACATTGGCGAGACCATGCAGACACTGAGACAATGTATGAACAGACACCGCGCAACAATCGCCAGGCAAGATTGCTACCTCCCAGTCGGGGAACACTTCAGCAGTCAAGCACATTCAGCCTCGGATCTGCACGTTAGCGTTCTCCAAGGCGGCCTTCGAGACACACGACAACACAAAATCATCGAGCAGAAACTGATAGCCAAGTTCTGCACCCATGAGGACGGCCTCAACCGGGATCTCGGTTTCATGTCACGCTACGGGACGTGACTCGAGTCCAGACTAGAGTCCAGACTAGAGTCGTCGTTGTCTTGTTCACAGATGTGATTTCCAGTTTTTAAAAAAGTAAAAAGCTTAACTGCAGACAGCAGGAGACCTGTCAAATCTGTGAATTGAAATCGGCACCAAAAGAACTTAAAATATTTTTTTTTTAAATCCACCACATTTATAAAATAACTATAGTTAAATAATTTAACCACTTTAAACAAAAATTTAAATTTTTGAAAAAATTAAAATACTTTTTAAAAGTTATAAAAATAAACTTACCTTTCTTTAAAGTATCTAAAAAAGATAAACCTGTTGAAAAAAATTTAAAATCATACTTACGCCTCCTTTTTATTAGCGTAGTATCTTCAATACTTACCCTCGCGTAGAAACCTGAAAAAAAATCTAAGTGTGCTGCGTGCGTGCAGCCTCCAGCGCGCACACGGTTCACCTAGGAACCGCCCCCTTCACCATACCGGAAGTTCCGGTTTCCCACGTATGCGCAGAGCATGCAGGAAACCGGCACTTCGGGAAGGAATACGGGTGAGTACACACTCAAGCGGGAAGGGCCGAATTTTTGGGCCACTATACCTGTGATATCAGTGTTGTAATTCTGCTATATACAGTGACGGTACCTGTGATATCGGTGATGTAATTCTGACATTTACACATTAACTATACCTGTCATATCAGTACTGTAATTCTGATATTCTCACACTGTCTATACCTGTGATATCAGTGCTGTAATTTTGATATTCACAAACTGTCTATACCTGTGATATACATACATTAACTATACCTGTGATATCAGTTCTGTAA
Source organism: Squalus acanthias (assembly GCA_030390025.1). NCBI lineage: Eukaryota > Metazoa > Chordata > Chondrichthyes > Squaliformes > Squalidae > Squalus > Squalus acanthias. The sequence continues at coordinate 32,560,648 of CM059449.1, read as the reverse complement.
TTCTGATATTTACACAGTGACTATACCTGTGATATCTGTGCTGTAATACTGATATTTAGACAGTGACTATACCTGTGATATCGAAGGTTTAATTCTGATATTAACTCACAGTAACTTTAGCAGTGATATCAGTGCTGTAGTTCTGATATTCACGCAGCGAATATACCTGTAATGTCAGTGCTTTAATTCTGATAATCATACAGTTACTGTGCCTGTTAAATCATTGCTTTGTTTCTCATATTCATACACTGAATGTACCATTGATATGAGAGCTGTAATTCTGATATTTATGCCCTGACTGTAACTCTGATATCGGTGCTGTGATTATGATATGTACAGTGACGTTTCTGTGACATCAGTGCTGTTATTCTGTTATTTACACAGACTGTTACTGTGATATCGGTGCTGTAATACTAATATTCACACACTGACTGCACCTGTGATATCGGTGCCGTAACTCTGATATTTACACTGTGACTGTACATGTGATATCAGTACTGTAATTCCGATATTTACACAATGACGCTACCTGTGATATCAGTGTTGTAATTCTGACATTTACACAGTGGCCGTACCTGTGATATCAGTGCTGTAATCTGATATTCGCACACACTATGTACCTGTGACATCAGTGCTGTAATTCTGATATTTGCACACTGACTGCAGCTTTGATATCAATGCTGTAATTCTCATAATTTACAGTGACCGTACCTGTGATATCATTGCTGTAACTCTGATATTAACGCAATGTCTGTACCTGTGATATCGGTGCTGTAATTCTGCTGTTTACACAATTACTGTACCAATGATATCTGCGCTGTGATACTGATATTTAGAGATTGACTCTACCTGTGATATCGCAGCTTTAATTTTGATATTTACACAGTGACTTTAGCTGTGATATCAGTGCTGTATTTCTGATATTCACGCAGGGAATATACCTGTGATTTCAGAGCTTTAATTCTGATATTCATACAGTGACTGTGCCTGTGATATCAGAACTTTAATTCTGATATTCATACAGTGACTGTACCTGTGATATCTCTGCTGTAATACTGGTATTTAGACAGTGACTGCACCTGTGATATCAGAGCTTTAATTCTGATATTCATACAGCAATACTGCCTGTGATATCAGTGCTTTATTTCTGCTTTTCACACACTCACTGTGCCATTGATATGAGTGCTTTAATTCTGATATTTATGCACTGACTGGACCTGTGATATCGGTTCTGTAATTTTGAAATGTACAGTGAGTATTCTGTGATGCCAGTGCTGGACTTTTGATAAATACACATTGACTGTACCTGAGATATCATTGCTCTAATTCTGATATTTGCACACTTACTGTGCCCGTGCTATCATTGCTGTAATTCAGATATTTACCAAGTCACTGTACCTGTGATATCAGTGATGTAATTCTTATTTTTACACACTGAGTTTATCTGTGATACCAGTACTGTAATTCTCATATTTACACAGTGACTGTTCCTGTAATATCAATGCTGTAATTCTGATATTCGATCAGTTACTGTACCTGTGATATCAGTGCTGTAATTCGATTATTTACACATTGAATGTACCTGTGATATCAGTGCTGTAATTCTGTTATTTACACAGTGAATGTACCTGTGATATCACTGCCATAATTCAGATATTTTCACAATTACTGGACCTGTGATATCTGTGCTGCTATTCTTAATACTTATACACCGACTGTACCTGTGATATCATTGTTGTAATTCGAATATTGACCCAGTCACTGTCACTACGATATAAATGCTGTAAATCACTGATGTAATTCTTATTTTTACGCACTGCATTTATCTGTGATACCAGTGCTTTAATTATCATTTTTACACAGTGCTGTATACTGGTATTTACACAGTGACGGTACCTGTGATATCGGAGCTTTAATTCTGATATTTAAATAGAGTAACTTTACGTGTGATATCAGTGCTTTTATTCTGATATTTACTCATTGACTGTAACTGTGATATCAGTGCTGTAATTCTAATATTTACCCAGTCACTGAATCTGTGATATCAATGCTGTAATTCTGATTTTTACACACTGCGTTTATCTGTGATACCAGTGCTTTAATTCTCATATTGACACACTGACTGTACCTGTGATATCGGTGAAGTAATTCTGACATTTACACACTGACTGTTCCTGTGATAGCAGTGCTGTAATTCTGATATTCACATACTGCATTTACCTGTTATATCAGTGCTGTAATTCTGATACTGAACCACTGACTCTACCTATGATACCAGTGCTGTAATTCTGATATTTACACGGACTGTAACTGTGATATCAGTCCTGTATTACTGATATTCGTACGATGAATATACCTCTGATATCACCTGTGATATCAGAGCTGTAATTATGATTTTTGCACAGCGGGTGTACCTTTGATATCGGAGCTTTAATTCTGATATTTACACACAGTGACTTTAGCAGTGAGATCTGTGCTGTTTTTCTGATTTACACACAGTGAATTTACTTGTGATATCAGTGCTATAATTCTGATATTCATTCAGTGAATTTACCTGTGATATCGCTATGTAATTCTGATAGTTACACAAGGAATGTACACGTGATATCATTGCTATAATTCTAGTATATACCCAGTCACTCTACCTGCGATATCAGCACGGTAATTCTGATTTTTACACACTGAGTTTATCTGTGATATCAGAGCTGTAATTCTGATATTCACATACTGCCTGTACCTGAGATATTAGTGCTGTAATTCTGATATATACTCAGTGACTATAGCTGCGATATGGGTGCTGTAATTCTGATATTCACATACTGCCTGTACCTGTGATATCCGTGCTGTAATTCTGATAATCACGCAGTGGCATAGTGGTTAGCACTGGTGCCTCACAGCGCCAGGGACCCGGGATCGAATCTGACCTCGGGTGACTGTCTGTGTGGAGTATTGCACATTGTCTGCGTGGGTTTCATCCGGGTGCTCCGGTTTCCTCCCACAGTCCAAAAATGTGCGGGTTAGGTTGATTTGGCTATGATAAAAATTGACCCTTAGTGTTAGGGGGGGATTAAATATGTGTGGTTATGGGGATAGGATGGGATATGTTAGGGGGAATTAAATACGTGGGGTTACGGGGGTAGGGTGGGATATGTGTACTGTGGGGATTAAAGCAGGGACAGGGTACTGGATTTGGATGATCAGCCATGATCGTATTGAATGGTGGAGCAGGCTCGACGGGCCGAATGGCCTACTCCTGCTCCTAGATTCTATGTTTCTATATCAGTGCTATAATACTTATACGGACTGTAACTGTGATAATGTGCTGTATTACTGATATCCACATAATGAATGTACTTCTGAGATCAGTGCTGTAATTCTGCTGTTGACACGGTGACTGTTATGGGATTTCATACATGTAATTATTATATTTACACAGTGAAAGTACCTCTGATATCACTGCTGTAATTATTATATTCATACACTGACTGTACCTGTGGTATCAGTGCTGCAATTATGGGACTTCCACAATAAATCTACCGGTGATATCATTGCTGTAATTCTAATATTCAACCAGTCACTGTACCTGTGATAGGATTTCTGTCATTATGATATTTACTCACTGCGTTTATCTGTGATACCAGTGCTTTAATTTTCATATTGACGCAATGACAGTACCTGTGATATCTGTGCTGTAATTCTGATATTTGCACAGTGGCGGCAGCTGTGATATCAGTGCTGTAATTCTGATATTTACACAGTGATGGTATCTCTGATATCATTGCTGTAATTACACAGTCACTCTACCAGTGATATCAGTACTTCCATTCTGATGTTTAATCACTGAGTTTATCAGTGATACCTTTGTTTTAATTCTGATATTGAGACACTGACTGTAACTGTGATATCAGTGATGTAATTCTGATATTCACATATTGCCTTTACCTGTTATATCAGTGCTGTAATTCTGATAGTCAACCGGTGACTCTACCTATGGTATCAGTGCTGTAATTCTGATATGTACACGGACTGTAACTGTGATATCAGTCCTTTATTACTGATGAAGATGGATATACCTCTGACATCAGAGCTGCAATTCTGATTTTTGTACAGTGGGTGTGCCTGTGATATCGGAGCTTTAATTCTGATATTTACAAACAGTGACTTTAGCAGTGAGATCTGTGTTGTACTTCTCATATACACGCAGTGAATTTACCTGTGATATCAGTGCTATAATTCTGATATTCATTCTGTGAATTTTCCTTTTATATCGCTGCTATAATTCTGATAGTTACACAATGATTATACATGTGATATCATTGCTGTAATTCTGGTATATACCCAGTCACTCTACCTGCGATATCAGCACTGTATTTCTTATTTTTATCCATTGAGTTTATCTGTGATACCTGTGCTTTAAAACTGATATACACACATTGAATGTACCTGTGATATCAGTGCTGTTATTCTGTTATTCAGACAGTGACTGTACCTGTGACATCGGAGCTTTAATTCTGATATTTACACACAGTGATTTTAGCTGTTATATCAGTGCTATATTTCGGATATTCAAACCGAAAATATACCGGTGATATCATTCCTTTAATTCTGATATTCACACACTGATTGTACCTTTGATATCGGTGCTGCAATTATTAAATTTACACAGTGATTGTACCTGTGATATCATTGCTATAATTCTGATATTCAAACGCTGACTGTACATGTGCTATCAGGGGTGTAATTATGATATTTGCACACTGACTGTTCCTGTGATATAAGTGCTGTAATTCTGATATTTACAGTGACTTTGTCTGTGATTTCAGAGCTGTAATGAAGATAATTATGCAGTGACTGTACCTGTGATATCAGTGCTTTAATTCTCATGCTCACAAACTGACTGCACCTGTGATAACAGGGTACTTAGAAAATCATAATTTGATTTGACAGAGTCAACATGGTTTTCTGAAAGGTAAACCGTGTTTGACAAATTTATTAGAGTTTATTTTAGGATGTAACTAGTAGGGTAGATAAAGGGGAACCCATGAATGCAGTACATTTGGATTTCCAAAATGGCATTCGATAAGGTGCCACATAAGAGGTTGTTAAGCAAGATAAGGGCACATGGGGTTGCGGGTAAGATATTAGCATGGATAAAGCATTGGGCAACAGACAGAAAACAGAGAGTATGGAACAACGGGTCATTTTCAGATTGTCAGGCTGTAACTAATTGGGTGCCACAAGGGTCAGTGCTTGAGTCTCAGCTAATAACAATCTATATTGATGTCTTCGATGAACGGACCCAGTACAAGGTATACAAGTTTGCTGACGATACAGAGCGAGCTGGAAAAGTACACTGTGAGGAGGACACAAAGTGCCTGCAAAGGGATAAAGTCAACTTAAGTGATTGGGCAATAAGGTGGCAGATGGAGTATAATGTGGGGAAATGTGAGGTTATTCACTTTGGTAGGGAGAACAGAAAAACAGAATATTTTTTAAATGATGAGAAACTATGAAATGTTGGTGTTCAGAGAGATTTGGGTGTTCTGGTACAAGAAGCAGGAAGAGTTAACATGAGGATAGAGCAAGCAATTAGGAAGGCAAATGGCATGTTGGTCGTAATTGCTAGAGGGTTGGAGTACAAGTGTAGGGAAGTCTTGCTGCAATTTTACAGGGCTCTGGGAAGACCACACCTGGAGTACTGTGCACAGATTTGGTCTCTTTATTTAAGGAAGGATATACTTACCTTAGAGGCGGTGCAACGAAGGCTCACTAGATTGATCCCTGGGATGAGAGGGTTATCCTATGAGGAAGGATTGAGTAGATTGGGTCTATAGTCTCTGGAGTTTAGAAGAATAGGTGGTGATATCATTGAAACATATAAGATTCTGAGGGGGATTCAGAGGAAAGATGCTGAGAGATTGTTTCACCTGGCTGGAGAGTCTAGAACTAGGGGGCATAGTCTCAGGATAAGGGGTGAGATGAGGAGGAATTTCTTCACTCATAGGGTTGTGAATCTTTGGAATTCACTGCCCTAAATTGCTTTGGATGCTGAGTAGTTGAGTATATTCAAGGCTGTGATAGATAGTTTTTTGGAATCCAGAGTAATTAAGGGATATGGGGATCGGGCAGGAAACTAGAGTTGAGGTCGTAGATCAGCCATGATCTTATTGAATGGCGGAGCAGGCTCGAAGGGTGCATGGCCTACACCTGCTCAAAATTCTTATGTTCTTATGTTCTTAAAAAGCCTAATGGAATGTTGGCCTTTATCTTAACGGTGCTAGAATACAAAGAGGGCAAGTGAAGTTACAGTTAAACAAATCTAGTTAGCCCCCATTTAGAGTACTGCATTCAGTTCTGGGCACCCCACCTGAGGAAGCATATATTGCCCTTGGAATGGGTGCAGCACAGATTCCCCAGAATAAAGCCGGGGCTAAAATGCGTAAATTATAAGGACAGGTTGCTCATACTAGGCTTGTATTGCCTTGAATATAGGCTATTAAGGGTGTTCTATCTGAAGTGTGTAAGATAAATAAAGGAGGCGAGTGGTTAGATAGAGAGAAACTATTTCCTCTGGCGGGGCATAACCTTAAAATTAGAGCTCCACCGTTCAGGGGTGATTTCCGGAAACTCTTCTTCACACAAAAGGTGGACTCAACATCCAGGGGTACTCAATATCCAGGAAAGATAGGCAAAAAGGAAAGGGAGGTGGGGTATCATTGCTGGTTAAAGAGGGGATTAACACAATTGAAAGGAAGGATATTAGCTCTGATGATGTGGAATCTGTATGGGTTGAACTGAGAAATGACAAGGGGCAGAAAACGTTAGTGGGAGTGATATATATAGACCTACAAACAGTAATGTGGAGGTTGGGGATGGCATTAAAAGGGAAATTAGAGAAGCGTGTAATAAGGGCACAGCAGTCATCATGGGTGACTTTAATCTACATATAGATTGGGCTAACCAAATTCGTAACAATACTATGGAGGAGGAATTCCTGGAGTGTTTACGGGATGGTTTTCTGGACCAATATGTCGAGGAACCAACCAGAGATCAGGTCATCTTAGACTGGGTATTATGTAACGAGAAAGGATTAATTAGCAATCTTGTTGTGCGAGGCCCCTTGGGTCGGAGCGATCATAATATGATAGAATTCTTTATTAGGATGGAGAGTGAAGTAGTTGACTCAGAGACCAGGGTCCTGAATTTAAATAAAGGAAACTACGATGGTATGAGGTGCGACTTGGGTAGGATTGATTGGGGAATGTCACTCAAAGGGTTGACGGTGGATAGGCAATGACAAACATTCAAAGACCGCATGGACGAACTACAGAATATGTTCATCCCAGTTTGGCATAAGAATAAAACAAAAAGGGTGACTCAACCATGGCTAACAAGGGAAATTAGGGATAGCATAAGATCCAAGGAGAGGGCATATAAATTGGCCAGAAAAAGCAGTAACCCTCAAGATTGGGAGCAGTTTAAGATTCAACAAAGGAGGACAAAGGGATTAATTAAGAAGGGGAAAATAGAATATGAGAGTAAGCTTACAGGGAACATAAAAACTGACTGTAAAAGCTTTTATAGATATGTGAAGAGAAAAAGATTAGTGAAATCAAGAATAGGTCCCTTGCAGTCAAAATCAGGGGAATTATAATGGGGAACAAAGAAATGTCAGACCATTTAAATACATATTTTGGTTTTGTCTTCACAAAGGAGGACACAAATAACCTCCCAGAGATGTTGGGGAACATAGGGTCTGATGAAAGGGAGGAACTGAAAGAAATCAGTATTTGTAGGGAAATGGTGTTAGGGAAATTGAAGGGATTGAAGGCCGATAAATCCCCAGGGCCTGATAATCTACATCCTAGGGTACTTAAGGAAGTGGCCCTATAAATAGTAGATGCATTGCTGATCATCTTCCAACATTCGATGGAATCTGGAACACTACCCATGGATTGGAAAGTAGCTAATGTTACCCCACTATTCAAAAAGGGTGGTAGAGAGAAAACAGGGAATTACAGACCGGTAAGCCTGACATCGGTAGTGGGGAAAATGCTAGAGTCGATTATAAAAGATGTAATAGCTGAGCACTTGGAAAACAGTGACGGGATCAAACAAAGTCAACATGGATTTACAAAAGGTAAATCATGCTTGACTAATCGACTGAAATTTTTTGAGGATGTAACTGGTAAAATAGATAAGGGAGAACCAGTGGATCTGGTATATTTGGACTTCCAAAAGGCTTTTGATAAGGTCCCGCATAAGAGATTAGCATGTAAAGTTAAGGGACATGGGATTGGGGGCAAGGTATTGACTTGGATAGAGAACTGTTTGGCGGACAGAAAGCAAAGAGTTGGAATAAACGGGTCTTTTTCCGAGTGGCAGGCAGTGACTAGTGGGGTGCCGCAGGGATCGGTCCTTGGACCCCAGCTATTGACAATATACATTAATGATCTGGACAAGGGAACAAGATGTAATATCTCCAAGTTTGCAGACGACACAAAACTGGGTGGGCGTGTGTGCTGCGAGGAGGATGCCGAGAAACTCCAGTATGATTTGGACAGGTTGGGTGATTGGGCAGAAGCGTGGCAGATGCAATATAACGTGGATAAACGCGAGGTTATCCACTTTGGTGTCAAAAACAGAAAGGCAGATTATTATCTGAATGGCAATAGATTGGGAGAAGGGGAAGTGCAACGAGACCTGGGTGTCCTTGTGCACCAGTCGCTGAAAGTAAGCATGCAGGTGCAGCAGGCGGTTAAGAAGGCAAATGGTATGTTGGTCTTCATAGCGAGAGGGGTTGAGTACAGGAACAAGGATATCTTGCTGCAGTTGTACAGGGCCTTGGTGAGACCACACCTTGAGTACTGTGTGCAGTTTTGGTCGCCTTATCTGAGGAAGGATGTTCTTGCCATGGACGGAGTTCAGCGAAGATTCACAAGGCTGATACCTGGGATGGCAGGAATGACATATGAACAGAGATTGGGTCGATTGGGCTTATACTCGCTGGAGTTTAGAAGAATGAGAGGGGATCTCATTGAAACTTATAAAATTCTGACAGGACAGGACAAACTAGATGCAGGAAGGATGTTCCCGATGGTCGGGGAGTCCAGAACCAGGGGTCACAGTCTAAGGATAAGGGGTAAGCCATTTATGACAACAATGAGGAGGAATTTCTTCATCCAGAGAGTGGTGAACCTGTGGAATTCTCTGCCACAGAAGGCAGTAGAGGCAAATTCATTAAATAGATTCAAGAAAGAGTTGGATATATTTCTTAAGGCTAAAGGGATCAAGGGATATGAGGAGAAAGTAGGGACTGGGTACTGAATTTGGATGATCAGCCATGTTCGCATTGAATGGCAGAGCAGGCTAGAGGGGCCGAATGGCCTACTCCTGCTCCTATCTTCTATGATTCTATGAAATCGGGAACTCTCTCCTCCAAAAAGCTGTTGAGTTTAGGTCAATTAAAATATCAAGACTGAGATTAAAATATATAAACCGTGATCCGCTCCAAAATCTGGTTCAATAGCCGCCAGAAAGTTTCCTTTTCACCATCCAATTCCTAAACTTTGATGGCCATAAACTCCCACATCCCTTTCAAACGGCTATTGAGATCCTTATCCACATTCACCTTTCTCACACCCGGTACATATCAGACCAGACCCTGTCTCCTTCCCCTCCTCCCAACGCCTGTTGATGCTGAAATCCAACATCTCAGCATAACCGGGGGCTGCTCAGCTGTTTACAACTGACTTTATCACTTTCTGTAAGTATCTCTGAACGCTTTTCGATCTCAAGTGCAAAACGGAGCCTCCTTATATCAATATTATGTAGAGTAAAGTAAAAAGAATATATAATGGCCCAAAAATTCATCCCGGTGCGCGAGAGTACGCACTGCGTACTCTCGCGTATTCCCTCTGCAATTGCCGGTTTTCTGCATGCCCTGTGCATGCGCTGAAAACCGGCAATTGCTCTTTTGAAAAGGGGGTGGTTCCTCGGTGCATCACGTGCGCGCTACAGGCTGCGCGCACTTCATGCTTTGGACGCGCAGGTAAGTACTGAAGATTTTAGAAATGTAAAAAGGAGGAGTAAGACCCACTTTTAACAAGGTAAGTAGTGAATTAAGTATTTTTTTGAATTTTTTTTTACAGGTATATCTTTTTTAGAGACTTTAAAGACAGGTAAGTTTATTTTTATAACTTTTTAAAAGATTTTAAATTTTTTCAAAAATTTAATTTTTTATTTAAAATGGTTAATTTATTTAACTATACTTATTTTATTAATGTGATGGTTTTTTTTTAATTTAATTGAGGTTTAGCTGTTATTTTGGGGGGGTGTAAGATTCATAGATTTCACTGCACGTATGTGAAACTTATGAATGGAAGATGGTGTGCTGCCATTGGCTCTAACTGAGTCACGTGATCCCACAGCTCGCACGAATTCACTACGCCGGTGGGATACGCAAGCACTGCCCGGCTGATGTCTGGAACATCAAGTTCGTGCGAGCTGGATCTGAAAAAGCACAAGCGAGGTGAGACATCGCGGGAAGGCTTACCCCCGCGGGAACAGAGCGAGATCAATTTCTGGGCCAATGTGTCTACAATTTAAATGGTACTAATCTATCACGAATGTGCGCATTTAATTCATCAAATATCTTCCCTGCTCTTATAAACGAATATCCTCAGCTTCAGGAGTCGGTGCTATTAATTTAGGGGTGAAGATTTCAAAATGTTTCATTTCTAAAATAAATTCCAATGTTAAATGTTATTGCAAAATATACCATTCTCTGACCAGTAGCAGTAAATACGGCTCAGCTGCACCTGTTTGTTAAATGACTGTAACTAATGCCAATCATTGTGTAATGCTCGTGTGTCACTCGAGGTTTACCTCAGGTATAAATATGAACTTATTTTGAATGCAAAAGATCTGCGGCTCCGAAACACTAACAGACAACGTCACTTCTCTCCGAAAATGGGACAGCCGGTGATCATACAGATAGAAAATATTTTCTACCCTATTCTTGCAATAGTTGGTGTTCCTGGTAAGCCGCTTCTAATCAGTTAATATACACGTTTAATAGTGTCTCACTGCGTCACTGTTCCTGCTGTCGGTGTATTGATAATATTTATTTGTTTTGATGTGATTGATGTGCAAAAAATGATTACCATCATCAAACAAATAATACTTAGAAAACTCCAAGTTTTCGACATATTCTAAATGTAAGAACCTGATGGGCAGCAGAATTTCTTCTGAATTATTAAATGAAATAATTTAGGTGGAATTGCGTCTCCTTTGTAGAGATTGTTATCATTTTCAGGAGCGAAATACTGTGGATTATGGAAACCTCGGCAGGCGAGGTAACACATGTGGAGAGAGAAACACAGTTAAAGTTTCAGGTCGAAGACCAGGTCTGATGAAAGATCGACCTAAAACATTAACTATGTTTCTCTCGCCACATATGCTGTCTGACCTGCTGAACATTTATAGCATTTTTTATTTTTTTTGTAATTTTCTATCCAAGCCAAATAATAGCATCCCACCTGGGTTCTCTTTGGTGAAAATTGTTGAAAAGTTTAAAATATCCATCAAGGTATGTTTCACACTAATTTTCTGGGAATGTGCCCACAGCAGTGATTGTTTGTCACTGTTTCCAGATATCCGTAAACCATGGGCGCATTTGCCGCTGTGTTTTGGTGAAAGACGAGATCTCGAAAAGCGGCAACTACTCGGAAAGTTTACACTCACAGGGCAACCCTCAAGGCTGCGAGTGTGAAACTGAGCGATATTGGATGCTGCATTAAATTGAGGCCAGCTAATGGTGTGAGCTAGCACAGTAAAGGCCAACACGCTGCTTGAATCCCAAAGTCAAGGTGCGGCAGAGTTTGTAATGATCGCACCGGCAGCTATGGGGGAGATTTTATTCTCGACGGCCGGGTCGGTCGGATACGAAAAACTGGCGGCTGGAACCACCGCCTTTGCATAATCCGATGGATTTCCCTGCCAGTGAATATCCAACGAACGAAAAAGCGGCGGGTGAACAGGTGATCCTTGGTCAGGATCTCCTTTCGGAGCCCCAGCCAATCAATCTCCCGCTGTGGGGCGATATTAATCAAACCCGCCCCTGGGTAAACTGACAGGATAGTGAGCAACACTGGTTTAACACTGTGCCGATTCTACTCTCTACTGAAGGTAATGGAGTGTAATATTGGTCTGGGAGCAAAACAAGCGTTGCCCTCGATCCCGTGGGGTTTCCAACCTGCATGTTCCGTTATAACAATCGCCGGAGAGACTTCTGAGGGCCAAGGTTAGAAATTCATTAATTTTCATGCCAATAAACTGACGAGTGATCATCCTCTAAATATAAGGAGAGTCAGTAATTTAATCTTCATCCTCTTTGCAGCTAATTTAGCGACAATTGTGGTTCTCTCCCGTGGAAGGTGCGGTCTCTCCAAATGCATCACCAGTTATCTGGTGGCTATGGCAACGTCTGATCTACTGGTCCTGATATTTGCTGTAACCCTGTATCAGATTAATGATGCTTATTTTCCATATTCATTTATGAACTACACTCCCATTTGCAGTCTCGATCTCGCCTTGTGTTTTGTTTCCTTTGATTGTTCTGTCTGGTTAACTGTTGCTTTCACCTTTGATCGATTTGTGGCGATTTGTTGCCAAAGATTGCGATCAAAATATTGCACCAAAGAAACTGCAACTGTCGTGATAGCAGTGGTGTGTGGGCTGAGCGTTTTAGAAAATGTTCCAATCTATTTTATATATGAACCTCGGGAAATAATTGACAATGTACCATGGTCCTGCATTGTAAAATCAAGCTTCTTTAATTCACCTATATGGGCAACATATTGGTGGTTCGAAACAGTTTTAACCCCATTTGTTCCATTTCTGTTCATTTTACTGCTCAATGCTCTGACCATCAGGCACATTGTATTGGTCAATAGAGTGAGAAGGCGACTTCGTGGGAACAACAATGCTGAGAATCAAAATGATCCAGAGACGGAGAACCGAAGGAAATCCATATTTTTACTGCTCGCCATATCTGGCAATTTTATACTTCTATGGATGGTTACATTCATATATTTTATAGTTGTACAATTTGCAGATACTCAATTGCTAGCAGCAAATTACAATGACCCTTTCACTATTATGGAACAATCCGGGTATATGCTTCTCAGTTTGAGTTGTTGCACCAACACATTTATTTATGGAGTGTCCCAGAGTAAATTCAGAGATGAGCTGATAAATATCATTAAGCGTCCCCTGGGATTAATAACGTATTTATTTAAGTAAATTAAATGGCTTCTCCGAATTAAAACACAACAGGGATCATTTTAACTGTGGGAATGAATGCAAAAGGAGCGATATCGAATTGACCGCGCGCCAGGCAGCATTGTCTGAAATACAAAGGAAACAGGAAGTGGTGTAAAATGGGCGGCTAATGTGATAGAATCCATTCGACACTATCGTCCCAAACTAAAATTACTCCAATTACAGCCCTGCAAATGGACCCAAATTGTTCAATGGAACTGTGCACAGAGTAGCTTCCCGTCGAATTCCTCCCCCTCAGTGAAAGCATATGGACTGGCGTTTCCTGTTTCTGCGCTCGCCAGCCTGATTTTATTTTCAATTAAAATGAAAAAACGGGGGACAGGGCTTGCTCGTTCGAGAGCGCGGAAACTGCAAACCGCGGCCATTGTAATTTAGAATTACACAGGGTTTAAGCTCGATAAGAATCATGCAATACTCTCACTGCTACTGGTTTAAGGTAACTGAGTAAGACAATTTTATTACATGTTGTCCTTGTTTTGTACCAGTATTCAGGCAAATAATTCACTGTTTCTTTCCATTCCTGCTTGAACACGGAATCCGTGATCGTATTTCTTATTGAAAAAAGACGTGAGATACGATCTGAATTAATGTCTTACCTGTTTACAACCTCTAACACACAATAAAGTGTTCGAGAAGAGATAACACGATGAAGCACTGTCTCCACCACTTAATGATCATGGTGGGGGTGAGGGATAGTTGTGAGCTTCGGCAGGATTAGGAGGGTGGGATAGATTTTAGTAATATTGGTGGTGTTCCAGAAATGCTGAGCGCTGGTGTGGGAGTCCTGCGGCTCACCTGCAGGGCAATGGGTGAGCTTAGATTTTGCCCAGTGGAGGCAGAGGTCTAAAACTTAGTAATGCTGTGACTCGATTTGTAGATTTAGAAAAATCAAATTATGGATCCAGGATTAAATGCAACAGTTTTGCAATAGGTGAGCTGAGGTGTGACAGGACAAAGTGATGACCCCGGGTTCTGTAGCGCTGCGGTAGCGGTTCTGAGGTTAATTGACACTGGGGGGACGGTGCTTGGGTTTAAACCGAACTGGGAATGGGGTATTCGGAGAATTGGTCCGTGGACAATCGTTTTCTTTGGCAGTACCGGAGAGGTAGAACCGGAGTCTTGCAGAAGTAGTGAGTGGTGTCTGTTTTCTGGCGAGGGAGCAGTAGGAAGTGTATGACACCATTGGTGGGAGTGGGAGAATCCCAGGATCAGACAACATTTCGGTGGATGGCCATGAATGTGAAATTAACTTTCTCAGACATCTCTCTGTAGATACTGAAATCAGCGATTTCTCATCGGTTCTTTGAAAATTAATAAAGGGTTTCAGACTTTAACAACATCTGACTGCTTTAACAGACAAACGTTCAATAAATTCACAAGCGCTCACCGGCTCATTTTATTTCAATGATTGAATAAAAACTTTAAAATATGTTATACTGTTGGCTTGTGAATATTGGGATGCCGAAGTGGCAAAAACTTAACATATTTTATCGAATGTTTGTTTTTAAAATACAACTGTACAGACAATCGTCAGGTAAACATACTAAACCGAACAAATCGAAACAACACAGCGAGTAAGTGCTTTAAACTGGGAATTTCCTCTGAGACAGATTTAATTATAACATAATGAAGGAAGTCGAAATTATCTTTCTGTTAAATTAACTTCAAATATGTATTTAAATTGATTTTGTTTCAACATCATTTGAAAAAATGGATTCAATATACACAAGGGAATATGCAATTCAGCAAATATTGAACTAACTTGCAGACTGGGCAGTTACTGGCAAATTAACTTCAACATAAACAATTGTGAGGTAATTAACTTTGGTAGGAAAAGTATAAACATCCACTAAACCTAAAAACATAAGAAACTGATTGGGGTAAAAAGCAAATGGAAATCAGGGATACAGGTTAACACATCATTTAAAGCAGCATCGCAGGTCACCAAAGCAATTAAAATGCTAACAAAGTACTGTGATGAATTTACAAGAGTACAGAATTCAAAAGTAATGAAGTTATGTTAAATTTGTATAAGACCGTGGTCAGGCCGCACTTTGCTCAGTTTTGGGCTCCATACTATAAAAAGGGCATCGAAGCACTGGAGAAAGAGCAGAAATGATTTACACGGCTGCTACCAGCATGGGGCGATTGCAGCTATCGAAAGAATGAACAGTTTGGGGCTTTGCTTAATTATAAAAGAGAAGACTTATAGGTAACCTAAGAGATAAGAACAGAAGAACATAAGAAATAAGAGAACATAAGAAATAAGAGCAGGAGTAGGCCTTACAGCCCCTCGAGCCTGCTCCGCCATTCAATAAGATCATGGCTGATCATCGACCTCAACTCCAGTTTCCTGCCCGATCTCCATATCGTATTTCCCCGAGAGTCAAAAATCTATCTATCTCCGCCTTGACTATACTCAAAGACTCAGCATTCACAACCCTCTGCTGCAGAGAATTCCAAAGATTCACAACCCTCTGAGTGAAGATATTCCTCCTCATCTCGGTCTTAAATGGCCTAACCCTTATCCTGAGACTATGTCCCCTAGTTCTAGACCCTCCAGCCAGGGGAAGCAACCTCTCAACATCTACCCTGTCAATCCCATTAAGAATCTTGTATGTTTCAATGAGATCACATCTCATTCGTCTAAACTCCAGAGAGTATAGGCACATTCTACACAATCTTTCATCATAGGACAGCCCTATCATCCCAGGAATCAATCTAGTGAACCTTTGTTGCACCGCCTCCAAGGCAAGTATATCCTTCCTTAGATAAGGAGACTAAAATTGTGCACAGTACTCCAGGTGTGGTCTCACCAAGGCCCTGTACTATTGCAGCAAGACGTCCTTACTCTTATACTCCAACCCCCTTGCAATAAAGGACAACATGCCATTTGCCTTCCTTATTGCTTGCTGTACCCGCATGCTAGCTTTCTGTGCTTCTTGCACGAGGGCACCCAAATCTCTCTGAACACCAACATTTGAAAGTTTCTCATCATTTAAAAAAATATTCTGCCTTTCTATTCTTCCTACCTAAGTGAATAACCTCACATTTCCCTACATTATAATCCTGCTGCCAACTTACTGCCCACTCACTTAGTCTATCTATATCCATTTGCAGACTCTTTGTGTTCTCCTCACAGCTTACTGTCCCACCTCGCTTTGTATCATCAGCAAACTTGGATAAATTACACTCGGTCCCTTCATCTAGGTCATTAATATAGATTGTAAATAGCTGAGGCCCAAACACTGATTCTTGCGGCACCCCACTAGTTACAGCCTGCCAACCTGAAAAAAGATTCGTTTATCCCCACTCTCCGTTTTCTGTCCGTTAACCAATCCTCTATCCATGCTACTATATTACCCCCCAACCCCATGAGCCCTAATCTTGTTTAATAACCTTATATGTGGCAACTTATCGAATGCCTTTTGGAAATCCAAATATACTACATCCACTGGTTCCCCTTTATCTACCCTGCTAGTTACATCCTCAAAAATCTCTAATAAATTTGTCAAACACGATTTCCCTTTCATAAAACCATGTTGACTCTGCCTTATCATGTTATGATTTTCTAAGTGCCCTGATACCATTTCCTTAACAATGGATTCCAGCATTTTCCCGACGACTGATGTTAGGCTAACTGGCCTGTGTTCCCTGTTTTTCTCTCTCCCTCCTTTCTTAAATAGTGGTGTTACATTTGCGACCTTCCAATCCGCTGGGACCATTCTAGAATCTAGGTTTTTTGGAAGATAAAAACTAATGCATCCACTATCTCTTCAGCCACCACTTTAAGTACCCTAGGATGTATGCCGTCAGTTACAGGGAATTTGTCGGCTTTTAGTCTCATTAGTTTCTCTAATACTTTTTCTCTACTTATAGCAATTATATTAAGTTCCCCACTCTCATTCGATCCTTGCTTCCCCACCATTTTTGGTATGTTTTTTGTGTCTTCTACTGTGAAGACAGATACAAAATATTTGTTTAACGTTTCTGCCATTTCCTTATTCCCCATAATAATTTCTCCTGTCTCAGCCTCTAAGGGACCAAAGTTTACTTTTGCTTATCTCTTCCTTTTTACATACGTATCGAAGCTCTTACAATCTGCTTTCATATTTCTTGCTAGTTTTCTCTCGTATTCTATTTTTTCCCTTTCTATCAATTTTTTGGTCAACCTTTGCTGGTTTCTGAATCTCTCCCAATCCTCAGGCTTCCTCTTCTTCTTTGCAATATTGTAAGCTTCTTCTTTTAATCTAATGCTATCCTTAACTTTTTTCGTTAGACACGGTTGGATCCCTTTTCCCGTGGAGTTTTTGTTTTGCAATGGAATGTATTTTGCTGAGAATTATGAAATGATTATTTAAATGCTAGCCGCTGCTTTTCTACCGCCATACCTTTTAATCTTTTTTTCCAATCTACTTTAGCCAACTCGCCCCTCATGCCTATGTAATTGGCGTTATTTAAGTGTAAGACTCGAGTTTCGGACTTAGGCAAGTTACTCTCAACATTAATGTTAAATTCTATCATATTATGATCACTATGCCCCAAAGGATCATTTACTATGTGATTGCTAATTAACCCAGTCTCATTACACAATACAAGATCTAAAGTTGCCCGTTCCCTGGTTGGTTGCATGAAATATTGTTCTAGCAAACTTTCTCAAATGCATTCCATGAACTCGTTCTCCAGATTACCTTTGCCAATGTGATTTGTCCAGTCTATATTAAGATTAAAGTCCCCCGAGATTATTGCATTACGTTTGTTGCAAGCTCCTACTATTTCTTGGTTAATATTCTGTCCAACATCCTGGGTCCCCATACCTTCCCGACTCGCAGTCACACCCTCCTGTCCCTGACCACTGACGAACTCTTAAGTGCTACTTAACCTAAAGGATGTGACTGCCTCCTGGAACAAAGTGTCCAGGTAACTCTTCCCCTCCCTGATGCATCGCAATGTCTGCAGCTCGTACTCCAGCTCAATAATTCTGGGCCGAAGTTCCTCGATGCAGACACTTACTGCAGATGTGGTTGCTCGGGATCGCGATGCTCTCCAGAATCTCCCACATGGAGGATAGAGCAGATGAATGCGTGGCTAAAGAGTTGGTGCAGGAGGGAGGGCTTTAGTTTCCTGGATCACTGGGTCTGCTTCTGGGGAAGGTGGGACCAGTACAAGTCGGACGGGTTGCACCTGAACCGGAGCGGGACCAACATACTTGCGGGGAGGTTTGCTAGTACTGTTGGGGGGGGGATACGGAGTGGAGCTATAGTAGGGGGTGATGCACAGCCAAATATAGAGGAAAATACAAGTCAGCCTGGAAGGCAGAGCAAATATGTAACGGCACAAGGGAGTATGGCAAGGCTGGATGGCATTTATTTTAATGCAAGGAGTCTTGCGAGTAAGGAAGATGAATTGAAGGTGTTGATGAACACATGGGAGTATGATATTGTTGCTATCACAGAGACATGGTTGAGGGAGGGGCAGGAATGGCAGCTCAATATTCCGGGGTATAGAATCTTCAGGCGAGACAGAGGGGGTGTAAAAGAGCAGGGGGCGTCGCAGTATTAATCAAGGAGTCAATTACTGCTGTAAGGAGGGATGATATCTTAGCAGGTTCCCCTAATGAGGCCATATGGGTAGAACTTAAAAACAAAAAGGGGGCAAGCAAACAGTCAGGGGGAGTTAGAGGAACAGATAAGTCGGCAAATCTCAGAGAAGTGTAGAAATAATAGGGTAATAATAGTAGGGGATTTCAACTTCCCCAATATTAACTGGGATAGTCAGAGTGTGAAAGGCTTAGAGGCTGAGGAATTCTTAAAGTGCATCCAGGAGAGCATTTTGAGCCAGCATGTAGAAAGTTATACAAGAGAGGGGGTGGTACTGGACCTAATTCTAGGGAATATAGCCGGGCAAGTGGCAGAAGTGTTAGTAGGAGAGCATTTTGGTGACAGTGACCATAATTCAGTGAGATTTAAGGTAGTGATGGAAAAGGACAAAGATGGACCGGAAATAAAGGTTCTAAATTGGGGGAAGGCTGATTTTAACATGATAAGGCAGGATCTGGCCAAAGTGGACTGGGATCAGTTACTTGTAGCAAAATCCACATCGAAGCATTGGGAGTCTTTCAGAAAGGAAATAGAGAGAGTACAACGCCAACATGTTCCTGTAAAGGTCAAGGTGGGACCAACTAGCCCAGGGATCCCTAGATGTCAAGGGATATACGAGAATGGAGTAGGAAAACAAGGGAGGCTTTTGGCAGTTATAAAGAACTAAAAACAGTAGAAGCCCCAGAGGAGTATAGAAAGTGCAGGGGGGTACATAAAAAAGAAATTAGGAGAGCGAAGAGGGGGCATGAAAAAACACTGGCGGGCAAACTAAAGGCAAATCCCAAGGTGTTTTATAAGTATATTAAGGGCAAGAGGATAACCAGGGAAAGAGTAGGGCCCATTAGGGACCAAAGTGTCAATCTGTGTGTAGAGCCAGAAGATGTAGGTGAGGTTTTAAATGACTATTTTGCATCTGTGTTCACCTTGGAGAAGGACGATGTAGGCTTAGAAATCAGGCAGGGGGATTGTGATATACTTGAACAAATTAGTATTGAGAGGGAGGAGGTACTAGTGGTTTTAAAAGTGGATAAATCCCCAGGCCCAGAAGAGATGTATCCCAGGCTGCTGTGTGAGGCAAGGGAGGAGATTGCAGGGTCCCTGACAAAAATTTTCAGAACCTTTCTGGCCACAGGGGAGGCGCCAGAGGACTGGAGAACAGCTAACGTAGTACCATTATTCAAGAAGTGTAGTAGGGATAACCCAGGGAATTACGGGCCAGTGAGCCTAACATCAGTGGTAGGGAAATTATTCGAAAAAGTTCAGTGGGACAGAATTAGTCTCCACTTGGAGAGGCAAGGATTAATCAAGAATAGTCAGCATGGTTTTGTCAGGGGGAGATCATGTCTGACCAATTTGATTGAATTTTTCGAGGGGTTGACTCGGTGTGTGGATGAGGGTAGTGCAGTTGATGTGGTCTACATGGACTTCAGCAAGGCTTTTGACAAAGTTTCGCATGGAAGACTGGTCAAGAAGGTAAGAGCCCATGGGATGCAGGGCATCTTGGCACATTGATTCCATAATTGGCTTAGTGGCGGGAGGCAGAGGGTGATGGTCGAAGGTTGTTTTTGTGACTGGAATTATGGAAACCTCAACTGAGGATTCCTCTCTAAAGTGGTTGACACGGCCCTCGACTGTGTCTGTTCTATCTCCCGCACTTCTGCCGTCACCCCTGCCCCTCCCTCCCGGAACCACAATAGAGTTCCCCTTGTCCTCACCTTTCACCCCACCAGCCTCCACATTCAATGGATCATCCTCCAACATTTCCGCCACCTCCAGCTTGATCCCACCAACAAACGAATCTTCCCATCACCTCTCCTTTCAGCATTCCGTCGTGACCCCTCCCTCCGTGACACCCTAGTTCACTTCTCTATCACCCCCAGCACCCCTTCCCCTTTGCCCGGCACCTTCCCTTGCAAGCACAGGAGATGCAACACATGCCCTTTTACCTCCTCCCTTCCCACTGTCCAGGGCCCCAAACACACCTTCCAGGTGAAACAGCGATTTACTTGTACTTCTTGCAATTTAGTATAGTGTATTCGCTGCTCACAATGTGGTCTCCTCTACATTGGGGAGACCAAACGCAGATTGGGTGACCGTTTACTGAACACCTCCGTTCAGTCTGTAAGGGGGACCCCGAGCTTCCGGTCACCTGTCGCTTTAATTCTCTGCTCCATTCCCATTCAGACCTCACCGTCCTCGGCCTCCTGCATTGTTCCACGGAAGCTCAGCGTAAGCTCGAGGAACAGCACCTCATCTTTCGATTAGGCACTTTGGACTCTGGACTCTGGACTCAACATAGAGTTCAACCGTTTCAGATCATAACCTCCCCCCTATCATATATATATATTATCCACACTTTTTGTTCGTGCTTTTTGTTCTTCTCTCCCACGTGGCAGCTGTCTTTGATTCTGCCAGCGCAATTCACACTTCATCTGGAGCCATCCTTTGTTTCTTAGCATGTCCCATTACCATCTCCTTTTGCCTTGAATATCTCTTATTGTCTCTTTAATTCTCCTGACTTTTATCCTATCACAGACCTTCCCTTTTGTTCTTTCATCCCCTCCCCCATTTCCCAGCCCCTAAACTTGCTTTAAAATCTGTTCCATTTCCTACTTTTTTCCAGTTCTGACGAAAGGTCATCGAACTGAAACGTTAACTCTGTTTCTCTCTTCAAGATGCTGCCTGACCTGCTGACTGTCTCCAGCATTTTCTGTTTTTATTTCAGATTTCCAGCATCTGCAGTATTTTCTTTTTATAATAGCTAGGACCCATTTGGCTTTTAATCCCTCCTGCCTTCCATCCTATCACAGACCTTCCCTTTTGTTCGTTACTTCACTCCCCACTTACCCAGCCCCTACACTTCCTTAAAAAATGATTACATCTCTAACTTTTTCCAGTTCTGACGAAGGGTCATCGATCTGAAACGTTAACATTGTTTCTCTCTCTACAGATGCTGCCTGATCTGATGAGTATTTGCAGCAGTTTCTGTTTTTATTATAGCTAGGACCCATGTGGGCTCCCATAGTAACACCTTTAATTTGGAGAACGTGATGATCTTATAATGTGGAACTCGCTACCACAGGAAGTGGTTGAGGCAAGTACCTATGATGCTTTCAAAAGGAAACTAGAAGATTACATGGGAGAAAAAGGAAATTGCTGAAAGACTGAGATGAGATAGATAGAATGGGAACAACTCATGTGGAGTACAAACACCAGCACAGATTAGTTGGGCTGGATGGCGTGTTTCTCTGCTGTATGTTGTATGTAATATACACAACCCGCCAGGCTGTAAACTGACGGATCGATCGACCACCAGTTTTACACCACACTCAATTTTACTTACATGGGGTGTGAATGGCCGGCAGATCCTTTCGCCTCAGTTCGCCTCTGGGAGGGATAGATTAAAATTAATGACGTATTTGTTTTTACCAATTTTGAATGGGAACAGATGCTCAGCTGGTACAGTCACTCCATTAGAACTTATTAATTATTTTATCATTGCCATTATGATGCAAGAATGTGGGAATAAGAAGTAACAGTTGCTGAAACACGGGCTTTTCCCGGAGTAAGAGCTAAGTTAACATTGGACGTTAGTGTTAAATGGATGGTCTAGAATTGAGTTCCAATTATGCGTAGCAGCTGATTTCTCCATCATTGTCTTCAATGAAAGAGAAAATCGGACGTTTTTTAAAATTGTCCACTTATTCATTGTCCTCCATTTTAAAGTTATAATTTCCCCAGGCCTATGGCGGAGGAGTGAAATACAAACCACAATTTCAGGATTTTCACACGAAAAAATCTCGAATTTGCGGTCAATTTCAAAGGCAGAATGACGGCGAACGCTGGCACTTCACCATCATCAGGACCACAAATTCCCGGCAACTGTAATGAAACTGATTCCTCATAGATATTTAACTTAAATATTGTAATGAAACTGAATCCCATTTAGTTATTTAATGTAAATTGTGTAATGAAACTGATTCCCATTTAGTTATTTAAATTAAATAGTACAATGAAATTGATTCCTTATAGTTATTTAATTTAAATACTGTAATGAACTTTATTCCTTATTTTTATATAATGTAAAATATTTACATTAATTAACTATATGGAAATCAGTGTCATTATAATATTTAAATTAAATAACTATATGGGAATCAGTTTCATTATAATATTTACTTTTCATAACTATATGATAATCAGTTTTATTACAATATTTAAGTTGAATAACTATATGGGAATCATATTCCTGGTGCCTTCTCACACCATTCCCGATATTCCCAGTGTCCCCTCACCCTATGGAAGACAGCAATTTCCCTCCAGTGCTCAAGAATCTCAGGGATTCTCTCGGTAGTTCACTCTCTCTCCCTCTCTTCTACTCAATATAAGCTTCAGCTTAAAGCTTTTGAAATGTGTCCTCTCGCTATTCTTCATATCATTTTGAAAAATCAAACACAGCTCAGTAGAAATGGCTAGAACTGCAGAAAAATATTCCGTCCATTTACCTGATTGAACGGTATTGATGCTCGCTGTGAAATCAGGCAAAAATATAAAATCCAAGAATAGGCTTTTGAGAGAGGCTGCGGACTTCAAATGAAAACTTTAATGAAGGCATTTGAAGACACATAGGATACATATATTTATGTTTCTCTGAATTATATTTTATTTTCAGTTTCCATAAAACCTAATTTTGGAAATTAGAAATTTTAGTTACTGTGCGTAAAATTGCAGCTCAACATTTTTTCAGAAAGCATTTTGTGTGAATTGCGGGGAATAAGATAATCAGCACCATGTGCTGCTTTAACATAAAGCCGTGTCAGGCCACTGTTTAGAACAACGTTGGAAGTCCTACTATAGTACCACTAAGTGGCATGCTCAGAGTCCCGGCAGTAAGTTTGCACATTGGACACTGGAATTCCCACAGGAACTGTTTCTCTAGGAGTTTTCAATCATTGCGGAACCAATATAAGTAATTTAAAAAACAATATAAACACTAGTGTCTGGTTAAAGGCCTGAAAAGCTGTCCCCACAGTTTGGGAATAAACAGCAGACATTGCAATGGGTTATGGGGAGATCAATTTTTCGGACCAGGTGAAATCAGGCTTGGATTCCATGGAGGAGTAAAATAAAAGTAACAGTGAATTAAAACGGCAGCAGGAGGGGAAGATTTCAGAACTGGATGTGAGTATTACTACTGTTACCTTTAAGCACTGCCACCCTTTAACAACCCATTAATCTCTCACCATCTTAGGAGCTCACAGCTTCCCTGGAGCAAGACATTGCCGCACAATTTGCCAAAATCCATTGATATCTTGAAGACAAAGAGAAACATTTAATCGACAAGCTGAAGAGACAAAAGGAGGAATGTCTGCGACCAATGGAGACGAACTTGGAAAGAATTGAAGAGGAACTGACGTCACTTGAGGAGAACATACGGAAACTTTGTGTAGACATCGAGCAGCAAGACAGTATCTCGTTTCTCAAGGTGACCCTTTATAACCCAATCCCCAAGCTGTTGGTGTAAGTGTAAACAGCACTTTATAATAGGGCTCAAACCCCATCACAACAATGCACAATGTGCGGTATAACTGAGGACAAACAGGTATCAGTCAGGATTGAGCTCTGAGTGTCGAAAAGACTGTCCCACACTGTTAGGACCTCACATTGGCCGCAGTTTCACTGGAACGAGAGTGAAGACAACTTTTTACACCTCTTGCTGGTCCCATTCATGTCATCAATGTTAGTAAAGAGCTGAGAGTACACTCCATTCTTCGCTGAAACTAAACACTTCAGTGACACTGACAACTCGACCAATATCTTTAAATAGAGGTGCACAGACTTTGGTTACCCCGAGTTTGACTGTGATGTGCTGTCGGCAGAATAACTCAGAGCTGTGCTTACAGATGTTACCAGGGTTACAGACCATTGCTGCTTGAGATCCCTCTGTGTTTACCGGCACCTGGTTCTGAGAGACTAATTGAGTGAGAGATATTGATCTTGCCCTTGTCCTATCACTCTAACCCTTACACTGTTATTGCAAGCTAACCAGTGCATACTAGCATCTAGCAATATATCATCAATCGACTCACCATCCGAATATCTCCTCTAGGTTCAAAAGTCTTTGCTCAGGTTCAAGTTTGTCGCCTCTCAGTTTTCTCCCCTTCCCTCCTGTCCTTAAATTAGTATCAGGCTGGTGACATTTGAGGCTACAGTACCATGGGTACGAGCTCTGAGAGCAGTGACTTGTAGGGGTGCAGTCCCATGTGTGCAACCAATGCTCTGCTCAAACAGTGAGCAATAGGGAGCTATTTGAATGTCTGGGCATCCTAATAAGCCTAATCCTCTTCTCGTCTGATGTGTACAGAGGTCCGTGTTGCCACAGAGATGCCTGGAAGTGTCCAGGAGCTGGTACATAGGTCGTTGTCTCCATATCGAGAGGATGCTGAGTTTAGGTGTAACACCACTCTCCCCAACTCAGGGCAGCACAGATCGGAGACAAGCTCTGAGTTACTGGGAAATACAGACCAGAAATAAAAGGAACTGTTCAGTGAAACTTCACAGTCTTCAGCAGCAGAGGGAACCCTATCGATTGTATTAGGGGGTAACTGACGTGATATCGCATCACTGGAGCCCGTCAGTGAAAACTCCACCCAGATCCCTTCACATTTTACTAAAAGCATTGATTACACTCCATTAAAACTCAATCTAAACAGTTCCGTATATTTATTAAAATGTTTCTGATTATCTGTCCTGCAAGAACTGAAAAGATTGAGAGAAAGGTGAAAAAGGTGAAGGGGCAGAGAGAGCTGAGGATGGAGAGATCCTGGTGTCTGCAAGTCTGAAATACACAGTGTTTCCAGGCCCGTTACTCTACACAGTGTGGAAAGAAATTAAACAGATCATCTCTTCAGGTATGAAACTCCACAGCTTTCTGTCCACTTTCTGTAGTGTCCTGCTCTCTTCCCCCTCTCATGAAGGTGCTGCCTGTTGCTGGGTACAGATCACTGGGGCAGCAGCTCTGGGGCCTCACTCAAGGGGCCATTCTTTATGTGGGGCCTCAGATTGAGCGATTCAAGCATGAGGTCATCAGAACATCATTTTATTTGACATCCAGACACTCGAAATTCAAGTAGGGTTCACTGGGCAGTGACCAGACTGGGACCCCTGGCTGGTTGTGTTCCTCTCTGACCCAGGACTCACTGGACAGCGATCAGACTGCGACCCCTGTAATATCTGTTCACTGTACACACTAGAGTCCAGGAATATATATAACTGCATACTTTAACCAATCTGTAATATCTGTTCACTGTACATACCTGAGTCCAGGAATATATCTAATTGTACTTTATACCCAGTCTGCACTATTTACTGATACAGAAATTATGGATTGGTTGCCGAGCCCAATAAAACAGATATCAGATATGGGAAAATGCTGGAGTCCATTATTAAGAAAGTAATATCAGGACATTTAGAAAATCCTAATACAATCAAGCAGAGTCAACATGGTTTTATGTAAGGGAAAACGTTTTTGACAAATTTAGTAGAGTTCTTTGAGGATGTAACGAGCAGGGTGGATAAAGGGGAACCAGTAGATGTAGTGTAATAGGATTTCCAGAAGGCATTCGATAAGGTGCCGCATAAAGGTTACTGCACAAGATAAGAGCTCACGGTGTTAGGGGTAATATATTAGACTGGATAGAGGATTGGTTAACTGACAGAAAACAGAGAGTCGGAATAAATGTGTCATTTTCAGGTTGGCAAAATGTAACTAGTGGGGTGCCACAGGGATCACGGTTGGGGCCTCAACTATTTACAATCTATATTAATGACTTGGATGAAGGGACCGAGTGTACTCTTGTCAAATTTGCTGACGATACAAAGAGAGGTGGAAAAGCAACTTGTAAGGAGTACACAAAGAGTCTGCAAAGGGATATAGATAGGTTAAGTGATTGGGCAAAAATTTTGCAGATGGAGTATAATGTGGAAAAATGTGAGGTTATCCACTTTGATCGGAAGAATAAAAGAACAAAATATTATATAAATGGAGAGAGACTACATAATGCTGCGGTACAGAGGGATCTGGGTGTCCTCGTACATGAAATATAAAACGTTAGCATGCAGGTACAGCAAGAAATTTGGAAGGCAAATGGAACATTGGCGTTTATTGCAAGGGGGATGGAGTATAAAAGTAGAGAAGTCTTGTTACAACTGTACAGGGCGGTAGTGAGACCACACCTGGAGTACTGCGTACTGTTTTGGTCTCCTGATTTAAAGAAGGATATACTTGCATTGGAAGCAGTTCGGAGAAGTTTCACTAGGTTGATTCCTGAGTTGAAGGGGTTGTCTTAGAGGAAAGGTTGAGCAGGTTGAGCCTATACTCATTGAAGTTTAGAAGAATGAGAGGTGATCTTATTGATACATATAAGATTCTTAGGGTTCTTGACAGGGTAGATGCATGGAGGATGTTTCCCCTCGTGGGGGAATCTAGAACTAGCAGTCTTAGTTTCAGAATAAGGGGTCGCCCATTTCAAACGGAGATGAGGAGGAATGTCTTCTCTCAGAGGGTCGTGAGTCTTTGGAATTCTCTACCCCAGACAGCAGTGGAGGCTGAGTCATTTACCATATTCATGGCGGAGATAGACAGATTTCTGAAAATCAGGGTAATCAAGGGTTATGGGGAACGGGCAGGAAAGTGGAGTTGAGGCCAAGATCAGATCAGCCATGATCTTATTGAATGGCGGAACAGGTTCGAAGGTCCGAATGGCAGACTCCTGCTGCTATTTATAAAATCTAGTCTTGCGTGCTTGCTATTAGCATTTAACGTAAATTTACTGTTTCAAGTTTTAAATTTCTACCAGGCTTGGAGAGCAGGTGAGATTAGTAAATTAATTAATTGGTCTAATCTGGTTCTGTAACTACCAGAGTGCTCACTCATCTGAATCTCAGGAGTAGAAATAAAGGAGACTAGAGTGCAGTTTGTCACAGAGTGCAGCTTGGAACAGAGTGTAAACCTGCGAGTTTGGTGAGTGAGGGTGTGAATCTTAAGGGTTAATCTCTTTTTTTTAATAAAATCTAGTCTTGCGTGCTTGCAATTAGCATTTAAATTAGATTTACTGTTTCAAGTTTTAAGTTTCTTCCCGGCTTGGGCAGGATTAAGCAAGATCTGTGCTGGAAAGCAGGTGAGATTAGATAATTAATTAACTGGTCTAATCTGGTTCTGTAACTGCCAGAGAGGTTACTCCTCTAAATCTCAGCAATATCAATAAGGGAGGCTAGAGTGCAGTATGGAACAGTGTGTAAACCGACGAGTTTGGGGATTAATAGAGTTCGGCGACGAGGGGAGGGCGGTGCTCCTTTCTTCTTTTTCTATCTTTGTAAGCCTCCAGGAGAGCAGGAGTTAAAAAGCTGCATGGGAGAGGATAGAGAACCAGCGGGAATTCGGCTGCGTGAACCCCCCCAACCGCATTTGGAGAAAAATAGATGGTGGCATCACAGGGAAAAGGGTCAGTGATTGGTTGGTGAGTATTTTGCTCACTTATCTAATCTTTTAAAGCCCAGAACATTTATTAGTAATTGTAAAGTTTCATTAATATTAATAAAGTTTACTAGCAGTAATATATCTTATTGGGTGTAGTAGGATGTATTAATTATTAATTAATACAAATAAATAAATTAAGACACAATAAGGATGGCAGGGCAGGTGATGTGTTGCGACTGCAGGATGTGGGGGCTCCTGGACGCCAGTGTGATCCAGGACGAACACGTCTGTGGTAAGTGTCTGTGGCTTGAGGAGCTTCGGCTCAGAGTTGATGAGCTGGAGGCCGAGCTGCAGACTCTGCGATGCAACGGGAGGGGGAAAGTTACCTGGACACTATATTCCAGGAGGCAGTCACACCCCTTAGGATAGGGTCTTCTGATTTGGTCAGTGGTCAGGGACAGGAGCATGTGACTGCGAGTGAGGCAGGTATGGGGAGCCAGGAGGTGGAGGAGCCTCAGTCTTTGCAATTGTCCAACAGGTTTGAAGTTCTTGCGGCCTGTATGGATGAAAGCGGTGGCTGCAGATTGGATGAGCAAACTGACCATGACACCTTGGTACAGGAAGCCATTCAAGCGGGGGGTGTTAATAGGAATGTAGTGGTAATAGGGGATAGCATAGTCAGGGGGATTGATACAGTTCTCTGTGACCAAGAGCGAGAGTCCAGACGGCTGTGTGACCTGCCCGGTGCCAGGGTTCTGGAAATCTGCTCTGGGCTGGAGAGGAATTGCAGTGGGAGGGGGAGGAGCCAGTGGTCGTGGTCCACCTAGGTACCAACAACATAGGTAGAACTAGGAAAGAGGTTCTGCTGAGAGGGTATGTGCAGCTAGGGTCTAAATTGAAAAGCAGAACCTCAAGGGTAATAATGTCTTCATTATTAACTGAGCTACGAGCAAATTGACATAGGGTAAATAAAATTAGAGAGAAGAAAGCGTGGCTCAAAGACTGGTGTGGGAGAAACGGGTTTCGATTGCTGGGGCTGGACAGGAAGCTGGGGAAAGTGGGATCTCTATCGTTGGGACGGTCTTCACCTGAACCGTGATGGGACCAGTGCTCTGGCGAATCATATAACTAGGGTGGTAGAGGGGACTTTCAACTAAATAGTGGGGGAAAGGGATCAAATTTGTGAAGATGTGGTCAATCAAAGTGCTGGGACAAGGCAAGAGAGTAAGGTATTAATATGCAAAATGATAAACAGACCGTGACAGGAAGGGATAGAGAGTACAAATCTAAGAGGAACTCAACAGATAAGGGTGGAGGTTACAAAAATAATAAAAGGACAAAAATAAAGGCTCTGCATCTGAATGATACCGGAAATAGAAATACATAAGAACGATCTGATAGCCATTAGAGAAACATGGCTACTGGATGACTTAGATTGGGACCTGAATATTGAAGGGTATATGACGTTTAGGAAGGACAGGAAGCTAGGAAAAGGTGGAGGGCTGGCTCTGTTAATTAATGATGGTATTAGCACAATAGAGAGGGATGACCTAAGTTCAGGAAATCAGGATATAGAAGCGGTTTGGGTAGAGATGAGAAATGCTAAAGTCTATAAGTCACTTGTGGGAGTGGTGTGCAGGCCCCCTAACAGTAACCACACGGTAGGATGGAGTATAAAGGAATAAATAATGGGAGCTTGTCTGAAAGGTACAGCAATAATCATGGGGGATTTTAATCTACATATAGACTGGAAAAATCAGATGGGCAAAGGTAGCCTAGATGAATTCATAGAATGTTTTCGGGATAGTTTCTTAGAACAGCACGTAGTGGCGCCAACCAGAGAGCAGGCTATACTAGATCTGGTATTGTGCAACGAGATAGGATTAATTAATGACCTCATAGTGAAGGCGCCCCTAGGTAGCAGCGATCATAATATGATTGAATGTTACATTCAGGTTGAGGGAGAGAAAAGTGGGCCCAAGACTAGTATTTTTAACTTAAATAAGGGTAATTGTGAGGGCATGAAAGCAGAGCTAGCTAAAGTGAACTGGCAAATTAGGTTAAGGGATAGGTCAATAGGTCAATAGAGTTGCAGTGCCAGACATTTAAGGGGATATTTCAGAATACACGGAATATATACATTCCAACGAGAACAAAACATTCAAGGGGAGGACACAACATCCGTGTTTAACTAAAAAAGTTAAAGATAGTATCAGACTTAAAGAAAAAGCATATAATTGTGCAAAGATGGGTGGCAGGTCAGAAGATTGGACAGAATATAAAAAACAACAAAGAATGACTAAAAGATTAATAAGGAGAGAGAAATTAGAGTACGAGAGAAAGCTAGCTAGATATATAAAAACAGATAGTAAGAGTTTCTATAGATATTTGAAATTTAAAAGAGTTAACAAAATGAGCGTTGGTCCTATAGAAAGTGAGTCTGGGGAATTAATAATGTAAAATAAGGAGATGGCAGATAAATTGAAAAGGTATTTTGTATCGGTCTTCACTATAGAGGATACAAGTAACATCCCAGAAATAGCTGTAAATCAGGAAATGGAAGGGAGGGAGGAATTCAAGAAAATTACAATCACCAGGGAAGTGGTACTGAGCAGATTGTTGGAGCTGCGGGCTGACAAGTCCCCAGGTCCTGATAGACTTCATCCTAGGGTCTTAGAAGAAGTGGCTAGTGAGATACTTGATGCATTGGTTTTAATTTAACAAAATTCCCTAGATTCGGGGAATGTTCCATTATATTGGAAAATAGCGAATGGAACTCCTTTATTCAAAAAAGGAGGGAGACAGAAAGCAGGAAAATACAGGCCAGTTAGCTTAAAATCTGTCATAGGTAAGATGTTAGAAGCCATTATTAAAGACTTTATAGCAGGGCACTTAGAAAAGTTCAAGGTAATCAGGCAGAGTCAACATGCTTTTGTGAAAGAGAAATCATGTTTAACTAATTTGTTAGAGTTATTTGAGGAATTAACATGTGCTGTGGATAAAGGGGAAATGGTGGATGTACTGCACTTAGATTTCCAGAAAGCATTTGATAAGGTGCCACATCAAAGATTATTGCGGAAAATAAAAACTCATGGTGTAGGGGGTAACATATTGGCATGGATAAAAGATTGGCTAGCTAACAGGAAACAGAGAGTAGGCATAAATGGGTCATTTTCTGGTGGCAAGATGTAACGAATGGTGTGCCACAGGGATCAGTGCCGGGGCCTCAACTTTTAACAATTTATATAAATGACTTGGATGAAGTGACCAAAGGTATGGTTGCTAAATTTGCTGATGACACAAAGATAGGTAGGAAAGTAAATTGTGAAGAGGACATAAGAAGGCTACAAAGGGATATAGATAGGTTAAGTGAGTGGGCAAAGATCTGGCAAATGGAGTATAATGTGGGAAAATGTGAAATTGTCAATTTTAGAAGGAAGAATAAAAAATAAGCATATTATCTAAATGGTGAGAGATTGCAGAGCTCTGAGATGCAGAGGGATCTGGGTGTCCTGGTGCATGAATCGCAAAAGGCTAGTATGCAGGTACAGCAAATAATTAGGAAAGCTAATAGAATGTTATCGTTTATTGCGAGGGGAATTGAATACAAAAGTAGGGAGGTTATGCTTCAGTTATACAGGGCATTGTTGAGACCACATCTGGAGTATTGTGTACAGTATTGGTCTCCTTATTTAAGGAAGGAAGTAAATGCGTTGGAAGCAGTTCAGAGAAGATTTACTAGACTAATACCTGGAATGGGCGGTATGTCTTATGAGGAAAGGTTGGACAGGCTAGGCTTGTATCCGCTGGAGTTTAGAAGAGTAAGAGGTGACTTAATTGAAACATATAAGATCCTGAGGGGTCTTGATAGGGTGGATGTGGTGAAGATATTTCCTCTTGTGGGAGAATCTAGAACTAGGGGTTACTGTTTAAAAATAAGGTGTCGCCCATTTAAGACAGAGATGAGGAGATATTTTGTCTCAGAGGGTCGTGAGTCTTTGGAGCTCTCTTCCTCAGAGGCCACTGGAAGCAGACACTTTGAATATTTTTAAGGCAGAGGTAGATAGATTATTGATAAGCAAGGGGTGAAAGGTTATCGGGGGTATGCGGGAATGTGGAGTAATTAGATCAGCCATGATCTTATTAAATGACGGAGCAGGCTCGAGGGGCCGAGTGGCCTACACCTGTCCTAATTCGTATGTTCGTATTTCTTATGTTCTTATGTTCATATATTAACCTGTCTCCGTCCACCTTGCTCTGTCTAAAATATTTCACTAGATGTAATTTTTATTTCCCCAGACCCAGCCTCACTGACCCTGGACCCAAACAAAGCGCATTGTAGATTCATTCTGTCTGAGGATCAGTTCAGTGTGAGACTCGGTGAGAGAGAATTACTGCTTCCTGATAACCCGGAAGGATTCAATGCTGTCGTCTGTGTCCAGGGGTCACAGGGATCCAGATCAGGGAAACAGTACGGTGGAGTTCAGGGTTAAGACTGGGTGAACGTTGGGTGTGGCAACAGGAAAGGAGAGTTAAACATTGGG
This sequence comes from Squalus acanthias, assembly GCA_030390025.1. NCBI lineage: Eukaryota > Metazoa > Chordata > Chondrichthyes > Squaliformes > Squalidae > Squalus > Squalus acanthias. The sequence goes on along the minus strand of CM059449.1, from coordinate 32,527,682 downwards.
CCTGAACTGCGATACAGGATTGCGCATCCGATAAATGGGAATGAATATAGAGCTGCTGAAAGCCAATTAGTGCCACTGACCCCAGTGTGAATCCCAGGACTATCGTATTTTACTTGGAATAAGAGGGAGGACAGGTAACCTTTCACAATGCTGATGAAATGTACAATCTCTACAGTTTCCCTGGCACATTCACGGAGAAACTCTCCTTTGTTGTATCCTGGATTGTGCGATCAGGATAAAAATGTTCCTCCTCTTAAACCGCTTCATTTCGAAACATAGGTTGCTAAACTGAAGTGTCAGAGTACGGAGAGAATGTGTGCACTGCTGGGCGAATATTGGACATCTCACACAGTAACTTCGAGACACAGCAGGAGACAGCACTGGGAAGGGGCTTGGCAATAAATGGTGGGGTTAGAGTGTTGGGTTGGCGAATTGTAAGTGTTCCTTGCGCTGAGCTCTGGCTGTGATCACGGACTGGGACGTGTGTTACTGTGCAGGGTGAGGAGGTTCCAACATGAGCTATTGGTCATTCGCACCAGCTGTCCAATCTAGAACTCTTCACTCCTGGTCATTCCACAAGCCTGAATGTCGTCCAGATCTTGCTGCATGCGGGCATGGACTGCTTCAATATCTGTGGAGTTGTGAATGGTGCTGAACACTGTGCAGTCATCAGCGAACTTCCCCAGTTCTTACCTTATGTTGGAGGGAAGGTCATTCATGAAGCAGCTGAAGATGGTTGGGACTAGGACACTGCCCTGAGGAACTCCTGCAGCGATTTTCTGAGGCTCTGATGTTTGACCACCAACCAGCACAATCATCTTCCTTTATGCCAGGTATGACTCCAGCGAGTGGAGAATTTTACCCCGATTCCCATTGACTTCAGTTGTACTAGGGCTCCTTGATGCCACACTCATTCAAATGCTGCCTTGAAGTCAAGGGCAGTCACTCTCACCTCACATTTGGAATTCAGCTCCTTTGTCCAAGTTTGGACCAAGGCTGTACTGAGGTCTGGAGACAAGTGGCCCTGGCAGAACCCAATTGGACATCAGTGAGCAGGTTATTAGTGTGTAAGGGCCGCTTGATAACACTGTGGACGACACCTTCCATCACTTTGCTGATGTTTGGGAGTAGACTGATGGGGCGGTAATTGGCCGGATTGGATTTGACCTTTTTGTGGACAGGACATACCTGGGCCGTTTTCCACATTGCCGGATAGATGCCAGTGTTGTAGCTGTAATGGAACAGATTGGCTAGAAGCGCGGCTAGTTCTGGAGCACAAGTCTTCAGCACAACAGTCGAAATGTTGTCGGGGCCCATAGCCTTTGCTGTATCCAGTGCGCTCAGCTGTTTCTTGATATCACGTGGAGTGAATCGAATTGGCTGCTGAAGATTGGCTTTTGTGAGGGTGGGAACCTCAGGAAGTGGCCGAGATGGATCATCCACTCGGCACTTCTGACTGACTTGTTTGAATTATTTCATGAAGTGGGTGGATGAAGGTTGCTTGGTTGATGTTGTGCATATAGACTTTAAAAGTCCTTTGATCAAGTACCACATATTAGACTTGTTAGCAAAAATGAAGCCCATGGGATGAAAAGGGAAGTGGCTGCGTAGATACGAATTTGGCTAAACGACATAAAGCAGAGAGTTGGAGTAAGCGGTTCTTTTTCAGACTGGAGGTAGTTGTGCATCGGCCATGGATCGCTGTTGGGACCACTGTACGTTTTTATATATATTAATGAGCTGTACTTGGATATACAGGGCATACTTTCAAAGTTTGCAGATGACACGAAACTCTAAAATGTTGTAAACGGTGAGGAGGATAGTAAGATACATTAAGAGGACATAGACAGTCTGGTGAAATAAGTAAACCAATGGCTGATTTAATTTAACGCAGAGAAGTGTGAAATGATTCATTTTGTTAGGAAGAATGAGGAGAGACAATATAAACTAAATGGTACAAATTCCATAGGCAGTGAAGGAACAGCGAGACCTGGAGCTGTACAAACACAAGTGTTTGAAGTTCAGCAGGTTGATGAAAAGGCAGACAGGACCCATGGTTCTTTAAATAGAGGCACAGAGCACTAAAGCAAGCAAGTTATGCTGAATCTTTATAAAACACTGGTTTGGCCTTAGCTGAGGTATTGTCGCCTATTCTGGGCAGCACGCTTCAGTACAGATGTCAAGGCCTTAGAGATGGTGTAGATGAGATTTATTAAACTGGTTCTATGGGATCAGAGACTTCAGTTACGTGGATGACGCAAGAAACTGGGTTTGTTCTCATCGTGCAGAGAGTCTAAAGGGAGATTTGATAAAGCTGTTAAAAATCATGAAGGCTTTCTAAGAGCAAATAAGTTGAAACTGTTTCCAGTGGCAGCAGGGTCCGCAACCAGAGGACAAGGATTTAAGATAATTGGCAAAACAAGCATTGGCGACATGAGGGGATAAACATCGCAGCGAGTTGTTATGATCTGGAATACACTGCCTGAAAGGGTGTTGGAATCGGATTCAATAATAATTTTCAGCAGTGAATTCGATGCATCCTTCAAGGGGACATTTTGCAGGGTTATGGGGAAAGAGCAGGGGAGTGGATCTCATTGGAAATCTCTTTCAAAGAGCCGGCACAGGCACGTGTTGTGTCATTGAAAGATTGTAATTGTTCTGCCCTCTTTGACCTCCGCGCAAGGCCTGTTAATACCTCCAAAATTTCAACTTCTCTGCTGATCAGAGGCACACAACTGATTGAATCACTTTCTGTGTTTATCTGTGAATGTTCTTCGATCTCACGTGCACCATGGAAGCCCCTGCATATAAATTAAATTTAATATAAATTAGAGCAGATAAAGACGCATCTTGATGTAACTAAGATCGAGATGCAGTTAATATATAATAATTTATATGTAATAAATGTGTGCATTTAACACATCAATGTCCTTGTATAAACCTATCAAGAAATATACACAGCTTAAAGAGTCTTGCACCATGATTGTAGAAGTGGAGATTGCGAAATATTTTGTTTGCAATGTATGATGAGATTAATATCCTGGACTCCTTACTCTTTCAATGTGCAATATCACTGCAAAGTATCCTATTCCCTGGCTATTAGGCGTCAACCCGGTTTGGCCTAATCTGTTTGTTCTAATGACTGTAACTAATGGCAATCATTATGTAATGCTCTTGTGTCGCTTGATGTTTCTCTCAGGTATAAATACGACTTTGTTTTGAAAACAGAAGTTCTGCGAGTCCACAACATGAACAGACAAGGTCGCTTCTCTCCGAAAATGGGAAAGCCGGTAATCATACAGATAGAAAGCATTTACTACCCGATTCTTGCAGTGATTGGCGTTCCTGGTAAGACGCTTATAATCAGTTAATATTCATCTTTAACAGTGTTTCACTGTATCACTGCTCCTGCAGTCGCTCTAATAATATCATCTGTCTGTTTGGATGTGCTTGTTTTGTGGACATTGATTACTGTCACCAAAGAAATAAAACAAAATGCTCCAAGATTCTGCCATATTCCTCTTGGACCGGATTTTGCGGTATCTTCTTGAACTCGGGCAACAACTTCCTGCGACCGCACCTGCACAGTTAAGCGCCGAAATCAGGAGGTTGCTGTCCTTGATGCCCTGCTGCTCCAAAAGGGGCGCAATTATAGCATATCACCAAGAGATTCAAATATGACGTGAGGTTGCTGTACGTAATTGATAAACAAGTGGCCGCTATGTGTTGATGCCAGGCAAGGTCATTGCCTGCTGGCAAGTAGTCGTAAAATTTGTGCATATAGCGCATTCCAAAAGATTGTGAAACTGTGCGATATATTAAATTGGCCGCATTTTGCTGTAAAATAATAGTGAGGCGAATAGCGATCACCGTTATTTACGTGCAAAATGGACAGCACAATTGGTGACCGGACATGCGCAGTTAAACACAGAAATCCGGAAGTTGCTGGCCGAGACGCTCAGCTCCTCCCAGAGCTTCCGGAAAACGGCATCTCACCGTCTGAATCACCATTCAAATTCACTTAACAGCGTGAAGTTACTGTACTTACCTCATAGATACGGACTAAACTCACCAGAAACAGGCACGGCGAGTCCATCGCAGTGTAAGTACCCTTTTAACGTCGTGGTAAAAATTAAATAATTATTTTGCTTCAGTATTTAGAAAAGCACAACCATTCTATTCAGAGCCTCCCGCTTACTTTAAAAGATATTCGACGTTATTGAAAAACTACTTTTGAAATGCATTTCTAAATGTGCATGTCAGATCGCTACCAGCATCCAAGTTTCGAATAATAACTGTGATTTTGTTGCTTTACCAGACATATCTACGATATATCTCCAAAGTTCCCTCTGCCCATGCTCAGACCCCATGTAACTCCCACCACTTAACCCGCTGCTGCGATGTAAGCGGCTCTGGTGTTACAAAGTTAATGCACAATCCAAAATTATATGTTTTGTTGAAGTAACTTACAGAATAATTTTGTGGCGCATTTCGATATAGAAGGTTATCCTGTCAGAATTGCTAATCTTGTCTGAGGTCATGGGAGAAAGATAGGGACAGACAGCGGAGCGACAGAAAATAATCATGGATTTTCATACAAAGCACTGTCGACTGATCATCTTTTCTATATCAGGAGAGTTAGTAATGACATTTCCTCCTTTTTGCAGCTAATATGGTGACAATTGTGATTCTCTGCCGAGGAAAGTGCGGTCTCTCCAAATGCTGTTTACCTGGTGGCCATGGCTGTGGCTGATCTACTGATCCTGATAATTGGTGTAATTCTCTCCAATATTAAAGATGCTTATTTCCCTTATACATTCTTGAACTATACTCCTATTTGTAGTCTCAATATTACCCTGCATTTTGTTGCCATAGATTGCTCTGTCTGGTTAACTGTGGCTTTCACCTTTGATCGATTTGTTGCTATTTGTTGTCAATGTTTGTGAACAAAATATTGCACCGAAAGGACTGCGGCTGTGGTTATAGCAGTGGTGTGTTCCTTAAGTGGTTTACAAAATGTTCCAATCTACTTTATATTTGAACCTCGGGAAATAATTGACAATGTACCATGGTCCTGCTCTGTGAAATCAAGCTTCTATACCTCACCCATATGGGCAGCATATATGTGGTTGGAAAATATTTTAATCCCATTTGCACCATTTGTTTTTATTTTACTGCTCAATTCCCTGACCGCCAGGCACATTCTACTGGCCAATACAGTGAGGAAAGGACTCCAAGGTAACAAAAGTGGAGATAATCACAACGATCCAGAGATAGAGAACCGAAGAAAATCCATCATTTTACTGCTCGCCATCTCAGGCAATTTTATACTTTTATGGATGGTAATTTTCATATTTTACTTATGTGTGCACTTTACAGATGTTCAACTTTTGGAAACAAATTACAACGACTCTTTCACCATTATGGAACAATCCGGGTATATGCTTGGAAATTTGAGTTCATGCACAAACACTTTTATTTATGCCGTGTCCCAGAGTAAATTCAGAGAGGAATTGAAGAATGTGATTAAGCATCCCTTGTCTACAATTACTAATTTAATCAAATAAGTTAAATGACTTCACAGAACTAAAATGCAATTATATCCGTCCGAACCTAACATCAGTTGTTCACTTCACATGTACACACAGAAATCTCCGAAGGCAATGGGAGCAGCAATCTGGTCTCTATATTAGATGTCATACTGTATGAGATCATGGATGACGGGGTTAATATTAAACAACAATAGTAAATGCTGGAAACACTCAGCAGGTCAGGCAGCATTGTGGAGAGAGAAACAGAGTTAACATTTCAGGTCGATGACCCTTCATCAGAACAGGGAAAAGTAACAGATATTTAACCAAGAGTATGGCAGGTAAAGGAAACAGGGAGGAAAGAACAAAAGAGAAGGTCTGTGATAGGGTGGAATGCAGGAGAGATTGAAAGACAACAGGGATGATATGCAAAGCAGAAGGAGTAGTAATGGGACAAGTTAAGAAACAAAAGATGACTCTGATGAGGTGTAAATGACAATGGCAGAATCTTCAGCAACTGCCATGTGAGAGAGAAAAGAAAACATGGGGGCCGATGTTATAGTCTGAAATTGTTGCCATGATGTGGTGTTGGACTGGAGTGGACAAATGTGAGAAGTCACACCCATGAGGACGGCCTCAACCGGGATCTTGGGTTCATGTCACGCTACATGTAACCCCACCTGACATAGAGTCATCCAGACTCGAGTCGTCGTTGGCTTGTTCTCTCTACACAGATGCGGCCGGACCTGCTGTGATTTCCAGCAAAAAAATTAAAACGTTTTTTGTTTTCCATCCAGACCCCAGCATCTGCCACATTTGACCCCTTGTGACCCCACCTCATTGTCTTTGATGTAATGTCTTCCTGACTGACCTGTTTGGACACCATCCACAACTTTGATTGCCGTGATTATCTCTCTGCCGAGGTGTGATAAAGGGCAGTTGGAAAGATTAACTGTAATCATCTGGCAGTGTTCTCTGACTATATATGCTGTGCCTATATGCATTCCTTCACTTCACCTGACGAAGGAGCAGCGCTCCGAAAGCTTGTGATTTCAAATAAAGCTGTTGGACTATAACCTGGTGTTGTGCGACTTCTCACATCTGAAATTGTTGAAATCGATGTTGAGTCCAGAAGGCTGTAACGTGCCTAATCGAAAGACGAGGTGCTTTTCCTCGAACTTACGTTGAGCTTCGTTGCAACATTGTAAGAGGCCGAGGACAGAGAGTTCAGAGTGGGAGTGGAGGGGAGATTTTAAGTAACAGGCGACCGGAACTTCGGGGTCACGCGTACGGACTGAACGGCGGTGTTCTGCAAAGCGGTCACCCAATCTGCGTTTCTTCTCACCAATGTAGAGGAGACCGCATCGTGAGCAGCGAATACAGTATACTAAATTGCAAGAAGTACAAGTAAATCGTTGTTTTACCTGGAAGGAGTGTTTGAGGCCCTGGACAGTGGGAAGGGAGGAGGTGAAAGGTTCGTGCTGCATCTCCTGCGATTGCATGGGATTTTGCAGTGGGAAGGGGAAGGGGTGTTGAGGGTGATAGAGGAGTGGACCAGTGTGCCGCGGAGGGAATGGTCCCTTTGGAATGCTGAATGCAGAGGAGAGGGGAAGATATGTTTAGTGGTGGGATCAAGCTGGCGGTGGCGGAAATGGCGGAGGATGGTCTGTTGAATGTGGAGGCTGGTGGGGTGAAAGGTGAGGACAAGGGGAACGCTATCGGGGTTCTGGGAGGGAGGGGAAGGGGTGAAAGCTGAAGTGCAGGAAATGGAATGGACACGGTAGGTGGCCATGTCAACCACGGTAGAGGGGTAACCCTCGGTTGAGGAAAAAGGAAGACATATCAGTGGCAGGTGTGGAAGGCGGCATCGTCTGAACAGATGTGGTGGAGGTGGAGAAATTGAGAGAACGGAATAGAGTCCTTACAGGGAGCAGTGTGGAAGGAAGTGTAGTCCAGGTAGCTGTGGGAGTCAGTGGGCTTATAGTGGATGTTTCTCGATAGCCTATCCCCAGAAATGGAGACAGAGAAGTCAATGAAGTGAAGGGAAGACTCGGAGATGGATTATGTGAAGGTAAGGGAAGGGTGAAAATTGGCAGCAAAGTGAATGAAATTTTCTAGTTCTGGGCGAGAGCAGGAAACGGTACCAATAGAGTCATCAATGTAACAGAAAAAGAGGTGAAGTAAGGGACCTGATTAGGACTGGAACAAAGAATGTTCCACATATCCCACTAAGGGACAGGCATAGATAGGGCCCATGCGGGTCCCCATAGCAACACCTTTAATTTGGAGGAAGTGAGTGTAATCAAAGGAGAAGTTGTTCAATGTGAGCACAAGTTCAGCCAGGCGGAGGAGGGCGCTGGTGGATGGGGACTGTTTGGGCCTCTGTTCAACAAGGAAGCGGAGCGCCCTCAGGCCGTCCTGGTGGGGGATGGAGGTGTAGAGGGATTGGACGTCCATAGTGAAAAGGAGATGGTTGGGGTCAGTAAACTGGAACATGTTAAAATGGCTGAGGGAGTCAGAAGACTCGCAAATGTAGGTGAGAAGAAACTGGACAAGGAGAGATAAAAATCAGTTCCGTGTTCTTTTTCCAGTACTGACGAAGGGTTATCGACTTGAAGCGTTAACTCTGTTTCTCTCTCCATGATACTGCCTGACCTGCTGAGTGTTTCCAGCATTTTCTGTTGTTGTTTCAGATTTCCAGCATCCGCAGTATTTTGCTATTGGGTTAATATTAACGTCTGCCTGTGGTATAAGACAGGCCTTATAGAATTGAATCAAACACACAATATTTGTTGCAGAAACTAAGAAAAACAATTACAGAAACATATCTGTCGGTTTTCACTGATCCTCCTTATTCCGTCAGAAACATGCGTAGTTATCTGTTGAAACCGCTAACTATTCCCTTCAACTGGCGAGTCTTGCAAATTATGCCACGGGTGTTTGATCCTTTCAGTGACAATTCCTGCCTGACCTGATATTTTGCTCCCAAGTTGCGAACTTTCAACATGTAACGTGAAATTTGAAATGTTCACCACATAGAATAATTAGGTTGAATAAACTTGCTCATCGCCTTCATGGTATTGGACAAGCCAATTGGGTCGCTCCATGTCTGCTCTTTTCCAAGGAAACTTCAAACTCCTTCAAGTTTTCTATAAACGTCAATTCGTGTCTGTTGCTGGACTGAGACTGTACAACTACCATATGAGTATTGTATGATATTATATCATCCGGCTGTCCAATTTAGACTTGAATGTTGACAATGTTTATGCCTCAAACACTAACCCTGCAAGTGAGTTCCACAGCCTTACAACCCATTATGTACAGAATTTTCTGCTGCACTTTGCTCTAAATCTCTTACATTTAATCTTCTGTCGATGACTCCTCATTCTTGGTCTCTCAACTACTGGAAACACACAGCTTATATCTATCCTTTCCCAAACGTCCATCATTGTAAACACTTGTATCACATTTAAGTTCAATATTGTCCAACGGAATCAATATTTTTTTAAGTATAACTAAATATCTCTGATTTCCCCAATAATATATAATTTTAAGCAATCCATGTACTAGGGCAATAAAAACTTCCTTTAATGAACTGTTGCAATAATAATTGAATAGGATAGTTTGGTGCCTCATGTTACATCACACTGTGTTCGCCTTTCAAATTAGCCATGAAGCTGGAGTTGCAGATACTACCTGCATTGTAGAAACCGTGGGCCGTATTTTCCGATCGGAGGCTTCCTGTGAGCAGAGGCCTCCGATCTGGAAAAGTCTCCGAACTTACCGAGGGCTCCCGAGGTCCGGACACTTCCGCTCCTGGGCCACTCCAAACTGGAAATGTGCAGGGCCCACGTATCCCAGGGGCGCATGCGGTTCGCAAGCGTCCCTGGGATCACGTGGGCCATGGGGAGCCAATAGCAGAAGGGAATCTCCCTTCATACACTTGACAGATAGACCTGTCAAATATGTGAATGGAGATCACCCCAAAAACAGAGTATCACATTAAATAAATTTAAAGAAACATCACATTTTTAAAATGAGTTGAAATTACAATAAATTAAATATTTTAAACAAAAATTTCTTTTTTTGAAAAAAGTAATTAAAGTTTTTTACGGGGCTAAAAATAAACTTACCTTTATTAAAAGTATTTTTAAATTATAAATGAGTGAAAAAAATTTTTTTTTACTTTCTTCAACTCTTATGCTGGTACAAGCAGGCCTTACGGGTATGATTTCTAAGGGTTTTCTGCGGGCGGCGGTTCTTCAGATAGCGAAACTATCCGCCCGCAGAGGCCCTTCTGTAGGGCAGATGCCCGATCTGTCAAGTGTATTGTTGACAGATCGGAAATGCCGGTTTTCAGCGCATGCGCTTTGCCTGCCTGAAACTGGCATTTCCGATGTCCCTACGGTTGTGTACACAGCGCGTACACACACGTAGGCATCGGAATATACGGCCAAAGTTTGATTTTCATCACCATTGATTTCATTGGAAATAAGATTTGGGTGTTTCCACAATAGGCCGCCAATCCAAAAAATAAATTTTACCTGGCCGTGGCAAGTTGAAAATCTAAATGTGATGTTGCCCGTCACCACAACTCGGGAATTATTTGATTTACCTGAGCTGAGCGATATGCTAAGATCTTTTGATTGGTGCAAATGGACAAGGGCCGGGAAGCAGCACCAATGTTATCGCATCGGTCGCCTGTTATACGCACCATCTGATATTCAGTTCCACTGTCTTTAATAGACCTGAAAATCAGGCGCATCGTACAATGCCCCACAAGTGTGATTCCGCCTGTTTTATCTCCCCACCTATGTCCAATTTCACACCCAATAGAAGAACAATAGCAGCGTTGCATCAGACCCTGTGCACTGAACCCAGGCTAAACATAAGCACAGGTACGGCATTACCAGAGGATGCAAAATGCATGTCAGCTCTGAACTTATTTCACCTCAAACACCTGCTGGGGGAGCAATTGGCTAACCCCCAAAAATAGGTGTGGGGTTCGCGGTACACCATCAACCCACAGCCTTTCATTGCCTTGCAGGCAGCATGGTAAATTCATGCTCCCTACTGCTTTACATAAGCTCATCGTGCAGCCAGTGCACCGGTGCTGTTCATTGGATTCACGCATGAGCAGGGGGGGCATTATCGCCATTGACGAGCGCTACTTAAAGGCAGCCTGCACCTTTTAAACGGAAGATGCATTGCAGCAACAAGAAGTGGTGGGAGTCAATCGAGAACTGATTATTTGCTCTGATAGTTTGAACATAAGCTGAACATGCGAAAGAGCGTGCACCATGGTTTTCAGATACTGCACTGGTCCTGGTGAAACAGGTGGAAACAAGGAGAGATATCCTGTATCCACAGGGGGGCAGGAGGTTCTCCAGACAGATGCTGAGGAGGCAGTGGGAAGAAGTAATGGCGGAGGCCAATACCAGGAGTGCTGCTCCAAGAACATGGATGCAGTGCAGGAAGCAGTTTAACGATATCACACGAGTTTTCAAGGACAGTTAGTGCTTTTTCCAATGGCACATCCTACAAACTGCAAATCTAGCCTAATCCACTACTTAATTCACTAAACCCCATCACGCACCTACCAACAATCTCGATCAATAAGCACTCAACTCTTCAATTCATATGCTTTACCTCACCCTCAACACTGTTGCAAGCCTCTCACCCGCAACTCACAGCTAGCACACAATGTCAGCTATTTAACTATGACAGCCACATCAACCAAACATATTGCACTGCACTCAATGACATACTTCCCCCTTTCTTAAATGAGGAGTTGGCGCATAACAGCAGGCAGCAGAAAAGAGCTGGAGGAGGACAAGCGCACCTGCATGTTTTAACCCCCATGGAGGAGACAGTGTTGGCCATCATGGGAAGGGGCGTTGCTGAAACCGTGTCCACTGGCGGGGCTGAAGCAATTGATGATGATGGTATCTGCATAACTCATCCACCTTCTCTCATCCCGCTTCTTCCTCATTCCAAAATCTCTTCTGACTGAGAAGCTGCAGAGTGTGTAAGAATGCACTTGTTACTTTCTCCTTTCTCATCACCAAACCCCAACCCTTGTCCATTTTTCATTTAAGTTACCCAAGAACTGGAACCTGCCCAGTCAGTGGAGGAAGAGGAAGAAAAAATGAAGAAGAACAGAAACCCTCAATCCATCTTACAGTCGCAGCAAGCAGCTCAGATATTGGCTCTGCACATATTTTAGTGGCTGGGATAGAGGAGGGGTCTGCACGTGGTGAGACACCGGACACAAGTGCGCAGGACTCTGGCCGGGGGGAAAGAATAGTACAGGCACCATCTCGCTGGAGAGCGAGGTCACACATTAGTTCTGTGGCAGCGGACATAGATGATGACTTCAATGGGAGAGGCTGCAGAAGCAGGCTGATAGGTGTAAACACCCAAATGCTTGTTGCACTAGAAAGCCTGCCAGAAAGCCTGCTCTCAATTTCAAGTAGCATGGAGGAGTCCAGCAATAACTCGGCACGTGGCTTTGTGCAAAGCTCGGAGCCCATTCTTTCCAACATAACAGCAGGCAGCAGAATGGGTGGTCAACTCCATCAGCACACCTGTGGAACTCACAATGATGCAGCGTCTGATGGCCGATGTCACAGCTTCTATTGCAGCATAAGCAGCTTCCATTAAAGGTCTGAGTTCTGCAGTGGAAGCACAGAATGGTGCCCTCATGGGTCTGGATACCACTGTTGAAGGGAGCGTCCAGGGCCCCACAGCAGTCGATCCATCTGTCATCCAACAGATTACTAGGATTGCTGAGGCGCCACCCCGGGTTAGTGGCAGTGGCTCCAAAGAGCATGAACCTGCTTTCCTCTCACAGGGTGACAGCTTTCCTGCCCCCAACACGCCACTCCGCTAGTGCCCACACTATTGCCTGTCAGGCAGCCATCCGAGACTCCTGCAGCACAGGAGGAGATGGTGCAGTCCGAAGCCAGGCCATCCAGGCCCAGAGCTGTTCGAGGTTTCCCTCCAAGGCCACCTGCAGTCTCCTTAGTGGAAGGTCAGCAGCGTTCCACCACCCATGCTGCAGGCACTGGGGAAGCAGCTCGTAGGAGCACCAGGAGAGGCAAAAGCACAAGGAACAACAGGCACTAAGGGAATGCACGAGAATTATTGTTTTATTTTTGTATGATTATGAAATGGTTAAATTCATAAGTTTGGATTTGATTTGAAATGTGCATTGTCTGGTTGTTCTTACTTTTGTGTTGTCGGAAAGAGGAAGGTGTGACGGTCAGTGATAGAGGAAAGCTAAGAGCGTGGGACTGTTAGTGAATGGGGAGGTGTGGGTGAGATTACTGGTATCGCTCATTCATTACTTCATCACATAGAGCCCGGGCAGGGAGGGGCTGTCTATTTTGTAGCCTCCCTTCCAGTTTATGTTCCTCCACTTCCTGTTGCACTTCCTCCTCCACCACTTCCTCCTCCACCACTTCCTCCTCCTCCACTTCTTCCTCCTCCTCCAATTCCTCCTGCTCCACTTCCTCCTCCTCCACTACCTCCTCCAGTTCATTCTCCTCCTTGTGTTGAGGCTCGTCAGCTTCTCGCCTGATTCGCGGCGGCACGGCTGTTCCCTCATAATGGCCAGTTTGTGCAGCATGCAGCACAAACTCAAATCTTGATACCCGCTCAGCTGACGGGCATTCACTTGCATGAAGCGAGGCCTTTGCTCGCACAACAGCTGCACACTGAGGAGTGTAATCCCTTTCGGTTCCTGAAAATGGCCGAGTTTACATGAGGCGCACACAAGGCGTTGTGTGTGCATTCAATGGCACCCTGCGCCAGGGGGAAGCCTGCAATCAGAGCAAACCCTCGTGCTCTCTCCGCCTGCTTGTCTGTGGCAAGAAGGAATGAGATGAGGCGGTCTGTCTTTCTATGGAGAGCCTCACTGACCTCCCTTATGCAGCAGTGAACTGCAAACTGCGAGAGGTTGTTTATATCAACAGCAGCAGCCTGGAAGGAGCAAGATGCAGAAAAATTAAGAATCATTGTCACCTTGACAGCCACAGGAAATGCAGTCCTTGCCCTGCAAATTGTTTTACCAACATGGCGCCCGACGCATTTCCTGCCGGAACTCTGCGGGCGCATCTCGGACGCCATATTAGAGAGATATGAGGCCGCAAACACTAAAAAAGCGGCGTTGCAGAGCCGAATTTCTCCCCTATTATAGACTGCTTCAGTGAGCTCAGCAATATTGGCGAATCTAAAGTCTGCAGATGAATGGTTTTCCTGTGGACAACAGCACGAAAATCCCGAATATTTATTTCTTAATGGCAGGTGTTAATGAAGTCTAGTGTGTTGTTGAATGCACACATTTTGCCCCGCATGTTCCTGGTCGTGATGCTAGATTTTGCACAAATTGTAAAGTTACCGATCCGTTATCTTGTCTGTAAGTAGAATAATTCAGGTTCTGCGGGCCTTACCCAACAATAACCTGCGCACAGACGCTCTGTTGGGTTTCCGCCAGGACCACTCGACTCCAGACCTCATTACAGCCTTCGTGCAAATAAGGACAAAGAGCTGAATTACAGAGGTGAGGTGAGAGTGACTGTCCTTGACATCAAGGCAACATTTGACCGAGTGTAGCGCCAAGGAGCCCGAGTAAAATATGAAATCAGTGGGAATCAGGGAAAACTCTTCACTGGCTGGAGTCATACCTAGAACAAAGGACGATCGTTGTGGTTGTTGGAGGCCAATCATCTCAACCCAAGGACATCCCTGCAGGAGTTCTTCAAGGAGTCTCCTAGCGCCAAACATCTTCAGCTGCTTCATCAATGACCTTCCCTCCGTCATAAGGTCAGACATGGGGAAGTTCGCTGTTGATTGCACAGTGTACAATTCCATTGCAATTCCTCAGATAATGATGCAGTCCGGGCCTGCTTGCAACAAGACCTGGACAGCATCTAGACTCGGGCTGAAAAGTGGCAAGTAACATACATGTTGCACAATGCCAGGCAATGACTATCTCGAACAAGACAGAGTCTAACCACCCCCTTGACATTCAATGGCATTCCTTCATCGAAACCCCGGCCATCAAGATCCTGAGTTTTATCACTGACCAGAAACGTAACAGTAACAGCCTCATAAATACTGCGGCTATAAGAGCAGGTCAGAGGGTGGGTATTTTGTGGCAAGAGACACACCTTCTGATTCGCCAGAGACCTTCCACCACCTAAAAGGCACAACTCAGGATTTTGATGGAATACTCTCCACTTGCCTGGGTGACTGCAGCTCAAACAACACTCAAGAATCTCGACACCATCCAGAACAAAACAGTTCACATGATGGGCACACTATTCACGACCTTAAACATTCACTGCCTCCAGCAATGGCGCAAAGTGGCTGCAGTGTTTAACATCTACAAGATACGCTGCAGCAACTCGCAAAAGCTTCTTCAGCAGTACCTCCCAGACACATGACCTCTACCACCTAGAAGGACAAGGGCAGCAGGCGAAAGGGAACACCGCCTCATCCAAGTTCCCCTTCAAGTCACACAGCACCCAAACTTGGAAATATATCACCACTCCTTCATCATCGCTGGTTCAAATTTTGGAACTCCCCACCTAATATCTCTCTCTCTCTCTTAGGCAGTCCCTCGGAACCAAGGATGACTTGCTTCCACATTAAAAAATGATTTCTCAGGTGACTGATGAGTCCAATGCGGGACCTACAATCTCTGTCACAGGTGTGGCAGACGTTGGTTGAAGGGGCGGGTAGGTGGGGTGCTTGGGTTGACGTGCGCTCCTTGCGCTGTTTGCGCTTCACTTCCGCTTGCTCCCAGCGAAGAGACTCGAGGTGTTCGGCACCTTCCCGGATGCTTCTCCTCCACTTTGTGCGATCTTTGGCCAGGGATTCCCAAGTGTCAGTGGGGATGTTGCAATTTTTCAAGGAGGCTTTAAGGGTGTCCTTGAAGCGTTTCCTCTGCCCACCTGGGGCTTTCTTGCCGTGTCGGAGCACCGACTAGAGCGTTTGTTTTGGGAGTCTCGTATCAGGCATGCGGACGATGTGACCCGTCCATCGGAACTGATTGAGTGTGGTCAAATATCCTGCCAATGGATTTGCAGGATCTTGCGGAGGCAGCATTGGTGATACCTCTCCAGTGCTTTGAGGTGCCTGCTGTACATGGTCTATGTCTCTGAGGCATACAGCAGGGCGGGTATCACTGCTGCCCTGTAGACCATGTGCTTAGTGCCGGGTTTGAGGTCCTGGTCTTCAAATACTCTCTTCCTCAGGCCACCAAAGGCTGCACTGGCTCACTGAAGGCGGTGTTGGACTTCGTCATCGACTGTGGGAGTAACCTTCACCACATGGAATGCAGCCGTTCAAGATGGCGGCTCACCACCACCGTCTCAGGGGTAATTACGATAGGCAATAAATGCTGGCCTTGCCAGCGACGCCCACATCCCCTAACTGAATAAATAAAAAGTCAAAATTATGTGCTCGTTCATATTCAATAATTAAGCATTTTAAAATTGATTACTACTTGGGAATTCTTTCAACAGGCTCCAGATCATCACTGCTATAGATGGATTCACTTAAAGATGCAGCCAACTGCAGCTCGAGAAACACAGCATTCATTCCTAGTCGCGAGTCCTATCTATGGAAAATTAAACATCATAACGCTTAAAAAGTGCCTATTATATCATAGAATCTTGAAAGACGACATCTGAATCCGCACCAACATGCACCAAAATATCAGTCAGGAGCGGGGAGCCCAGACCATGGCTCCCTACCTAATCCAGTGGTGATCTGGTAATTTCCAATACCCCTTTCGCTGACATATCTACTCTGTGAGGAAAGGTTATGAAACGTGATTCTAGTCACCATGTAATAACAGCTCAACACCTTAATTAAAATAAATGTAACCCTCACACAATTACTGTCTCTTAAAACAACATTCAATAATTTGCAGAGATATCTTGCTGATAAGGAAGAACCTACAGATATTTCTAAAGAAGACAAATCCCAAGAAGAGGCAGCCGCCGACCCTCAGGAAATATCACTGCTCAAAATCAACGCGTGGAACATAGTGGGGTAGCGGAGGGGGGTTCCAAGTGTTTGTGGAGCCGTGTCTGGAAACACATCCGCACTTCAGTAAACATAAGGTTGAGTATGACAGGACTTTCTCCGTTTTTCGAGAAACACAGCATCACAATGAAACCAGCTCAAGTAAACTTCCTGCAAGACGCAAAAGATCATCAGTTGACCCAATAAGCTCGGACCATCAGACTCCCAGAATCTGGCTCTTCTTCGAAATGGCGCCATGGGATATTTTACGTCCAGCTGAAGGGCAGAAAGGGGCCTCGGTTCAATGTCTTCATGCTAACTGCTTCAGCATGGTGCAGTGACACTGCTACCGCTGTCATCAGGTATCCTACTTCCGCCTTTCTCACCGACATGTTTCATGGTTTAATAAATCTGCAGTTTTCCGCTTTCACATTGATCAACCATTTCTTGTCTCACAGACCATAACCTCAGAATCTACACTATGTTCTCTCCAATGGTGGGGCTGTCACACTTTAGAGCCCGAAGCCGCTTCCTTTGTATCCAATCGGTTGCATTTATGATATCAAATGAACCTAGAATTGTCGTTTTGTGATCTTCTGTGTTGCCCAGTTTGATCTCATTGGATGTCAGCTGATCAGCTGGTTTGGTCAAATATGTGTCTGTCTATTCATATAGGCCTGCTGACTTTCCAAGCCTTCTTTAGTTCCCAGGCATTGATCATACGATCACTTGATCAGCTCCCTTAGGCATATGACTCAGGAGTTGGTATTCTCTGTTTTTGGTTTGGCCCAACCATTACTTGTTCTAAATTGTGTGTGCTCAGGATTAATAGTTACACAGCAATTTGGGGAACAAACACTAGAGATCACGTGGGGCGCCCATCAAATTCATCTGATTATACCTGATTATATGAAAAGGGAAAAGAAACAGTCGTCAGATGAATTCACAGGCTAAATCTAACGACCAGAGTTTAATCACAGGCTACTCAATACATCGACTGGGTAACTCACAACAGGATGTCGTGTAATGTACTTTAATATCAACAGTTATTTACTCAGAAGGTGGCAATCTACCCACCCGCGGGAGAATTTCTTATATAGTTTTATAAGGTACAGCGATTTTGGAATGAAAAAAATCTTACCTAAACTTTCCCCAGGCTGGATAATGAAAATTTCTAGTCAACCCACAGAGCTCAGATCTCCAGTCAGATTTAAAGGAAAGTCAACACTTAGAATGTGGCACTGGTAATCTATTCGGCTACAGACAGTACCTTGAAGTCAGAAAAAGGGAGGTGGACAAATCTTATAGCTTGTGAGACAATGTTATAATGTCAATATATACTTGCACTTTTCACTAAAATTTGCCTTATTTGTACCACAATCAGAAAGATTAAATAATCTGCTTCTATCAGTTGTCAATCTATATGCATTGGCCTTACAACCTGGGTCTTCTCTTCACTAATCATCTATTTATTCCTTCTTAGTTTATATACAAACAAAGGCACGGAGAAAAGCAAATAAACCCCAAGCAGATTCAATGTTTCCTTTTGCACAGCCTGACGGGTGTGCACAGTTAAGTTCACCATAGAATCATAGAGTCATAGAGTTATACAGCACAGAAATAGGCCCATCGTGTCTGTGCCGGCCATCAAGCCCTGTCTATTCTAATCCCATTTTCCAGCACTTGGTCCGTAGCCTTGTATGCTATGGCGTTTCAAGTGCTCATCTAAATGCTTCTTGAATGTTGTGAGGGTTCCTGCCTCGACCACCCTTTGAGGCAGTGAGTTCCAGATTCCAACCAGCCTCTGGGTGAATAAGTTTTTCCTCAAATCCCCTCTAAACCTCCTGCCCCTTACCTTGAAACTATGCCCCCTAGTTATTGACCACTCTACTAAGGGGAAAAGTTCCTTTCTATCTACCCTATCTATGTTCCTCATATTTTTTTACACCTCAATCAGGTTCCCCCCTCAGCCTTCTCTGCTCTAAGGAAAACAACCCCAGCCTGTCCTGTCTCTCTTCATAGCTGAAGTGCACCAGCCCAGCTAACATCCTGGTGAATCTCCACTGCACCCTCTCCAATGCAATCACATCCTTCCTATAGTGTGGTGACCAGAACTGCACACAGTATTCCAGCTGTGGCCTAACTAGCGTTTTGTACAGGTCCATCATAACCTCCCTGCTCTTATATTCTATGCCTTGGCTAATGAAGGCAAGTATCCTATATGCCTTTTTAACCACCTTAACTACCTGTCCTGCTGCCTTCAGGGATTTATGTACATGCATACCAAGGTCCCTCTGATCCTCTGTCCTTCCTTGGGTTCTACCATTCATTGTGTATTCCCTTGCCTTGTTAGTCCTCCCAAAATGCATCACCTCACACTTTTCAGGGTTAAATTCCATTTGCCACTGTTCTGCCCATCTAACCGGCCCGTCTATATCATCCTGTAGCCTGAGGCTTCCCTCCTCTCTATTTACCACTCCACCAATTTTCGTGTCATCTGCGAACTTACTGATCATACCTCCTACATTCATATCTAAATCATTAATGTACACTACAAGCAGCAAAGGACCCAGCACCGATCCCTGCGGTATACCACTGGACACAGGCTTCCAGTCACAAAAACAACCTTCGACCATCACCATCTGCCTCCTGCCACTAAGACAATTTTGGATCCAATGTGCCAAATTGCCCAGGATCCCATGGGCTCTTACCTTCTTGACCAGTCTCCCATGCGGGACATTGTCAAAAACCTTACTGAAGTCCATGTAGACTACATCAACAGCACTACCCTTATCCACACACCTCGTCACCCTCTCGAAAAATTCAATCAAATTGGTTAGACATGATCGCCCCCTGCAAAATCCATGCTGACTATCCTTGATTAATCCTTGCCTCTCCAAGTGGAGACTAATTCTGTCCATCAGACTTTTTTCCAATAATTTCCCTACCACTGATGTTAGGCTCACCGGCCTGTAATTCCCTGGTTTATCCCTACTATCCTTCTTGAATAATGGTACTACGTTAGCTGTTCTCCAGTCCTCTGGCACTTCCCCTGTGGCCAGAGAGGTTCTGAAAATTTCAGAGTCAGAGCCCCTGCAATCTCCTCCCTTGCCTCACACAGCAGCCTGGGATACATCTCGTCTGGGCCTGGGGATTTATCCACTTTTAAGCCCGCTATACCGCTAGTACCTCCTCCCTCTCAATACTAATTTGGTCAAGTATATCACAATCCCCCTGCCTGATTTCTATGCCGACATCTTCCTTCTTCATAGTGAACACAGATGCAAAATATTCATTTAAAACCTCACCTACATCTTCCGGCTCTACACACAGATTGCCATTTTGGTCCCTAATGAGCCGTACTCTTTCCCTGGTTATTCTCATGCCCTTAATATACTTACAAAACATCTTGGGATTTTCCTTTATTTTGCCCGCCAGTGTTTTTTCATGCCCCCTCTTCGCTCTCCTAATTTCTTTTTTAAGTACCCCCCTGCACTTTCTATACTCCTTTAGTCCTTTGTATCTGCCAAAAGCCTCCCTTTTTTTCCCAATCCATTCTTGTATATCCCTTGACATCCAGGGTTCTCTGGGCTTGTTGGTCCTACCCTTGACCTTTACGGGAACATGTTGGTGTTGTACTCTCTCTATTTCCTTTCTGAAGGACAACCACTGCTCTGATGTGGATTTTCCTACAAGTAGCTGATCCCAGTCCAATTTGGCCTGATCCTGCCTTATCATATTAAAATCGGCCTTCCCCAAATTTAGAACCTTTATTTCCGGTCCATCTTTGTCCTTTTCCATGACTACCTTAAACCTCACCGAATTATGGTCACTGTAACCAAAATTCCCTCCTACTGACACTTCTACCACTTGCCCGGCTACATTCCTTAGAATTAGGTCCAGTACCGCTCCATCTCTTGTAGGATGTTCTACATGCTGGCTCAAAAAGCTCACCTGGCACTTTAAGAATTCTGCACCCTCTAAGCGTTTCACACTCTGACTATCCCAGTTAATATTGGGGAAGTTGAAATCCCCTACAATTATTACCCTATTATTTCTACACTTCTCTGAGATTTGCCTACATATCTGTTCCTCTATCTCCCCCTGTCTGTTTGGGGGCCGATAGTGTACTCCCAGCAAAGTGCTTGCCCCCTTTTTGTTTTTAAGTTCTACCCATATGGCCTCATTAGAGGAACCTGCTAAGATATCATCCCTCCTTACAACAGTAATTGACTCCTTGATTAATATTGCGACACCCCCTCTTCTTTTACACCGCCCTCTGTCTCGCCTGAAGATTATATACCCCGGAATATTGAGCTGCCAGTCCTGCCACTCCCTCAACCGTGTCTCTGTGATAGCAACAATTTCATACTACCATGTGTTCATCAACACCTTCAATTAATCTGCCTTACTCACAAGACTCCTTGCATTAAAATAAATGCCATCCAGCCTTTCCATACTCCCTTGCTCTGCCTTCCAGGCTGACTTGTTTTTTCCTCTATAATTGGCTGTGCATAACCCTCTACTAAAGCTCCACTTCGTATTCCATCCCCCTGCCAAGTCAGTTTAACATCCGCCCCCCCCCCCCACCCCCACCTCCAACAGTACTAGCAAACCTCCCCGCAAGGATGTTGGTCCCATTCCGGTTCAGATGCAACCCGTCCGACTTGTACAGGTCCCACCTTCCCCAGAAGCAGACCCAGTGATCCAGGAAAGTAAAGCCCTCCCTCCTGCACCACCTCTTTAGCCACGCATTCATCTGCTCTATCCTGCTATTCACGGAGTGCAGATTGGAACAGAGTGTTAAGCTGCGAGTTTGGTGAGTGAGTGAGTAAATCTTAAAGGTTAATCTCTTATTTTTATAAATTCTAGTCTTGTGTGCTTGCAATTAGCATTTAATTTACTGTTTCAAGTTTAAAGTTTCTTCCAGGCTTGGGCAGGGCTTAGCAAGCTCTGTGCTGGAGAGCAGGTGAGAGTAATTAATTAATTAAGTGGTCTAATCTGGTTCTGTAACTGCCAGAGAGCTCACTTATTTAAATCTCAGCAGTATAAATAAGGGAGACTAGAGTGCAGTTTGTCACAGAGTGCAGATTGGAACAGAGTGTTAAGCTGCGAGTTTGGTGAGTTCGGGAGTTCGGGGAGGGAGGTGTTCCTTCCTTTTTCCATCTTTGTCAGCTTCCTGGTGCGGTGGCGGACCTGCGTGAGGCGAGGCAGCGGCAGAGGGTTTAAAAGGCTCCAGAGACCAGGAAAGGTGGGACCAGTCTCCAAACTCGGAGGGAAGGAGAGAGGTAAAAATTAATCGAGGTGTGACGTCACCAGAAAGCAGGTAAGTAATTGGTTGGTAAGTATTTCTCTCTTTTTAAACTTAAACTCTGTGGTTTATATGTTTCTAAGGTGTGATATTCATCAGGCGGGGCAGAGGGTATTTAAAAAATATTAATAAATTTAATTAAGTACATAGAATGGGAGAGCAGGTGATGTGTTACGGTTGCAATATGTGGGAGCTGGTGGACACCATTGATACTCACGGTGATCACATTTTCAGTAAGTGTTGGCTGCTCGAGGAACTCCGGCTCCGTGTTGATGAGCTGGAGTCCGAGCTTCAAACACTGCGACACATCAGGGAGGGGGAGAGTTACCTGGACTCTGTGTTCCAGGAAGCAGTCACACCAATTAGATTAACTAATTCAGATGTAGTCCGTGGTCAGGGACAGGAGGGTGTGACTATGAGTGAGGCAGGTACGGGGATCCAGGAGGTAGTGTTGGAGGAGCCGCAGCCCTTGCTCTTGTCCAACAGGTTCGAGGCTCTTACTCCCTGTGAGGGCGGGAGCAGGGACTGCAGGGAGGATGAGCAACCTGGCCACAGCACCGTGGAACGGGGGCCATTCAAGTGGGGGGAGTAAAAAGAAATGTTGTAGTGGTAGGGGATAGTATCATAAGGGGGATAGATAGGGTTCTTTGCTGCCGAGAGCGAGAGTCCCGGAGGCTGTGTTGCCTGCCCGGTGCCAGGGTTAAGGACATCTCCTCTGGGCTGGAGAGAAACTTGGAGTGGGAGGGGGCGGATCCAGTTGTCGTGGTCCATGTTGGTACCAACGACATAGATAGGACAAGGAAAGAGGTTCTGCTGAGGGAGTATGAGCAGATAGGGCCAAATTAAAAAGCAGAACCACAAGGGTAATAATCTCTGGATTACTACCTGAGCCACGAGCAAATTTGGCTAGGGTAAATCAAATCAGAGAGTTAAATGCGTGGCTCAAAGAATGGTGTGGGAGAAATGGCTTTTGCTTCTTGGGACACTGGCACCAGTACTGGGACGGGAGAGAGCTGTTCCGTTGGGATGGACTTCACTTGGCCAGTGCTGGGACTAGAATTTTGGTGAATCGAATAACTAGGGCTGTAGAGAGTGCTTTAAACTAATTAGTGGGGGGAAGGTTTCAAGAGAGCGAAGAATAAAAATGTCAGCGGAGAAGGCAATAGAGCAAATTAGCAGTGGGGAAATTAAAAACCATAGCGTGTCAGGAAGGGACAGAATATATAAAGATGAAGGTAAAGTAGTAAAGGGGGTAAAAGCAGGAATAAATTGTCACAAAACATGTTTAAAAGTTCTTTATCTGAATGCATGCAGCATTCGTAACAAAATAGACGAGTTGACGGTACAAATAACTACACATGGGTATGATCTGGTGGCCATTACAGAAACAAGGCTGCGAGGTGACCCTGACTGGGAAATAAACATCCAGCGGTATTTGACTATTAGGAAGGACAGACAGGAAGGAAAGGGAGGTGGGGTGGCTATGTTAATAAAGGATGGAATCACTGCAATAGTGAGAAATGATATTGGGTCAAAGGATCAGGATAGTGAAACAGTTTGGGTGGAGATAAGGAATAATAAGGGGAAAAAGTCACTAGTGGGCGCAGTCTATAGGCCTCCTAACAGTTGTAACTCTATTGGTCGCAGTATAAATCAGGAAATAGTTGGGGCTTGTAATTAGGGAACAGCTATAATTATGGGAGATTTTAACTTTCATATTGACTGGACAAATCAAATTGGGCAGGGCAGCCTTGAGGAAGAGTTCATAGAGTGCATTAGGGACGGGTTCCTTGAGCAGTATGTTACTGAACCAACCAGGGGCCGGCAATCTTAGATCTGGTCCTGTGTAATGAGACAGGATTAATAAAAAATGTCCTAGTAAAGGATCCCCTTGGAATGAGTGACCATAACATGGTTGAATTCCAAATTCAGTTGGAGGGTGAGAGAGTTGGATCTCAAACCAGTGTACTAAGCTTAAATAAAGGAGACTATGAAGGTATGAGAGCAGAGTTGACTAAAGTGAACTGGGAAAATAGAATAAGATGTAAGACGGTACAGGAGCAGTGGTGTACATTCAAGGAGGTATTTCACAACTTTCAAGAAAAATATATTCCACTGAGGAAAAAGGGGCGTAAAAGAAAAGACAGCCATCCGTGGCTAAGTAAAGTAATAAAGGATAGTATCCGACTGAAAACAAGGGCATATAAAGTAGCCAAATCTAGTGGGAGGATAGAAGATTGGGAAGCATTTAAAAGCCAGCACCGAATAACTAAAAGATTAATTAAGAAGGGTAAGATAGATTATGAAAGTAAACTAGCAAAAAATATAAAAACAGATAGCAAGAGTTTCTACAGTTATATAAAAAGAAAAAGGGTGGCTAAAGTGAATGTTGGTCCCTTAGAGGACGAGACCGGGAAATTAGTAGTGGGGAACACGGAGATGGCAAATACGCTGAACAAATATTTTGTATCAGTCTTTACAGTAGAGGATAATTAAAATATCCCAACACTGGACAAACGGGGGGCTATAGGGTGGGGAGGAGCTAAACATGACTAAAATCACTAAGGAGATGGTACTCGGTAAAATAATGGGATTAAAGGCGGATAAATCCCCAGGACCTGATGGCTTACATCCTAGGGTCTTGAGAGAAGCTGCGGTAGGGATTGCGGATGCATTGGTGGTAATTTTCCAAAACTCCCTGGATTCGGGAAAGGTCCCAGCAGATTGGAAAACTGCTAATGTAACGCCCTTACTTAAAAAGGGAGGTAGACAAAAGGCTGGAAACTATAGACCAGTTAGCCTAGCATCTGTGGTTGGTAAAATGTTGGAGTCCATTATTAAGGAAGCAGTAACAGGACATTTGGATAAGCATAATTTAATCGGACAGAGTCAGCATGGTTTTATGAAGGGGAAATCTTGCTTGACAAATTTGCTCGAATTCTTTGAGGACGTAACAAATAGGGTGGATAAAGGGGAACCAGTAGATGTGGTGTATTTGGACTTCCAAAAGGCATTTGATAAGGTGCCACACAAAATATTACTGCACAAGATAAAAAGTCACGGGAGTGGGGGTAATATACTGGCATGGGTGGAAGATTGGCTATCTAACAGAAAACAGAGAGTTGGGATAAATGGTTCATTCTCGGGTTGGCAATCAGTAACTAGTGGTGTTCCGCAAGGGTCAGTGCTGGAACCCCAACTCTTTACAATCTATATTAACGATTTGGAGGAGGGAACCAAGTGCAACGTATCCAAGTTTGCTGACGATACAAAGATGGGAGGAAAAGCAGTGTGTCAGGAGGACATAAAAAACCTGCAAAGGGACATAGACAGGCTAGGTGAGTGGGCGGAGATTTGGCAGATGGAATATAATGTTGGAAAGTGTGAGGTTATGCACTTTGGCAGAAAAATCAAAGAGCAAGTTATTATCTAAATGGAAAGAAACTGCAAAGTGCTACAGTACAAAGGGATCTGGGGGTCCTGGTGCATGAAACACAGAAGGTTAGTATGCAGGTACAGCAGGTGATCAGGAAGGCCAATGGAATCTTGGCTTTTATTGCAAGGGGGATGGAGTATAAAAGCAGGGAAGTCTTGCTTCAGTTATACAAGGTACTGGTGAGGCCACATCTGGAATACTGCGTACAGTTTTGGTTTCCATATTTAAAAAAATATATACTTGCTCTCGAGGCAGTTCAGAGAAGGTTCACTCGGTTGATTCCGGAGATGAGGGGGTTGACTTATGAGGAAAGGTTGAGTAGGTTGGGCCTCTACTCATTGGAATTCAGAAGAATGAGAGGCGATCTTATCAAAACATATAAGATTGTGAGGGGGCTTGATCGGGTGGAGGCGGGGAGGATGTTTCCACTGATGGATGAGACTAGAACTGGGGGGCATAATCTTAGAATAAGGGGCAGCCGTTTCAAAACTGAGATGAGGAGAAACTTCTTCACTCAGAGGGTAGTAAATCTATGGAATTTTCTACTTCAGAGAGCTGTGGAAGCTGCGACATTAAATAAATTTAAAACGGGGATAGACAGTTTCCTAGCTGATAAGGGAATTAAGGGTTATGGGGAGCGGTCAGGGAAGTGGACGTGAGTCTAGGTTCGGATCACCATGATCCTATTGAATGGCGGAGCAGGCCCGAGGGGCCATATGGCCTACTCCTGCTCCTACTTCTTATGTTCTTATGTTCTTTTACTCACTAGCACATGGCACCGGGAGTAATCCAGAGATTACAAACTTTCAGTTCCTGCTTTTTAATCTGCTACCTAGCTCCCTAAATCCTTGTTGCAGGACCTCATCCTTCTTTCTACCCATGTCGTTGGTACCAATGTGAACCGCGACCTCTGACTGTTCGCCCTCCCCCTTCAGAATGCCCTGCAGCCGTTCAGTGGCATCCTTGACCCTGGCACCAGTGAGGCAACTTACTATCTTGGAGTCACGTCTGCGGCCACTGAAACATCTATCTGTTCCCCTTACGATAGAATCCCCTATCACTATTGCTCTCCCACTCTTTTTCCTCCCCTCCTGTGCAGCTGAGCCACTCGCAGTGCCACGGACTTGGCTCTTGCTGCATTCCCCTGAGAAACCATCTCCCCCAGCAGTAACCAACACGGAAAATCTGTTGGAGAGGGAGATGGACCCAGGGGACTCCTGCACTACCTTCCTAGTTCTTTTACTCTGACTGGCGGTCACCCATTTCCTGTCTGCCTGTGCACTCTTTACCTGCGGTGTGGCCACCTCGTTAAACGTGCTATCCACAAAGATCTCAGCTTCACGGATGCTCCACAGTGATTCCAGCCGCAGCTCCAGCTCCGAAACGCGGATTTCGAGTAGCTGCAGTTGGAGACACTTCCTGCACATGTATTCGCCCTGGACACCGAAAGTGTCCCTGACTTCCCACATAGCACAGGAGGAGCACTCCACGCTGCCGAGCTGCCCTGCCATGTCCTACCCTTAATTTCCTCCCTTTACTTCCTTTAAATTAAAGAATATTAAAAACACTAGGGACCTTACTTCACTTTGAACACTACTTACTCTAAACTAGAGACCTTACTTTTACTTAAACGACTGGACCTACTTACCAATCAGCAACTTCCCTGGTTGTGACGTCACTTTAGCCGTTTCGCTGTTGTTGTTGTTTGACTGCTCCCGCTCTCGGACTCTTTCCTTGGTGTAAAGTAAGAACCAATTCCTACAGGGTGAAAAGTTAGGAAAAACAAAGGTGAAGCAAGGGAGCTCCTCCTTCCACTCTTCACCTAACTCCCTGACTCACCCAACTCATAGCACTCAGTTTAAACCGCACAGAGAGTTAACATGCAGGTACAGAAAGCAAATAGGAAGGCAAATGCCATGTTGGCCATTATTGCTTGAGGGTTGGAGTACAAGAGTGAGGAAATCTTGCTAAAATTATACAGGGCTCTGGTGAGACCTCTCCTGGAGTACCGTGCATAGTTTTGATCTCTTATTTAAGGAAGGACATTCTTGGCTTAGTGGTGGTGGAACGAAGGTTCACTAGATTGAACACTGGGATAAGAGGGTTGTCATATGAGGAGAGATTGAGTAGATTGGGCCGATACTCAATGGCGTTTAGAAGAATGAGTGGTGATCTCATTGAAACATGTAAGATTCTGAGGGGGAAATTGACTGGTTAGATGCTGAGAGTTGGTTTCCCGTGGCTGGAGAGTCTCGAGCTCGTGGGCATAGTCTCAGAATAAGGGGCAGGCCTTTTAAGACTGAGATGAGGAGGAATTTCTTCACTCATAGTGTTGTGAATCTTTGGAATTCTGTGCCCTAAAGTGCTGTGGACGCTCAGTCGCTGAGTATATTCAAGGCTGAGATAGATATTATTTTGGACTCCAGAGGAATTAAGGGATATGGGGATAAGGCAGGAAATTGGAGTTGAGGTCGAAGATCAGCCATGATCTTACTAATGCCGGAGCAGGCTCGAAGGGCCGTATGGTCTACTGCTGCTCCTAATTCTTTTGTTCTTATGTTCTTTAAAAGTCTAATGAATGTTGGCATTTATCTTAACGGGGCTAGAATACAAAGGGGGCATGTGACATTACAGTTATATAAAAATCAGGCTAGCCCCCATTTAGAGCAATGCGTTCAGTTCTGGGCACCCCACCTGAGGAAGCATATATTGGCCTTGGAGTGGGTGCAGCGCAGATTCGCCAGCATAAGGCCGAAGTTAACAGTGTTAAATTATGAGGACAGGTTGCACATACGAGGCTTGTATCTCCTTGAGTATAGAGGATTAAGGGTGTTCTATCTGAGGAGTGTAAGATAAATAAAAGAGTTGGAAGGGTAGATAGAGATAATTTTTTTCCCGCTGGTGGGGCATAAATTAAAATTAGAGCTTCACCGTTCAGGGGTGATTTCCGGAAACACTTCTTCACACAAACGGTGGAAGAAATCGGGAGCTCTCACCTCTAAAAAGCTGTTGAGCTTAAGTCAATTGAAATGTCAAAACTGAGTCTAATATATATAAATCTTGTCCCGCTCCAAATTCTGGCATAAAATCTATTTTTCTCCAGCCAATTCCTTAACTTTGACGCCCATAAATTCCCACATCCCTTCCAAACGGCTATTGAGATCCTTATCCACATTCATTTTTCTCATACGCGGTACATATCAGACCAGACCCTGTCTCTTTCATCTCCTCCCAACGCCTATTGATGCTGAAATCCAGCATCTCAGCATATCCGCGGGGCTGCTCCGCTGTATACAACTGATTATATCACTTTCTGTGAGTATCTCTGAACGCTCTTCCATCTCAAGTGCACCACGGAGCCTCCTTATATCTATATTATGTAGAGTATAAATTTTAAAAGAAAAAGATGACGTATCGAAAATGTAGATGATGCTAATCTACCACAAATTATCGCATTTATATCATCAGTTGTCTTCCCTGCTCCTATAAACGAATATCCTCAACTTCAGATTCTGTACCATTAATTTAGGAGTGAAGATTTCAAAATGTTTCATTGTTAAAAATTTTCCTAAATCAAATATTATTGCAAAATATCCCACTCTCTGATCAGTAGCAGTAAATATGGTTCGGCTGAATCTGTTTGTTAAATGACTGTAACTAATGCCAATCATTGTGCAATGCTCGTGTGTCACTCGAGGTTTCTCTCAGGTATAAATAAGACCTTATTGTGAAAGCACAAGAGCTGCCTCTCCAAAACACGAACAGACAACATCGCTTCTCTCCGAAAATGGGACAGCCGGTGATCATACAGATAGAAAACATTTTCTACCCTATTATTGCAATAGTTGGTGTTCCTGGTAAGCCGCTTCGAATCTGTTATTATTCATCTTTAACAGTGTCTCACTGTGTCACTGTTCCTGCTGTCGGTGTATTGATAATATTTGTTTGTTTTGATGTGATTGATGTGCAGACACTGATTACCGCCATCAAACAAATAATAATTCGAAAACTCCAAGTTACCAACATATTCTAAATGTAATAACCTGACGGGCAGCATAATTTCTTCTGAATTGTTAAATGAAACAATTTTGGAGGGATTGCGTCTCCTTTGTAGGGATTGTTGTAATTTTCAGAAGCGAAATACTGCGGATTATGGAAACCTCGGCAGGTCAGGTAACACATGTGGAGATAGAAACACAGTTAAAGTTTCAGGTCGATGACCAGGTCTGATGAAAGATCGACCTAAAACATTAACTATGTTTCTCTCGCCACATATTCTGTCTGACCTGATGAACATTTCCAGCATTTTTTATTTTTATGTCATTTTCAATCCGAGCCAAATACTGGCATCGCACCTGGATTCTGGTTGGTGAATATTGTTGAAAAGTTTAAAATATTCATCAAGGTAAGTTTCCCACTAACTTTCTGGGAATGTGCCCGCAGCAGCGATTGTTTGTCACTGTTTCCAGATATCCGTAAACCATGGGCTCATTTGCCGCTGTGTTTTGGTGAAAGGCGAGATCTCGAAAAGCGGACAACTACTCGGAAAGTTTATACTCACAGGGCAACCCTGAAGGCTGCGAGTGTGAAACTGAGCGATATTGGATGCTGCATTAAATAAGGCCAGCTAATGGTGTGAGCCATCACAGGAAAGGCCAACACGCTGCTTGAATCCCAAAGTCAAGGTGCGGCAGAGTTTGTAATGATAATACCGGCAGCTATGGGGGAGATTTTATGCTTTACGGTCGGGTCGGACGGACACGACAAACTGGCGGCTGGAACCACCGCCTTTGTATAATCCGGTGGATTTTTCTGCCAATTAATATTAAAAGAATAAAAAAGCGGCGGGTTGTGTTAAGAGGTGATCCTTGGCCAGAATTTCCTTCCAGCGCCCCAGCCAATCAATCTCCCGCTGTGGGGCGATGTTAACCTAACCCGTCCCGCGGTAAACTGACAGGATCGGGAGCAGCGCTGGTTTAACACTGGGCCGATTCTACTGTCTACTGAAGATAATGGAGAGTAATATTTGGCGGGGCGTTAAACGAGCGTTGCCCTCGATCCCGTGGGTTTTTCACCCTGCGTGTTAGGTTAAGACTTCCCCGGGAGACTTTTGAGGTCCAAGGTTAGGAATTCATGAATTGTCATGTCAATAAACTGGCGAGTGATCATCCTCTCAATATAAGGAGATTCAGTAACTTCATCGTCTTCCTCTTTGCAGCTAATTTAGCGACAATTGTGGTTCTCTCCCGTGGAAGCTGCGGTCTCTCGAAATGCATCACGAGCTATCTGGTAGCCATGGCAACGGCGGATCTACTTTTCCTGATATTTTCTGTAATCCTGTATGACATTAATGATGCTTATTTTCCATATTCATTCCTGAACTACACTCCCATTTGCAGTCTCGATCTCTGCCTGAGTTTTACTTCAGTTGATTGCTCTGTCTGGTTAACTGTCGCTTTCACCTTTGATCGATTTGTGGCCATTTGTTGCCAAAGGTTGCGATCAAAATATTGCACCAAAGAAACTGCAGCTGTGGTGATAGCAGTGGTGTGTGGACTGAGTGTTTTGGAAAATGTTCCAATCTATTTTATATTTGAACCTCGGGAAATAATTGACAATGTGCCATGGTCCTGCTATGTGAAATCAAGCTTCTATACCTCACCCATATGGGTAGCATTTCTGTGGTTGGAAACAGTTTTAACCCCATTTGCTCCATTTGTGCTTATTTTACTGCTCAATGCTCTGACCATCAGGAACATTGTACTGGCCAATAGAGTGAGAAGGCGACTTCGTGGAAACAACAATGCTGAGAATCACATTGATCCAGAGACGGAGAACCGAAGGAAATCCATAATTTTACTGCTCGCCATATCTGGAAGTTTTATACTTCTATGGATGGTTACATTCATAGCTTATATAGTTGTACAATTTGAAGATATTCAATTTTTAGAAGCAAATTACAATGACCCTTTCACTATTATGGAACAATCCGGCTATATGCTTCGCACGTTCAGTTCTTGCACAAACACGTTTATTTATGCAGTGTCCCAGAGCAAATTCAGATACGAGCTGATAAATATCATTAAGCGACCCCTCGGACTGTTAACGTGTTTATTTAAGTAAGTTAAATGGCTTCTCCGAATTAAAACAGAAAAAGAATCATATTAACTGTGGGAATGAAAGCAAAAGGGGCGAAAACGAATTGAACGCACGCCAGGCAGCATTGTCTGAAATACAAAGGAAACAGGAAGTGGTATATAATGGGCGGCTAATGTGATAGAATCCATTCGACACTATCGTCCCAAACTAACATTACTCCAATTACAGCCCTGCAAATGGACCCAAATTGTTGAATAGAAATGAGCACAGATTCATTTTCTGTCGAATCCCTCACCCTCAGAGACAGCATATGGGCCGGCATTTCCTGTTTCTGCTCTCGCCAGCCTGATTTTATTTTCAATTAAAATGAAAAAAACGGCTTGCTAGTTCGTGAGCGCAGAAGCTGCAAACCCCGGCCGTGGTAATTTAGAATTACAGAGGGGATAAGCTCGATAAGAATCATTCCGTGCTCTCCCGGCTACAGGTTTAAGTTGACTGAGCAAGTGAATGTTATTACGTCAAGTCTTTGTTTTTTACTTGTATTCAGGCAAATAATTCACTCATTCTGTCCATTCCTGGTTGAACACGGAATCCGTGGTCTTATTTCCTATTTAAAAAATCGTGAGATACGATCAGAATACATGTCTTACCTGTTTACAACCTCTAACACACAATAAAGTGTTCGAGAAGAGATAACACGATGAAGCACTGTCTTTTCCACTTAACGATAATGGTGGGGGAGGGGATTAGTTGTGAGCTTCGGCAGGAGGAGGAGGGTGGGATAGATTTTGGTAACATTGTTGGTGTTCTAGAATATCAGAGAGCTGGTGTGAGAGTCCTGCGGCTCACCTGCAGGGCAGTGGGTGAGCTTAGATTTTGCCCAATGGAGGCAGAGATCTAACATTTAGTAATGCTGGGACACGATTTTTAGATTCAGAAAAATCATATTATGTATCCAGGATTAAATGCAGCAGTTTTACAGTAGGTGTGCTGAGGTGTGACACGACAAAGTGATGGCCCCGGGTTCTGTAGCGCTGCGGTAACGGTTCTGAGGTTAATTGACACTAGGGGGAGGGTGCTTGGGTTTAAGGCGAACTGGGAATGGAGTATTCGGAGAATTGGTCCCTGGGCAATCCTTTCCTTTGGCAGTACCGCAGAGGTAGAATCAAAGTCTTGTAGAAGTGGTGAGTGGAATCTATTTTCTGGCGAGGGAGCCTTACGAAGTGTTTGACACCATTTGTGGGAGTGGGAGGATCCCAGGATCTGAAAACATTTCGGTGGATAACCATGAATGTGAAATTAACTTTGTCAGATATCTCTCTGTAGATACTGAAGTCAGCGATATCTCATCAGTTCTTTGAAAATTAAGGAAGGATTTCAAACTTTAACAACAACTGACTGCTTTAACAGACAAAGGTTGAATAAATACATAACCGCTCAACTTATGATTTTGTTTCAAATATTCAATAAAAACGTTAAAAATGTTTTATTCTGATGGCTTGTGAATATTGGGATGCAGAAGTGGACCGAGCCACGATGGAAGCAGTCATAGCTTGCGTGGCATCAAGCTGAGACTGCATGAGAGCAGTCTGAGAATCGATTGCATCTAGCATAGACTGCATTACAGCAATAAGACATTGCGTCGCTTCCGCCTGTGCTGGAAGCTGCCAGATCGCCCATCACGTGTGGCATCAGGTCTGCGTCGCCACGGTCTCTCTGGGAGTCGAACATCCTTTGCAGACTGGAAATGATACGCTCCATGGTGTGCGCAGAGCTCTGGACTCCTCCAGGCTCCTTACCATTGCCGAGAGGCTCTCGGGCATCCTTGCCAATGCACCTATGATCTCCGTGTGCATGCCCAGCACCCTTCTTCCAAATGCTTCCCCATTAATGCCCTCATCTGAGTCCTGTGCAGCAGAACTCACGTGCGAACTCCCCCTCCGGGGAGCTGGCCCCCGAGCTACCCTTTCCCCCCGGCCTTGCTGCAGCCCGCTCGTTCCCGGTGCATCACCCTGTGCAGATCCCACAACTGTACCAGCCTCTATAGAATGTGTAGTGACAGTATCTGAGCTGGTCCCTGCGGGTGAGACATGCAGTGACGCGGTATGTTCTTCCTCCTCCTGTTCTCCCGCATCGCCAATTTCTACCCCTAGGATTTAGACCATCAGGTCCATAGGATGTGTTGGATTTTAGTCCCATTAATTTCTCCAGTACTCTTTCTTACTAATGGTAATTTAATTACGTCCCTCCTTCTCAGTAGACACTTGATTCTCCACTATTTTTTATGACTTCTACCATGAAGACAGATACAAGGGCTGGACTTACGGGGTCACAACCGCAAGCTAACCCCGGGGAGAGCCAGGTTGCTGGTTGCGGAGCTTGGGTGGCCGGGAGGAAGCTCTCCTGCTCCTCTCGGTCCACAAGCATTTCTCTCCGAGTCTGAGGCCGCCTCGTTGCAGCCATCGGCATACCAGAGCCCCGGGATCCCCCGCCACCTGCAGTAAAACCGGCAAAGCAGCTAAAAGTAGAGGCTTCAGCCCTCATTATAATATTTAAATTGCCAACCCGCCTGTTGGCAGCGGGTTGGCAGCCCGGCCTCCCCCCACCTCCCCAGTCCCGCCTGAGTGAAAGGTGAAAGTGGGCGAGTTGGAGGTGGGTTTTTGTCGGGGTTCACATGTTTTCATCTTTCACTTCCCCCCCCCCCGGCCCCCCACCCCCCACCCCGCACGCCTCCAACTCAACCGCTGTTACCTCAGAAAATTCCGGCCAAAGTATTTGTTTAACATGTCTGTCATTTCCTCATTTCACGTACTAATTTTTCCTGGCTCCTCCTGTAAGGGACCCACGTTTACTTTCACTAACCTCTTCCTTTTTACATACCTATAGAAGCTTTTACAATCTGTTTTGATGTCTCTCGCTAGTTTACTCTCAGATTCTAGTTTCTCTGTTTTTACCAATTATTTGGTCAGCCTTTGCTGAATTCTAAAATCCTCCCAATCCTCAGGCTTTTGGTAACATTATAAGCCTCTTCTTTAATCTAATAGTAACTTTACCTTCTCTTGTTAGCCACGGTTGGGCCATTTTTCCCATGGAGTTTTTGTATCCCTTAAGGGAGTGTATATTCGTTGCGAATTATGAATTATTTCCTTAAATGTGTGTCATTGCTTATCTAACGCAATATCTTTTAATCTAGTTTCACAATCTACTTTAGCCAACTTCCCCTCATACCTAGGTAGCTTGCTATGTTCATAGTTAAGAACCTAGTTTCGGATTTAACTAAATGATTCTCAATAAATAGTTTTGCCATACTCACTGTTTCGGCTCATAAATGGAGACGGTTCACCTGAGGGCAATGTCGGAGTCAGGCCTTCAGGAGATGAGGGTAGAAAATGGAAAACCAAATCCAGTTTGGGCTAATTAGGAATGTAACAGTTTTGACAAAACGTATTTAAAAATCCCTGGCTTCCCTTTATTCCGCACGGCAGTTATGTAATATCTAAAGCGCCTGTTTATGAAATTATAGAGTAGATTTGACAATTTCCCTCTGAAACATAAGGCATGAGTGAAAACTTTATGAAAATAGAGTTGGTTCAGTAATAAATCAATTGATTCACAAAGCGTATTTCAGCGTGTTCTCTCCCTGAACTTTCAAATCACCCTGTGGGTGGCAATTCGACCGGGAAGATCATTCCTGTCAAATTTCGTTTTCTGGCATTTTACAGGAGTCCGTCAGTCCGGTTATTGTGAAACGTTTAAGGGCTACAATGAATATCAAGGGAATTGTTTTATTAGATGCATCAGTCTCCACACCGCTATCCATATGTGGAATCCAGACAGCTGTTAAAATAGGGACACAATAATTCCACCTTCGTTAATATTAAAGAAGTTTAATCATGTTAAAGGGGGCGCAGGACCAGAGAGACCTGGGGGTGTACGTGCACAAATCTTTGAAGGTGACAGGACAAGTTGCTAAAGCTATTAAAAAGCATACGGGATCTTGGACTTTCATAAGAGAGGCATGAAGTACAAAAGCAAGGAAGTTATGCTAAAACTTTATCAAACACTGGTTAGGCCTCAGCTGTGTCCAATTATCGGAATCATAGGGAGGATGTCAAGCCCTAGGCATGGGAGCAGAAGAGAATTACTAAAATTATACAAGGGATGAGGGACTTCAGTTATGTGGAGAGAAGACAGAAGCTGGGATTGTTCTCCTTAGAACAGAAAAGGTGAAGTGGAGACCTAATAGAGGTATCTTAAAGTTATATGGGGTATTTGATGGAGTAAATAAGGGTAAAAGGCAGATGGGTCGGTAACCAGAGGACACAGATTGAAGATAACTGGCAAAAAATCCAGCAGGAAATTAGATTTTTTTATGCAGTGCTTTGTTATGGTCAGAAAGGATGGTGCAAGCACATTCTATAGTAACTTTGAAAAGAGAGTTAAATATATGCTCGCTCTATCTCCCTCTCTATATCCCTGTCTCACTATGTGTCCTTCTCTCTCTCTCTCCTCTCTCTCTCTATCTCTCTCACTATCTCTCTATCTGTCTCTCGAACTGTCTCTCGATCTGTCTCTCTCACTGTCTCTCTATCTGTCTCTCGAACTGTCTCTCGAACTGTCTATCTATCTATCTATCTATCTATCTATCTATCTATCTATCTATCTATCTATCTATCTATCTCTTTCGCTCTTTGTCTCTGTCTGTTTCTCTCAGTCCCGTCTCTTTCTCTATCTCTGTCCTTATCTCTTTGCCCAGACTCCCACTGTCTCTCGCTCTATCTCTGTCCTCGTCTGTCTCTTTCTCCCTATCTCTTTTTCTTCTATCTCTCTCCATCTATCGCTTTCTCTGTCTCTCACAATGCCCATATCTAATTTTCTCTCTCTAACTCTGACTCGCTCTCACACTGCCTTTTCCTGCCTCTTTTTTCCTCACTGTCTATCTCTCCCTTTCTTGTTCTCTCCCTCTTTGTCCTTGTCTGTTTCTTTCTTTTTCTATCCCCACTCTCTCGTTCTCTCTCTCTCTCTCTCTATCTCTCGCTCTCATTCCCTCTCTTCCTGTTAATGATCGTGCTGAAGACTTGTGCTCCAGAACTAGCCGCGCCTCTAGCCAAGCTGTTCCAGTACAGCTACAACACTGGCATCGATCCGGCAATGTGACAATCGGCCCATGTATGTCCTGTCCAACAAAAAGCAGGACAAATCCAATCCGACCAATTACCGCCCCATCAGTCTACGCTCAATCATCAGCAAAGTGATGGAAGGTGTCATCGACAGTGCTATCAAGCGGCACTTACTCACCAATAACCTGCTCACTGATGCCCAGTTTGGGTTCCGCCAAGACCACTCGGCTCCCGACCTCATTACAGCCTTCGACCAAACATGGATAAAGGAGTTAAATTCTAGAGGTGAGGTGAGAGTGACTGCTCTTGAAATCAATGCAGCATTTGACTGAGTCTGGCATCAAGGAGCCCAAGTAAAACTGAAGTCATTGGAATCAGGGGGAAAACGCTCCACTGGCTGGAGTCATACCTAGCACAAAGGAAGATCGTTGTGGTGATTGAAGGTCAATCATCACAGCCCCAGGACATCGCTGCAGAAGTTCCTCAGTGCACTGTCCTAGGCCTAATCATCTTCAGCTGCTTCATCAATGACCTTCCCTCCAACATAAGGTCAGAAATGGGGATGTTCGCTGATGACTGCACAATGTTCAGCGCCATTTGCATCTCCTCAGATAATGAAGCAGTCCTTGCCCACATGCAACAAGACCTGGACGACGTTCAGGCTTGGGCTGATAAGTGGCAGGTAACATTCGCGCCAAAGAAGTGCCAGGCAATGACTATCTCCAACAAGCGAGAGTGTAACCACCTCCCCTTGACATTCAACGGCATTTCCATCGCCGAATCCCCCACCATCAACACCCTGGGCGGGTTACCATTGACCAGAAACTTAACTGGACCAGCCACATAAATAATGTGGCAACAAGAGCAGGTCAGAGGCTAGGTATTCTGTGGCGAGTGTCGCACCTCCTGACTCCCCAAAGCCTTTCCACCATCTACAAGGCACAAGTAAGGAGTGTGATGGAATATTCTCCACTTGCCTGGCTGAGTGCAGCTGCAACAACACTCAAGAAGTGCAACACCATCCAGGAAAAAGCAGCCCGCTTGATTGGCACCCCATCCACTACCTTAAAGATTCACTCCCTCCAGCACCAGCGTACCGTGGCTGCAGTGCGTTCCCTCTACAAGATGCACTGCAGCAACTCGCTAAGGCTTCTTCGGCAGCACATCCCAAACCCGCGACCTCTTCCACCTAGATGGACAAGGGCAGCAGGCGCATGGGAACACCACCACCTCCAAGTTCCCCTCCAAGTCACACACCATCGTGACTTAGTAGTATATCGCCGATCCTTCATCGTCGCTGGGTCAAAATCCTGGAACTCTCTCCCTAACAGCACTGTGGGAGTACCTTCACCACACGGACAGCAGCGGTTCAAGAAGGCAGCTCACTACCATTTTCTCAAGGGCAACTAGGGATGGGCAATAAATGTTGGCCTTGCCAACGACGCCCAGATCCCATGAACGAATAATAAAACAAAAAAATTCCCTAACAACCAGCTTCATCCCCTTCCCTGGTCACTATCTGAGGATGAACCAGACTGTGCACAACTTTCGACGTCCTATTTGACCTTGAGCTGAGCTTCCAGCCCAAAATCCTCTCCATCACAAATACCACCTACTTCCACGATAGCAAAATATTGCGGATGCTGGAAATCCGAAATAACAACAGAAAACGCTGGAAAAACTCAGCAGGCCAGGCAGCATCCGTGGAGAGAGAAACAGAGTTAACGTTTCAGGTCGAAGACCCTTCGTCAGAACTGGAAAAAAGCAGGAAATAAAATAGATTTGAAGCAAGTATAAAGCTGGGAAAAGGGGGAGGGGATGAAAGAACAAAAGGGAAGGTCAGTGGTGGGATAGAAAGCAGGAGAGATTAAGAGACATTGAGAGACATTAAGAGATAATCAAGGCAAGAGGAGGTGTTAATGTGACAGGTTGAGGCTAGATGAAGTGTGAGATGCGCTGGTAGAATGAAGGACAGCTGCCAGCTTCTGGGAGGGGAAAAAAAGGCCAAACAAAAGGGTGGATTAAAAAATAAAGTAAAAAAATATAAATGTGATAGGGGCCGAGGTTATGATCTGAAATTGTTGAACTCGATGTTGAGTCCAGAGGGCTGTAAAGTGCCTAAACGAAAGATGAGGTGCTTTCCTCGAGCTTACGCTGAGCTTCCGTGAAACAATGCAAGAGGCCGAGGACGGTGAG
Organism: Squalus acanthias; assembly: GCA_030390025.1. Taxonomy (NCBI): domain Eukaryota; kingdom Metazoa; phylum Chordata; class Chondrichthyes; order Squaliformes; family Squalidae; genus Squalus; species Squalus acanthias. Next base: position 32,488,952 of record CM059449.1, on the reverse strand, counting down.
GTCGGAGTGGGAGTGGAGCGGAGAATTAAAGTGACAGGCCACCGGGAGCTCGGGGTCCCCCTTACGGACTGAACGGAGGTGTTCTGCAAAGCGGTCACCCAATCTACTTCCACATCTGTACCATCACCAGTCTCCTCCAATGCCTCTGTACATCTGCTGCTGAAACCCTCATCCATGCTTTGGCTATCTCTGGACTCGACTATTCCAATGCTCTCCTGGTTGGCCTCCCATCTTCTAACCTCGACAAACTTGAGCTCATCCACAAATCTGCTGCCCATATCCTAACTCACGCCAAGTCCCGTTCACTCATTACTCCTGTGCTCGCTGATCGTCATTGGCTCCCGGTCCAGCAATGCACTGATTTTAAAATTCTCATTATTTTGTTTAAATCCATTCATGGCCTCGCCCCTCTCTATCTCTGTAACCTCCTCCAGCCCCACAACACCCTGGGATCTCTGCGTTCCTCCAATTCTGACCTCTTGCACGTCCCCGATTTCCTTCACTCCACCATTGGCGGCCGTTCCTTCAGCTGCCTGAGCCCTAAGCTCGCTATACCTTTCCGGCTCTCTACCTCTCGCCCTCCTTTAAGTCACTCCTTAAAAGCTGCCTCTTTAAATTATTGGCCACCTGTCCTATTATTTCTCCTGTGGCTCGGTGTAATGTTGTCTGACACTGCTCCTGTGCAGCGAATTGGGATATTTTAGTAAGTTAAATGCGATGTATGAACTTTGTTTTTTCTCTCTCCACCTTTCCTTATCTTTGTTTGCTTCTTTGTCCCCGTCTTCGTCTTCCTCTCACTGTCCCCAACTCTGTATTTCTTTCTATCTCTGTCCCTGATATTATTTATCTGTCCCTGCCTCTTTCTCTCTCTCTCTCTCATTGTCCCTCTCTCTCTATCTCTGTCCCTGCCTCTTTCTCTATCTCTCTCATTGTCCCTGTCTCTCTCTATTTCTGTCCCTGTCTTGTCTCTTTAATTCTGTCTCTGAAACTTCCCTCTCTCTGTCCCTGCCTCTTTCTCTTTCTCTGTCTCTTTATTTTAACATATCTCTTTGTCCCTATATCTCTCTCTATCCCCGTCTCTGTCTATTTCTCCTTGTCTCTCTCTATCCCTGTGTCTCTATCTCTGATTATCTCTCTCTCTCCATGGGTCTATTCCTGTCTGTCTCTCTCTCTCTATTCCTGCCTCTCTGTCTGTCCATGTCTCTCACTCTGTTCCTGTCTCTCTCTCACTCTGTTCCTGTCTCTCTCTCTCTCTCTCTATCCCTGTTTCTCGCTCCCACTCTGTCACTCTCTTTCCCCGTCTATTGTTCTTCCTCTCTCTCTCTCCCTGTGCCGTTCTCCCACTCTGTCCCTATCTCTTTCGATCTCTCCTTGTCCCTGTCTATTTGTCTCTCTCCCATTGTCTATCACTATCTTTCTCACTCTCTGTTTACCCAACTTTCTCTCTCCATCACCGTGTCTCTTTATCTCCATCTATCTGTCATATTCTCTCTCTTTCTATCTCTTTTTCTCCCTGTCTCTTTTACAGTCCGTGTCTATTTCACTCACTTTGTCCCTGTCTGTCTTTATGTCTGCCTCTCGCTATGTTCCTGTCCCCATCCGTCTCTCTCTCGGTATCTATCACTCCCCCTCTCTCTCTTAAGCTTGCTTCCTCTGTCTGTGTGTATGTCTGTCAGTCTGCCTGTCTCTCTCTCGTCTTTTTCTCTCTCTGCCATGTCTCTCTCGCCTGGCCAGAATGTATCTGTAGTTTACTGAATCCTGCAGTTGTTACACACTCCCTCAGACCAGCGCCTGGAATGTATCGCTGGCTTACTGAGCAGTGCAACTGTTGCAGTCTCCCTCAGACCAGGGCCTGGAATGTATCCCTGGTTTACTGAGTCCTGCAACTGTTACAGACTCCGTCAGACCAGGGCCTCGAATGTATCGCTGGTTTACTGAGTTGTGTAACTTAGAAACAGAGAAACATAGAAAAATAGGAGCAGGAGTAGGCCATTCGGCCCTTCGAGCCTGTTCTGTCATTCAATATGATCATGGCTGATCCTCTATCTAAATACCATATTCCCGCTCTCTCCCCATACCCATTGATGACTTTGCGACGAGAAATCTAACTATCTCCCTCGTAAATATATTCAGTGACTTGTCCTCCACAACCTTCTGTGGTAGAAAGTTCCACAGGTCCACCTCCCTCTGAGTGAAGAAATTTCTCCTCAACTCAGTCCTAATTGTCCTACCCTGTATCCTGAGACTGTGACCCCTCGTTCTAGACGCCCCAGCCAGTGGAAACATCCTCCCTGCATCCAGTCTGTCTAGCCCTGTCAGAATTTTATACGATTCAATGAGATCCCCTCTCATTCTTCTAAACTCTGGTGAATACAGGCCTAGTCGACCCAATCTCTCCTCATCCGACAGTCCTGCCATCCCAGGAATCATTCTGGTGAACCTTCGCTGCACTCCCTCTGTGGCAAGTATATCTTTTCTGAGGTAAGGAGACCAAAACTGCACACAGTACTCCAGATGTTGTCTCACCAAGGCCCTGTATAACTGTAGTAAGACATCCTTGCTCCTGTACTCCAATCCTCTTGCAATGAAGGCCGACATACCATTTGTCTTCCTAACTGCTTGCTGCACCTGCGTGTTTGCTTTCAGTGACTGGTGTACAAGGTCACCCAGGTCCCTTTGTACATCAACATTTCCCAAACTATCACCATTTAAATAATACTCTGCCTTTCTGTTTTTCCTACCAAAGTGGATAAATACACATTTATCCACGTTATACTGTTACAGACGCCCTCAGACCAGGGCCTGGAATGTATCCCTGGTTTACTGAGTCCTGTTACTGTTACAGACTCCCTCAGATCAGTGCCTGGAATGTACCCCTGGTTTACTGAGTCCTGTAACTGTTACAGCCTCCCTCAGACCAGGGCCTGGAATGTATCCCTGGTTTACTGAGTCCTGTAACTTTTACAGCCTCCCTCAGACCAGGGCCTGGAAATTATCCCTTGTTTACCGAGACTGTAATTGTTACAGGTATAAAAGATGCATCTGATTCACAATCGCTCGTATTTTGCACGTTTTACACCATGTCTAATATACTTTATCGATCGAGGTGTAAAACGGGCATATTTTAGACTGATCAACTTGGAACTGAGTTCAGTGATACAGTGAGACACCAACAGACGAAGAGAGATGTAGGTATGACTTAGTACAGTGAGTGATGGAGAGAAATACAACAGAGGGAGATAAATAATGCTTGGACTGACTATAGGAATCAAATATGGAATTCAGAAGAAACTTCTTTACCCAGAGAGTGGTGAGAATGTGGAACTCGCTAACACAGGGAGTGGTTGAAGCGAATAGTATAGATGCATTAAGGGGCGGTTAGATAAGCATATGAGGGAGAAGGGATTAAAGGGTTATGCTGATAGTTAGATGAGGAAAGCTGGGAGGACGCTCGAGTGGAGTATAAACGTCAGCATGGACTGGTTCAGCTGAATGGACTGCTTCTGTGCTGTATATTCTATGTAGAATCATAGAGTCTTAACCGCACAGAAGGAGGCCATTCGGCCCATCGAGTCCGTGCCGGCTCTCTGCAGAGCAATCCAGTCAGTCCCATTCCCCGGCTCTATCCCCATAGCCCTGCAAGTTTGTATCCTTCAAGTGCCTATCCAATCTCCCCTTGAAAACATTGAGTGTCTCCATTTGGAAGCGAGTTCCAGGTCCTCAACACTCGCTGCGTAAAAACATTTTTCCTCACCACCCCCTGTATCTCTTGCCCAAAACATTAAATCTGTGTCCCGTAGACCTTGTAACATCAAATAGTGAGCAGAGCCTTTCCCCGTCTAGCCTATCCAAATCCGTCATAATCTTGTACAACTCTATCAAATCACCCCTCAACCTCCTTTGCTCGAATGAAAACAAATCCAGCGTCTACAACCTGTCCTTGTAGCTAAGATCCCCCATCCCCGGAACCATTCTGGTGAATTTCCTCTGCACCCTCTCAAGGGCCTTCACAGTCTTCCTAAATGTGGTGACCAGAACTGGATGCGATACTCCAGTTGTGGCCTAACCAGCGCTTTATAAAGGTTCAGCATAACTTCCATACTTTTGTACTCAGTATCTCTACTCATGAAGCCCAAGATCCCATATGCTTTGCTAACCACTCTCTCAATATGTCCTGCCACCTTCAGGGACGTATGCACATTAACTCCCAGGTCCCTCTGTCCCTGCACACTCTTTAAAACTGAGCGATTAAGTGTATATTGCCTCTCCATGTTCCTTCTGCCAAAATGCATCACCACACACGTCTCTGTATAAAATTCCATCTGCCACTTGTCTGCCCATTCTGCTTGCCTTTCTATGTTCTGTTGCAGTCGATGGATATCATCCTCATTGTTTGCCACACCCCCAAGTTTGGTGTCATCGGCAAATTTAGAAATTCTACTTTGTATTCCAATATCCAGGTCATTTATATCTATCAAAAAAAGCAGTGGCCCCAGCACTGATCCTTAAGGAACACCACTGTCTACCATCCTCCAGTCTGAAAAACAGCCATTTACCAGAAGTCGCTGTTTTCTGTCCTTAAGCCAATTCCTTATCCAAGCTGCCACTCACCCACCTATTCCATGAAGCCTCAATTTTGTTAGCCAGCCAATGTGGTACTTTGTCAAACGCCTTCCTAACATTCATGTAGACAACATCCATTGCATTCCCTTCATCAATCCTCCCTGTTACTTCATCAAAAAATTCAATTAGATTAGTTAAACATGATCTGCCTTTTACAAATCCGTGTTGGGTCTCCTTAATTAGCTTAAACATCTCCAAGAGCCCGTGAATTTTTTCCTCGATTATTGTTTCTAAAACTTTACCCACCACTGATGTTAAACTGACAGGCCTGTAGTTACTAGGAATGTCCTTACACCCTTTCTTGAACAATGGTGTCACATTTGCCACTTTCCAATCCTCAGGCACCTGCCCCGCACCTAGGGAAGATTGGAAAATTATGGCAAGCCCTTCCGCTATCTCCTCCCCCAATTCCCTTAGCAATCTGGGATGCAAGCCATTTGGACCAGGCCACTTATCCACTCTAAGCATTCCCAAGCCTTTCTAGTACATCCTGTCTATCAATTTTCACCCCTTCCATTGCATCTACCTTTTCCATTTCTACCGATATTTTGTCAGCATCCACTGCCTTAGTAAAGACCGATACAAAGTACTCATTTAGTATTCTAGCCTTGCCCTGCACCTTTAAGCATATATCACCTTCTTTGTCTCTAATAGGCCCCAATGTAATCCTATGTAGTATAGTTTTTTTTTAATTCGTTCATGGGATGTGGGCGTCTCTGGCAAGGCCAGAATTTATTACCCATCCCTAATTGCCCTTGAGAAGGTGGTGGTGAGCCGCCTTCTTGAACCGCTGCAGTCCGTGTGGTGAAAGTACTCCCACGGTGCTTTTAGGGAGGGAGTTCCAGGATTTTGACTCCGCAATGATAAAGGATCGGCATATACTTCCAAGTCAGGATGGTGTGTGACTTGGAGGGGAACTTGGAGGTGGTGGTGTTCTCATGCGCCTGCTGCCCTTGTCCTTCTAGGTGAAAGAGGTCGCGGGTTTGGGAGGTGCTGTCGAAGAAGCCTTGCTGCGTTGCTGCAGTGCATCTTGTAGATGGTACACACTGCAGCCACGGTGCGCCGGTGGTGGAGGGAGTGAATGTTTAAGGTGGTGGATGGGGTGTAAAATCAATAGTGAGTGCTACAGAGAGGTACCAATAGAGGAAGATTGATAAAGGTGTGACTGAGTACACTGTGTGATACAGAGAGACACCCACAGAGGGAAGCTGATAAAGGTGAGATTGAGTGCAGTGTGTGAAACAGAGAGACACCAACAGAGGGAGATTGATAAATGTGAAATGGAGTACTGTTTGTGAATCAGAGAGACACCAACAGAGGGATAGCGATAAAGGTGAGACTGAGTAAATTGTGTGATACACAGAGACACCAGATGGAGATTGAGAATGATGTGTATTGTGAACTGCAGCGACAGAGAAACGGATGGGTTTAATACAGGCTGTACCGGTCAGTGTCCCACTTGTAATGATGTGATGTCGTACGGGGAATTAAAGGGATCCGTACTGTTTTGTGTAAAACAAATTGAGAATGAAGGGTATCAGTAAAAGGTAATGATTCCACATGAAATCTAAATGGGTCAGACAGACACGGCACGAACCTCGCTGTATAAAGCAGAGGGACACAAACACATAGGGATTCATATATCTTTATATAGACTGGACAAATCAAATTGGTAAAAGCAGTTTGGAGGATGAGTTCAAAGAATCCACTCGAGACAGTTTCCTAGAACAATACGTCATGGAAACAACCATGGAACAGGCTATTTTAAAACTTCTCTCCTGTAATGAGACGGGGTTAATTAGTAATCTCATAGTATGAGCGCCACCGACCCCAACCCTCAACCCTGCCCTGGTCACAGACAGACTCACCGCACCCGCCGAGCGGGGCTGAGGTGGTGAAAGTTGTCACTGTTGGTGAGAGGTTTGTACTGGGAGGAGGGCACTTTTGAGTGACAAGACTCAGCTACATATATTTACAGCACACAGCAGGTAAAGGGGTGCGATTCACTCCTGTCTGGTACTGTACGGTCCGAGTGTGTACAACAGATCGCCTTCTGGGGCTCTTAAGTATGCAGATCGTGTCAGCGGGTAATTTGTCCAGTCTATATAAAGATATATTAATCCCTTTGTTGTTGGGTCCCTCTGCTTTATACAGTGAGATTCGAGCCGTTCTGTCTGTTTCCTTTGAATACGTAGATCGGCATCCGGGGATCTTTAATCGCAGAAATCGGGTTCCGGGTCTTTTAAATACACAGATCGCGTTACAGGGGTCCTCTAAATAGACAGATCCGGTTTGGGGATCCTCAAATACACAGATCGGGTTACAGGGGTCCCTGACATACGTAGATAGTGTTCCCCCGGGTGGGTAGGGGGCAGTTTAAATACACAGATCGAGTTACGGGGATAATTTAAATACACAGATCGGGTTACGGTGGCTCTTTTAAATACACAGATCAGGTTCGGGGGCGTTTCTTAAATACACAGATCGAGTTCAGGGGGGATCCTTTAAATATTGAGCTCGGGTTGCAGGGGGTCCTTTAAATGCACTGGTCGAATTCCGGGTGTCCTTTAATGCATTTGTCGGGTTGTAGGGGTCCTTTAAGTCCATCTGGATTTAAGAGCACAGAATGTTGAGGGCAACACGGTGACATAGTGGTTAGCACTGGTGCCTCACAGCGCCAGGGACCCGGGTTCGAATCTGACCTCGGGTGACTGTCTGTGTGGAGTTTGCACATTCTCCCCGTGTCTGCGTGGGTTTCCTCCGGGTGCTCCGGTTTCCGCCCACAGTCCAAAAATGTGCGGGTTAGGTTGATTTGGCTATGATAAATTGACCCTTAGTGTTAGGGGGGGATTAAATATGTGGGGTTATGGGGATAGGATGGGATATGTTAGGGGGAATTAAATACGTGGGGTTACGGGGGTAGGGTGGGATATGTGTACTGTGGGGATTAAAGCAGGGACAGGGTACTGGATTTGGATGATCAGCCATGATCGTATTGAATGATGGAGCAGGCTCGACGGGCCAAATGGCCTACTCCTGCTCCTAGATTCTATGTTTCAATGTCCATTACCAAGACTGGTTCGGTAGCACCACTAGCTGCCCGAAGGACATAGCTGCCAGCGTGGGCCTGTGACAGGTGGTGAGAGAACCAACACGAGGGAAAAACCCAATTGACCTCGTCCTCACCAATCTACCTGTCGCAGATACCTCTGTCCATGACAGTATTGGTAGCAGTGACCACCGCACAGTCCTTGTGGAAACAAAGTCCAATCTTTACAGTGACGACACCCTCCATCGTGTTGTTTGGCACTACCACCGTGCTAAATGGGATAGATTCAGAATAGATCTAGCAGCTCAAAAGTGGGTATTCATGAGGCACTGTGGGCCATCAGGAGCAGCAGAATTGTACTTCACCGCAATCTGTAAACTCATGGCCCGGCCTATCCCTCACTCTACCATTACCATCAAGCCGGGTGAGCAACGCTGATTCAATGAGGAGTGCATAACAGCGTGCCAGAAGCAGCAGCAGGCGTACCTAAAAATGACCTGGGGAAGCTGCAACACAGGACTACATACATGCTAAACAAAGCTCAAATTATCCGGCTCCAAAGACAGAAATCCCAGACATTCAATAAACTACAATCGCCACAATACCAATTACAGAGACAAAGATGTGGAGCCACCATCAGTCACTCGCCGTCACCTGGATGAAATCAAACCATCCCCGATTTTCTCATCAACTCCTTCGGCTAATCTCTGCGAACTTAAGTCCCTGGAGTACCAGCGGGACGCGGGAGGCCACTGGGGAAGAGGAACAAATAGATGGTTGCAGAGAGAGGAAAACCCATCAAACCCACAGCAAAGCCCATCAGACCCAGCACAAACTCACCGCACCCCCAAAGCAAATCCCATCAGACCCAGCACAAACTCACAAACACCAGAAGCAACACACTTGAGACTCAGCACATTCCCACACACCAGCAGAAAACCATTCAGACCCAGTACACCCCCACAAACACCTGCAGCAAATCCCTTCGCATCCACTTCACCCCACATTCGTCTGCAACTAACCTATCAGACCCAGCACACACCCACAGAAACAAGCACTAAAACTCATCAGGCACCGCACCACCAAAAGCACCAGAAGAAAAACCCTTCAGACAAACCGCACCCCACAAACACCAGCAGCAATATCCATCAGACCAAGCAACCTCCACGCACCAGGAAAAATAATCAAACCCAGCACAACCCCAAAAAAACCAGCATCAAAACCCATTAGACCCAGCACACCAACAAACACCAGCAGCAAAACACACCAGTCCCCCACAAGCACCAGGATCAATACGCATCAGAAGCCCCACAACCCACAAACAACAGCAGCAAAATCCACCAGACACTCCACCCCCACAAACACCAGCAGAAAAACCATTCAGATCAACCATACCCCACAACCAACAACTGCAAAACTAGTCAAACCTAGCACTGCCCCACAAACACCTGCACTAAAACGCATCTGACCAAGCACTCACCCATGCAGCAACAAAACCAGTCAAACCCAGCACACCCTCACAAACACCTGCACCAAAAACCATCAGAACCATCATATCCTCAGAAACACCAACAGCAAAACCCTCACAAACACCTGCACCATAAACCAACAAACCCCATCACACAAAAACACCACCAACAACACCAATCAGACCCAACCCTCACCCTGGTCCTCACCCCGGCCCCCAGAAATACTGAGAGAGAGAAACGGGGAGAGAAGGAGGAAGAACGAGAGAAAGAGAGAGCGAGAGACAAAGAGAGGGAAGAAGAAAGTGAGAGGGAGATAGAGAGAGAGGGAGAAAGTGGAAAACAGATGAAGAGAGAGGGAGAAAACGAGAGAGAGCACAAGAAAGGGAGAGAGAGAACACGAGAAAGGGAGAGAGAGAGCATGCGAGACAGGGAGGCAAAGAGAGCGCAAGACAGGGAGAGAGCGAGAGAGGGAGGGAGAGAGAGAGAACAAGAAATGAGAGTGAGAGAGCATGAGACAGTGAGCGCGAGGGCAAGGGCGTGGAAGAGGGCGGGAGCGAGTGAGGGCGTGGGCGAGGGAGAACTCGAGGAAAAAACAGTGTGAAGGCGAGGGTGAGTGGGAGGGAGAACGAGGATGAGGTAGAAGGAGGGCGAAGGCGAGCGAGGGTGAGAATGAGAAAGATTGAGGGTGAGGGAGGGTAAGCGGGAGGGTAAGGCTGAGGGAGCACGAGGGCCATGGAGAGGGAGAGGGCGAGGGACGGTGAAGGCGAGGGTGAGTAATGGCGAGGGTGAGGGCAAACTCGAGCGAGGGCGGGAGCGAGAGAGGGCGAGGGCGAGCGAGGTAAGGTCGAGGGAGGGTGAGGTCGAAAGACAAAGAGGGCGAGGGAGATCGAGGGCGATTCAGTGAGGGAGAGGGCGAGGGCGAGGAAGTGGACGAGGGAAAGAGCAAAGGTGAGGGCAAGGAAGTGGGTGAGGAAAAGGCCTAGGGCACGGGAGAGGGAAGGCGAGGAGAGGGACCGGGAGGGTGAGCCAGGGCGAGGGCGAAGGAGTGGGAGAGGGAGAGGGTGATGCAGGGAGCGGGCCCATGAGGGAGATGGTGTGCAAGAAAACGGGGAGTGAGGGAAATGGCACATGAGGAAGCGGCCGCATGAGGGAGAAGGCATGCAAGGGAGAGGGCACTCAAGAGAGAGAGTGCATGATAGAAAAGGCGTGCGAGGGAGGTGGTGCACGCGGGAGAAGGCATGTGAGGGAGAGGGCACATGAGCGATAGGGCATGCAAATTAGTGGGCTTGTGAGAGAGAAGGCACTCAATGGAGAGTGCGCATGAGGGGCAGGGCACACGAGAGAGAAGGGGTGTTGGGAAATGGCAAGTGAGGAAGAGGGTGAATGAGGGAGATGACATACAAGGGAGAGGGTTCTCAAGAGGGACAGCACGTGATAGAGAAGGTGTGTGAGGGAGGTGCTGCATGAGGGAGATGGTGCGTGCGGGATAGGGCGAATGAGAGATAGGGCATGCAAATTGGCGGGCCTGCGAGAGAGAAGGCACACAATGGAGATTGTGCGCATCAGGTCACAGGCACGTGAGGGAGAGAGTGCAGTAGGAACAGGGCACGTGAGAAAGAGTGCACGTGAGGGAGAAGGAGAGTGAGGGAGATGGTGCATGAGGAAGAGGGCAAATGAAGGAGAGGGCACGCAAGGGAGAGAAGATGAGCAAGGGAGAGGGTGCATGAGGGAGATGGTACCCGAGGGAGAGAGGGCATGAGGGAGAGTGCACGTGAAGGAGATAATATGTGAGGCAAATCATGAGAGGGAGAGGCAGAGGAAGGGAGAGACAGAGAGAGGTCGGCATGGGTGGGCGAGGGCGTGGGAGAGGGCAAGGGAAATGGTGAGGGCAAAGGCGAGATAGTAGCCGAGGGAGAGAGATGTCGAGGGCAATGGAGAACAGGTGCGAGGGATGTTGAAGGAGAGGGAGAGGGAAGGAGCGCAGGCATGCGTGAATAAAAAGGGCGTGCGCTCGAGGGATAGAGGCACGTGGTCTTGGGAGTGGGGCTCACACGTGAGTGTGAGGGGGCGCACGAACGATGGAGAGAGTGTGCGCGTGCGAGAGACGTGGAGCAAGCCATGGAATAGGCAGATGCAAGAGGATGCGGGATGCACGCACCAGGTAGAGGAACTTGTGTGAGTGAGCGAGGCAGGCGCACGAGAGGGATGGGTTGCACGCCCGCACGTGGGAGAGGGGGACGTGTGACGGAGACAGCTTGCGAGGGAAGGAGAGGTTGGACGAGGTAGTGGGTGCATGAGTGAGAAGGTGCACGAGGGAAATGGTGCACTTGGGAGAGGGCGCATGAGGAAGATGGACCGGGAGGGAGAGTGCGCAAGGGAAAGAAGGCATGCGAGAGAGCGGGCGCATGAAGGAAAATGCACGTGCAGGAGAAGGCGCGCGAGGGAAAGGAAACACGAGCGCGAGGGCACACCAGGGAGAGGACACGAGAGTGAAGGTGCACGAGGGAGAGGGCGTGTGACAGAGAACATACAAGAGGGTGAGGGCACATGAGGAAGCAATCGCATGAGGGAGATTGTATGCAAGGGAGAGGGGAAGTGAGGGAGAGGGCGTGCGAAAAAGATGGCGCACAAGGGAGAGTGCTCACGAGAGAGAAGGCATTCAAGCGAAAGAGCACGCAAGGGAAATCTACGAACCTACCTGCTGGCCCAAAGAGATACGGAGGCTTTCTCTCCTGGACCTCTCCTCTTGGAAATGCGCAGAGGCCCACGTGGGCCAGCTCAACCAATGGAAGAAGGGAATCCCCCTTCATAATTTTGACAGTTCTGTACGCACGAAACTGCCAGAAGTATGAATGGGGTTGACTACAAAAATGCACCAACACACTGAAATATATAAAGAAAAAGCATTATATATATAAAATTCATTAAAATGGCATTTAATTTAATTTTTTGAATTTTTTTGATATGTTTTAACGGAGCTTAATATAAACTTACCTTATTGGACAAGGTTTTTAATTTATAAGTGAGAGATAAAATCTTATTTTTCTATGTTTTTTAAACTCTTATGCTGGTAAAAGCAGGCCTTACGCCTGCTTTTACAATGCGTAAAAATTCTATGGCCTTTCAGCGGGCGGAGGTTGAGCAAATACCACAAATCTGTCAACAGAATTCTTGACAGATCGCAAGTTCCAGGTTTCAGCGCATGCGCTTCGCATGCCTAAACCCGGAATTTGCGCGGCCCTATGGGCGCGTGTGCACCTCGTACGCACCCGTGTGGGTCGGAAAATATGGGCCCATGGCTGATCATCGACCTCAACTCAACTTTCCCGCCCGATCTCCATATCCCTTGAGTCGCCTAGAGACTAAAAATCTATCTATCTCAGCCTTGAATATACTCAAAGAGTCAGCATTCACAGCCCTCTGGGACAGAGAATTCCAAAGATTCGCAACCCTCTGAATAAACAAATTCCTCCTTATCTCGGTCACCAATGGCCTACCCCTTATCCAGCCAGGGGAAACAACCTCTCAGCACCTACCCTGTCAATCCCCTTCAGAATTCTATATGTTTCAATGAGATCACCTCTCGTTCTTCGAAACTCTTGAGAGTGTAGGCACATTCTAATTAATCTTTCATCATAGGACAGCCCTCTCATCCCAGGAATCAATCTAGTGAGCCTTCGTTGCACCGCCTCCAAGGAAAGTATATTCTGCCTTAGATAAAGAGTCCAAAACTGTGCACAGTACTCCAGGAGTGGTCTCACCAAGTCCCTGTACAATTGTAGCAAGACGTCCTTACTCTTATACTCCAACCCCCTTGCAATAGAGGCCAACATGCCATTTGCCTTCCTTATTGCTTGCTGTACCTGCATGCTAGCTTTCTGTGTTTCTTGCACGACACCCAAATCTCTCTGAACACCAATATTTGAAAGTTTCTCACCATTTAAAAAAAATCTGTTTTTCTATTCTTCCTACCAAAGTGAATAACCTCTCATTTCCTTATATTATACTCCATCTGCCACGTTACTGCCCACTCACTTAGTCTATCTATATCCCTTTTCAGACCTTTGCGTTCTCCTCACAGCTCACTGTCCCACCTAGCTTAGTATCGTAAACAAACTTGGATACATTACACTCGGTCCCTTCATCTAGGTCATTCATATAGATTGTAAATAGCTGAGACACGCCATTAGTTACAGCCTGCCAACCTGAAAAAGATCCGTTTATCCCTACTCTCGGTTTTCTGTTGGTTAACCAATCCTCTATCCATGCTACTAAATTGCCCCCAACCCCATGAGTCCTAGGGGGAAAAATTCAGCTGCTTGCGCCTCCCGTTAGCGCCTTAAGAGGGCGCTAATGGGGCGTAAAGCAGCTAACGCCCGGGCGCAGTGCCGCCCACGCCTCCCGAAAAATTCAGCGGGAGGTTAGCGGCGGCGGCAGCCGGTAGCGCCCTGTGGCGCTGCGCCGCCGGCGATGACGTCATCGCCGTGCGCAGCACCCCGCTCGCGCCCCGGCCGTGATCTTCAGTCGCGCCCCCTGATTTACCGCCAGACGCTATGTCCGACGGGTTCAGGGAGGCGTACGTGCGGCCGGGGCGGCGATATTTAAAGGGGAGGTGGCAGGCGGCCATTTTTGTTGCTGGCCGCCTGCCAGCACCTGCCCCCGTTGCTGTCCCCGGCCCCCGTGAAGCCCCCCCACCGTGAAGTGCCGGCTGCGCTCCAAGAGCCCGGCACTTCTCTTGAGTGCCGGGCTCTTTTGCCGGCACTCCCGATCCCTGGGGGCCCAGCTGGGCCCCGGTTCGCGCTGCGCAGGGTCCCTCCCCTTTAAGAAGGGGAGGAAGGCCTGCAATACCGCGGCGCGACGTGCCGCAGCGCGTGGCGCTGCGGCACGTAGCGCCAGGATATTCCCTCGCAGCGCCCCAAGAGGGATGCGGGGTGCTTCCAGTGGCGCCCCGCTTCCCTCTTGGGGCGCAACCACTGAAGTTCCGGCGCGGGGCCGCTAATTTTTTCGGGGCGCTAAAAGTCGCGCCCCGGCGAGGTTAGCGCCCCAAATGGGGCGCGACTCAATTTTTACCCCCTAATCTTTTATGTGGCACCTTATCGAATGCCTTTTGGAAATCCAAATATACTATATCCACTGGTTCACCTTTATCTACCCTGCTAGTTACATCCTTAAAAAATCTCTAATAATTTTGTCAAACAGGATTTCCCTTTCATAAAATCATGTTAACTATGCCTAATCATGTTATGATTTTCTAAGTGCCCTGATACAACTTTCTTAACAATGGATTCCAGCATTTTCCCTACGACTGATGTCAGGCTAACTGGCCTGTAGTTAACTGCTTTCTCTCTCCCTCCTTTCTTGAATAGCAGTGTTACATTTGCGACCTTCCAATCGGCTGGGACCGTTCCAGAATCTAGGGAATTTTGGAAGATCAAATCCAATGCATCCACTATCTCTTCAGCCACCTCCTTTACAACCCTAGAATGTCGGCCGTCAGGTCAAGGGGATTTGTCCGCTTTTAGTCCTATTAGTTTCTCTAGTACTTTTTCTCTACTTATATTAATTACGTTGAGTTCCTCACCCTCATTAGACCCTTGGTACCCCACCATTTTTGGTCTGCTTTTTGTGTCTGCTATTGTGAGGACAGATACAAAATATTTGTTTAACGTTCCTGCCATTTCCTTATTCCCCTATTCCCCATTATAATTTCTCTTATCTCAGCCTCGAAGGGACCAACGTTTACTTTTGCTACTCGCTTCCTTTTTACATACTTGTAGAAGCTCTTACAATCTGCTTTTATATTTCTTGCTAGTTTACTCTCATTCTATTTTTTCCCTTTTTATCCATTTTAATCATCTTTTGCTGGTTTCTGAAACTCTCCCAATCCTCAGGCTTGCTACTATTCTTCAAAACATTATAAGCTTCTTCTTTCAAGCTAATGGTATCCTTAATTTCTTTAGATAGCCACTGTTGGATTGCTTTTCCCCTGGAGTGTTTGTTTCTCAATGGAATGTATTTTTTTTGAGAATTATGAAATATTTATTTACATGCTAGCCACTGCTTATCTACTGCCATACCTTTTAATCTATTTTTCCAATCTACCTTAGCCAACTCGCACCTCATACCTATGTAATTGGCTTCAGTTAAGTTTACGACTCTAGTTTAGGACTTAGGCAAGTCACTCTCAAACTTAATGTGAAATTCTATCATATTATGATCACTCTGCCCCAGAAGATCCTTTACTGTGAGATTGCTAATTAGCCCTGTCTCACTACATAATACAAGCTCTAAAATAACCAGTTCCCTGGTTGGTTCAATGACTTATTGTTCTAGGAAATTGTCCTGAATGCATTCCATCAACTCTTCCTCGAGACTACCTTTGCCAATTTGATTTGTCCTCTCTATACGAAGATTAAAGTCCCCCACGATTATTGAATTACCTTTGTTAAGCTCCTATTATTTCTGATTAATATTCTGTCCAACAGTATAGCGACTGTTAGGGGGCCTATATACTACTGCTACCAGTGTTTTCTGCCCCTTGTTATTCCTTATCTCCATCCACACTGATTCTACTTCCTGGTCTTCCGAGCCGAGATCCTTTCTCTCTACTGTCCTTATGTCATCCTTTATTATCAGGGATTCACCTCCTCCTTTTCCATTCTGCCTGTCTTTTCAAAACGTCAAGTACCCTGGAACATTTATTTCCCAACCTTGGTCACCTTACAACCACGTCTCTGTAATGGCTATTAGATCAAACCAATGTATCTCTAATTGTGCAACTAGTTCATCTATCTTGTTACGAATGCTTCGTGCATTCAGATAAAGAGCCTTTAATTTAAAATGTTCACCATTATTCCCTGCTTTGACCTTATTCTCTGCTGCACTGCTACCATTAAGCTATCCGTCCCTTCCTGCCACACTCTGCTTATTTATACCCAAATCACTACACTGCTGTATTGCCTTGATCTTTCTCTTTAGATTTCTAAATGTCCCCTCACCTGAGCCCTCACCCCCTTTTTAGTTTAAAGCCCTATCTACAGCACCTAGTTATTCAATTCGCCAGGACGCTGGTCCCAGCCCTGTTTAAGTGGAGCCCGTCCCGACGGAAAAGCTCCTTCTTTTCCCAGTACTGGTGCCAGTGCCCCATGAATTGAAACCCCTTCTTCCCACAACACTCTTTGAGCCACGCATCTAACTCTCTGATCTGCTTGACCCTATGCCAATTTGCACGTGGCTTGGGTAGTAAACCGGAGAATATTACCCTTGAGGTTCTGCTCATTAATTTAGACCTTAGCTTCTCAAATTCGCTCAGCAGAACCTCATTCTTAGTTCTACCTATGTCGTTGGTTCCTACTTGGACCACGACAACTGGATCCACGCCCTCCCACTCCATGTTCTTCTCCAGCCGCGAGGATGTATCCTCAACCCTCGCACCGAGCTGGCAACACAGCCTTTGGGACTCTCTTTCACAGCTGCAGAGAACAGTATCTATCCCCCTGACTATACTGTCCCTTACTACTACCATATTCCTTCCTTCTCCCCCTAAATGGTTAGCCCCTGTACCACGGAGCCGTGGTCAGTTTGCCCATCCTCCTTGCAGTCCTTTTCCTCATCCGTACAGGTAGAAAGTACCTCATACCTGTTGGACAATGTCAAGGGCTGAGACTCCCCCATCACGACGTCATCCTGGGTCCCCATAACTTCCTGACTCGCGGTCACACCCTCCTGTGCCTGACCACTGACGAACTCTAAAGTACTACTTAACCTAAAGGGTGGAACAAAGTGTCCAGGTAACTCTCCCCCTCCCTGAGGCATCGCAATGTCTGCAGCTCGTACTCCAGCTCAATAATTCTGAGCCGAAGTTCCTCGAGTGGCAGACACTTACTGCAAATGTGGTTGCTCGGAATCACGATGCTCTCCACAAACACCCGCATGCTGCATTTACGACACACCACCTGCCCTGCCATCTCTAACCTTGTTGTATGAATTAATTAATTAATTATTAATTAATTAGTTAAAGCTTTTATTCAATCGATGTTTTAGTTTTATTGTTTGATATTTTATCTAGTTTAAGTTATTCATTTACTAATTGTTAGCAAGTTACAGTTTATCAGCTCTTAATTTAACCCCCTTCCCTAACTTAAAGAGGAAGAAAAATCTGTAATACTCATCAACCAATCAGCTACCTGCTCTCATGTGACGTCACTCTTTGATATATTTTTTTATTTGTTGTTTTTCGATGGGAGCCTCGCAGCTGCTTTAATTCACGTCCGCTCTCGGCCCACTCTTTACCTTGAAGGCGCACAAAGGAAAGGGCGCGTGAGGGAACGGCGTGCGATGACGGGGCTGCGCAAGGGAGAGAGGGAGATAGAGGGCACTTGAGGAAAAGGGTGTGCGAGGAAGAAGGCGTGCAAGTGTGAAGGCATTCGAGGGAGAGGACACGCAATGGTGAGGGAATGTGCTGGTGAGGGCACATGAGTGATAGGGTGCACAGGGGTGCGAGGACGTGCAAGGGAGAGGACATGCAAGGGAGAAGGCTCGCGATGTACTGGACCTGCGAGTGAGAAGGCGCATGAAGGAGATTGTGCGCGAGGGATCAAGCGTGCGAGGGACAGAGTATATGAGGAAGAGGGCGCGCAAGGGAGAAAGTATGTGAGGGAAAGTGTGCACGAGGAAGGTGGCGTGCGAGGGGGAGAGCACGTGAAGAAGGGACATGATGGAGAGGCAGAGAGAGCCAAAGGCAGAGAGAGGGAGTGTGAGAGACAGACAGGGAAAGAGAGAGAGACTGAGACAGAGAGAGGCAGGGAGAGAGAGTTGGAGAGTCTGGGGGAGAGAGAGACAGAGACAGGAGCAAACACTTGGGACCATAGAGAGAGAGGATTAGCACCGTACTGGTGTTACCCAGCATCATACCCCATAGAGAGAGCACAAGGATTAGTGCCGTACTGGGGGGCACACGGTACCATGCCCCACCAGCTGGCCCATTCTTTGAGCAGGGTTCAGATCAGTCACATTATGATATATTCTGTTTCTATATTTTTGTTAATTACGTGCCTTCTTTCGAATACCATTATGTCAAGTCTAATTTGTGCAGCTACTCCACCCACTTCTTCATTCCCTATCCTTTTTAAATATGTTATAACCTGCAATATTTAATTGCCATTCCTGGTCTTTCTCAGCCATGATTCAGTTATCCCTATTACACCTGATACCTCACTCCGAATTATTCTCTCCAGTTCCTCCATTTTATTCTAGACGGTGTACAGGCAATTTAATTTTTTTTATTAGTCGTTCCTCTCGTGTTATTTTTATCATTCCTTTTATATTCCTGTGCTATAACTATATGTGTTCCCTTACTGTTTATGTTATCTTTACCTTACCTTGGTCTGACTGTTAATCTCATCTCCTGTTTCCTTATGTTATTTCTAGCATAACTCTCCCCCGTCCTATTAGTTGAAAGCCTTATCCACGGCCCTATCTAGGCTTTCTGCTTGGACTCCAGTTCCATTCCGGTTCAGGTGGAGCCTGTCCCAGTGGTACAGCTCCTTCCTGTTACAATGCAGAAAGTACTGATTGGCTGCTCAGGGTCGATATCAGGAAGCACTTCTTCACACATAGGGTAGTAGAAACCTGGAACTTTATGCCCCCCAAAAGCTGTTGAGGCCAGACGAAAATTTCAAAACTGAGATTGATAGAATTTTGTTAGGCAAGGTTATTAAGGGATACAGAACCAAGGAGTCCAGATGGAGTTAAGATACAGATCAGCCATGATCTAATTGAATGGTGTGGAACAGGCTCGAGGGACTGACTGGCCTGTACCTGTTCCGATGTTCCAGTAATCCTGGAATATATCATTTTATGTGAAAGATTCAAACAAAAACTTTAAAATATGATAACATATCAACATAAGAATTAAGACCACGAGTAGGGCATACGGGCCCGAGCCTACTCCGCCATTCAATAAGATTATGGCTGATCTTCGACCTCAACTCCACTTTCCCGCCTGATCCCCATATCCCTCGATTCCCCTCGAGTCCAAAATTATTTAGATCTCAGCCTTGAATATACTCAAGGACTGAACATCCCACAGCCCTCTGGGTAGATAATTCCAAAGATTAACTACCTTCTAAGTGAAGAAATTTCTCCACGCTTCAGTCCTAAATGGCCGAGCCCTTATCCTGAGATGATGCCATCGAGTTCTAGACTCTCCGGCCATGGGAAACAGCCTATCAGCTTCTACCCTCTCAAGCCATTCGTTGAACCTCCGTTGAACCTCCTCCAACACAAGTATAGCCTTCCTCCTCAGGTACGGAGACCAAAACTCCACCAAGTACTCCAGGTGTAGTCTTACCTAAGCCCTGCACAATTGCACTTCCTTACACTTGTACCACAACCCCCTTTCAATTAAGGCCAACATACCAATTTGCCATCCTCTTGCTTGCTGTACCTGCACGTCAACTTTCTGTATTTCATGTACAAGGACACCCAAATCCTTCTAAACTCCAACATGTAATAGTTGCTCACCATTTAAAAAATATTCTGTTTTTCTTTTCTTCCTACCAAAGTGAATGACCTCACATTTCCCCATATTATACTCCATCTGCCACCCTGTTGCCCACTCACTTAACCTGACTATAACCATTTGCAGCCTCTTTGCGTCCTCCTCACAGCTTACTTTCCCACCTAGCTTTGTATCATCAGCAAACTCGGATATATTACACTCGGCCCCTTCACCTAAGTCATTAATATAGAATGTAATAGCTGAGGCCCCAGCATTTATCCACTAGAAGCAGACTGCCAACCTAAACATGTACCGCTTATTTCTACTCTCTGTTTTCAATATATTACCCCAACCCCATGAGCACTTATCCCGTGCAACAACCTTTCGTGTGGCACCTTATTGAATGCCTTTTGAAAATCCAAATATACTACATCCACTGGTTCTCCTTTATCTACCCAGGTAGTTACATCCTCAAAAAACTCTAATAGATTTGTCGAACACGGTTTCCCTTTCATAAAACCATGTTGACTAGGCCTAACCACATTATGATTTTCTAAGTGCCCTGATACCACTTCCTTAATCATGGATTCCAGCATTTTGTGGACGACTGATTTCAGGCTAACTGGCCTGTAGTTCCCCGTTTTGTCTCTCCGTCCTTTCTTGAATAGCGGTGTTACATTTGCTACTTTCCAATCCACTGACACCGTTCCAGAATCTGGGGAATTTTGGAAGATCACAACCAATGCATCCACTATCTCTGCAGCCACCTCTTTTAGAACCTCAGTATGTAGGCCATCAGGTCCAGGGGATTTGTCGGCTTTTTGTGTTATACTGATGGCATGTGAATATTGGGCTGTAGAAGTGGATCAGGGCGCACTTTTCCAGCAAAATAAATACAATCTCCATTACGAATGTGTGTTTTAGAGACTGCAACTGTATAGACCTTCATCAAGTAAAAAGTGTACATTATACAAATATAAACAACACAGGCAGCAAGTGCTTCATTCCGGGATTTTTTTCTGAAACAGGTAATTTTTATGCCGTAAAACAGAAGTTGCAATTACCTTCCTGATCTACTGATTACAAAGAAGCTCTTTAAAGTTATTTCGTTTTAACATATTTTGATAACAATGAATTAGATATTCACAATGGGAAAATACAATTCAACAGATTTTAAACTAACCCGCCAGCTGTGAAACTGATGGGTCGGATCGACCGCCCGTTTCAAATCCCACCCGATTTTACTGCATATGGGGTGTAAATGTGCGGTCGATCCAATCCCGTCAGTTCCCCGCCAGACAGGTTGGGTGCGAATTAATGAAATAAGTTTTTACAATTTTTAACGGGAACAGATGCTCAGCTGATACAATCACTCCACTGGACCTTACTAATCATTTTATATCGTCCACTGTGTTGTAAAAATGTGGGAATAACAAACAACAGTTGCTGACACACAGGCTTTTCACTGAAACAAACGATAATTAAAATTGGGTTTTTGAGTAAAATGGGCGATATGGAACTGGCTGCCAATGGTGCGCCCACCTGATGTCCCTTCCATTGTCTTCACTGGAGCGGAAAATCGGGCGTAATGTGTAATGGACGGCTAATCCGATGCCCTCCATTTAACACCATCAACCAATGTTAAAAGTATGCCCAAGAACTTGATTGTTGGTGAAATCGTCTCGGCTGGTATCGAAAAACAGGTGATAGCCGATTGGCCGCCATTTACATTCGGCTCCATTGTCCGTTCCTGGGCTTCAATGGCAATGAACATCGGCGGCTATAAAAGAGGCGGCGCATCCGGTTTGAGACCGGCGGCAAAAAAGGTACATTCACCCAGTTGGCCTCTTCCTTTTGGTTTAAAACTCCATTTTATTTAATTTTTATTTAATTTAAGAAAGAAAGACTTGTATCTATATAGAGATTATAGAATGCTACGGTACGGAGCGATCTGAGTGTCCTCGTACATGAAACACAAAAAGTTAGTATGCAGGTACAGCAAGTAATTAAGAAGGCAAATGGAACGTTGGCCTTTATTGCAAGGGGGATGGAGTATAAAAGTAGGGAAGTCTTGCTACAACTGTATAGGTCGTTGGTGAGACCACACCTAGAGTACTGTGTACAGATTTGGTCTCCTTATTTAAGGAGTGATATACTTGCATTGGAGGCATTTCAGAAAAGGTTCATTAGGTTGATTCCCGGGATGAAGGGGTTGTCTTATGAGGAAAAGTTGACCATGTTGGGAACATACTCATTGGATTTTAGATGAATGAGAGGTGATCTTAATGAAACATGTAAGATTTTGATGGGGCTTGACAGGGTAGATGCTGAGAGGATGTTTCCCCTCGTGGGGGAATCTTGAACTAGGGGGCATAGATTCAGAATAAGGGGATGCCCATTTAAGACGGAGATGAGGAGGAATTTCTTCTCTCAGAGGGTCGTGAATCTTTGGAATTCTCTACCCCAGAGAGCTGTGGAGGCTGAGACATTGAATATATTTAAGGCTGATATCGACAGATTTTTGAACTACAGTGAAGTCAAGGGTTAGGGCGATCAGGCAGAAAAGTGGAGTTGAGGCCAAGATCAGATCAGCCATGATCTTATTGAATGGCGGAGCAGGCTCGATCGGCCGAATGGCCTACTTCTGACAGTATTTCTTATGTTCGTATGGCCCCAGTAGCCTCCATCCTCAAGATGGACAAGAGTGGGCGAGCCCTGACCATTATTTTCCAAATAGATATTTTACCTGCTTATGGCTAACAGATTATTTAACTACTTGGAAGAAAAGAGGGTTCACCTCAGCGGAAGTGAAAATGCGACCCGCTGCTGACCTCCAGCAAAATAGTTCGGAAATAGCCCGAAATAAAACGCATCCGGCAGCTGTTGTAAAGGTAAAGGCTCATTCTAAAAACACGCCAAGCCTACAGAAAACAGGATAGCTGATTCATTGACCAAAGCTTTCAAGCAGTATCGCGAATAATGGCCCCGCCCACTGGCGAGAGGCCTCGGATGGCCACTGTCCCAGGCTCGCTCTCGAGCAGCAGATTTTGGTAGATCTACAAACAAAGGCTCCATGGATCCAGCAGCTGCGAATTACCACACCAGACACAGGCCCGTGCCGTCAGAGATGATGTAACAATGCGAAGGATATTATTATAGATGCTGATCAATTGTTATGTTATTAAAACCGGTTGATCATCCCTAAAGGACGCAGACAGGAGATTGTCCGATGGACGCACATGTTCAGCGGAGGTCAGAGGGGAGAGAGATTGGTTCAGCGACTTCTTGAAACAATGTGGTGGCCGGATATTACGGCAGGTGTCGACAAAGTCATGAACCAGTGCATCATCTGTGCACAATAAGAAATGGATCAGGAATAGGCCATTTGACTCTTCGAGCCTGCTCCGCCGTTCAATAAGATCATGGCTGATCTTCTACCTCATCTCTACTTTCCTGCACTATCCCCATATCCCTTGATTCCCTTAATATTCAAAAATCTATCGATCTCTGTCTTGAATATTCTCAACGACTGAGCCTCCACAGCCGTCTACGATACAGAATTCCAAAGAATCACCACCCTCTGAGTGAAGAAATTTCTCCTCATCTCAGTCCTAAATGGTCGACCCTTTATTCTGAGACTGTGACCCCTGGTTCTAGATTCCCCAGCCAGGGAAAACATGCTCCCTGCATCTACCCTGTCAAGCCCTGCAAGAATTTTGTATATTTGAAAGGGATCACCTCTCATTCTTCTAAACTCTAGAGAATATAGGCCTAGTCTACTCAATCTCTCCTCATAGGACAATCCCCCCATCCCAGGAACCAGTCTGGTGAACCTTCGTTGCACTCCCGCTATGGCAAGTATATCCTTCCTTAGGTAAGGAGAAGAAAACTGTACACAATACTCCAGGTGTGGTCTCACCAGGGCCCTATCGAATTGCAGTAAGACGTCTTTACACTTATTCTCGAAACCTCTTGTAATAACGGCCAACATACCATTTTCTTTCGTAATTGCTTGCTGTACCTGCATGATGACTTTCAGCGATTCTTGTACAAGGATACCCAGATCCCGCTGAACACCAACATTTCCCAAAATCTCACCATTTAAACAATACTGTGCTTTTCTATGTTTCCTACCAAAGTGGATAACTTCACATTTCTCCACATTATATTCCGTTTGCCATGTTCTTTCCCACTCACTTAGCCTGTCTATATCCCCTTGAATCCTCCTTGCAACCTCCTCACAACTTACATTCCCACCCAGCTTTGTATCATCAGCAAACTTGGATATATTACATTTGGTCCCTTCATCCAAATCATTGATGTAGGTTGTGAATAGCTGAGGCCCAAGCAGTGATCCTTGCAGTATTCCAATAGTTACAGCCTACCAACCCGAAAATGACCTGTTTATTCCTATTCTCTGTTTGCTGTCCGTTAACCAATCCCTAATCCATGGTAGTACATTACCCCCAATCCTATGACCCCTAATTTTGTTTAATTACCTCTTGTTTGGCACCTTATCGAATGCTTTCTGAAAATCCAAATGCACCACATCCACTGGTCCCCCCTTATCTATTCTTCTAGTTACAACCTCAAAAAACTCTAACAGATTCGTGAAACACGATTTCCCTTTCATAAATCTGTGTTGATTCTGCCCAATCCTGTTATTATTTTCTAATTGCCCTGTTACCACGCCCTTAATTAGAGATTCTAGCATTTTCCATGCTACTGATGTCAGGCAAACTCGTCTGTAGTTCCCCGTTTTCTCTCTCCCACCTTTCTTAAATTGTGCGGTTGCATTTGTTACTTGCCAATCCATGGGAGCGGTTCTAGAATGTATGGTATTTTGGAAAATGACAACCAATGCATCAATTATCTCTAAAGCCAACTCTTTCAAAACCCTAGGATGTAGGCCATCAGGTCCAAACAATTTATTGACTTTCGGTACCATTAAATTCAGCAGTACTATTTTTTTTACTAACACTAATTTCTTTCAGTTCTTCATTCTCGCTAGATTCTCGCTAGATTCTCCACTATTTCCAGGAAGTTTTTTCCCGTCTTCTTCCGTGAAGACAGACACAATGTATGTGTTTAATTTCTCTGCCATTTCCTTATTCTCCATTATAATTTCCCCTGTCTCAGCCTGTAAGGGACCCAAATTTACATTCGCTAATCTTTGCCTTTTTACATACATATAGAAGCTTTTACAGTCTGTTTTTATGCTTCTTGCTAGTTTACTCCCATATTCTATTTTCCCTTTCATTATCAATTTCTTGGTCCTCCTTTGCTGAATTCTAAAATCTTCCCAATCCTCAGGCTTACTACTCTTTTTGGCAATATTATAAGCCTCTTCCTCCGATCTAATACTATCTTTAACAACTCTTGTTAGCCACGGTTGGACCACTTTACCTGTGGGCTTTTTGTGCCTTAAAGGAATGTTTCTTTGTTGTAAGTTACATATTAATTCTTTAAATGCTAGCCATTGTTTGTCTACCATCATACCTTTTAATGTAGTTTCCCAATCTACCGTAGCCAACTCGCCCCTCATACCTACGTAGTTTGCTTTGTTTAGATTTAAGACCCTAATTTCGGATTTAACTAAATCACTTTCAAACTCAATATAAAATTCTATCATATTATGGTCACTCTTCCCTAAAGGCCCCTTTACTACAAGGTTATTAATTAACCCTTTCTCATTGCACAATACTAGATCTAAAATAGCCTGTTCCGTAGTAGGTTCCTCAACATACTGATCCAGAAAACTATATTGTGTCAACACTGGCTCAGTTGGTAGCACACTCGCCTCTGTGTCAGAAGGTTGTGGGTTGAAGTCCCACTCCCGGGACTTCAAAAAACTAGGCTGACACTCCAGTGCAGTGCTGAGGGAGTGCTGCATTGTCGGAGGTGCCGTCTTTCAGATGACACGTTAAACCGAGGCCCCATCTGCTCTCTCAGGTGGACGTAAATGACCCCATGGCACTATTTCGAAGAAGAGTAGGGGAGATATCCCAAAAGTCCTGGCCAATATTTATCCCTCAACCAACATAAAAAAAACAGATTATCTGTTCATTAACAAATTGATGCTTGTGGGACCCTCTGTGTGCAAATTGGCTGCCTCGTTTCCCACATTACAACAGTGACACCACTTCAAATGTATTTCATTGACTGTAAAGCGCTTTGAGATGTTCGGTGGTCATGAAAGGCGCTATGTAAAGGCAAGTCTTTCTTTCTTCTTTCTTTCTTGTATACATTCCATTAATTCGTCCTCCACACTCTTACTGCAAATTTGGTTTGCCCAGTCTATATGTAGATTAAAGTCCCCCATGATTACTGCACTACCGTTGTTACATGCGCCTCTAATTTACTGATTTATACTCTGCCCTACATTACAACTATTGTTTGGGGGCCTATAGACAACTCCTACCAATATTTTCTGCCCCTTGTTGTTTCTGAGCTCCACCCAAACTGATTCTACTTCTTGATTTTCAGAGCTAAGATCCTATCTCTCTACTGTCTTTATCCCATCCTTTATTATCAGGGCTACCACTCCTCCTTTTCCTTTTTGCTTATCACTTCTAAAAGTTAAGTATCCTGGAATATTTAGTTCCCAACCTTGACCACTTTGTAACCATGTCTTCGATATGGCTATTAGATCAAACCTGTTCATTTCTATCTGCGCTATTAATTCATCTATTTTGTTGCAAATTCTTCACACATTCAGATATAGTGCCTTTAGCTTTGACTTATTTCTGTTTTTCCCTGATGTCAACTTAGTCACTGATACATTATTGCATTTGTTGCTCTCTCTCTCTCTCTGTCCCTTCCTGAGCCACTCTGCTTATTTTTACCCAAAACTCTGCTCTGCTCTAGAGACTTGACATTTCTCTCGCTGCTTTTAAATTAACTCTTTCCTGAATCCTCCCAACAACCCCTTCTTCAGTTTAAAGAACTGTCTACTGTCCTAGTTATTCGGATCGCCAGGACACTGGTCCCAGCCCGGTTTAAGTGGAGCACTTCCCATCGCAACAGCTCCCTCTTTCCCCAGTACTGGTACCAGTGCCTCTTGAACTGAAACCCTTCCTCTCACACCACTCTATGAGCCACGCATTTAAACCTCTAATCTGTTTATCCCTATGCCAATTTGCGCTTGGCTCAGGTAACAATCCAGAGATTATTAACTTTGAGGTTTTGCTTTTTAATTTGGATGCTAGCTCCTCAAATTCCCTCAGCAGAACCTCATTCCTAGTTCTACCTATTTTGTTGGTTCCATCTTGGACCACGACAACTGGAGCCTCCCCCTCCCACTCCAAGTTCTTCTCCAGCTACGAGGAGATGTCTTTAACCCTGGCACCGAGCATGCAACACAAACTTCAGAACACTCGGTCGCGGCTGCAGAGAACAGTATCTATCCCCCTGACTATACTGTCCCCTACCACAACGTCATTCCCTTTCACTCCCCCCACTTGAATGGCCTCCTGCACCATGGTGCCATGTTCAGCTTACTAATCCATCCTGCAGGCGTTTCCCTCATCCACAAAGGCAGTAAGAGCCTCATACCTGTTGGACAAGGGAAAGGATGAGGCTCCTCCAGCACTGCACCTGGGGTCCCCTTACCTGCCTGAATTGCAGTCGCACCATCCTGTCCGTGACCACAAACCAGATCGGTACCACTACTTAACCTAAGAGGTGTGATTGCCTCCTGGATCAAAGTGTCCAGGTAACTCTCCCCATCCCTGATGCCCCGCAATATCTGCACCTCAGACTCCAGCTCAAAAATTCTGAGTTGAAGTTCCTCAAGATGCAGGCACTTACTGCAACCGTGGTTATCCGATCACAATGCTCTCCACAAACTCTCACATGATGTAGTTGTGGCATACCACCTGCACTGCCATCCCTATATGACCTTGATTTATGTAATTAAATTTAATTACATTTGTAATTAGGTAACTTAGTTTACAGTGTAATTTATTGACTACAATATGATCCTGGACCTCAAAAGAAGGGACCAAAAGAGGCATATAAAGGCCACACCGGGACCATGGGACACGTTGCAGATTGATTATATTGGACCGTTAATAAGAACCCCGCCTTATAATCCCGAGGCTGCAGGTACTGTGGTGAGATTGAACCACACGGTAAAAGCAGATTAGCTAAGGCTCTCTCTGAATCCGGCACTCAATGGGATACCCTGTTGCCAATGATTCTAATAGCTACGCAAGTCACCCCAAGGAAGAGCATGGGGAACGCTCCATATGAAATTATTACTCGCAGAAAAATGCGCCTGTCCGAAATCTGGATGGCGGGGCATATGTCCTTGCCTCAATGGGATGGAGTGGGAATGGATAACAATGGGAAAACTGCAGAATCATTTGTGTCAGACTCACCTGGTGCTGGCCCGAAACCCAGGGTACGCCCAAGCAGGTCCCTCACAATATCCGGAATCCATCACAAGAGGTGTGTGTGCGAATGTGCTGTGTTGCATGTGAGGCAACTTGCATGTGGAAATGCATGGTGAAGATGCACTGAAGAATAGGCCTCAGACATGCTCAGTTACCTCAGAACAGCATGAAATAAAATGCTTAATGTTGCTCAGGAGAGTGAGAAAACTTTTTCATCAAGGCACAAACGCATGTTCCATCGAGAAACCGACCTTTTAATGAAACAATCAGGGTAGAGTTAAACACACTGTACCTGTCAGAGGGATCGAAATTAAAGTGAATAGGAACGTAGAATTTGGATTTCTAAAACTCAGGGTTGGGTTCCTTTCAATTAACAATGCAACTGGGACATTTGGGGCTTGGAGAGAAATAATAATTAGCAAGAATTAATCACAAGATGGATAAAGATAAAAGGAGACTGAGGAATATTTAAGGTCCAAGATTTCTTGATAATATGGTACACGGTTGCTTTCTGTGTAATGTATTGTGATTTTATTTGTCTGTATCATGACGTATAGTACTAACCAAATGAAACTCACGCAAAAAGAGCAACTGGCTCTAGAAACGTAGATGATGCTAATAATATGAGGACCCTGAGTTTCTGGTAATAGTTATCCGTAGGTGGGTGGGTACCGTAACCATTAGTGATGTTACTTTCAAGATGAAGCAAACTAATGCACTTATAAAACAAAAGGTACAAAAGTTAGAAAACCGTGAATGGTGGGACACAGTGTATAATATTTGACAACACCCATAGGTTAGAATAGTAAGAATGGCTGTAACATGTATGCAATGTATTATAGTGTTTGTTATGATAATTGTCTGATGTGTAATGAGAAAAAACCTAACAACAAGGTCAATCAATGCTCAAGGAAAATCAAGTGAAGCAATCAAAAGATCTGATAGAATTACTTCAATGGCGACTGAAGAGTCGAGTTAAAACCCAAGGACATTGTGAATTTTAAAAAAGGCAGCCTGTACAGATATCGCTGCAAAAGCCCCCCAAAAAACGGATAAGAATTAAATGAGTAAACTTATATTAGTTATTGGTTTAAGATTGCTGAGGCCATTAGATATCGTTGGGAAGGGCAGCACATGTTTCTGTGAAGCAAGGCTTCAACAGATTTTGGACACTGGTAAGAGAGACCTATGCATTCTATAGTCTGGAACAAGTGAGATAGAAGGGCAGGCTGTGGGTGAAGGGTTGCACCTGGTTTAACCTCGAAGGAAGTTGAGTGACACACACCAAAAAGCCAACCGTCCATCATTAAAGCCGAGCAAATGTGGGACATTGGACAAAATGGATATTCCCCTAACTTTAACTCACGGCCAAAGCGGCAGAACATTCGGCCAAAAATTCGGCCCTTCCCGCGTGAGTACACACTGTGTACTCACCCGTAAGATGTCCCAAAGTGCCGGTTTCCTGCATGCACTGCGCATGCGCGGGAAACCGGAACTTCCGGCCTGGTGAAGGTGGCGGTTCCTAGGTGAACCACGTGCGCGGTAGAGGCTGCGCGCACGCAGCAAACTTAGATTTGTTTTCAGGTTTCTACACAAGGGTAAGTATTGAAGAAACTACGCTATTAAAAAGGAGGCGCAAGACCCGTTTTCAACAAGGTAAGTAGTTAATTAAGTATAATTTAAAAAACATTTCAACAGGTTTATCTTTTTTAGATACTTTAAAGAAAGGTAAGTTTATTTTTATCACTTTTAAAAAGTATTTTAATTTTTTCAAAAATTTAAATTTTTGAAAAAATTAATTAAACTTTTTAACGGTGCTAAAAATAAACTTACATTTCTTTAAAATATGTAAAAAAAAGATAAACCTATTTAAAAATGTTTAAATTGCAATTAATTAACCACTTACCTTGTTAAAAACAGGCCTTGCGCCTCTTTTTTAAAGTGCAGCTTCTCCATACTTACCCTCCCGGAGAAACCTGGAAAATAAAATGAAGTTCGCTGCGTGCGCGCAGCCTCTCCCGCGCACGCGTTCAACTTCTGAACCCCTTCCTTCAGGGAAACGGAAGTTCCGGTTTCCCGCGCATGCACAGTGCATGCGTGAAACTGGCACTTCAGGTGGCCTTACGGGTGAGTACACAGCGCGTACTCACCCGACAAGAGCCGAATTTCTGGCCCAATGTCCTCACTCTGTACTCACCCTTCAGTCTCCCAGTTCCCGTTTTACAACTCCAGGGTAGGAGGTGCTGGTTTGCATCAATCTTGTGAAATGTTCGTTTGAAAATGTTAATTTTTGTTGACCCCAGTCATATCCCAAGTCCCTCCCTTATGTTAGCCTGCGATCTCCCCGTTTCTGCCCCTGACTGGATAAATCCACCAACACACAATGACATCACACATGGGGCAAAACCTAGTGTACAGCCCAGGCCATATCTTCTCCCCAAGGGGTAACCCGGCACCTGTATTTGTAAAGGTGTCCAGTAGCCCTGGCTGCATCCATAACTCACTGTTAAAGGAATAATGCTGACTACTTGAAGATATCAGAAACCTATCAATAAACGTGGAGCATAGGTCCAGCAAACAACAGACTGTGAGTAGAAATTCAAAGTGAGAAATTGCTCAAAATAATCTTGAAAAGCTTTAAGCCACCATCTTGCTTTTTAATTAATCGGAAGATATCATATTAAGTCTTCACTTGATAAGCACATCAGGATGAAACCATTCATCAAACAAGATAAACAAAATGTAAGAATATAAGAGAGTTTGGCTAAATTTTTAGCATGCAGTGTGAGAGGCGCTGGTATCTAGACCGGATGTAAAACAGAGCCAATGTCTGGTTGTTTGGAAATATGTTACAGACCCAATGGCACTAACGAAAAATAACCCAAAGTCCTCCTGACAATAATTCATCAGTCAATCAAAATCAAGATATTCAACAACTCGAATCACTGCAGAGCATAAGGGAGCTGACAATATCCTGGATCATGCGTTCCAGGAGGTGGCCATCCGGCAGGGTAGGAATTTTCAGGCAGTGTAGAAATCCTCCAGCAATGTGGCACTTACTAACTGGTTTTCATTACTGTACCGGTGAGGGTGATGACTCTTCGAAGGAGTCCAGGAGTGGCACCGTGTGGCAAAGGATTGCACAACCGGTGGGGTAGGGGAGCACAGCGACGTGCAGGATTGCAGTGGTTATAGGGTATTCAATAGTCACTGGGGCAGACAGGTGTTTCTGTAACCCCCAACATGAGTCCCGCACGATTTGTTGCCTCCCTGGTGCCAGGGTAAAGGACATCACTGAGACGCTGCAGAAAATTTTGAGGGGGAGTGAGGAATAGCCACAAGTTGTGGTCCATGTGGGAACAAATGACATAGGAAGGAAAAGGGTTGAAGTCCTGCAGTCACAATCTCAGGAGCTAGGGAGGAAGTTGAAAAGCTGCACCTCGAAAACAGTAATTTCTGGATTACTCCCAGTGCCACACGCTAGTAATATAGGAAATGTATTGTTTCAAACAGGTTAATACGTGGCTAGAGACGTGGTACAGCAGGGAGGACTTCAGATTCCTGGGACATTGGGACCAGTTCTGGTGTAGGAGGGTCCTTTTGAAGGTGAACGGGTTGCACCTCAACAGAGCTGGGTCCAATCTCCTCGCAGGGCATTTAACCAGTGCTCTGGGGAAAGGTGTAAACTCATTTGGCAGGGGGATGGGCATCAGAATGAAACAGTTGAGAGGAAAACAAGGTCCACAGAGGACTGGGAGACAGAATAGCACTAGAGTATAGAATAGTTCAGAAATATGAAGGAACAGACAGCGTGCAAATGCGAGGCAGTCTAAGATGAGTTTGGAGTGCAGGTGCGTAAATGCACGTAGCGAGATAAGTAAGGTTGGTGAGCTACCTGCATAAGTCACAATATAGGACTATGCCATAGTGGCAATAACAGAGACCTGGCTCAAACAAGGGGTGGAATGGGAACTCAATATTCCTGGCTATAAGCAATTCAGGAAAGATAGGGAATGATGAAAAGGAGACGTTTGGCAGTATTGATCAAATAAACTACTGTGATATTGGAAAGAGATGATGTAGTTGTTGGATCAATAACAGAACCTATTTGGTTGAAGCTGGGGTTGTTCTCGTTAGATTAAAGGAGTTTAAGAGGAGATTTGATAGCGGTGTTCAAAATCATAAATGGTTTTAATAAAATAAATTACAACAATATACATTCCTTTAAGGGAAAAAACCCACAGGAAAAGTGGTCCAACCGTGGCTAACAAGAGATGTTAAAGATAGTATTAGATCAAAAGAAGAGGCTTATAATGCTGCCAAAAAGAGTAGTAAGCCTGAGGATTGGGAGGATATTTGAATTCAACAAAGGAGGATCAAGAAATTGATAAAGAAATGGAAAAAAGATTCTGAGCGTAAACTACCGAGAGACATAAAAACAGACTGTAAAAGCTTCTATAGGTAGGTAAAAAGGAAAAGATTAGCGAAAGTAAATGTGGGTCCGTTACAGGCTGAGACAGGAGAAATTATAATGGGGAATAAGGAAATGGCAGTGAAATTAAACAAATGCTTTGTGTCTGTCTTCACAGAAGAAGACCCAAAAAAAAATTACCGGAAATAGTGGACGACCAAGGCTCTAGCAAGAATGAAGAACTGAAAGATAATGGGCCAAAAATTCATCCCGCGACGCGAACTGCGTACTCTCGCGTATTCTCTCTCCAATTGCCGGTTTTCTGCATGCCCTGCGCATGCGCTGAAAACCGGCACTTGGTCTTTTGAAAAGGGGGCGGTTCCTCGGTGCATCGCGTGCGCGCTACAGGCTGCGTGCACGCTGTGCACTTCATGCTTTGGACGCGCAGGTAAGTACGGAAGATTTTAGAAATGGAAAAAGGAGGAGTAAGACCCACTTTTAACAAGGTAAGTAGTGAATTAAGTATTTTTTTGAATTTTTTTTAACAGGTATATCTTTTTTAGAGACTTTAAAGACAGGTAAGTTTATTTTTATAACATTTTAAAAGATTTTAAATTTTTTCAAAAATTAAATTTTTTATTTAAAATGGTTAATTTATTTAACTATACTTATTTTATTAATGTGATGGGTTTTTTTTTAAATTTAATTGAGGTTTAGCTGTTATTTTGGGGGGGTGTAAGATTCATAGATTTCACAGCATGTATGTGAAACTTATGAATGGAAGATGGTGTGCTGCCATTGGCTCTAACTGAGTCACGTGATCCCACAGCTCGCACGAATTCACTACGCCGGTGGGATACGCAAGCACTGCCCAGCTGATGTCTGGAACATCAAGTTCGTGCGAGCTGGATCTGAAAAACCACAAGCGGAGTGAGAGATCGCGGGGAAGCCTTACCCCCGCGGGAACAGAGCGAGATCAATTTCTGGGCCAATAGTATTAGTAAAAAAGTAGTACTGGAGAAATTAATGGGACTGAAAGCCGATAAATCCCCTGGATCTGATGGTCTACATCTGAGGGTTTTTAAAGAGTTGGCTATAGAGATAGTGGATGCATTGGTTGTCACTTTTCAAAAAGCTAGAATCTTACAAAGGACGTAGTAACAGAGCACTGAGAAAATAATAATAGGATTGGGCAGAGTCAACACGGATTTATGAAAGGGAAATAACAACAGAAAACGCTGGAAAAACTCAGCAGGCGAGGCAACATCCGTCGAGAGAGAAACAGAGTTAACGTTTCAGGTCGAAACCCTTCGTCGGAACTGAGAGAGCAAGAAATAAACAGATAAAAATGCAAGGGGGAGGCTGGGGGGAAGAATAAAAGAACAAAAGGGATGGTCTTTAGTGAGTAGAGACATTGAGAGATGCTCAAGGCAAGACGAGATGGTAATGGGACAGGTTGAGAAACAAAAGGTAAGGTGTGAAATGCTGGCAGAATCAGAGACGGCTGCCGTGGGGGGAGAGAGAGAAAAAAAGGAAAAAGGCACGGATCAAAAGAGTGGATAAAATGTGTACATATGTGGTAGGGGCCGGGGTTATGATCTGAAATTGTTGAACTCGATATTGAGTCCGGAAGGCTGTAAAGTGCCTAAACGGAAGATGAGGTGCTGTTCCTGGAGCTTACTCTGCGCTTCCGTGGAACAATGCAAGAGGCCGAGGATGGTGAGGTCTGAGTGAGCGTGGAGGGGTGAATTAAAATGACAAGCGACCGGAAGCTCGGGGTCACGAACGGTACACATTTTATCCACTCTTTTGGTCCGTGCCTTTTTCCTTTTTTTCTCTCTCTCCCCCCACGGCAGCTGTCTCTGATTCTGCCAGCATTTCACACCTTACCTTTTGTTTCTCAACCTGTCCCATTACCATCTCGTCTTGCCTTGAGCATCTCTCAATGTCTCTACTCACTCAAGACCATCCCTTTTGTTCTTTTATTCCTCCCCCCAGCCTCCCCCTTGCATTTGTATCTGTTTATTTCTTGCTCTCTCAGTTCCGACGAAGGGTTTCGACCTGAAACGTTAACTCTGTTTCTCTCTCCACGGATGTTGCCTCGCCTGCTGAGTTTTTCCAGCGTTTTCTGTTGTTATTTCGGATTTCCAGCATCCGCAGTATTTTGCTATCGTATTAGTTTATGAAAGGGAAATCGTGTTTGACAAATGTGTTAGAGGTTTTTGAGGTTGTAACTAGCAGAATAGATAAGGGGGAACCAATGGATGTGGTGTATTAGAATTTTCAGAAGGCATTCGATAAGGTACCACACAAGAGGTTATTAAACAAAATTAGGGCTCATGGGATTGGCGTTAATATAGTAGCATTGATTGAGAATTGGTTAACGAACAGAAAACAGAGAGTAGGATTAAGCGGATCGGGTTGGCAGGCTGTAACTCGTGGGGTACCGTAAGGATCAGTGCTTGGGACTCAGCTATTCATAATCTACATCAATGATTTGGATGATGGGACCAAATGTAATATATCCAAGTTTGCTGATGATACAAAGCTGGGTGAGAATGTAATTTGTGAGGAGGTTGCACGGAGGCTTCAAGGGGATATAGACAGGTTAAGTGAGTGGGCAAGAACATGGAAAATGGAATATAATGTGGAGAAATGTGAAGTTATCCACTTTGGTAGGAAAAATAGAAAAGCAGAGGATTTTTTAAATGTTGATAGATTCGGAAATGTTGGTGTTCAGAGGATCCTGGGTGGCCTTGTACACGACTCACTGAAAGATAACATGCAGGTACAGCAAGCAATTAGGAAAGCAAATGGTATGTTGGCCTTTATTACAAGAGGATGTGTGTATATGAGTAAAGACATCTTACTGCAATTATATAGGGCCCTGGTGAGACCACACCTGGAGTATTGTGTACAGTTTTGGTCTCCTTACCGAAGGAAGGATATACTTGTAATAGAGGAAGTGCAACGAAGGTTAACCAGACTGGTTCCTGGGATGGGGGGATTATCCTATGAGGACAGATTGAGTAGACTAGGCCTATATTCTATAGAGTTTAGAAGAATGAGAGGTGATCTCATTGAAACATACAAATTTTTACAGGGCTTGACAGGGTAGATGCAGGGAGAATGTTTCCCCTGGCCGGGGAGTCTAGAACCAAGCGTCACAGTCTCAGAATAAGGGGTCGGCCATTTAGGACTGAGATGAGGAGAAATTTCTTCATTCAGAGGGTGATGAATCTTTGGAATTCTCTATCCCAGAGGGCTGTGGAGGCTCAGTCATTGAGTATATTCAAGACAGAGCGCGACAGATTTTTGAATATTAAGGGGATCAAGGGATATGGGGATAGTGCAGGGAAGTGGAGATGAAGTAGATCATAACCATGATCTTATTGAATGGCGGAGCAGGCTCGAAGTGCCAAATGGCCTACTCCTGCTCCTATTTCTTCTGTTCTTATTTTAAATAAAGAGAAACGGTTTCCAGTGGCAGAAGGATCGGTAACCAGAAGACACAGATTTAATGTGATTGGCAAAAGAACCAGAGGCAATTTGAGGGATTTTTTATGCGTTGTTGTGATATGGAATGCATTGCCTGAAAAGGTGGGGTAAGCAGATTCAATATTAACTTTCAAATGGGAATTGGATAAATACGTGACGGTAAAAAAAAATACAGTGCTATGGGGACAGAGATGGGGAGTGGGACTAAGTGAATCTCACTTTCAAAGAACCAACACAGGCACGATGGCCAAATGGCCTCCTTCTGTGCAGTATCATTCGATGATTATTTGATTCTATAAGTAGGTTCATTGACCATTCACCTCATTGCTACCTTTAGGATGTGACTCTGAGTGAGTTGATTGCCAAGTTACTCTGCAAAACAGCATTGTTCTTCAACATTAATTTATTCAAAGTGCTCTAAACAGTTACTTAGATACACGATAAGGTGTCCTAAAAATGTAAGTTTGCTTATTGCATATGTTTAATGATACATGACGGAGTGCAGATTGGAAGAGAGTGCTAAACTGCGAGTTTGGTGAGTGAGGGAGTAAATCTTATAGGTTAATCTCTTATTTTTACAATTTTTTATAAATTCTAGTCTTGTGTGCTTGCAATTAGCATTTAAATTTACTGTTTCAAGTTTTAAGTTTCTTCCAGGCTTGGGCAGGGCTAAGCAAGCTCTGTGCTGGAGAGCAGGTGATAGTAATTAATTAATTAACTGGTCTAATCTGGTTCTGTAACTGCCAGAGAGTTCACTTATTTAAATCTCAGCAGTATAAATAAGGGAGACTAGAGTGCAGTTTGTCACAGAGTGCAGATTGGAACAGAGTGCTAAGCTGCGAGTTTGGTGAGTGAGTGAGTGAGTGAGTGAGTGAGTGAGTGAGTGAGTGAGTGAGTGAGTGAGTGAGTGAGTGAGTGAGTGAGTTCGGGGAGGGAGGTGTGCCTTCCTTTTTCCATCTTTGTCAGCTTCCTGGTGCGGCGTCGGACCTGCGTGAGGCGAGGCGGCGGCAGAGGTTTTAAAAGGCTCCAGAGACCAGGTGGGGTGGGACTATTCTCCGAACTCGGAGGGAGGGAGAGAGGTAAAAATAATCCATGTGTGACGTCACCAGAAAGCAGGTAAGTAATTGATTGGTGAGTATTTCTCTCTTTTTAAACTTAAACTCTGTGGGTTGTAGTTAATAAGGCCTTTCTGGTGCAGAGTGACTGTGGTAAACCATTTAACTGGTGTAATTTACAGGGATTGATTTAAATTAAATCCAATTAATTAGAGGGGATACTTGCATCTATAATCGGGCAGAGAGTGTCCATAACTAACAATAAAAAATTTAATTAATTACATAGAATGGAGCAGGTGATGTGTTACTGTTGCGAGATGTGGGAGCCTGTGGACCCCATTGAGGCTCACGGTGATTACATCTGTGACAAGTGTCTGCTGCTACAGGAACTCCAGCTCCGTGTTGATGAGCTGGAGTCTGAGCTTCGGACACTGCGACACATCAAGGAGGGGGAGAAGTACCTGGACTCTGTGTTTCAGGAGGTGGTCACACCTATGAAGTTAATTAATTCAGATGTAGCCCATGGTCAGGGACAGGACGGTGTGACTACGAGTGAGGCAGGTACGGGGATCCAGGAGGTAGTGCTACAGGAGCCGCAGCCCTTGCTCTTGTCCAACAGGTTCGAGGTTCTTACTCCCTGTGGGGACAGGAGCAGGGTCTGCAGGGACGATGAGCAACCTGGCCACAGCACCGTGGAACGGGGGGCCATTCAAGAGGGGGGAGTAAATGGAAATGTTGTAGTGGTAGGGGATAATATTATTAGGGGGATAGATAGAGTTCTCTGCAGCCAAGAGCGAGAGTCCCGTAGGCTGTGTTGCCTGCCCGGTGCCAGGGTTAAGGACATCTCCTCTGGGCTGGAAAGAAACTTGCAGTGGGAGGGGATGGATCCAGTTGTCGTGGTCAATGTTGGTACAAACAACGTAGATAGGACAAGGAAACCGGTTCTGTTAAAGGAGTATGAGCAGCTAGGGGTCAAATTAAAAAACAGAACCTCCAGGGTAGTAATCTCTGGATTATTACCTGAGCCACGAGCGAATTTGGCTAGGACAAATAAAATTAGAGAGTTAAATAAGTGGCTCAAAGACTGGTGTGGGAGAAATGGGTTTTGCTTCCTGGGACACTGGCACCAGTACTGGGGTAGGAGGGAGCTGTTCCATTAGGATGGGCTTCACTTGGCCAGTGCTGGGACTAGAGTCCTGGCGGATCATATAACTAGGGCTGTAGAGAGGGCTTTAAACTAACTAGTGGGGGGGAGGTTCCTAGAGAGCAAATAATAAAAATGACAACAGAGAAGGTCATAGACTTAGGTAGCAGTGGGGAAATTAAAAACCAGAGTGTGTCAGGAAGGGGCAGAAGGTATGGAGTAAAAGGTAAAGTAATAAAAAGGGAAAAAGCAGGAATTAAGTGTCACAAAACATATTGGAAAGTTCTCTATCTGAATGCACGTAGCATTCATAACAAAATAGACGAGTTAATGGCACAAATAACTACATATGGGTATGATCTTGTGGCCATTACAGAAACATGGCTGCAGGGTGACAATGCCTGGGAATTAAACATATCAGGTTATTTAACGATCAGGAAGGACAGGCAGGAAGGAAGGGGAGGTGGGTGGCTATGTTAATAAAGGAAGGAATCACTGTAATACAGAGAAATGATATTGGGCCAAAAGATCAGGATAATGAAACAGTTTGGGTGGAGATAAGGAATAATAAGGGGGAAAAAACACTAGTGGGCGTAGTCTATAGGCCTCCGAACAGTTGCAACTCTGTTGGACGGAGTATCAATCAGGAAATAGTTGAGGCTTGTAATAAGGGAACATCTATAATTATGGGGGATTTTAACTATCATATTAATTGGACAAATCAAATTTGGCAGGGCTGCCTTGAGGATGAGTTCATTGAGTGTATTAGGGATGGGTTTCTTGAGCAGTATGTAACTGAACCGACCAGGGGGCAAGCAACCTTAGATCTGGTCCTGTGTAACGAGACAGGATTAATTAAAAATGTCCTAGTAAAGGATCTCCTTGGAATGAGTGACCATAACATGGTTGAAATCCATATTCAATTAGAGGGTGAGAAGGTTGGATCTCAAACAAGCGTGCTAAGCTTGAATAAAGGAGACTATGAAAGTATGCGAGCGGAATTGAGTAGAGTGGATTGGGAAAATAGATTAAAGGGTAAGACGATACATGATCAGTGGTGTACATTTAAGGAGTTATTTTACAACTTCCAAAAAATATATATTCCACTGAGAAGAAAAGGGTGTAAAAGAAAAGACAGTCATCCGTGGCTAAGTAAAGAAATTAAGGATAGTATTTGACTAAAAACAAGGGCTTATAAGGTAGCCAAATCTTGTGGGAGGATAGAGGATTGGGAAAACTTTAAAAGACTGCAAAAAATAACAAAAAGATTGATTAAGAAAATGAAGATAGATTATGAAAGTAAATTAGCAAAAAATATAAAAACAGATAGTAAGAGTTTTTATAGTTATATAAAAAGAAAAAGGGTGGCTAAAGTAAATGTTGGTCCCTTAGAGGATGAGACTGGGAAATTAATGGTGGGAAATATGGAGATGGCAAATACACTGAATGAATATTTTGTATCAGTCTTTACAGTAGAGGACACTAAGAATATCCCAACACTGGACAAACAGGGGGCTATAGGGGGGGGGGGCGGCGGGGAGAGCTAAACACGATCAAAATCACTAAGGAAGTGGTACTCGGTAAAATAATGGGACTCAAGGCGGATAAATCACCTGGACCTGATGGCTTACATCCTAGGGTCTTGAGGGAAGTGGCGGTAGGGATTGTGGGTGCATTGGTAATAATTTTCCAAAACTCCCTGGACTCAGCAAAGATCCCGGCAGGCTGGAAAACTGCTTATGTAACACCTTTATTTAAAAAGTGCAGTAGACTGAAGGCTGGAAACTATAGACCGGTTAGCCTAACATCTGTGGTAGGTAAAATTTTGGAGTCCATAATTAAGGAGACAGTAACGGGACATTTGGATAATTATAATTTAATAGGACAAAGTCAGGATGGTTTTATGAAGGGAAAGTCATGTTTGACAAATTTGCTGGAGTTCTTTGAGGAAGTAACATACAGGGTGGATAAAGGGGAACCAGTGGATGTGGTGTATTTAGACTTCCAAAAGGCATTTGACAAGGTGCCACACAAAAGATTATTGCTTAAGATAAAAAAAATCACGGGATTGGGGTAATATTCTGGCATGGATAGAGGATTGGCTATCTAACAGAAGGCAGAGAGTTGGGATAAATGGTTCATTCTCAGACTGGCAATCAGTAACTAGTGGTGTTCCGCAGGGGTCAGTGCTGGGTCCCCAACTCTTTACAATCTATATTAACGATTTGGAGGAGGGGACTGAGTGTAACATATCAACGTTTGCAGATGATACTAAGATGGGAGGGAAAGTAGTGAGTGAGGAGGACATAAAAAATCTGCAAGGGGACATAGACAGGCTAAGTAAGTGAGCAGAGATTTGGCAGATGGAATACAATACTGGAAAGTGTGAGGTTATGCACTTTGGCAGGAAAAATAGTAGAGCAAGTTATTATCTTAATGGCAAGAAATTGGAAAGTACTGAAGTACAAAGGGATCTGGGGGTCCTGGTGCACGAAACTCAAAAGGTTAGTATGCAGGTGCAGCAAGTGATTAAGAAGGCCAATGGAATGTTGGCTTTCATTGCTAGGGGGATAGAATATAAAAATAGGGAGGTATTCCTTCAGTTGTACAAGGTATTGGTGAGACCGCACCTGGAATACTGCATACAGTTTTGGTGTCCATACTTAAGAAAAGACATACTTGCTCTCGAGTCAGTACAAAGAAGGTTCACTCGGTTAATCCCGGGGATGAGGGGATGGACATATGTGGAGAGGTTGGGTAGATTGGGACTCTACTCATTGGAGTTCAGAAGAATGAGAGGTGATCTTATTGAAACATATAAGATTGTGAAGGGGTTGGATCGGGTGGATGCGGGGAGGATGTTCCCGATGATGGGTGAAACTAGAACTAGGGGGCATAGTCTTAGAATAAGGGGCTGCTCTTTCAAAACTGAGATGAGAAGGAACTATTTCACTCAGAGGGTGTTAGGTCCATGGAATATGCTGCCCCAAAAAGCTGTAGAAGCTACATCATTACATAAATTTAAAACAGAAATAGACAGTTTCCTAGAAGTAAAGGGAATTAATGGTTACGGGGAGCGGGCAGTAATTTGGACATGAGTCTAGGTTCGGATTGGTCATGGCCCTGTTGGTAGCGCAGCGGGCCCAGGGGCCGTGTAGCCTGATCCTGCTCCTATTTCGTGTGTCCAATTCTGTTAGGTTCAGGAGATGGTTCTGTGATAGTAGATTGGCGGTTAGGATCAGATCAACCATGATCTTATTGAATGGTGGAGCAGGCTCGAGGGGCCAATTGGCCTACTCCTGCTCCTATTTCTTATGAGAAGTCGCACAACACCAGGTTATAGTCCAACAGTTTCATTATATTTCTTATGTTCTTATGTTCTTATACAATAATAAAATGCCTTCATCAATTTGCAACTGGGTGTTCGCATCTCTATCACAGACATGCGGTTGGCCTTTGCTCCAGTCCCGTCGCGGGGTTATTACATCAGGGCATCTGCACAACCACAGAAATGTCTTTGCACTCATGCACATAATGTACAACGTGCTCCACTTCGTTTCGTCAAGTACCGTTTCTCTTTGATGGCTAATGGTCTGCAAAGCTCACTTGCACAGCGACTAACTTCCAATGAACAATTCAAATTTTGATAGAATGGAATATAGTGTCCAATTTTGACCATCGCACTTTAAGAAGGATGTCAAAGTTTTGGAGAGGATGCAGAGGAGATTTACTAGAATGGTATCAGGGATGGAGGACTTCAGTTACGTGGAGAGACTAGACACTAGAGATTGGGATTGTTCCCCTTAGAGTAGAGAAAGTTGAGGAGAGATTTAACAGAGTTGTTCAAAATTATAAAGCAAAATACTGTGGATGCTGGAAGAGTGAAATAAAAACAGAAAATGCTGGAAATACTCAGTAGGTCAGGCAGTATCTGTGGAGGGAGAAACAGAGTTAATGTTTCAGGTTGATGACCCTTCGTCAGACTGAAAAACGTTCGGGACATAACAGGTATTAAGCAAGTGCCACCTTCCATACTAGTGCTTCTGATATGTCTTCCTTTTTCCTCAACCGAGGATTCCCCTCCACTGTGATTGACACAGCCCTCGACCGTGTCTGTTCCATTTCACGCACTTCTGCCCTCACCCCTTCCCCTCCCTCCCAGAACCACGATAGGGTTCCCCTTGTCCTCACCTTTCACCCCACCAGCCTCCACATTCAACGGATCATCCTCCACCATTTTCGCCACCTCCAGTGTGATCCCACCACCAAACACATGTTCCCCTCACCTCCCCTTTCAGCATTCCAAAGGGACCGCTCCCTCTGCAGCACCCTGGTCCATTCCTCAATCACCCCCAACAACCCCTCCCCTTCCCACGGCACCTACCCAAGCAATCACAAGAGATGCAACACCTACTCTTTTAGCTCCTCCCTTCCAACCGTCCAGAGCCGTAAACAGTCCTTCCAAATGAAACAGCGATTTACTTGTACTTCTTGCAATTTAGTGTACTCTATTCGCTGCTCACGATGCGGTCTCCTCTAGATTGGGGAGACCAAATGCAGATTGGGTGACCACTTTGTGGAACACCTCCGTTCAGTCCGTAAGGGTGACCCGAGCTTCCGGTCGCCTGTCACTTAAATTCTCCACTCCACTCCCACTCTGACCTCTCTGTCTTCGACCTCCTACACTGTTCCAATGAAGCTCAACATAAACTCGAGGAACAACACCTTATCTTTCGATTAGGCATTTTACAACCTTCTGGACTCAACATTGAGTCCAAGAATTTCAGATCATAACCTCTGCCCCCTATTTTGGGATGGCAATTGTTGATGATTCTGCTAATCCTATTTACACCTCATCTAGATTGAGCTTTTGTTCCTGTACTTGTCCCATTACCGATTTATTTTACCTCGCACCATCACCCCTTTTGTCTTTTAATCATTCCTGCCTTCCATCCTATCACAGACCTTCCCTTTTGTTCTTTCCTCCCCTCCCCTTTCCCTGCCTCTGCACGTGCTTAAAACCTGTTCCATCTCTACCTTTTTCAGTTCTGACGAAAGTCCATCGAGCTGCAACGTTAACTCTGTTCCTCTCTCCACAGATGTTGCCTGACCTGCTGGATATGTCCAGCACTTTCTGCTTTTATTGTTGAAAACTTCAAAAGGTTTTGATGGAGTAGGCGGCCATTTTGCACTGTCACATTCCCAGCCCCACCCACACTCTAGCACATCCCTTCCATAACCACTGCAACCATTCCCCTTCCTCGGCCCCCTGACTGTAATCCTCATTTCTTCTCCATCAATCCCCAACTATCATTACCTAAACCACTGCCCTCTTAAAACTATGCATTCCCAAATCAGAGTGCTACCAAAGCAGGTTTTCCAACGCTAACCTAAACTGACACACTGCGACAAGTATTGACTTATTTCCATTCCTCTGTCTTTTACCTTAAAACATTACATGTTCTTTTCTTAAATATGTATCAACTTCCACTTAAAATGCCATCCTAATTATTTCTGGGAGCATTCTCAGGTCTTGGCACAATACACTTATATATAAGCATTTCTTTCGTCCATTGCTGGCGATCTTAACTTCATGCCCTCAGTTACTAACTCATCACCAGTGTTAATTCTTCCATCATTTATTTGATCAATGCCACCAATGGCGGAGCGATTAAAATCGGGGATTCGCACGAGGCCACAAATTGGAGGAACGCAGATATCTCAAAGAGTGGTAGGATTGGAGGACGTTACCTAGATAGGGAGGGGCAAGGCCATGGAGGGATTCGAAAACAAGGATGAGAATTTTAAAATCGAAGTGTTGCCAGAGCAGGAGCCAATGTAGGTCAGCGAGCACATGGGTGAAGAGTCAATGGGACTTGGTGCGAGTTAGAATACGGGCAGCATAGTTTTGGACGAGCTCAAGTTTATGTCGGGTGGAAGATGGGAGGCCGGCCAGGAAAGCATTGGAATAGGCAAGTCTAGAGGTAACAAAAGCATGGAGGAGGGTTTCAGCAGTAGATGCTGAGGCAGGGCCGGAGTCGGCCAATGATACGGAGTTGGAAGTTGGCGCTCTGGGCAATGTGGTGGGAAGCGCCTCTGCCTCTATGTTAATTATGTGAATAGTACCAGGTCAAAATAATTATTTATCCAGACACATTAATATATTCCCTCCAAGACACAAAA
Organism: Squalus acanthias; assembly: GCA_030390025.1. Lineage (NCBI taxonomy): Eukaryota > Metazoa > Chordata > Chondrichthyes > Squaliformes > Squalidae > Squalus > Squalus acanthias. The sequence continues at coordinate 32,444,623 of CM059449.1, read as the reverse complement.
CGTGCTGTTATGGATCAGAGTGATTTCCCGGACTTTATTCATTCTATCTCACTGACTGTAAAGCGCTTTGGGAAGTCCTGTGCTCGTAAAATGAGTTATATAAATGTAAGTCTTTATTTCTTTCTTCCTTACCCAGTGTTAATCCCCAATCCAGACTTACAAAGTTGCTTCACAGACTATTGTAGGAGATACCGATAGATAGATAGATAGACAGACAGAAAGACAGATAAGTTAAAATATCATACAACTAAAAATATAATTAGACAATATACGATGATAGTTACTGGATAACCTAAGGCTGAGTAAGGTAGAATTGAGATAATTTATTTCAATCATTTCACTAACTTAATCATTAGATCAAAGGGGCACTTAATCACATTCATCAGCTGCCCTCTGAATTTATGCTGTGCTGCTGCATAAATAAATGTGTTTGTGCAGGAACTCAAACACTGAAGCATATACCCAGTTGCTTCCATAATGGTGAGAATATTATTGGAAGTTGCGGGCATAAACCGAAAGTCTATAATTTGTACACAGATATAATATGTAACATTTACCAACCATAACAGGATAAAACTGCCTGAGATGGCGAGCAGTAAAATTATGGATTTTCTCCGACTCTCCATCTCAGGATCTTTGTGATTCTCAGTATTGTTACTGCCCCTGAGTCCCCTCCTGACTCTACTGGCCGCTAGAATGTGCCTGATGGTCAGAGCATTGAGCAACAAAATCAAAACAAATGGAGCGAATGGAGTTAAAACAAGGTCAAACCAGAATAATGCTACCCACACGGGTGAGGTATAGAAGCTTGATTTTACTATACAGAACCACGGTTCGTGGTGAATTATTTCCTGACGTTCAAATATAAAGTATATTGGAATATTTTCGACAAATATTAGCACACACACTGTTGCTATAACGACGGCCGCAGTTGTTTCGGTGCAATATTTGACTCTCAGCTTCTGGTAACAAATGGTCACAAATCGATCAAAGGTGAAAGAGACTGTTAACCAGACCGAACAATCAATGGCAGCAAAACCCAGGGCGAGGCTGAGACTGCAGACAGGAGTGTAGTTCAGGAATGAATTTGTGAAATAAATATTATTAATCTCATACATTATCACATTAACAATGATGAACATTAAGTCCGCCGCTGCCATGGCAACCAGGTAACGAGTTATGCATCTTGAGAGGCCGCACTTTCCTCGGGAGAGAATCACAATTGTTATTAAATTAGCTGCAAGAAAGAGGAAAAAGGTGAAAATGAGCGATTCTCACAACAAAAGAATTATCATTGTTTAAATATGAATAACAAGTGTTGCGTTTGTTCATACTTTCACTCACTTTGTTCTGACTTTATATTAATTAAATGAATCATTCCAGAGTAAAACAATTCTTTATCCAGACACGTTAATATATTCCCTCCAAGACACACAACGTGCTGTTACGGATCAGAGTGATTTCCCGGACTTTATTCATTCTCTATCTGTTTTGTTACAAAGGTCGCTTCACACAATATTGTAGTAAATACAGACATTGTAGAGCAACATCCACACATCCCCTGCGGCTTTACTCTAAATTACTTTAATGAGAATGTGCACCGCACACACAGAACTGGCGCATTTATTACAAATAACCTGAGGGATACATTGCACCGTCCAGTTGTGTGATAATAGGACTCACAATGTGACACTTCACACAGCGGGTGAGGAGACAGATGGAATTCATTAGAAAGGTGTTGCCCCGGTACATGCCCTGTGAGTAATGGTGTTGGTCAGGTGGCTCTGTGCAACGTTGTGTGAAGGCACAATGTAAAAAGAAAGAATTTCACACCGGACTCTCAAACAGTTACAAACAGCTGAAATTAACCGCGTTAAAACAGTTTGGCACCTGGGTGACTGGACATACTGGATGTGTGTCCGTAAACTACCAATTCAAAGTAATGACTGGAAACACGCATATTACAATAGAACATCAAATGTTTTAATCGCCCGATTGACAAGTCGATTACTTATAATGGCCGAGAAGTATTGCAACGACACGTCAGCCCGTGGAAGGTTCACTGGCTGCTTGTAACCTGGAGACAGATATAGATAATAGATCAGTAGTGCCCAGTAACAGGTGTTCACAGGGTATCGCATGGACCCAGAGACAGAAGCCGTCCGGACCAAAGGGCGTGTTTATCCACACAAAATAGGACCAGTTAAATAACTTGTTTCTCATCAACCCTGACAAGCGCAACTCAGCAATGGGCCGCGCCCCATCCGATAATCAGATCCAGTGGCTTCAATCGGGCGGCCGATTGGTTAAGACCCGCTTTGGACTATCAGCTAAAAGGAATTTCTATCGCACTGAGTCCAGTTCGCGCTACTTGGGCAGAACAATTTCATCCATGAATGTCCAAATCCATACCTCTGCCCCACCCAGAATCATAGTTCTGCTCAGGGACATGACCCGCCATGTTCCTGCAACTTTAGTGCTTCTTAGGGATCTGCCTGGGAGCCTGACCTGAGCAGGCAGTCGGTAAATGGCCAAGGTTCGGATTGTAATGAGGCGGGGTGGACTTTCCAGTCTCGGTCTCATTGCCCTGGTGTACCTCAAGCTCTGTGCCACAACAGAAGGCGGCGAGGAGGGGGAGTGACCTGCAGGCAAAATAATGGCATCGCGATCTGCCCCGGAGTCCTGCTGATCCAGGTCTCTGGGACAGGGGAGACAGACAGAAGATTGTAAGCTAGGATTCCAGAGATAGTCTACACCATCCCCAGCATCCTGTAATCTCAGCGGGAGCTGCTGGCTGCCGGTGGAGATCGGTATCCAGAATGTCCGGCTCCCCGAGCCCTGAATCCTGCACGGCCGGCAGGGTTCCGATTGTCTTCTCCGGACATGCCGAGCCACGCTCGCCAAGGCCGTGTGCCTGTTCTCTGTTGCCCGCAAACTATTTAAGCGGAAGGTCCAGCAAATCGTGGCGATCCCAGTGCTGGAAAGTAACAGTGCAGTTTAGATGGGCTACTCCTGCCGCGTGCTGGGACACGGGAGGCAATAATTTGTGTTAATATTATGACTGAGGTTAAAATTGGTACAATTTTTGATTTTAGGACTTCAGAACAATCCTGTTACCTGTCTGATGATTATTTTGAGAACATGCTGCGATATGGGATCAAGTTCCTCATTTAACTGATATATGAAACTAATGACCGAACATCAAACACATCAAAACAAACAAACAGTATTGTTAGACAGGCAGCAAGCACAGTAATACAGTTAACACTGAGAAAGGTGAATAATAACTGTTCGTAGTGACTTACCAGGGACACCAACCACTGCCAGAATGGGATAGAAGATTGCTGATATCTGAAAAATTATTGGCCACTCCATTTACTCTGAGAGGTAACACTGGCCGTCGGTATGATTGACACACGGATCAAACGTCTTCAGATCAAACCTTCCTTTATATCAGAGAGAAATCTCAAGTGTACACAATAATTGGCATTAGTTACAGTCATTGAACAAAGAGATTAGGCAACTGCTTCACTGCAATACTGATCTGGGAATAGGTTATTTTAGTAACATTCCCTAGTGGAATTCAGAGAGAACAACAGCCTAGAATATTATTGCTTTTTTAGATTTAAAATAGTACTAAATCTCCACTTCTACAGCACTGGCGCATTGTATTCAAGTGCAAGGAATTTATTTCATCAGATCTGTCACAATATCATAGACTCTTACGGTGTATTTAGTGAAATAAATGCATCCATTTATATCACTTTAGTCCAATATGGGTATTAGAAAGACGGGAAATATAACCTCAACTTGTTTAATGTTGTTCTCTGCAGAGTTAATGTATAATACGGTAATCTTTCACAGTGTGATACAAAGTGTACAATAGGTTGTTTACAGTAGTTATTGTGCAAAAGATTGAGGCGCCCTTCCCAGTGTGCTAGTCAGATTCGAATGCACTTGAAGTGAGCAGCACCTGACCTGAACCTGACCGGATTTGTAGCTTCATGTCTTTAGAATATCCCATGATCCCCCAGTGTGGATGAGCCCCTTGGTAGCTGCTCGCACCTGTCATCGGTAGCAGAAGGCCAGCTACTGCTGAAGGCCTACAGCAGTCAGAAGACCTCCAGGTCCGAGCGTCCACAGGATTCCTGTTGAAAAGGAAGGCCAACACCTTTCTAGATCCATATCGGACTCCTCCCGAGGTCCCCACCATCACAGAAGTCAGTCTTCAGCCAATTCAATTCACTCCACGTGATATCAAGAAACGGCTGAGCGCACTGGATACAGCAAAGGCTATGGGCCCCAACAACATCCCGGCTGTCGTGCTGAAGACTTGTGCTCCAGGACTAGCCGCTCCTCTAGCCAAGCTGTTCCAGTACAGCTACAACACTGGCATCTATCCGACAATGTGGAAAACTACTCAGGTATGTCCTGTCCACAAAAAGCAGGACAAATCCAACCCGGCCAATTAGCGCCCCTTCAGTCTACTCTCAATCATCAGCAAAGTGATGGAAGGTGTCATCGACAGTGCTATCAAGCGGCACTTACTCACCAATAACCTGCTCACTGATGCCCAGTTTGGGTTCCGCCAAGACCACTCTGCTCCCGACCTCATTACAGCCTTGGCCAAAACATGGACAAAGGAGCTGAATTCCAGAGGTGAGGTGAGAGTGACTGCCCTTGATATCAAGGCAGCATTTGACCGAGTGTGGCATGAAGGAACACTAGTAAAACTGAAGTCAATGGGAATCAGAGGGGAAACTCTCCACTGGCTGGAGTCATACCTAGCACAAAGGAAGATGGTTGTGGTGATTGAAGGTCAATCATCACAGCCCCAGGACATCACTGCAGGAGTTCCTCTGGGCAGTGTCCTAGGCCCAACCATCTTCAGCTGCTTCATCAATGACCTTCCCTCCAACATAAGGTCAGAAATGGTGATGTTTGCTGATGACTGCACAGTATTCAGTGCCATACACAACTCCACAGATAATGAAGCAGTCCATGCCCGCATGCAACAAGACCTGGACGACGTTCAGGCTTGGGCTGATAAGTGGCAAGTAACATTCGCACCACAGAAGTGCCAGGCAATGACTATCTCCAACTTGCGAGAGTCTAACCACCGTAACTTGACATTCAATGACATTATCATCGCTGAATCCCCCACCATCAACATCCTGGGGGTCACCATTGACCAGAAACTTAACTGGACCAGCCACATAAATACTGTGGCAACAACAGCAGGTCAGAGGCTAGGTATTCTGCTGTGAGTATCACCTCCTGACTCCCCAAAGCCTTTCTACTTTCTACAAGGCAGAAGTCAGGAGTGTGTGGAATACTCTCCACTTGCCTAGATGAGTGCAGCTCCAACGACACTCAAGAAGCTCGACGCCATCAGGACAAAGCAGCCCGCTTGATTTGCACCCCATCTACCACCTTAAACATTCACTCCCTCCACCACTGGCGTACCGTGGCTGCAGTGTGTACCGTCTACAAGATGCACTGCAGCAACTCACCAAGGTTTCTTCGGCAGCACCTCCCAAACCCACGAACTCTTCCACCTAGAAGGACAAGGGCAGCAGGCGCATGGGAACACCACCACCTCCAAGTTCCCCTCCAACTCACACACCATCCTGACTTGGAAATATATCGCCGATCCTTCATCGTCGCTTGGTCAAAATCCTGGAACTCCCTCCCGAACAGCACTGTGGGAGCACCTTCACCACACAGACTGCAGCGGTTCAAGAAGGCGGCTCACCACCACCTTCTCAAGGGCAACTAGGAATGGGCAATAAATGCTGGCATTGCCAGTGATGCACGCATCCCAGGAATGAAAAAAAATAGTCTTCTTCACGTTAATTCCTGTGACTCTCAGCCTGTGATCTGTGGAAGTGGGGGTGAAGGCCACAAGCGGCAGCAATGGCCTCATCATTAGGGCGACTTTGAAACTAAAGGAAAAGGCATGCACAAAATACATAGAAACCGAAAGGAAGGATGAGAATAGGGAGCACGAAGAGGTTAGGAATTTAAGTAAAATAAAACAATGAAAAAGGCAAAGAGGAACAATTAGATTAAATTATCAAGGAATATAAAATAATAAGTAAATTATTCTACAGACACATAAAAAATAAAAGTTAAATCAGGATAGGAATAGGGCTAGTGAGGAATGAATAATTTAAAATTACAGGTAATAACAGCGAAATGGCAGCAATATTGAACAGTTAATTTGCCTCATCATTGACCAGGGCGATTAATAGGTTGGGAATGACAGCAGAAGAAGAGATGATGTTTAAGGTAGAAAGGGAGTAGATAATTAACAAACTAACCAAACTTAGAGAGGGTAAAACTCTATGTCCGGATGGATGTTTAAAGAAGTTAGGGAAGAGATAGCAGAGGCACTATTACGTATATAAGAAAACATTAGAAAAGGGAATAGTACCCGAGATCTGGCCTTGCAGCTAATATTAATATTTTGAATGGGAGATAGAACAAACCCAGGGCCCTTTAGAACAGTTAGCTTATCGGTGGTGGTAGGAAAGATAATGGAATCTTTACTCAAAGATGTAATAGACAAATATTTGGGGACCAGAAATTCATCTCAGGCTGTGGAGCGAAAACGGCGGTATTGGATCAGCCACCTGTTATACGCAGCACCTGATATTTAATCCCATCGACTACGATGGAACTGAATATTGGGCGGTGTGTCTAACAGGCGGCTGAAGCTGTACCGCCCGTTTGGCGCTACTGTTTGCGACAAATTTCTAACTCATAGAATCCGGGCATATAGTAAAGAATAATCAGCACCGATTTCAAAGGGGAAGATCATGCTTGACTAATCTTGTTCAATTTTCTGAAGAAGTTACAGAAAGAGTAGATTATGTTAATGTAGCATATGTACTGTATTTAGATTTTCAAAAGGCCTTCGATAAGGTACTCAATATAGTGGACTCATGACAGAAGTCAGGGCACGTGGAGTCAGGGGAAAAGTGGCAGAATGGATAGCAAACTGCCCACAAAACAGAAAAAATAGCGTGTGGGTTAAGGGTAGCTATTCAGACTGGCGGAAAATGGGAAGTGGTGTTACACAGGGATCAGTGCTGGGAAAACTGATATTCACCAATTACATAAACTAATTGGACTGGAATCCGAAGTACAAATTGCAAATTTGCAAATACATCAACAACAACAACAACAACAGCGTGTATTTATATAGCGCATTTAACGTAGTAAAACGTCCCAAGGTGCTTCACAGGAGTATTATAAGACAAAAAATGTGACACCGAGCCACATAAGGAGAAATTAGGGCAGGTGACCAAAAGCTTGGTCAAAGAGGTAGGTTTTAAGGAGCGTCTTAAAGAAGAAAAGAGAGGTAGCGAGGCAGAGAGGTTTAGGAGGGAAATCCAGTATTTAGGGCTTAGGCAACAGAAGGCACCGCCACCAATGGTTGAGCGATTATAATCAGGGATGTTCAAGAGGGCAGAATTAGAGGAATGCAGATATCTCGAGGGGTTGTGGGGCTGGAGGAGAATACAGAAATAGGGAGGGGCGAGGCCCTGGAGGGATTTGAAAACAAGGATGAGAATTTTGAAAATGAGGAGTTGCTTAACCGGGAGCCAATGTAGGTCAGCGAGCACAGGGGGTGATGGGTGAACTGGACTTGGTGCGAGTTAGGACACGGGCAGCCGACTTTTGGATGGCCTCAAATTTATGCAGGGTATAACGTGGGAGACCAGCCAGGTGTGCATTGGAATAGTCCAGTCTAGACGTAACAAAGGCATGGATGAGAGTTTCAGCAGCAGATGAGCTGAGGCAATGGCGGAAATGGGCAATGTTACAGAGGTGAAAATAGGTGGTCTTAATTATGGCTCGGATATGTGGTCCGAAGCTCATTGGACGGTCAATTATGACACCAAGGCTGTGAACAGTGTGGTTCAGCCTCAGAAAGATGTTAGGGAGAGGGATGGAGTCAGTGGCTAGGTTATGGAGTTTGTGTCGGTGACCGAAAACAATGGCTTCGGTCTTCCCAATATTTAATTCGATAAGATTTCTGCTCATCCAGAACTGGATGTCGGACAAGAAATCTGACAATTCAGAGACCGTGGAGGGGTTGAGAGAAGTGGTGGTGAGGTAAAGCTGGGTGTCATCAGCGTACATGTGGAAACTGACACTGAGCTTTCAATTGATGTTGCCAAGGGGCAGCATTTAGATGAGAAATAGGAGTGGGCCAAGGATAGATCCTTGGGGGACAGCAGAGGAAACGATGCGGGAGCGGGAAGAGAAGCCGTTGCAGGTGATTCTCTGGCTCCGATTAGATAGATAAGAATGGAACCAGGCGAATGCAGTCCCACCCAGCTGGACGACAGTGGAAAAGCGATGGAGGAGGATGGAGTGATCAACCGTGTCAAAGGTTGCAGACAAGTCAAGAAGGACGAGGAGAGACAGTTTACCATTGTCACAGTCACAAAGGATGTCATTTTTTACTTTGATGACAGCCGTTTCGATACTGTGGCAGGGGCGGAAAACTGATTGGAAGGATGCAAACAAGGAGTTGTGGGAAAGATGGGCACGGATTTGGGAGGCAACAACATGTTTAAGGACGTTGGAGAGGAAAGGGAGGTTGGAGATGGGACTGTAGTTTACAAGCACAGAGGGGTCAAGGGTTTTTTTTGAGGAGAGGGGCGATGACAGCAGATTTGAGGGAGAGGTGGACAGTACCTGAGGAGAGAGAACCGTTAACAATGTCAGCTCACATGGGAGCCAGAAAGGGAAGTTGGGTGGTCAGCAGTTTGGTGGGAATAGGTTTGCGGGAGCAGGAAGTGGGTCTCATGGACAAGTTGAGCGCGCAGAGGTCATGAGGAGAGATCAAAGAGAAACTGGAAAAAGATGTGAGTTTGGGCTAGGGTAGGGGGCTACCTTAGAGGAAGTATGGCCCGGTGGGCTTGGGGGAATTAAGGAAAGTGTCCGAGGCAGCTGAACGAATGGTCTCAATATTACAGACGAAGAAGTCCATGAGCTCCTCGCACTTGTTGTCGGAGGTGAGGGTGGAGGAGACAGGGGGAGGGATTTAAGAAGACAGTTAGCTCCAGACAAATTCACCAAAATATTTCCCACCTCAATACCGCACAACGGCAAGTACTGGTCCACTCTATCATATAAACCCAACCAGTGCCCCCTCAATTCAACAATCTGCACCAGTGTCCCCACTATTATACAACCTCAGATGTGCATGTACGGAGTGTGGGTCTTTGACAGTGGGTTTTATACAACAGCAGCCGCCAGTCCTCTTGTGTCATACTAAGTAAAACTAGATGTCATGATATAAGATCCTCAATAATAAATCCATTCGGGAGTTCAGGAAAAACGTTTTTATGCAAAGAGTGGTTGGAATGTGGAACGCGATACCACAGGTACCAGATATCAGTGAGGGGAGCAGAGAAATCTCAGCCGTGAGTTGGCTCCGTGGCTTAGCTGGTCAACGAGCCTGTTTAGTATACAGGAGAGCCAGGCTTCGATTCCCGTGTAGCATTTTTAAAGAACAAAATATTCTCTTATGATCCCACAGAGGTTGGTTGCGTCTCGTTTGAAAGTGCTGCCATCCTTTGGGATGGGAACGGATAAAGGCTCATCGCACGCACATCACAAATACATATTAAACTCTGACTGTCATTCGGCCAACATGCTAACATTTCCTCCAGTCTGCAACAGAAAGTTATCGGTTTATTAATGCCGATTAAAACAATTATTCATCGTGATACTGCCTTTAATTATATGTTCGTGTAATTGATTTAATAAACTGCACAACTGTTTTATAAAAATCAGACTGAAAATCAAACCCGTGCTCTGGTTGCACCGAATTCCAAATCCTGGCCCACCGAGGAAGGCTCCACCCAGCAGCTGTGAGAGCTGTAAATATACTGGATGCATTCCCGCAGGATACAAATGTATTCCTGACTTGTGTTCGATGTAAATGTTTATTATCTCTGCAAGTTACAAGTGTCTGTAGATATATCTGAATTCATTATTCCTTTATTGGGACGCATCTGTTTAATTGTGAATTGAGGCAGTGCATTCCAGATCCCAACAACTCGCAGTTTAAAAAAAAAGGTTCCTAATGTCGCCTCGGATTCTTCTGCCAATCACCTTCAATCTGTGTCCTCTGGTCACCGACTCTTTAACCACTGGAAAAATGTTTCTCCTCATTTACGATATCAAACCCGTTCATGAATTTAAACACCTCTGTCAAAACCTCTGCTCGAAGGAGAACAACCCCAGCTTCTCCAGTCCACCACATTCTGAAATCCCTCATCCCTGGTACCATTCCAGTAAATCACTTCTGTTCATTTCTTCCTTCTAATAAATAACTACAGTGAAACGCTTCTGAGAAAAAGCACGAAAAGAACAAAAAAAAGTGAGAAATAAATACTGAGCAAAATGGATGTGAATGTTTAAGAACGTAAGAAATGGGAGCAGGAGTAGGTCATTCGGCCCTTCGAGCCTGCTCCGCCATTCAATGAGATCATGGCTGATCTTAGAAGGTGAAATAACAGAAGATCTGGGTTTTATGAGCGGTCATTGAGAGGAATCCATCTTTCAATCGGGTTTTGGCCGTTCGATTTTCTATCAAGACAGACAGAGAGAATTGTTGCAGACAGGACCGGCTAGCTTATTCGGTAGAACATGAGACTTTTAATCTCAGGGTCGTGGGTTCGAGCCACATTACGCGATTATTTTTACTGTTGATTTTACAGGCGATCCCCAGCTCTGAATTCCGCTGCAGAGAGTCCAAGGAATGTTTGATGTGAATGAGATTTAACAACAATATCAGAAAATCTCTCCATGATTCTGGACTCTTATCTCTCTCTCGTTGAACTTCATATCATTTCACCTACAGCTCGGCGTCAGTGCGGCTCAGTGGCACTTCGGGCCAGTCTCACTCTTCACAATGCAACAGTAACGGGGAATTTTACACACATGTTGTGCTCTCTAACTTCTTATAAAAACTTCAGTATACTTCACTCCGTGTCCAACCCTGTGAGGTCTCCCCTGGAGTGTCAGCTTCAGATGTTTATATACACGTCAGCAGAAAATTAACATAACCTGAGCTCCGATATCTGGTCGGGTCCCATTCCCCCGAAGTGATTAATCAGCAGGAGGGATTGGAGTTTCTTTAAAAGAACGACACGAAAATCACTTTGATGTGAGGCCGAAATAGCTCAGTTGGGATTCGGCGGCTTTTGGATATTTTGTGTCTCTTTCTTTGGGCCCTTTTCTCGAACTTACCAATTTAAGCTGAAGTCTTTTATCCGCCACTGAAGGGTTGGGTTTGAATAGAGAGAGACATCAAGGATGGAAACTATTTCTATTGGATGGATTTAGCTTTTATTTCTCGCTCTCCTTCTGCAACTTTCTCTGGTTTTTGTCTCTCTCGGTGCCGGGTGAACATTTGATTTGATGCTTTGGTCCTAAACTGATGCCTTTTACACATCTCGGGGCGGTCAGACACGCTCAGTCTCTCTGTTACTGCTTGTGATCATTAACGGGAACAGTCCGCGAGTTAAACGTTAATCAGCAAACCAAAGAAAAACAAATAAACAGAAAGATGTGCTGCTCCGCCCAGTGCAAAGGGAAAATGGATGTTATTGAAAATAATCTCCCCCTGACAGTTTGTGTAGATTTTTTGTAAAGTCTGGATTTTCAATGACAGGAGAAACCGAAAAAGTAAGAAATAAACTGCTGATGACCCGTACAGGGATTAAACCCGTGCCCTTAGCGATATTAGCACCACGCTCTAAACAACTGTGATAAAAGCTGTCCGGATTGTTCGAGCCCCACGCTGGGCGGTTTGTGTTTTACTTCTCACACTGGGACAGAGAGTTATTGTACAGATAATGAACACACCACATCCCTTAAACATGATTCCGATATAAAATAATCACTGTTCGGTAAAAACCGAGTATGTATATCGAAAGTAACAGAAAAAGAGCACTTAATTGTGAAAAGAATGATTGCACCAACAGTGAAGGGGAATCTGCCGACCTCCGCCATTCTAATCCTGTGACTGTGGGAGTTTGGTTCGGGCAGAGGACTGACTGTGACGACACGAATACCACCGCCCCCCCCCCCCCCCCCGCTCCATCCATGTTAAACCTGAAAAGTGTCTGGCATAAATTCGGAACAGGCAGGGAGGAAGTAACCCTTCGGAGAGGTTTGTGTTTCTGAATCCCTAACTCTTCTGGCTCTTTTTGACATGTCTCCATTCAATGTACAGACCCTCTCCTCAGTCTGCCCCTCGAGACCCGTCACCTCACATTTCTCTCCAGCTAATTTCAAAACATGTTTTGCACACCTCTCCAGGATTGTCCTAGTGTCCCCAATACTGTGTCAATTGTAGCACTTTCTGAAATACTACCCGTATCATGTGTTAGTCAAGAGAGACAGAGGGGAATTAGACAGACCAAGCGTCGCTGAGCCTTTGCTGTAGTGAAACAAGGGTTCGTTTCATGAAACATTGCTACAGCTTTCGGAATAGAGGGAGCTTATAGAGACCTGATGGTTTCCACCGAAACAAAAGGGTTTGAGGTGTTGGCCGGCAGGACAGATAGAATGTGGGGAGTGTTTAAACAAGATGTGGGGGTTGTTGCTGTAGTTGTTCTATGGAGTTCCTTCAAGGAGGTGATTCTGAATGCAGTGGAACAACGTGTACCCATGCAAAGCAAAGGTACTGAGCGTCATTACAGTCCAGCCTGGTTCAACGGAACTAACAAACAATTCATCCAGAAGAAAAAAAGGGATTTACGGCCATGACGGTAAATGGCACAGAATTCACACAGCTTCAAAACCAGAAGGCAAGAAATGAGTGTAAAAACTGCAACAGAATGGCGAAGAACAATTTCACATTGAACATGGCAAGTGAAGAGAAGGGTAATAATAGTGCCAGAGGTAAGTTGTGACATTATACACAACATGTTTGAAACGGCTTGTTTACGTTGTGGTCCGCAAAAGCTTTTGATGACGTTGTAGTGGTCCGCATAAAGGAAAAGTTTGGGAACCGCTGCTGTAGAGAATAGAAGCCGGGGTTTATCTTTGTATTCCAGAATGATTCTGGAATAGCGAACAATTTTGGCAGACGAAAGCAGGACTCAATAATGCTTTGCGTGATCCAACCAGATCTGGCGGTGAATGTCTAAATCAGTTGTCCACCATAGCCGTTCAAGTTTGCGCACCCTTGGAATTAAGGGAATGAAGGTTAGGGCTGTAACAGGGGGAACGGCCAGTGTGAGAGAAAGTCATTGTTTTAATAGTGAGTAGGGCATCAAAAGTGGTGGTGAGGGTGTGATTGAGCAGATCGGTAACTGCAAAAATGTCGTGGTGAATGGAGGGTCAAAGGCTGGACAGTTGTGATTTCGTAAGTGTAGTTGTAAGAGAGTTGGGAGAGAGTTTTTTTCAGGGGTGGACACAGAAGGAAGTAGGATTGTGGGGGGAGGGCGATGTGGCTGAAGAGCGATACGAGGAAGTGGTCAGAGATGGCTTTAACTGCGATTGATACAATGGGTGTAGTGAGGCCACGAGAGATAGCAAGGTCGAGGGGCTGGCCAGGAAGATGATTTGGGGAGCTTACATGGAGGGAGAGCACCAAATTGGGAGGTTTAGTCAATAGTAAGAAAGACTACAACAAATTACAAGAAGACATTAAAGAACTTTCAGAATAGACGTGTGATTGGCAAATGAATTCCAATATAGAGAAGTGTGAGGTGGTCACTTTGATAGTAACAATAAGGACGCCACATATTCCTTGGAAAATAATAGTCTAAATGCGGTAGAGGAGCAAATTGATCTACTGGTACAGATATCCATATCACTAAAAGTAGTGACAGAGGTTAATATGGCCATAAAAAGCAAAGCAAGCACTAGGATACATTTCTAGAGGGATCTAATTGGAAAGCAGTGAAGATACGTTAAATGTACATAGAACCGTCTTTAGCCTACACAGAGCACTGTGCACAGTTCTAGTCTCCATAATATATAGGCACTGGAGAAAGCATCAAAACGATTTACAAGGATAATATCTTATCCAAGAAGTTATACCTTTTATGAATGATTGAACAGGCTGGGGTTCTTTTCTCTGGAAAAGAGAAGACTGGGAGGGGATGGTGCGCTGATAGAGGTCTTCAAGATTATGAAAGGGTTGTGTAATGGGTTAGTTTGGTGTGATGGCTCAGTTTGGGGTGAGGTGCCAGCTTGGGGTGAGGAGTCAGTTTGGGGATAATGGGTCAGTTTGGGGGTTATGAGTCCGTTTGGAGTAATGGGTCAGTTGGGGGTGAAGGTTCAGTTTGGCGTGATGGCTCAGTTTGGTGTGAGGTAAATGTTTGGGGTGAGGGGTCAGTTTGTGGGTGATGGGTCAGTTTGGGGATGATGGGTCAGATTGGGGGTGATGTATTTGTTAGTTGTGATGGGTCAGTTTCGTGTGATGGTCAGTTTGGGGTGATGGGTCACTTTGGGGCATATGGGTCACTTTGGGGGTGATGGGTCAGTTTGGGGTGTTGGGTCAATTTGGGGCATATGAGTCAGTTTGGGGGTGATGGGTCAGTTTGGGGTGATGGGTCAGTTTGGGGTGATGGGTCAGTTTGGGGGTGATAGGTCAGTTAGGGGGTGATGGGTCAGTTTGTGAGTGATGGGTCAGTTTGGGGTGATGGGTCAGTTTGGGGGTGATAGGTCAGTTTGGGGGTGATAGGTCAGTTTGGGGGTGATGGGTCAGTATGGGGGTGATAGGTCAGTTTGGGGGTGATGGGTCAGTTTGGGGGTGATGGGTCAGTTTGGGAGTGATAGGCCAGTTTGGGGGTAATGGGTCAGTTTGGGGGTGATGGGTCAGTTTGGGGGCGATAGGTCAGTTTGGGGGTGATGGGTCAGTTTGTGAGTGATGGGTCAGTTTGGGGTGATGGGTCAGTTTGGCGGTGATCGGTCAGTTTGGGGGTGATGGGTCAGTTTGGGGGTGATAGGTCAGTTTGGGGGTAATGGGTCAGTTTGGGGGTGATGGGTCAGTTTGGGGGTGATAGGTCAGTTTGGGGGTGATGGGTCAGTTTGGGGGTGATAGGTCAGTTTGGGGGTGATGGGTCAGTTTTGGGTGATGTGACACTTAGACACAAACAGATGGATTTTTAAAAATGGACCCGTGGGCTCAGTGCCTGTTATCGGCAGTGACCTCACCGCGCAGATATGACAGCCAACGTGGCCGCCGCCAGCACCTGCCAATACCCGGAAGAGAAGTTACCGCGCCAACGCGCAGCCAACATGGCCCCTCCCCCTCCGCCGACTGTCCGGGTTCAGGTGACTCCATTTCCCAGAGTGCCGTGCGGACCGCGCTGTCCATCAATGGGGCTTTTGCTACCCCGCGCTGCATTGTGGGCTGGCGGGGCCGCCATCGCCGCCTCCGTTGCACCGGAAATTCTTGTAATTCTTTTACAGCTGCGCAAAGTGACCCTGAATAATGTGAAAAAGGTGAATCCTCTTCCATGTGAATGAGGGAGAATATGAAGCAAACTTTATTATATTATTGAAGATGAATAGAAAGTGTCTTGTACGACATTCATGATTATTTGAATAATGAGAACATTTCTCAATTTTTATTTAACCCTGTGGGAGGCAATTCGACCGGGAAGATCAATCATGTCAAATTCCTTCTTCTGGTATTTTACAGGAGTTAGTGAGCCGGTTATTGTGAAACGTTTAAGGGCTCCAATAAATATCAAGGGGATTGTTGTATCAGAGGCATCATTTTCTACACACCCCTTTCCAGAGGTAGAATCCACACATCTGTTAAAATATGGGACACAATAATTTCACCTCCTCTACTCTGTCACCGTGTACACTGTTTTGGTCTCCAATATAAAAAGGGTATAGAGGAGAAGGTGCAAAAATGATTCACAAGGATGATACCAGAACTGACAGGATATACATATCAGGAAAGGCTGAACAGGTTGGGTCTCGTTTCTCTAGAAAAGAGAAAGCTTAGTTGTGATCTGATAGAGGAACTTAAAATTCTGAAATGGTTTGATTGGTTAGACGTAGAGAACACCTTTCCACTTGTGGGGGTGACCAAAACTAGGAGCCATAAATATTAGACCGTCATTAATAAATCAAATAGGGAATTCAGGAGAAACTTCTTTTTACCCAGAGAGTGGTTAGAATGTGGAAACTGCTACCACATGGAGTAATTGTGGCGAATAGCATAGATGCAGTTAAGGGGAAGCTAGAATCGCGTATGTGGGAGAAAGGGATATAAGGTTATGCTGATGGGGTTAGATGAAGTTGGGTGGGAGGAGGCTCATGTGGAGCACAGACCAGTTGGGCCGATTGATCTGTTTCTGTGCTGTAGACTCGATGTAACTCGATGTAATATTAAAGAGGTTTAATGATTTTAAACGGGGTACAGGAACAGAGAGACCCGGGGTGTTGGTACACAAATCTTTGAAGGTGGCAGGACAAGTTGAGAAGTCTCTTTAAAAAGCATATGGGAACACTGGCTTTATAAATAGAGGCATAGAGTACAACATCAAGGAAGTTATGCTAAACCTTTATAAATAATTGTTTCGGCCTCAGCTGGAGTACTGCGTCTAATTCTGGGCACCACACTTTAGGAAGGATTTCAAGGTCTTGGAGAAGGTGCACAGGAGATTTACTTGGATGTTTCTAATGGCAGGC
Source organism: Squalus acanthias (assembly GCA_030390025.1). Taxonomy (NCBI): domain Eukaryota; kingdom Metazoa; phylum Chordata; class Chondrichthyes; order Squaliformes; family Squalidae; genus Squalus; species Squalus acanthias. Next base: position 32,427,928 of record CM059449.1, on the reverse strand, counting down.
AGGTCGACAACCAGAGGACACAGATTTAAAATAAGTGGCAAAATATCCTGTGGGAAATTATTATTTTTTACACAGCGAGTTGTTATGACCTGGAATGCGCTGCCTGAAAGGGCGGTGGAAGCAGATTCAATAGTAACTTTCAAAAGGGAATTGGATAAATACTTGAAAAGAGAAACTTTGCAGGCCTATGGGTAATTCCTTTCTACTGCATAGAAGCGCAGACAAACCAAAACAAATTCTCGCAGAGAAGCTCACTGAAAGTATATTTTATTTTTGTTATATCATTTTAAGTACGTTTTTATTAAAACAGTTGTTGTGTTCAGATTTAGCAGGGAAAGAGTCAACATGAGAGCAGCAATAATCTGTTTGATTGACGCTATATTTGGCATCCTAGATTTAAAAGATCATTCATGAAATCTTTCATGCTTTTGCAGGAAGTTCTGTACCTCCGAAGCCCGCAGGTATCTTCCGATGGAATGGCTTCGATCCACGACCTGGCATCAAATAAATACTGCACCCTGCAGATAAAACAAGAATCAGATATTCAACCGCAATCAATGGACTACTGTACTGAGGAGCAGACAATTCTGCTGAAGGATGGGCACAGAAATATCTCTATGGAAAAGTACCGACCCATCGCCACAAGTCAGGAATTACTCTGCTGGTAGAACTTACAGGAAAATCTTTACTGCGGAATTTTCAGCCCCAATGAAGAATGAGCCAAACCATTGGTTTAACAGGACCATACAACTAAGAAGAGACTCTGAAATGAAGTCCTACCTGGTTATATTACTGTCCTCTGATGGTGTCTATGAATAATATGTGGTCCTGTCTCAGTAAGTTTGATTTCACACGTCAGAATGTTTATTATTCATTCTCGGGATGTGGGCACCCGTGGCAAGGCCAGCATTTATTGCCCCTCTCTCGTTGCCCTGAGAAGGTGGTGCTGGGCCTTCTCCTTGAACCGCTGCAGTCCTGGGTGGGGAGCCTTTTTTCGTTTATGCAACTGAGGGGCTTCGCTAGTCAAGCGTCAACCAGGTGTCCAGAGCAAAGGCATGGATGAAAAGGAACAGGCCAGCGAGTGGATATTCCGAGACCAGAAGCTCACCTGCTGTCCTCTCGAAGCCTTATCCCGCCCCTGATCTACAAAGTTCAAGATAGGGGTACAGCGGAGCATTCACTGTGTCCCGGGGTGGGCACAGGTGCAGCAACATTCGAGAAGCTCAGGCCCCAGGCAGGACATTAGATCACTGCCCACTGCTACTGGTCGAATTCCAGCCCATCCACCTATTGAGACGTTCACTTACACAGATATACGGTACCCTGGCAGTTTTCTATTTGCTGTGATTTGCAATGTTGACAGTTTATGAAGCTGGCTTACTTCCCGCTCGCATCGCTGGTTGTCCCATCTTGTCCCATGAGCAGATAATCTTTATCCTCCTTCAGTTGAAATGGGCAGGATTTCCGGTTCAGGAAATGTCGGATGTCATTTACTGTAACATCGTCGTCCTTTTCTGGTTTCCGGATCATGGAAAGAAAGACTTGCATTTATATAGCGTCTTTTTGAAGTGTAGTCTCTGTTGTAATGTAGGAAATGTGGCAGCCAATTTAAGCACAGCAAGCTCCCCCGAACAGCAATGCAATAATGACCAGATAATTTGTTTTTGTTATGTTAATTGAGGGATAAATAGTGACCAGGACACCGGGGATAACTCCCCTGCTCTTCTTCGAACTAGTGCCATGGGATCTTTTACATCCACCTGAGAGAGCAGACCGGACCTCAGTTTAACATCTCATCCGAAAGACGGCACCTCCGACAGTACAGCACTCCCTCAGCATTGCACTGGAGTGTCAGCATAGATTTTTGTGATTGTGAGCAGGGAATTGGAAGGAGATTGTGAACTGGGAATTGGAGGGAGATTGTGAGCATTGAATTGGAGGGAGATTGTGAGCAGTGATTTGGAGGGAGATTGTGAGCAGGGAATTGGAGGGAGATTGTGAGCAGGGAATTAGAGAGAGATTGTGAGCAGAGACTTGGAGGGAGATTGTGAGCAGTGAATTGGAGGGAGATTGTGAGCAGAGAATTGGAGGGAGATTGTGAGCAGTGAATTGGAGGGAGATTGTGAGCAGGGAATTGGAGGGAGATTGTGAGCAGGGAATTGGAGGGAGATTGTGAGCAGTGAATTGCAGGGAGATTGTGAGCAGGGAATTGGAGGGAGATTGTGAGCAGGGAATTGGAGGGAGATTGTGAGCAGTGAATTGGAGGGAGATTGTGAGTAGTGAATTGGAGGGAGACTGTGAGCAGTGAATTGGAGGGAGATTGTGAGCTGTGAATTGGAGGGAGACTGTGAGCAGGGAATTGGAGGGAGATTGTGAGCAGTAAATTGGAGGGAGGTTGTGAGTATTGAATTGGAGGGAGATTGTGAGCAGTGAATTGGAGGGAGATTGTGAGCAGTGAATTGGAGGGAGATTGTGAGTATTGAATTGGAGGGAGATTGTGAGCAGTGAATTGGAGGGAGATTGTGAGCAGGGAATTGGAGGGAGATTGTGAGCAGGGAATTGGAGGGAGGTTGTGAGCAGAGAATTGGAGGGAGGTTGTGAGCAGTGAATTGGAGGGAGGTTGTGAGCAGGGAATTGGTGGGAGATTGTGAGCAGTGAATTGGAGGGAGATTGTGAGCAGTGAATTGGAGGGAGATTGTGAGCAGTGAATTGGAGGGTGATTGTGAGCAGGGAATTGGAGGGAGATTGTGAGCAGGGAATTGGAGGGAGATTGTGAGCTGTGATTTGGAGGGAGATTGTGAGCAGTGAATTGGAGGGAGATTGTGAGCAGTGAATTGGAGGGAGATTGTGAGCAGTGAATTGGAGGGAGATTGTGAGCAGTGAATTGGAGGGAGATTGTGAGCAGTGAATTGGAGGGAGATTGTGAGCAGGGAATTGGAGGGAGATTGTGAGCAGTGAATTGGAGGGAGATTGTGGGCAGTGAATTGGAGGGAGATTGTGAGTAGTGAATTGGAGGGAGATTGTGAGCAGTGAATTGGAGGGAGATTGTGAGCAGTGAATTGGAGGGAGATTGTGAGCAGAGAATTGGAGGGAGATTGTGAGCAGTGAATTGGAGGGAGATTGTGTGCAGTGAATTGGAGGGAGATTGTGAGTAGTGAATTGGAGGGAGATTGTGAGTAGTGAATTGGAGGGAGATTGTGAGCAGTGAATTGGAGGGAGATTGTGGGCAGTGAATTGGAGGGAGATTGTGATCAGAGAATTGGAGGGAGATTGTGAGCAGGGAATTTTATGGAATTTTTGAGCAGGGAATTGGAGGGAGATTGTGAACTGGGAATTGGAGGGAGATTGTGAGTAGTGAAATGGAGGGAGATTGTGAGCTGGGAATTGAGGGAGATTGTGAGCAGTGAATTGGAGGGAGATTGTGAACTGGGAATTGGAGGGAGATTGTGGGCAGTGAATTGGAGGGAGATTGTGAACTGGGAATTGGAGGGAGATTGTGAGTAGTGAATTGGAGGGAGATTGTGAGCTGGGAATTGGAGGGAGATTGTGAGCAGGGAATTGGAGGGAGATTGTGAGCAGTGAATTGGAGGGAGATTGTGAGCAGTGAATTGGAGGGAGATTGTGAGCTGCTCAGCAGGAGCAGAACAACCTGACATTTGATGTCCATAAGTAAAAGAGGTAACTCCCAGGATTTCTGTGGCAGGTCAGGTCAGTTAATTGCAGAGATGAGTGACATCACAGATGTAGAAAAAAAACTGTTTAGCGATTGAGAAGATATGGGGTCAGAGGGTCTATGGGGTCGCAGAGGACATGGGTCAGAGAGAATATGCAATCAGAGAGGATATGGGTTCAGAGAGACTATGAGCTCGGAGAGATTATGGGGTTGGATTGAATACGGGGGCAGAGAGGATTTGGGGTCAGAGAGGATATGTGATTGGAGAGGATATGGGGTAGGAGAGGATATGAGGTTGGAGAGGATATGGGTCAGAGTGAATATGGGTTCAGAAAGTTTATGGGCTCAGATAGGCTACGGGGTCGGAGAGGAAATGGGGTCGGAGAGGATATGAGGTCAGAGAAGATATGTGATCTGATAGGATATGGGGTCAGGGAGGATATGGGACTCGGGGAGGATATGGGTCCGGGGAGGATATGGGTCCGGGGAGGATATGGGTCCGGGGAGGATATGGGTCCGGGGAGGATATGGGTCCGGGGAGGATATGGGTCCGGGGAGGATATGGGTCCGGGGAGGATATGGGTCCGGTGAGGATATGTGTCCGGGGAGGATATGGGTCCGGGGAGGTTTTGGGTCCGGAAGATCAGCATTGGGATGAAGGCTTCAAAAATCTTTATCAATCTGGATACAATGAGAAGGGATGAAGTTTAGAAAAACTAGCCAGCCTCTTGGGATTGTCTGGAATTTAATGTTGACTGGTTGGGGCACGATCTTGGGAGAACCCACTAAAAAGGTTTCCCAACTTCAATCGAAGGATGATGCTGGTTCTGCCATACGGGAGTGGGGGCAAAGTAAATTTGCCAACATTTTACATGACAATTATCACAAATAAGTTGTGTTAACTGAAGTAAAACTAAAGCAATGTTTTGATTGAACAAGTGGTAAACATCATCACAGTGATGTAATCAATAACAGGCTTGTTAGTGTTCAAGTATATTCAGCAAAGGATGACCAAAAAATTGTACATCAAAGCATGACCAAAATCTTGATAAAAATGGAGAAAATAGAATGAGAGAGTAAAATAACAAGAAATACAAAAACAGATTGTAAGAGCTTCTATATGTATGTAAAAAAGAAAGAGGGTAGCAAAGGTAAACGTTGGTCCCTTAGAGGCTGCGACAGGAGAAATTATAATGGGGAATAAGGAAATGGCAGAGACGCTAAACAAATATTTTGTATCTGTCTTCACAGTAGAAGACAGAAAAAGCATACCAAAAATACTGGGGAACCAAGGGGATAATGAGAGTGAGGAACTTAAAGTAATTTAGAACACTAGAGAAAAAGTACGTGAGAAACTAATGGAACTAAAAGCTGACAGATCCTCTGGACATGATGACCATCATCCTGGGGTTCTAAAGAGGTGGTTGCAGAGGCAATGGATGCATTGGTTGTGATCTTCCAAAATTCCCTAGATTCTAGAATGATCGCAGAGAATTGGAAGGTAGCAATTATAACCCCGCTATTCAAGAAAGGAGGGAGAGAGAAAATCTGGAACTACAGGCCAGTTAGCCTGATATCAGTTGTCAGGAAAATGCTGGAATCCGTTATTAAGGAAACAGGGCACTTAGAAAACCATAATCTGATTAGGCAGAGTCAACATGCTTTTATGAAAGTAAAATCTTGTTTATAGAGTTTTTTGAGTATGTAACGAGTAGGGTAGATAAAGGGGAACCAGTAAAAGTAGTATATTTGTATTTCCAAAAGGCATTCGATAAGGTGCCACATAAAAGGTTGTTACGCAAGATAAAGGCTCATGGAGTTGGGGTAAAATATTAGCATGGATCGAGAATTGATTAATGCACAGAAAACAGAGTAGGGAAAAACTGGTCATTTTCTGGTTGGGAGGCTGTAACTAGTAGGCTTCCGCAAGGAACAGCACTTGGGACTATTGGCAATTCATTAAACGTCTTAGATGAAGGGACTGACTGTAGTGTATCCAAGTTTGCTGATGATACAAAGCTAGGTGGGAAAGTAAGCTGTGAGGAGGACACAGAGAGCCCGCAAATGGATACAGACAGGTTAAGTGAGTGGGCAAGAAGGTGGGAGATGGAGTATAATGGGGGGAAATGTGAGGTTATTCACTTTGGTAGGAAGAATAGAAAAACAGAATAATTTCAAATGGTGTGAAACTATTAAATGTTGGTGTTCAAAGGGATTTGGGTGTCCTCATACAGGAAACACAGAAAGTTAGCATGTAGGTACAGCAAGCAGTAAGGAAGGCAAATGGCATGTTGGCCTTTATTGCAAGTGGGTTGGAGTACAAGAGTAAGGAAGCCTTGCTACAATTCTATGGGACTTTGGTGACACCACACCTGGAGTACTGTGCACAGGTTTGGTCTCCTTATCTGAGAAAGGGCATACATGCCTTAGAAGTGGTGCAACAAAGGTTCACTAAATTGATCCCTGGGATGAGATGGTTGCCCTATGAGGAGAAATTGAGTAGATTGGGTCTCTACTCTCTGGAGTTTAGAAGAAAAAGAGGTGATCTCATTGAAACATATAAGATTCTGAGGGGGATTGACAGAGTAGATGCTGGGAGGGTGTTTCCCCTGGCTGGAGAGTCAAGAACTAGGGGGCATAGTATCAGGATAATGGATCCACCATTTAAGACTGAGATGAGGAGGGATTTGTTCACTCAGAGGGTTGTGAATCTTTGGAATTCTCTGCCCCAAAGGGCCGTGGATGCTGAATCATCGCGTATATTCAAATCTGAGACAGACGGAGTTTTGGACTTCAGGGAAATCAAGGGATATGGAGATCAGGCGGGAAAGTGGAGTTGAGGTGGAAGATCAGCCATGATCTTATTGAATGGCAGAGCAGCCTCGAAGGGCCGTATGGCCTACTCCTGCTCCTAATTCTTCTGCTGTTATAGTCCTGCAGTCATAAACACATGGGGAAGAACGCTGTGTTCGACGTCTACCAACACACCTCGTGTTATCATCTCACAGCTGTTTCTCAGTAACGTCCGATTGAACCAGGAACCCCGCTTCAAAACAATACTCACTGCTCATTTTGAGAATGCTGATGATAGACACGAGATATTTATCAAAGTACCCGGCTGTGGTTCTGTTCAGAATTCTCACTGTATAGGCTGCAAAGCAATTTGGAGAAAGAATTCGTTAGAAATGTCATGAGAGGGTGAATTTCCACCAATGATCCTTCTGCTCCTCCACGTAACTGCGACAGGAGAGTCAGGAAACCCCTGGTTGTTTTGTGTCATATCTTCTCACTCTTTCCCCTGGAGCCCACCGTGGAGTAGGGGGAGGATTCTCAGGCTGACAGGCCACGGTGTGAACAATCCTCCCACAGCCACAACCATCGCTATACCAGCCGATAGTTGGTGGTGGGAGGTTGTCACCCACACATCCATGCGAGTATCCCGCCCGAAGCTCCAGTCTTCACTCCCCGGGACTGACTGGAGTGGGGTTCAAACCCTGCACCTTCTGACTCAGAGTGGGGCACGGGGGGCATGTTGCCACTGAGCTAAAGTCTGGCTCCAGAACCCCCCTCAATCAAACGATGATACCTTTCCACGGCAGAGTTACCTCACTCCAGCCGGAAAACCCCAGGGAAATTCACCCCTCAATGTGGCTGATATGCCGGTGCGGTATTGAGAGGATGCAAGCTTTTTCCCCAGGGTTAAAATAGGTGATAAATACTTCACAGCCTCAACATTTCCCTCATTTAACTTTCAGTTGAAGTCAATGGAAATAAAAATCATAGAAAAAGAGAAAAGAAAAAAAGAACTTGTATTTCTATCACACCTTTCATGACCTCAGGACTTCCCAAAGCGCTTCACAGCCAATGAAGTACTTTTGAAGTGTGATCACTGTTGTAATGTGGGAAATGAGGCAGGCCATTTGCGCACACAGACAGCAATGTGTTAATGACCAGATCATCTGTTTTAGGGACAGTGACTGAGGGATAAATATTGGCCTGAACTCCCCTGCTCTTCTTCGAAATAGTGCCATGGGATCTTTTACGTCCACCTGCGAGGGCAGATGGGGCCTCAGTTAAACGTCTCATCCAAATGACTGCATCTCTAACAGTGCAGCACTCCCTCAGTACTGTACTGGAGTGTCAGCCTAGATTCCTGTACTCTGGAGTGGGGCTCGAGCCCAACCTCTGACTTAAAGGCAAGTGTGTCACGGCTGACACTGACTGAATTACTGAGAATGTACAGCACAGAAACAGGCCATTCGGCCCAACATATCTGGGCCGGTGTTTATGCTCCACACGACCCTCCTCCCACCCTTCTTCATCTGACCCCATCAACATATCCTCCTATCCCTTTCTCCCTCACGTGTTTATCTAGCTTCCCCTTAAAGGCAGCTATGCTATTCGCCTCAAACCACTCCTTGCGATCGGGAGAGGTGTAAAACTGGCTGTCGATTTGCTACCAGCCAGTTCACACTATCGCACAAAGTCACTCTACCCCAAGGAGATCTCCGTGATGATTGGATGTCCTGTTTCCCATGGCCACCCTGGTCACTCCTGCAGGCCCAGTTGATGAAGACCAGGACGTTTCACCAGTAAACTGGCCGTCCTTCTTTCCTCAACCAATATCTCTCGCGTGTTTGATGGATCAGAAATTAGAATGTTTAAACAAGGATCTTTGAGAAAGAGTGAAGATATCTCGAGATTCGGACAATTGGATTTTAGAGACTCATTTCACCTCCTTCCCCCCCTCTCACCGCTGCCCATCTAAAAGCCAGTTTGTAGAATAGACAAAAGCTTCTGTTGCAAATGATGACTTAGTCCAAACACTCAAAACTAGGGCCATAAATAAATCCAATAGTCACCAATAAATCCAATAGGGAATTCAGGAGAAACTTCTTGGAATGGTTAGAATGTGGAACTCGCTACCAGGAGGAGTAGTTGAGGGGAATAACATCGATACATTAAAGGGGAAGCTGGATAAATGCATGAGGGAGAGGGGAATAGAAGGATATGCTGATAGGCTGAGATGCAGTAAGATGGGAGGAGGCCCGTGTGGAGCATACACACCGGGATGGACCAGTTACACTGAATGGCCTGTTTCTGTGCTGCACATTCTATGTTATTCAACATTCTATGTTATTCTGCGCAGAGTTGACGTGGGCAGGACAGCACAGAATTGCTAAATTAGGGTCTGAAAGGAAAATCGAGCAACGCAACAGTTCCTTTCATTCCTCTACCGATACTGCACAGCCGACGTCAACTTGGAAGGATGTCTCCCAAGCAATCAGTCCAGCTAATCTTATTGAGCAGAAAATGCTGGAAATACTCAGCAGGTCAGGCAGCATCTTTCGACCTGAAACGTTAACTCTGTTTCTCTCTCCACAGATGTTGCCTGACCTGCTGAGTATTTCCAGCATTTCCTGTTTTTATTTCAGATATCCAGTGTTTTGCTTTAGTAATCTTATTACAGACTGTGTTTGTATCGGTCCTCACACAAACAAATATACACGGTATAATAAATAAAACTAAACGTAAATTAAGTAGCACTATCTCAATCCAAAGGACGCCAAGAAGGAAATGTTTGCCAAGCTCGATAAACCATTGAACAGAAAGATTGGAGATAACCCGTGTGTGTGCTGCACATACCAAAATCCACAATTGGACTGTAACAGGCAAAATCAATCCGAGCCGATCCATTCACTTCCGCGGATAAAACGTGTTTCATTCGAGGACAGGGACCTGGTGTGATGTGTTTAACAAACAAACAGTTTAATCACTTTTCTCGTTTAAAAGCGTTATGTAAAATGCACACTGATTAGAGGAAATTTATGATTAATGGCAGAACATGTGGTAACAGAATTGATTTCGATGGAAAAAGCAAATAGTATGATCGATAGATAGAGAGAGATAGATCGGTAGAGAAATAGATAGATAAGGAGAGAGAGAGATGGAGAGAGAGATGGAGAGAGAGATGGAGAGATAGATGGAGAGATAGAGAGATAGAGAGATAGAGAGATAGAGAGATAGAGGGATAGAGGGATAGAGGGATAGAGGGATAGAGGGATAGAGAGATAGAGAGATAGAGAGATAGAGAGATAGATAGATAGATAGATAGATAGATAGATAGATAGATAGATAGAGAGAGAGAGAGATATACCGATAATTATATTGCCCTAGCAACTATGCTGCACCATATTAGTGTTAGATCACTTAATCTGTTCAGATGAAATTACATTATCCATTATTTTGTACTAACTCATTGATTTCAACTGGGCTAATGACTTTTAATACAAGAGTGGTTTCATATCAACACATTAAGACTTTGTCCCTAACCTCATACAGGAAACTCTTTATTAACCGGCACCGACGGGACCGGCGTGGTGCCGGTTTATCGAAAGTACCGGATAACGGAGAGTTATATCTACCGAGGCTATTTTTAACAAAGAGACTCCAGGCAGCGCGGGAGAATCAACTCCTGCTACTGCAGTGTTTCGGACTTCCGACAGCGCCAGGAGGCCGAGTAGTGGCACTTTTGAAAACTACCCCTACTGACTAAATCGGCGTTCACGGACTCGGACTCGGACTCGGGATCGGCAACATTGCCGGTTATTTGAGAGGAGTTTTCGGAGTACTCGGCGTTCGCGGAGACTCGACTGCGACTCGGCAACATTGCCAGTTATTTGAGAGGAGTTTTCAGAGGATTATTTTTGCTGGTTAAGCGAGAATTCCGGATATTTGGGTGCCGGATAAACAAAAGTTTCCTGTACTATATTAATCGAACGTATATTACCTAAATTCTGGGCTGCAACACTCTTTATACCTGCAGTAGTTTGGGATATTTGTTCAGACTAAACATATGGACAATTTCTTATTTATCGATATATTCAGTTTGGAGTTTCATTATACTGATTAGAATTTAGACAAATATCTTAGTCTGGTCTCAGACCCTGCCCCCACTGACTCACCCACCCCCCATCTGGGACCCAGAACATCTTCTAGTTTGTAATTTCATCTCAGCTCCTCTCTTGCATAAGAATCGCCGCCCTCTCTGGACTGCTGCTCGACCGAGCTCCTGACCCTTTAAGGACACTCTCCGGCACCGCAGGATCGCTGCAAGATTTAACCTTTCTCTTTCTAAAGGCGTCATTTGCCATTTTCAGACTGCCACCAGCAGCCCCACATTAAAAGGTCTGCCGTGAGACATCACCGTCAGGGGGAAAGAAAGGAGAAGTTACCTGAGCAGGGTATTCATTTCGAGTTACTGCCTACACAGAACGTACCTTCAGCACAAGTACAAATTTCATTGTCGCAGAGCCTCGAGACCATTGCACTTCGTTCAGGAGCGCTGTAAGATACGGTGCAGCTAATACCTAAAGTCACAACAATAAAACAAACAGAGCTCCATGTAATGCTTTCATCCTGCACCGAGCACATCATCTATTACAGATAATAGCTTTCACAATATGGGAAACCCAGATTAGAAACAAAGACTTGCATTCATATAACGGCTTTCATGACCTCAGGATGTCTCAAAGCGCCTTACAGCCAATGAAGTACTTTTCAAGTTTAGTCACTCTCGTAATGTAGGAAGGTTGTGTCTATTTGCAACACCAACATTCTGATTGGTCGCTTGGAGGACAAGACCAGATTTCTGATTGGGCCACTGGAGGACAAGACACACCCAGCAGTTTGTCCGAAATGTGTAACTAGATCCTGCCTGCTGGAGAATAATCAAGATCTTGGCAATGTGTAATTTGATCCATTCATTGTGACAGCCAGGCTCCAGAGCACACAGTGCTAACACTACTGTTTTCAGAGAACAGACAGGGCTCACACTCGCGGGTTAGGAGCGCGCACAGCTCTCAACACTGCCGAGTTCAGATAGGAAGGGGTGAGGCCATGGAGGGATTTTAACATGAGGATGAGAATTCTAAAATCAAGGTGTTGGTGGACAATGTACGCCCTAATTTTATTTTAGGCTGCGAGGTCCCTTTGACGGGCAGCACAGCCCATTCAAAATTTCATGAATGTGCAAAATCTGTCATTCAAAAGCTGGTAAACAGCCTGCGTGGGACCTCAGACAGCTGTGTGGTCGCATAGCTTAGCGAGAGTGTTGTTGGTGGGCCATGGGCCAATGTCAACGAGCGCAAGGGTGATGGGTGAATGGGACTTGCTGCATGTTGGGATACGTGTAGCAGAGTTTTGGATGAGCTCAAGTTCATTGAGGGTGGAAGAGGGAGGCTGGCCAGGAAAACATTGGAATAGTCGAGTCTGGCAAATAACACATAACTGTAATGTTATGCATGTTGGTAGGACCAACTCAGATTACGCTCTCATTTTAAAAAATGTATTTATTTATTGCCCATCCCCAGTTGCCCTTGAGACAGTGGTAACGAGCTGACATCTTGAACTGCTGCGGTCTGGGAGGGGAGGAGAGGGAGAACATGGTGTAGGTGTAAAGCGGGTGGAGGTGGAAGAATGTGATCCAGGCCTAACAGAGGGTGGGAGAACGTGATCCATCTTACCATCTGGATCACGTTCTTGCTCTCATGCCACCCTCCTTCAGATCTGGATCACGTTCTTCCCCCCTCCCCACTGTTCTCACAGTGCACCCCCCACAACAAATTCCTGAACTTCTCTCCCCGGGTTCCTTACCTTTTCCCCCGTCCCCAAGCTCTTGCACTTCTCCAGCTCCTCCCACCCACCGCCCGAGTTCCTGACCCTCTCCCCCTCTCCAAGCTCCTCTCCCCACTCGCCAAGCTCCTCTCTCCCCTTCGATCCCCTCTCCTCTCTGCCCCCTTCAATCCCCTCGCCTCCCCCTTCGATCCTCTCTCCACCTTTGATCCTCTTTCCCACTTCAATCGCCTCTCCTCCCTCGCTACCCTTCGATCCTCTCTTCCCCCCTTCGATCTTCTCTCCACCCCGCTTCGATCCCCTCTCCTCCCTCTCTTCCCTTCAATCCTCTTTCCCCCTTCGATCCCCTCTCCTCCCTCCCTACCCTTCGATCCTCTCTCCACCCTGCTTCGATCCTCTCTCCACCCCGCTTCGATCCTCTCTCCTCCCTTCGATCTTCTCCACCCCCCCTTCGATATCCTCTACTCCACCCAAGCGATCCCCTGACCTTCTCTGCACCGATCTGAGGAAAGCGTTCTGGTGCAGGCCACGGCCAACCACACTGTTTGCTGCTGCACATGCGCGACCAGATTGAATGCGCATGTACGATGATTGCGCATCTGCAGCACCAAACGGAAGCGCATGTGCAGAGGGACCAGAACGCCGTAGAAATAATCACGGTGATGTAGAAAAGATGGCAGCCAATTTGCAAGGCCCAACAAACAACAATATGATAACGACCTGTTTTAGTGATGTTAATTAAGGGGCAAATATTGACCAGGACACTGGGGAGAACTCCCCCGCTCTTCTTCGAGTAGTGCCATTGAATCGTTTACATCCACCAGTTCAACGTCCCAACTGAAAGAGGCACCTCTGACAGTGCAGCACTCCCTTAGTGCTGCACTGGAGCGTCAGCCTAGACATTGTGCTCAAGTCACTGGCGTGGGTTTTGAACCGATAACCTTCTGACTCAGAGGCGAGAGACACTGAGCCACAGCAGACACTTAAAGCGGTTCATGCAGAATTCTCAGGTATTTCGAAACAATTAAAGCAAAAATCAAAAGCGAACATTTGGAAACAATAGCAACGAACATGCAAACATAAATCATCATCAGTTCCAAGCTCCTCCCCTTTCTCGCATCAAGTCACACACTATTGCAGCATGGTCACATAGAATCGTAGAATCATACAGCACAGAAGGAGGCCATTCGGCCCTTCGTGCCTGTGCTGGCTCTTTGAAAGAGCGATCCAATTAGTTCCCTGTAGCCATTCAAATTTTCTCCCTTTCAAGTGTTTATCCAATTCCCTTGTGAAAGTTACTATTCAATCTGCTTCCACCAACTTTTTAGGCAGTGGATTCCAGATCACAACAACTCGCTGCGTAAAATCAAAAAATCTCCTCATCTCCCCTCTAGCCAGGGTAAAATGGAACCAAAGACTGACTGGAAAAACTGTAATGGAACAATGGGTGATCTTTAAGGAGGAGATGTTCCAAGTACAGGCTAGGTACATTCCAACAAGAGGGAAGGGTAAGGGAACCAAAGTAAGGGCTCCTTGGATGACGAGGGAGATAGAGAAGATGATGAAACAAAAAAACAGGGTGTATGATGAATGTCAGGTGAATTCTTCAAGGGAGAACCAGACTAAATACAATAAGTTGAGAGGGGAAGTGAAGATGAAAATAAGATTGGCACAGAGAGAATATGAGAGTAGAATGGCGGTTAACATAAAAGGGAACCCAAAAATCTTCTACCGGCAAGTAAACAGTAAGCGGGTGGTAGGAGGCGGGGTGGGGCCTATTAGGGACAAAGAAGGTGATATATGTTTAGAGGCACAGGGCAAGGCTAGAATACTCAATGAGTACCTGTTTCGGTGTTTACTAAGGAGGTGGATGCTGACAAAATATCGGTAGAAGTGGAAAAAGTAGAAGCAATGGAAGGGGTGAAAATTGATAGACAGGATGTATTGGAAAGGCTGGGTATGCTGAGAGTGGATAAGTCACCTGGTCCAGATGGCTTGCATCCCAGGTTGCTAAGGGAATTGGGGGAGGAGATAACGGAAGGGCTTGCCATAATTTTCCAATCTTCCCTAGATGCGGGGAGGTGCCGAGAATTGGAAAGTGGCAAATGTGACACCATTGTTCAAGAAAGGGTGTAAGGACAATCCTAGTAACTACAGGCCATTCAGTTTAACATCAGTGGTGGGTAAAGTTTTAGAAACGATAATCAAGGAAAAAATTAACGGGCATTCGGAGAGGTTTAAGCTAATTAAGGAGAGCCAACAAGGGTTTGTAAAAGGAAGATCGTGTTTGACTAATCCAATTGAATTTTTTGATGAAGTAACAGAGAGGATTGATGAAGGGAATGCAATGGATGTTGTCTACATGGATTTTAGGAAGGCGTTTGACAAAGTACCACATAGAAGGCTGGTTAACAAAATTGAGGCCCATGGAATAGGTGGGTCAATGGCATCTTGGATAAGGAATTGGCTTAAGGACAGAAAACAGTGAGTTGTGGTAAATGGCTGTTTTTCAGACGGGAGGATGGTAGACAGTGGTGTTCCCCAAGGGTCAGTGCTGGGGCCACTGCTTTTTTTGATATATATAAATGACCTGGATATTGGAATACAGCGTAGTATTTCTATATTTGCTGATGACACCAAACTTGGGGGTGTGGCAAACAGTGATGATGATATCAATCGACTGCAGCAGGACATAGAAAGGCTAGCAGAATTGGCAGATGGAATTTAATACAGAAAAGTGTGAGCTGATGCATTTTGGCAGAAGGAACAGGGAGAGGCAATATACACTTAATGACAGTTTTAAGGAGTGTGCAGGGACAGAGGGACCTGGGAGTTAATGTGCATAGGTCCCTGAAGGTGGCAGGACATATTGAGAAAGTGGTCAACAAAGCATATGGGATCTTGGGTTTCATAAATAGGAGTATTGAGTACAAAAGTAGAGAAGTTATGCTGAACCTTTATAAAGTGCTGGTTAGGCCACAACTGGAGTATTGCATCCAGTTCTGGTCACCACACTTTAGGAAGGATGTGAAGGCCCTTGAGAGGGTGCAGAGGAGATTTACCAGAATGGTTCCGGGGATGGGGGATCTTAGCTACAAGGACAGGTTGGAGAAGCTGGATTTGTTTTCATTAGAGCAAAGGAGGTTGAGGGGTGATTTGATAGAGGTGTACAAGATCATGACGGGTTTGGATAGGCTAGATGGGGAAAGACTGTTCCCACTAGTTGATGGTACAAGGACTAGGGGACACAGATTTAAGGTTTTGGGCAAGAGATACAGGGGGGACGTGAGGATAAACTTTTTTACGCAGTGAGTGGTGAGGACCTGGAATTCGCTGCCGACGGAAGTGGTGGAAGCGGAGACACTCGATGTTTTCAAGGGGAGACTGGATAGGCACTTGAGGGAAATAAACTTACAGGGCTACGGCGGGGGAATGGGACTGACTGGATTGCTCTACAGAGAGCCGGCACGGACACAATGGGCCGAATGGCCTCCTTCTGTGCCGTTATGACTCTATGACTCTGGTTCCTTTGTCATTTACCTTAAATCTGTGCCCTCTGGTTACCGACCCAACTGCCAGTGGAAACAGTTTCTCCTTATTTACGCCATCAAAACCATTCATGATTTTGAACACCGCTATCAAATCTCCTCTTAACCTTCTCTGCTCTAAGGTGAACAATCCCATTTTCCCTAGTCTCATACCACTGTTCCTTCCTCATCGCTATACCATAAACTAGTAATTCACCATCTAACGCCATGGTTGCGGAGTGGGGGGGGGGGGGGGAAGAGGTGTGGGGGGGGGTGGGGGGTGGGGGGGTGGGGGGGGGAGGGGAGGGGAGAAGGTGGTGTGGTTCACACGAGCATTGGTGGTCCACCAACCTCCCGGGGCACCAAAGGGTGGGCAGACAATGTAACCCTGGCCAGGATCGGCCATATCTCTAAAGATAAATTTAATAAGGATGAGCAACTCTGGGTGCGGGAAACTGGGCCCCACACAAAGACCTGTTGGAATCACAGCCTGATAGAGACAACTCGCTCCCTCATCCATTGCCCTCCAGATCAGTGCGGCGGCCAAACTTCAGGAGAGTTCTTACTTACTTGGGTCATAAAAATCATAAAGGGTGGCGGTGGCCGGCTGCACTAAGCCCATTGGAACAACCTGTTTCGTCGCAAACACGACGCATTCTTTCTCCACACGGACCTGAAGAAGAACAGAAACAAAAAGACAGCAGAGGAAAAACTGGGCAATGGTTTTTCCCGCGCAATTTCCCCGATATCAGCGTGACCGGCGCAAAAGTTTGCGGACTATTAAATGCAAATGGCGCTCAACGCAATGCGAGTTTCTGTGATCTCTTGCGCTCGATTTAAAAACGTCGCGCTCACAACACTGGCCACGCCCCCCACGATGAATTAATCACCATGGCGAGTTTCCATTAATTGCACCCATTTGCAGGTCTTCGAGGAAGCTCTTAAAATTAAGCTGGATCTATTGGGCACAAGGACATTAATACCTGCATTTAGAAAGGTTTGAATGATTTTCTTTTAATTTATTAAGAAACTGATTTGTGTACCCCAATCTAAACTGAAAGTAGTTTTCTGTAGTTTCTGAAAGTAATTTAAAATCGGATTACTCACAGGTGGTAGATTGACACTGTGATTTAAAACGTTTATTATTTGTGATAATCCCATGAATCAAACTGCACCCGGTTACCACACTTGAATATATCGAGGAATATTCTGAAACATTTTCTTTTAAATTACGTTTTAAAACGTTACGCCGATATGCAAATGAGTTTCAACGCAAACTCGGGGAAAACATAACGGCCCGCATTTTCCGATCGGAGGCTTCCTGCGTGCGGAGGCCTCCGATCTGGAAAAAATCTACGAACTTACCCGAGGGCTCCCGAGGTCCGGACACTTCCGCTCCTGGGCCTCTCCAAACTCGAAATGCGCCGGGCCCACATGTCCCAGGGGCGCAGGCGGTTCGCAAGTGTCCCTGGGATCACGTGGGCCATGGGGAGCCAATCAAAGAAGGGAATCTCCCTTCATACACTTGACAGATAGACCTGTCAAATATATGAATGGAGATCACCCCCAAAAACACGGTAAAACATTAAATACATTTTTTTTTAAATCACATTTTTAAAAATGAGTTGAAATTACAATAAATTAAATATTTTAAACAAAAATTAAAATTTTTGTAAAAAATAATTGAAGTTTTTTACGGGGATAAAAATAAACTTACCTTTTTAAAAGTATTTTTAAATGATAAATGAGTGAAAAGAAAATTTTTTTAAAAAACTTTTTTCAACTCTTATGCTGGTAAAAGCAGGCCTTACACCTGCCTTTACCAGGCGTACGATTTCTAAGGGTTTTCTGCGGGCGGAGGGTCTCCAGAAAGCGGAACTATCCACCTGCAGAGGCCCTTCTCCCGGGCAGGCGAGCGATCTGTCAAGAAGATTCTTGACAGATCAGAAATGCCGGTTTTCAGCACGTGCGCTTCGCATGCCTGAAACCGGCATTTCCGCTGTCCCTACGGGTGTGTACACAGCTCGTACACACCCATAGGCATCGGAATATACGGCCCAACACTTTTCAAAACGGGCACAGTTTTGGGCGTAATTTACGCCGAATCGCCGTATGCGCCCAAATCAGAAAGTCTACAATAACTATAAAATCAAGGAGATCCTTAGTTGTTGAATGTGGCGTCGAGCTTGAGGGAGACGAACAGGCAAAAAGCAAATTATCAGCTGTAAAACGAAAATATAATTCATTTCTACGGCAGATTGAAAAGATTACTAAACTGGAAATCATTGTTCCTGCTAAGACTGCTAAGACATGGTATTAAAAATCTTGAGTAAGGCAGGGTGATAGAACAACATGTTATGTCACATCAAGGCCTTGGAGAGGGTGCGGAGGAGATTTACCAGAACGCTACCGCGGATGAGGGACTTCAATTATGTGGAGAGACGGGAGAAGCTGGGGTTGTTCTCCTTAGAGCAGAGAAGGTTAAGGGGAGATTTGATAGAGGTGTTCAAAATTAAAAGGGGAGTTTGATGGTAAACAAAGAGAAACTGTTTCCAGTGGCAGGAGGTTCGGTAACCAAAGGACACAGACTTAATGCAATGGGCAGAAGAACCAGAGGGGAGATGAGGAGATTTTTTTTTTTGCGCAGCGAGTTGTGATCTGGAATGCAGATTCAACAGTGACTTAAAAAAAGGAATTGTATAAATATTAGAAAAGGAACATTTTGCAGGGCTATGAGGAAAGAGCAGAAGAGTGGGATTCAATGAAATACCTCGGGATAGAAATTCGCATTGACATATCTGATCGCAGGAAGTACAAAAGCCGACTTTCTCTTCTGACTGTCTGGAATATATTATTGTAATTGTAAAAGCGACATAATGTTACAGGTAAATATAGTTAATATCTGTATCTCAAACTGTTTCTCACATTGTTTCTTATATCAATTATTAACACCAACATCACTTTAATTCACAGAACAGTTTTAAAGAGTGTGCAGGGACAGAGGGACCTGGGATTTAATGTGCACAGGTCCCTGAAGGTGGCAGGACTTAGTGAGAGAGTGGTTAGCAAAGCATATGGGATCTTGGGTTTCATAAATAGAGGCATTGAGTACAAAAGTAGAGAAGTTATGCTGAACCTTTATAAAGCGCTGGTTCGGCCACAACAGGAGTATTGCGTCCAGTTCTGGTCACCACACTTTAGGAAGGATGTGAAGGCCCTTGAGAGGGTGCAGAGGAGATTTACCAGAATGGTTCTGGGGATGGGGGATCTTAGCTACAAGGACAGGTTGGAGAAGCTGGATTTGTTTTCATCAGAGCAAAGGAGGTTGAGGGGTGATTTGATCGAGGTGTACAAGATCATGACGGGTTTGGATAGGCTAGACGGGGAAAGGCTGTTCCCACTAGATAATGGTACAAGGACTAGGGGACACAGTTTTAAGGTTTTGGGCAAGAGATACAGGGGGGACGTGAGGGAAAACTTTTTTACGCAGCGAGTGGCGATGACCTGGAATTCGCTGCCGATGGAAATGGTGGAAGCGGAGACACTCAATGTTTTCAAGGGGAGACTGGATAGGCACTTGAGGGAAATAAACTTGCAGGGCTATGGGAATAGAGCGGGGCAGTGGGGCTGACTGGATTGCTCTACAGAGAGCCAGCATGGACTCGATGGGCCAAATAGCCTCCTTCTGTGCCGTTATGACTCTGTAACCATCAATACCTTGTCCAGATACAGTAACACCCTTCCGTCTTTGAACTCGTAGTGATCGATATATTTATCGACTCCATTTTTCAACTGAAAAACAATCAGAAAATATTCTTCGGGGTTTTCTTCCCATAACAACAAACGACATTTTACAGCAGGAAATTCAAACTGATACTTTATACAGAATGAGCAAGGCACAGGACTGGATCCGAACACATTGATCGATGTAAAGGTTCAACTCTGCTTCAAATTTAACAACTTGCATTTAAACCACGGGCCTAAATTAACCAAGTTGAATTTCCGTGCGGGTTCTCCTGCTCCTTCGTCGTAACTTCAGCAGCAGATCGGTGCAAACTCCGAATAAACGTCTCCTTTAGGGGGACGATTGGGAGAGCACCTCCCCTTCCCACCCCCTCCTCATCCCCCCTCCCCTCTCCTCCTTCCTCGCCCTCCAATCCACTCTCCCTCCTCAACCCCCTCCCCCTCCTCCTGCCTCCCCCTCCAATCCACTCCCCCTCCTCATCCCCCCTCCCCTCTCCTCCTTCCTCGCCCTCCAATCCACTCCCCTCCTCAACCCCCCTCTCCTCTCCTCCTGCCTCCCCTCCAATCCACTCCCCTCCTCAACTCACTCCCCTCTCCTCCTGCCTCCCCTCCAATCCACTCCCCTCCTCAACTCACTCCCCTCTCCTCCTGCCTCCCCCTCCAATCCACTCTCCCTCCTCAACCCCCTCCCCCTCCTCCTGCCTCCCCTCCAATCCACTCCCCCTCCTCAACTCACTCCCCTCTCCTCCTGCCCCCCTCCAATCCACACCACACCTCCTCATCCCCCTTCCCCCTGCCTCCCCCTCCAATCCACTCCCCCTCCCCATCCCCCCCTCCCCCTCCTCCTGCCTCCCCCTCCAATCCACTCCCCTCCTCAACTCACTCCCCTCTCCTCCTGCCTCCCCCTCCAATCCACTCCCCCTCCTCAACCCCCCTCCCCTCTCCTCCTGCCTCCCCCTCCAATCCACTCCCCCTCCTCAACCCCCCTCCCCTCTCCTCCTGCCTCCCCCTCCAATCCACTCCCCTCCTCAACCCCCCTCTCCTCTCCTCCTGCCTCCCCCTCCAATCCACTCCCCTCCTCAACCACCCTCCCCTCTCCTCCTGCCCCCCCTCCAATCCACTTCCCCTCCTCAACCCCCCTCCCCATCCTCCTGCCTCCCCCTCCAATCCACTACACCCTCCCCATCCACCCTCCCCCTGCCTCCCCCTCCAATCCACTCCACCCTCCCCATCCACCCTCCCCTCTCCTCCTGCCCCCCTCCAATCCACACCACACCTCCTCATCCCCCCTCCCCCTCCTCCTGCCTCCCCCTCCAATCCACTCCCCCTCCCCATCCACCCTCCCCTCTCCTCCTGCCTCCCCCTCCAATCCACTCCCCCTCCTCATCTCCCCTCCCCTCTCCTCCTGCCTCCCCCTCCAATCCACTCCCCCTCCTCATCCCCCCTCCCCTCTCATCCTGCCTCCCCCTCCAATCCACTCCCAATCCTCATCCCCCCTCCCCTCTCCTCCTGCCCCCCCCTCCAATCCACTCCGCTCCTCAACCCCCCTCCCCTCTCCTCCTGCCTCCCTCTCCAATCCACTCCGCCCCTCAACTCACTCCCCTCTCCTCCTGCCTCCCCCTCCAATCCACTCTCCCTCCTCATCCCGCCTCCCCTCTCCTCCTGCCCCCCCTCCAATCCACTCTCCCTCCTCATCCCCCCTCCCCTCTCCTCCTGTCCCACTCCAATCCACTCTCCCTCCTCATCCCCCCTCCCCTCTCCTCCAGCCGCCCTCCAATCCACTCCCCTCCTCAACTCCCTCCATCTCCTCCAGGCTACGCCTCCAATCCATGTATAATGGGCAGGTGTATAATAGTCAGGTGTATAACGGGTGAGTGTGTAGCAGGCGATTGTATAGCGGACAGGTGTATAACGGGCTGGGTGTATAATGGGCAGGTGTATAATAGGCAGGTGTATAACGGGTGGGGTGTATAACGGGCGAGTGTGTAACGGGTGATTGTATAGCGGGCGGGTGTATAACGGGTGGGTGTATAACGGGCGGGGTGTATAATGGGCGGGGTGTATAACGGGCGGGGTGTATAACGGGCGGGGTGTATAACGGGCAGGTGTATAACGGGCAGGTGTATAACGGGCAGGTGTATAACGGGCAGGTGTACAACGGGCGAGTGTGTAACGGGCGAGGTGTGTGACGGGCGGGGTGTATGACGGGAGGGTGTATGACGGGAGGGGTGTATAACGGGAGGGTGTATAACGGGAGGGTGTATAACGGGAGGGTGTATAATGGGAGGGTGTATAACGGGAGGGTGTATAACGGGAGGGTTTGTATAACGGGAGGGTGTATAATGGGAGGGATGTATAACGGGAGGGTGTATAACGGAGGGTGTATAACGGGAGGTTGTATAACGGGAGGGTGTATAATGGGAGGGTGTATAACGGGAGGGGGTGCATATCGGGTGGGTGTATAACGGGAGGGTGTATAACAGGTGGGTCTATAACGGGAGGGGTGTATAACGGGAGGGTGTATAACGGGACGGTGTATAACGGGAGGGTGTATAACGGGACGGTGTATAACGGGACGGTGTATAAACGGGACGGTGTATAAACGGGAGGGTGTATAACGGGAGGGTGTATAACGGGTGGGTCTATAACGGGAGGGGTGTATAACGGGAGGGTGTATAACGGGAGGGTGTATAACGGGTGGGTGTATAACGGGACGGTGTATAACGGGCGGGTGTATAACGGGCGGGGTGTATAACGGGCGGGGTGTATAACGGGCGGGTGTATAACGGCCAGGTGTATAACGGGCAGGTGTATAACTGGCAGGGTGTATAACGGGAGGGTGTATAATGGGCGGGGTGTATAACGGGAGGGTGTATAATGGGAGGGTGTATAACGGGCGGGTGTATAATGGAGGGGTGTATAACGGGAGGGTGTATAAACGGGAGGGTGTATAACGGGAGGGTGTATAATGGAGGGGTGTATAACGGGAGGGTGTATAACGGGAGGGTGTATAACGGGAGGGTGTATAATGGGAGGGTGTATAACGGGCGGGTGTATAATGGAGGGGTGTATAACGGGAGGGTGTATAACGAGAGGGTGTATAACGGGAGGGTGTATAACGGGAGGGTGTATAATGGAGGGGTGTATAACGGGAGGGTGTATAACGGGAGGGTGTATAATGGGAGGGTGTATAACGGGAGGGTGTATAACGGGAGGGTGTATAACGGGAGGGTGGTATAACGGGAGGGTGTATAACGGAGGGTGTATAACGGGAGGGTGTATAACGGGAGGGATGTATAACGGGAGGGTGTATAATGGGAGGGTGTATAACGGGAGGGTGTATAACGGGAGGGTGTATAACGGGAGGGTGTATAACGGGAGGGTGTATAATGGGAGGGGTGTATAACGGGAGGGTGTATAACGGGAGGGTGTATAACGGGAGGGGTGTATAACGGGAGGGTGTATAACGGAAGTGTGTATAACGCGAGAGTGTATAACGGGAGGTTGTATAACGGGAGGGGTGTATAACGGGAGGGTGTATAACGGGAGGGGTGTATAACGGGAGGGTGTATAACGGGAGGGTGTATAACGGGTGGGGTGTATAACGGGAGGGTGTATAACGGGAGGGTGTATAACGGGAGGGTGTATAACGGGAGGGTGTATAACGGGAGGGTGTATAACGGGGCGGTGTATAACGGGCGGGTGTATAACGGGAGGGTGTATAACGGGACGGTGTATAACGGGACGGTGTATAACGGGCGGGTGTATAACGGGAGGGTGTATAATGGGAGGGATGTATAACGGGAGGTTGTATAACGGGAGGGTGTATAATGGGAGGGATGTATAACGGGAGGGTGTATAACGGGAGGGGTGTAACGGGCGTGTGTGTAACGGGAGGGTGTATAACGGGAGGGGTGTATAACGGGAGGGTGTATAACGGGAGGGTGTATAACGGGAGGGTGTTATAACGGAGGGGTGTTGTATAACGGAGGGGTGTATAACGGGAGGGTGTATAACGGGAGGGTGTATAACGGGAGGGTGTATAACGGGGGGTGTATAACGGGAGGGTGTATTAACGGGAGGGTGTATAACGGGAGGGTGTATAACGGGAGGGTGTATAACGGGAGGGTGTATAACTGGAGTGTGTATAACGGGAGGGTGTATAACTGGGAGGAGTGTATAACTGGATGTGTGTATAACTGGGAGGGTGATATAACGGGAGGGTGTATAACGGGAGGGGGTATAACTGGAGTGTGTATAACGGGAGGGTGTATAACGGAGGGTGTATAACGGGAGGGTGTATAACGGAGGGTGTATAACGGGAGGGTGTATAACGGGAGGGTGATAACGGGACGGGTGTATAATGGGAGGGGTGTATAATGGGATGGTGTATAACGGCAGGGTGTATAACGGAGGATGTAAAATGGGAGGGTGTATAATGGGATGGTGTATAACGGGCGGGGTTTATAACGGAGGATGTAAAATGGGAGGGTGTATAACGGGAGGGTGTATAATGGGAGGGTGTATAACGGGTGGGGTGTATAACGGGACGGTGTATAACGGGCGGGTGTATAACGGGTGGGGTGTATAACGGGAGGGTGTAAAACGGGATGGTGTATAACGGGGGGTGTATAACGGGAGGGTGTATAACGGGTGGGTCTATAACGGGAGGGTGTATAACGGGTGGGTGTATAACGGGAGGGTGTATAACGGGACGGTGTATAACGGGCGGGTGTATAACAGGAGGTGTATAACGGGAGGGGGTGCATATCGGGTGGGTGTATAACGGGAGGGTGTATAACGGGACGGTGTATAACGGGTGGGTCTATAACGGGCGGGTGTATAACGGGAGGGTGTATAACGGGAGGGGGTGTATATCGGGTGGGTGTATAACGGGAGGGTGTATAACGGGAGGGTGTATAACGGGAGGGTGTAAAACGGGAGGGTGTATAACGGAAGGGTGTATAACGGGAGGGTGTATAACGGGAGGGTGTATAACGGGCGGGGTGTATAACGGGAGGATGTATAACGGGAGGGTGCATAACGGGAGGGTGTATAACGAGAGGGTGTATAACGAGAGGGGTGTAAAACGAGAGGGGTGTATAACGGGCGGGTGTATAATGGGAGGGTGTATAACGGGCGGGGTGTATAACGGAGGATGTAAAATGGGAGGGTGTCTAACGGGAGTGTGTATAACGGGAGGGTGTAAAACGGGCGGGGTGTATAACGGGAGGGTGTATAATGGGCGGGGTGTATAACGGGAGGGTGTATAATGGGCGGGGTGTATAACGGGAGGGTGTATAACGGGAGGGTGTATAATGGGAGGGTGTATAACGGGCGGGTGTATAACGGGCGGGTGTATAACGGGCGGGTGTATAACGGGTGGGGTGTATAATGGGAGGGTGTATAATGGGAGGGTGTATAACGGGAGGTGTATAACGGGCGGGGTGTATAATGGGAGGGTGTATAACGGGCGGGTGTATAACGGGAGGGTGTATAACGGGAGGGTGTATAACGGGAGGGTGTATAACGGGAGGGTGTATAACGGGAGGGTGTATAACGGGAGGGTGTATAACGGGAGGGTGTATAACGGGAGGGTGTATAACGGGCGGGTGTATAACGGGAGGGTGTATAACGGGCGGGTGTATAACGGGTGGGGGTGCATATCGGGTGGGTGTATAACGGGAGGGTGTATAATGGGTGGGGTGTATAACGGGAGGGTGTATAACGGGACGGTGTATAACGGGCGGGTGTATAACGGGAGGTGTATAACGGGCGGGTGTATAACGGGTGGGGTGTATAACGGGAGGGGTGTATAACGGGTGGGTGTATAACGGGAGGGTGTATAACGGGAGGGTGTATAACGGGAGGGTGTATAACGGGAGGGTGTATAACGGGAGGGGTGTATAACGGGTGTGTGTATAACGGGTGGGTCTATAACGGGAGGGTGTATAACGGATGGGTCTATAACGGGCGGGTGTATAACGGGCGGGGTGTATAACGGGAGGGTGTATAACGGGTGGGTGTATAACGGGAGGGGTGTATAACGGGAGGGTGTATAACGGGACGGTGTATAACGGGAGGGTGTATAACGGGTGGGTCTATAACGGGAGGGTGTATAACGGGAGGGTGTATAACGGGAGGGTGTATAACGGGAGGGTGTATAACGGGAGGGTGTATAACGGGAGGGTGTATAACGGGAGGGGTGTATAACGGGAGGGTGTATAACGGGCGGGTGTATAACGGGAGGATGTATAACGGGAGGGTGTATAACGGGAGGGTGTATAACGGGAGGGTGTATAACGGGAGGGGTGTATAACGGGAGGGTGTATAACGGGCGGGGTGTATAACGGAGGATGTAAAATGGGAGGGTGTATAACGGGTGGGTGTATAACGGGTGGGTCTATAACGGGAGGGTGTATAACGGGAGGGTGTATAACGGGCGGGGTGTATAACGGGTGGGTGTATAACGGGTGGGTCTATAACGGGAGGGTCTATAACGGGCGGGTGTATAACGGGCGGGGGTGTATAACGGGAGGGTGTATAACGGGTGGGTGTATAACGGGGAGGGTGTATAACGGGACGGTGTATAACGGGAGGGTGTATAACGGGTGGGTCATAACGGGAGGGTGTATAACGGGAGGGTGTATAACGGAGGGTGTATAACGGGAGGGTGTATAACGGGAGGGTGTATAACGGGAGGGTGTATAACGGGAGGGGGTGTATAACGGGAGGGTGTATAACGGGAGGGTGTATAACGGGGTGGGTCTATAACGGGAGGGTGTATAACGGGAGGGTGTATAACGGGAGGGGGTGTATAACGGGAGGGTGTATAACGGGAGGGTGTATAACGGAGGGTGTATAACGGGAGGGGTGTATTAACGGGAGGGTGTATAACGGGAGGGTGTATAACGGGAGGGGTGTATAACGGGAGGGTGTATAACGGGCGGGGTGTATAACGGAGGATGTAAAATGGGAGGGTGTAAAACGGGAGGGTGTATAACGGGAGGGTGTATAATGGGAGGGTGTATAACGGGAGGTGTATAACGGGCGGGGTGTATAACGGGAGGGTGTATAACGGGAGGGTGTATAACGGGAGGTGTATAACGGGAGGTGTATAACGGGAGGTGTATAACGGGCGGGGTGTATAACGGGAGGTGTATAACGGGAGGGGGTATAACGGGAGGGTGTATAACGGGAGGTGTATAACGGGAGGGGGTATAACGGGAGGGTGTATAACGGGAGGTGTATAACGGGAGGTGTATAACGGGCGGGGTGTATAACGGGAGGTGTATAACGGGAGGTGTATAACGGAAGGGTGTATAACGGGAGGGTGTATAACGGGAGGGTGTATAACGGGAGGGTGTATAACGGGCGGGTGTATAACGGGACGGGTGTATAACGGGAGGGTGTATAACGGGAGGGTGTATAACGGGCGGGTGTATAACGGGACGGTGTATAACGGGAGGGTGTATAACGGGCGGGGTGTATAACGGGACGGTGTATAACGGGAGGGTGTATAACGGGAGGGTGTATAACGGGCGGGTGTATAACGGAAGGGTGTATAACGGGACGGTGTATAACGGGAGGGTGTATAACGGGCGGGGTGTATAACGGGACGGTGTATAACGGGAGGGGTATATAACGGGAGGGTGTATAACGGGAGGGTGTATAACGGGAGGGTGTATAACGGGAGGGTGTATAACGGGAGGGTGTATAACGGGAGGGTGTATAACGGGAGGGTGTATAACGGGAGGGTGTGTATAATGGGAGTGTGTATAACGGGAGGGTATATAACGGGAGGGTGTATAACGGGAGGGGTGTATAACGGGAGGGTGTATAACGGGAGGGTGTGTATAATGGGAGTGTGTATAACGGGAGGGTGTATAACGGGAGGGTGTATAACGGGAGGGTGTATAACGGGAGGGTGTATAACGGGAGTGTGTATAACGGGAGGGTGTATAACGGGAGGGTGTATAACGGGAGGGTGTATAACGGGCGGGTGTATAACGGGTGGGTCTATAACGGGAGGGGTGTATAACGGGAGGGTATATAACGGGAGGGTGTATAACGGGAGGGTGTATAACGGGAGGGGTGTATAACGGGAGGGTATATAACGGGAGGGTGTATAACGGGAGGGTGTATAACGGGAGGGTGTATAACGGGCGGGTGTATAACGGGAGGGTGTATAACGGGAGGGGTGTATAACGGGAGGGTATATAACGGGAGGGTGTATAACGGGAGGGTGTATAACGGGAGGGTGTATAACGGGAGGGTGTATAATGGAGGGGTGTATAACGAGAGGGTGTATAACGGGAGGGTGTATAACGGGAGGGTGTATAACGGGAGGGTGTATAACGGGAGGGTGTATAACGGGAGGGTGTATAATGGAGGGCTGTATAATGGGGGGCTGTATAATGGGAGGGTGTATAACGGGAGGGTGTATAACGGGCGTTCTATCCCATATTGCCCATTATACACTCATTATACATTGTCTGTCATCTCCAGTGAAATGGTACAACCATTCTGGAAGGAATAAAGGAGACTCTTCCTCTCTAGCTAGAAATAGTGATGTAAAGGAAGTATTTTACTGATGTTACTGTGGGCCTCACTCCGTGTCTGGAAGACATCTTTTGTCTCGAAATTTGTCTTGTGCTGTGGCGCAACACAGACAGGTGTCGGATCGGCTGCCTGTGTAACACACAGCGGCTGATACTCAGTTCTATTGCAGTAAATGGAACAGAATATCAAGCATTGTGTATAACAGGCTGCCGATCCGATAGCGCCCGTTTCGTGCCGCAGCCCGAGATGAATTTCTAGGCCTTTGTATCCCAATGCTGTCCTATCCAGGACATTGATCTGAATCAATCTACAAACAAAAGCAATGCAAGAATTTCTCCTTTTGGTGAACAGTTTTCTACCTGCTCAAGAGGCACCGTCTCAGGCTCCAAGCCACTGAGGAGTGAGATGTCGACAATGGCCATTCCAGACGGGGTCTGATCCTCCTCGCCTTCATCATCTTGCCTTCACCAGTAAAGTTTCAAAAGGTTAATAACTCAAATCCTTACACTGCCGGCGATCGTTGTCGACCCAAAGCTTACTGTTAAAAACCACTGCAGAGGCCAGAGTCAAATTCTGTTGCAATTACGCTGCACCAGATGTGAAAGGGGCATTATCACAATGGCTCATATGTTGTTTGTACATTAAACACTGTTGAAGCCGTCTCTTTTGCAACTCATACTATGTGGCGGATGTACTGGAGAACATCTTTAAGATGATTGCATAAAATTACATCGGAAGAAACAGGCCGTCAGCCCAACCAGTCCATGCGGGCATTGATTCTCCACTCGAGCCTCCTGCCATCCTTCATCAGCTAACTCTATCGGCATAACCCTCTAAACCCTTCTCCCTCATATGCTTATCAATTTCCCCTTAAATGCATCTATACTATTCACCTCAACTATTCCCTGTGGGAGCGAGTTCCACATTCTCACCACTCTCTGGGTAAAGAGGTTTCTCCTGAATTCCCGATTGGATTTCTTGGTGATTATCTTACATACCTAACAGGAAAGGATGAACAGGCTGGGGCGGCTTTCTCTTGAAAGGAGAAGGCTGAGGGTTGACCTGATAGAGGCCTTTAAAATTATGAACGGTTTTAATAGACTATCTTCTGGTGATGGCCTCTAGTTTTTTGCTCTTCCCCACAAGTGGAAACACTCTCTCTGTGTCTACTCGATAGATGTCCTCGAGAGGTAGAAATCCCAATCTGCTCACAGCCTGAAAGTAATGGAGGAAGCAAAGAGCATGGGGTGGGGAATCTATAAGACATCACGAGAAGACAGATGGGTTCGCGGAATGGGCAGATAGATGGCAATCAAGTTAACGTGGGTAAATATGAATTCTAGAGTGATAAACAGGCAATGGGAATATAGACTCAATGGAACTACGCCGATAGATCTGGAGGGACACAGAAACCTGAGAATTCAAGTAGATCTGTCCGTGAAAGGGCCTCCACAAGTAGATAATAAACTATTACAAAGCACACTTGTATTTTTGGCTTTTGTAACTAGGGAAGATAGTGTACAAGGGTAAAAAGGCATTTTAACAAGACATTCTTACTGATTCAGTTTGGTTACTGGGTATAGTTTCAGATGCCACATTATAGAAAGACCAGTATTACAGCGATAGGGATTGTGTACCATCGATTAACCGGGATGGGACAGCGATAACCAGGTATAACTAGGAGGAGCCATTTCGGATATTGCGGTTATTTCCACTGGGGAGAAGGCTAAGAGAGGATTTGAGTTTTTTTTTTTAATTATACAGGTTTTCATATGGGGTGAAATTGATCTTTGTCAGTAGCGCAAAATGGACTTATAGCCTGTTTCACATTCTGCCCAATCAAGGACTGCCCGCTCAGCCTGTTTTGCTTCCACCGTCCCAGACTGATTTATAAACCCATCCTGTATAATTGTAGCAAATCCAGTTTGTCACTTTCTCTGGTGGGGAAATGGTCACCGGATGGCCTGAAAATTCCTCTGTGCGATATTTTAAAGTAAAAAGACAGACTTGCATTTATATAACGCATTTCACGACCACCGGACGTCCCAAAGTGCTTCACAGCCAATGACGTACTTTTTGAAGTGTAGTCACCATTGTAATGTAGGAAACGCGGCAGCCAATTTGCGCACAGCAAGCTCCCACAAACAGCAATGTGATAATGACCAGATCATCTGTTTAAGTGATGTTGGTTGAGGGGTAAATATTGGTCAGACACCGGGGAGAACGGCCCCTGCTCTTCTTCGAAATTGTGCCATGGGATCTTTTACGTCCACCTGAGAGGGCAGACGGCACCTCGGTTTAACGTCACATCTGAAAGACGGTGCTTTGGACAGTGCAGCACTCCCTCAGCCCTGCACTGGGAGTGTCAGCCTGGATTATGGGCTCGAGTCTCTGGAGTAAGACTTGAACCCACAACCTTCTAACTCAGAGGTGAGAGTGCTGCCCACTGAGCCAGGGCTGACACCATATAGTCATACCCTTTTTAATTGGATTCAGGATTTGCGTCGAGCATCGAATGAAGCTTTTTTTTGTTAATGTGATGCGGATTGAGCAGTCGCTACAAGCGAGGTTCACTAATACTCACCATGAACAGACTTCATAGTAAATGGTCTGGTGATCTGCAGGTTCCGGGACTTCCCTTTTCCTTCGGGAACGAAGATCGTACCAACCTATGGAGCCAAAAGGTGCGTCGGCCGGAAGAAGTTCGTGATCGGTAAATTTTTGCTTGTCACCCTCAGTGTAGTCGTACGGTTCTGTGAGATAAAAAGGACAGGCACTTCATTCCTGTTCAGCGTATAAATTTAAAGGGGATGCAGGAGCAGCGATCCCTTGTGGTTCATGCACAGAAACCTGTGAAGCTGTCAGGACAAGTTGAGAAGGCTGTTAAAAAAGCATAAGAACATAAGAAATAGGAGCAGGAGTAGGCCATTCGGCCCTTCGAGCCTGCTCCGCCATTCAATGAGATCATGGCTGATCTTCTGCCTCAACTCCATTCACCGGCTCTATCGCCATATCCCTTGATGCCCCTACTAGTCAGAAATCTATCGACTTCTGTTTTGAATATACCCAATGACTGAGCCTCCACAGCCCTCTGGGGTAGAGAATTCCAAAGATTCACCACCCTCTGTGTGAAGAAATTTGTCTCATCTCAGTCTTGAATGGCCTACCCTTTATCTTGAGGCTGTGGCCCCTGGTTCTCAACTCCCCAGCCAAGGGAAACATTCTCCCAGCATCCACCCTATCAAACCCTGTCCGTGCACACTCTTTAAAACTGTGTCATTAAGCGTATATTGCCTCTCCCTGTTCCTTCTGGAGTTTTATTATGTTTTCTTCTTCAATAAATTCAGCTGGGTGAACGAGGATATCCGTTCCATCTTTACTCCAATCAATAATCTGCCACGTCAGTGATAATGTTCAGCCAACCCTGACTATCAGGACCCAGAGAGAAAAATTATCATCCTTTCGACTTTGCAAGTGATTGAAGTAAATGGATAAGTTAGGGGGAGTGTTTGCTAGTGCGGTTGGGGAGGGTTTAAACTAAAGTGGCAGGGAGTTGGGAACCTGAGCAGGGAGACAGAGGAAAGGGAAACAAGGATAAAAGCAAAAGACAGGAAGGAGAAAAACAAAAGTAGAAGGCAAAGAACTCAACGGTTTAAATCAAACATGGTCACAGTAAATAATAATTCATATAGGTCTGAGAGTGTTAAAAAAACAAGCCTGAAGGCTTTGTGTCTTAATGCAAGGAGCATTCGGAACAAGGTGGATGAATTAGCTGCGCAAATAGAGGTAAATGAATACGATTTGATTGGGATTACAGAAACATGGCTCCAGGGTGGCCAAGGCTGAGAACTCAACATCCAGGGGTATTCAATATTTAGGAAAGATAGGCAAAAAAGAAAGGGAGATGGGGTAGCATTGCTGGTTAAAGAGGGGATTAACAAAATTGAAAGGAAGGATATTAGCTCTGATGATGTGGAATCTGTATGGGTAGAACTGAGAAATAACAAGGGGCAGAAAACATTAGTGGGAGTGGTATATAGACCTCCAAACAGTAATACGGAGGTTGGGGATGGCATTAAAAGGGAAATTAGAGAAGCATGCAGTAAGGGCACAGCAGTCATCATGGGTGACTTTAATTTACATATAAATTGGACTAACCAAATTAGTAAAAATGCTGTGGAGGAGGAATTCCTAGAATGTTTACGGGATGGTTTTCTGGAACAATATGTCGAGGAACCAACCAGAGATCAGGCCATCTTAGACTGGGTATTATGTAACGAGAAAGGATTAATTAGCAATCTTGTTGTACGAGGCCCATTGGGTCAGAGTAATCATAATATGATAGAATTCTTCATTAGGATGGAGAGTGAACTAGTTGAATCAGAGACTAGGGTCCTGAATTTAAATAAAGGAAACTACGATGGTATGAGGCGCGAATTGGGTAGGATTGATTGGGGAATGTCACTCAAAGGGTTGACGGTGGATAGGCAATGGCAAACATTCAAAGACTGCATGGATGAACTACAGAATTTGTTCATCCCAGTGTGGCATAAGAATAAAACAAAAAGGGTGACTCAACCGTGGCTAACAAGGGAAATTAGGGATAGCATAAGATCCAAGGAGAGGGCATATAAATTGGCCAGAAAAAGCGGTAACCCTGAGGATTGGGAGCAGTTTAGGATTCAACAAAGGAGGACAAAGGGATTAATTAAGAAGGGGAAAATAGAATATGAAAGTAAGCTTGCAGGGAACATAAAAACTGATTGTAAGAGTTTTTATAGATATCTGAAGAGAAAAAGATTAGTGAAACCAAGTGTAGGTCCCTTGCAGTCAGAAGCGGGGTAAGTTATAATGGGAACAAAGAAATGGCAGACCAATTAAATGCATATTTTGGTTCTGTCTTCACAAAGGAGGACACAAATAACCTCCCAGAGATGTTGGAGAACATACGGTCTGATGAAAGGGAGGAACTGAAAGAAATCAGTATTTGCAGGGAAATGGTGTTAGGGAAATTGACGGGATTAAAGGCCGATAAATCCCCAGGGCCTGATAATCTACATCCTAGGGTACTTAAGGAAGTGGCCCTAGAAATAGTAGATGCATTGCTGATCATCTTCCCACATTCGATGGAATCTGGAACTGTACCCATGGATTGGAGGGTAGCTAATGTTATCCCACTGTTCAAAAAGAGTGGTAGAGAGAAAGCGGGGAATTACAGACCGGTAAGCCTGACATCGGTAGTGGGGAAAATGCTAGAGTCCATTATAAAGGATGTAATAGCTGAGCACTTGAAAAACAGTGACAGGATCGGACAAAGTCAACATGGATTTACAAAAGGTAAATCGTGCTTGACTAATCTACTGGAATGTTTTGAGGATGTAACTGGGAAAACAGATAAGGGAGAACCAGTAGATGTGATGTATTTGGACTTTCGAAAGGCTTTCGATAAGGTCCCGCATAAGAGATTAGCGTGTAAAGTTAAGGCACATGGGATTGGGGGCAAGGTATTGACTTGGATAGAGAACTGGTTGGCGGACAGAAAGCAAAGAGTAGGAATTAATGGGTCTTTTTCCGAGTGGCAAGCAGTGACTAGTGGGGTACCGCAGGGATCGGTCCTTGGACCCCAGCTATTCACAATATACATTAATGATCTAGATAAGGGAACTAAATGTAATATCTCCAAGTTTGCAGATGACACAAAGCTGGGTGGGAGTGTGTGCTGCGAGGAGGATACAGAGAAACTCCAGGATGATTTGGACAGGTTGGGTGAGTGGGCAGAAGCGTGGCAGATGCAATATAACGTGGATAAATGCGAGGTTATCCACTTTGGTGTCAAAAACAGAAAGGCAGACTATTATCTGAATGGCAATAGATTGGGAGAAGGGGAAGTGCAACGAGACCTGGGTGTCCTTGTGCACCAGTCGCTGAAGGTAAGCATGCAGGTGCAGCAGGCGGTGAAGAAGGCAAATGGTATGTTGGCCTTCATAGCAAAAGGGTTTGAGTATAGGAACAGGGATGTCCTGCTGCAGTTGTACAGGGCCTTGGTGAGACCACACCTTGAGGATTGTGTGCAGTTTTGGTCGCCTTATCTGAGGAAGGATGTTCTTGGCATTGGGGGAGTTCAGCGAAGATTCACAAGGCTGATACCTGGGATAGCAGGAATGACATATGAGGAGAGATTGGGTCGATTGGGCTAATACTCGCTGGAGTATAGAAGAATGAGAGGGGATCTCATCGAAACATATAAAATTCTGACAGGTCTGGACAAACTAGATGCAGGAAGAATGTTCCCGATGGTCAGAGTGTCCAGAACCAGGGGTCATAATCTAAGGATAGGGGGTAAGCCATTTAGGACAGAAATGAGGAGGAATTTCTTCACCCAGAGAGTGGTGAACCTGTGGAATTCTCTACCACAGAAGGTAGTTGAGGCCAAGTCATTAAATATATTCAAGAATGAGTTAGATATATTTCTTAAAGCTAAAGGTATCAAGGGATATGGGGAGAAGGCAGGTACAGGGTACTGAGTTTGGATGATCAGCCATGATCTCATCGAATGGCGGAGCAGGCTCGAGGGGCCGAATGGCCTACTCCTGCTCCTATCTTCTATGTTTCTATGTTTCTATAAGAAAATGGCGTGGGTTCTGACTCGCTATCGCCCAGGATGGATTTCACCCCCGAATATATTGACTGGAGTCTGGCACTGACTGGATTCTACCTGTCGTGTGAAGGTGGCCAGATTAACAGTAGTTTTGGTAGAAAGAATGAGGAGATGACATATAAGCTTTTATTTCAGATTTGCAGCATCTGCAGTATTTTGCTTTTGGATATATAAGCTAAATGGTACAATCCTAAAGGAGGTGCATGAACAGAGACCAGGGGGTATGTGTGCACAAATCGTTGAAGGTGGCAAGGCAGGCTGAGAAAGCAGTTAAAAAGACTTACAGGATCCTGGGCTTCATAAATAGAGGCATAGAGTACAAAAGTGTGGAAATTATGATGAACCTGTCTAAAACACTGGTTCGGCGCCAACTGGAGTACTGTGTCCAATTCTGGGCACCGCACTTTAGGAAGGATGTGAAGGCCTTAGAGAGGGTGCAGAAAAGATTTCCGAGAATGATTCCAGGAATGAGGGACTTCAGTTACGTTGATAGACTGGAGAAGCTGGGGTTGTTCTCCTTGGAGCAGAGAAGATTGAGAGGAGATTTGATAGAGGTGTTCAAAATCATGAAGGGTCTGGACAGAGTAGATAGAGGGAAACTGTTCCCATTGGCAGAAGGGTCGAGAACCAGAGGACACAGATTTAAGGTGATTGGCAGAAGAACCAAAGGCGACATAAGAAAAAACTTTTTTACGCAGCGAGGGGTTAAGATCAGGAATGCACAGCCTGCAAGGGTGGTGGAGGCAGACTCAATCACAGCTTTCAAAAGAGAGTTGGATAAGTATCTGAAGGAAAGAAATTGGCAGGGCTACGGGGAAAGGGCGGGGGAGTGGGTCTAGCTGAGAGTTGGCACGGGCTCGATGGGCCGAATGGCCTTCTTCCGTGCTGTAACCATCCTATGATTCCAGTTTCACATTCTAGGCTTTCTCATTCGTAAACTCTGAGACGATCGATCGACCCCCACCCACCCACCCCACCCCTCAAAATCTGAACTAAATCTGTTCATAGTTTGGTTGAATGTCTCTCATGACACTATAAACATCACACTGAAATACTGAGGGAGCGCTGCTCTGTCGGAGATGCCGTCTTTTGGATGAAACGTTAAATCGAGGCCCCGTCTGCCCTCTCGGGTGGACGTAAAAATCCCATGGCACTATTTTGAAGTAGAGCAGGGGAGTTCTCCCTGGTGTCCTGGGGCCAATATTTGTCCTTCAACAAACATCACTAAAAAAACAGATGATCTGGTCATTTATCTCATTGCTGTTTGTGGGAGCTTGCTGTGTGCAAATTGGCCGCTGTGTTTCCTACATTACAACAGTGACTACACTTCAAAAGTACTTATTGGCTGTAAATCGCATTGGGATGTCCTGAGGTCGTGAAAGGCGCGATATAAATAATCTTTCTTTCAAGTCTTTCATTTCACTTTAAAACACATCTATTTAACATATTGTGTTTTGTAAGAGTTTTGTAAGAGTTTGCCAAGCCGATCCCTTGCTAATGTTTAGAGAAATAGCAGGCGAGTGTCTCACCTCCTGACTCCCCAAAGCCTTTCCACCATCTACAAGGCATAAGTAAGGAGTGTGATGGAACACTCTCCACTTGCCTGGATGAGTGCAGCTCCAATAACACTCAAGAAGCTCGACACCATCCAGGACAAAGCAGCCCGCTGGATTGGCACCCCATCCACCACCTTAAACATTTACTCCCTCCACCACCTGTGTACCATGGCTGCAGTGTGTACCATCTAAAAGGTGCACTGCAACAACTCGTCAAGGCTTCTTCAGCAGCACCGCCCAAACCCGAGACCTCTTCCACCTAGAAGGACAAGGGTAGCAGGCGCCTGGGAACACCATCACCTCCAAGTTCCCCTCCAAGTCACACACCATCCTGACTGGGAAGTATATCGCCGATCCTTCATCGTCACTGGGTCAAAATCCTGCAACTCCCTCCCTAATAGCACTGTAGGAGTACCTTCACCACACAGACTGCAGCGGTTCAAGAAGGCGGCTCACCACCACCTTCTCAAGGGCAACTAGGGATGGGCAATAAATGCTGGCCTTGCCAGTGATGCCCACATCCCATGAATGAATAAAAAAAAAGAAAAGAAACATAAGGTGGGCCATCGATGGGCGAAGAACAACAGTTTGTCTCCTGCCCCCGAACCACGGGGTAATGTTGAATCTGAGCAATGTTGAGGGTATACGGGGCAATCCCATGTGCGGGTCTATGTAAACCCGCACCTTTAATAAGGTTCTACGTGTTCTTTCTACAGAAAGGATTTAAATGTCAGCATCACCCCTTTCCCTTTAAATCTAGAAGTTCCTTATTAATGATAGATAACGATAAAAAACCTGGGCATTTGCTACATTTAACCGTGAGCTTGGTGTGATCCAGAGGTACATATGGACCTTGTGCCTACATTCAGATCACTCTGGGCTCACTGGCCCCATACACTTTGTGCAGTGGACACATACTTACGTTTAAACTCCACTTTGCCTTTGACGGTGACGGAGAGGTGA
Source organism: Squalus acanthias (assembly GCA_030390025.1). NCBI lineage: Eukaryota > Metazoa > Chordata > Chondrichthyes > Squaliformes > Squalidae > Squalus > Squalus acanthias. The sequence goes on along the minus strand of CM059449.1, from coordinate 32,390,611 downwards.
ACTTTGTTACAGGTGCTCGAGGATTCCTCCATTACATGGTACATTTTGCGTAACTGGAAGTTTCAGAAACATGTTCCTGTTAAAGGCTAACTCTTAAAGTCACAGCACGGTGCGGAACATGTACGCTGATGTCATCGTATATCAGTAGCGGGATATCTATAGTAATTCAAACTCAAAGTGCTCCGTACCTGCATTACAAACGCTTTCAGCTCATTCACGAAATAGCGTCAGGTGAAATGTGATGATAAAAACTAACAGCTTTAAGGGGATTGTTAACACCAAACTGAAGCCAGGAAGTGAAACAGAAAGATTTGCATTTCTACGGCGTCTTTCACCACCTCAGGACGTCCTAAAGTGCTTTACAGCCAATGAAGTACTTTTTAAAGTGTAGTCACTGTTGTAATCTCGGAAACACGGCAGCCAATTAATACACAGCAAGATCCCACAAACAGCAATGTGATAAATGACCAGATCATCTGTTTTCAGTGATGTTGGTTGAGGGATTACTATTGGCCGGGACACCGGGTGAACTCCCCTACTCTTCTTCGAATAGTGGCCATGGGATCTTTTACATCCACCTGGTCTATGTGCTTCATCCACACCCTAATGTCCAGGGGCGGCCCTGATCAGCTGTGCTCTTGGCGGAGATCTACCTCCTTCCTGTTCCGGGGGAGATTGAAGGCTGCTGTTGGCGGGAGTATCCGATCTCACAATACATCGCGGGAATTCCCATCTGAAAGACGGCACTTCCGACAGTGCAGCGCTCCCTCAGTACTACCCCTTTGACAATGCAGCACTCCCTCAGTACTGCCCCTCCAACAGTGCAGCGCTCCCTCAGTACTGCCCCTCAGACAGTGCAGCGCTCCCTCAGTACTGCCCCTCCGACAGTGCAGCACTCCCTCAGTACTGCCCCTCCGACAGTGCAGCGCTCCCTCAGTACTGCCCCTCCGACAGTGCAGCGCTCCCTCAGTACTGCCCCTCTGACAGTGCAGCACTCCCTCAGTACTACCCCTCCGACAGTGCAGCACTCCCTCAGTACCGCCCCTCCAACAGTGCAGCGCTCCTTCAGTACTGCAACCCTGACAGTGCAGCACTCCCTCAGTACTGCCCCTCCGACAGTGCAGCACTCCCTCAGTACTGCCCCTCCGACAGTGCAGCACTCCCTCAGTACTGCCCCTCCGACAGTGCAGCACTCTCTCAGTACTGCCCCTCCAACAGTGCAGCGCTCCCTCAGAACGGCACTCGGAGTGTCGGCATGGTTTGTATGGATAAGACGTTACCGGAGAAGTGGGGAAAATCTAGGCCGACACGCCAGTGCAGTACTGAGGCAGCGCTACACCATCGGCGGTGCCGTCTTTCGGATGAGATGTTAAACCGAGGCCCCATCTGCCCTTTCAGGTGGACAGAAAAGATCTCATGGCACTATTTCGAAGATGACCTGGGGAGTTCTCCCTGGTGTCCCGGTCAATAGTTATCGCTCAACCAACATCACTAAAACAGATGATCTGGTCATTATCACATTGCTGTTTGCGGGATATTGCTGTGTGCAAATTGGCTGCGTGTTTCTTACATTGCAACAGTGACTGCACTTCAAAAAGTACTTCATTGGCTGTGAAATGCTTTGGGGGCGTTCTGAGGTGGTGAAAGGCGCTATATAAATGCAAGTCTCTCTTTTTTCTTTTTAATGCTAAGTCCGACTTTCTGTGGAAGCAGAACCTTCAGCCTCTTTGGATGTCCCACAGCTGATGTGTTTGGATATAAAAAGTGAACTATTTTAAATTTTCTGCCCCAAACCCTGGCTCTTGCAGGTAAAAAGCGAGGTGTACATGTGCCTGTTTGGTGACTTGATGCGCCTGATTTAGAAGTATATCGCCGATCCTTCATCGTCACTGGGTCAAAATCCTGGAACGCCCTCCCTAACAGCACTGTGGGAGCGCCTTCACCACACGGACTGCAGCGGTTCAGGAAGGCGGCACACCACCACCTTCTCAAGGGCAACTAGGGATGGGCAATAAATGCCGGCCTTGCCAGCGACGCCCAGATCCCGTAAGCAAATAAAAAAAAAATGTATGGTAGCCCAGTGATTGTACTATTGGCCAAGCAACCCAGAGGTCAAAAGTTCACAATCCGACCATGACTAGTTCATAAAATCGTAGAATGACACAGCACAGGAAGGAGGCCATTCGGCCCATTGTACCCTTTCTGGCTCTTTGTAGAACTATCCAATCAGTCCCACTCCCTCTGCTTTTCCCCATAGCTCTGCAAATTTTCTCCCCTTCAAATATTTATCCAATTCCCTTTTGAAAGTTACTAATGAATCTGCTTCCACCACCCTTTCAGGCAGTGCGTTCCAGATCACAGCAACTCGCTGCATAAAAATAAAACCCTCTGGATCCTTTGCCAATTAATGTAAATCTGTGTCCACTGGTTACCGACCCTCTTGCCAGTGGAAACAGTTTCTCCTTATTCACTCTATCAAAATTAAAATCGATAAATCTATTGACTTGCGGGGTATCGCCAGAACTGGATCATGGTACCTACTGGATTGTTGCAAAAGAAACCCAGTTAGTCCATGAATGTCCTTCAGTGAGGGCAACCTGCCCGCGTCTGACTCCAGTCCTATGTATGTGGTTCGGGATTAGGGCTGGGGGCCTACCTGCAGTCACGAGTCTCATCAATACCCTGAGACCCTTAGGAACATTCAAAAGAACTTTACCCTAAATGGTCCGGAACACAATGTGCCAAATATATTCCACCCACGGTTAACAATCAGTTAGAAATAGAAGGAACAATAGCTGGGCCTGCAAAATCATCAGAAGAGAACACCTTGCAGGGATTTTTTGGTTCACTGGTCTATAGGCGCAGACACGGAGCTGGATTTAACTTATTTTAGCACTCACAACAGTTTCATTCACTGAAAAATACTAAATGCAGCTTTAAAACTGCAAACTGAAGCAATCCTTGAAGTAATAATTTTAGTCATCGTTAAAAACACTCACAGTCAGCGTCCCATTTCCTTGACCCGACAGCTCAATTTGAATCTTGCTTCCGAGAGGAAACTAGGAGAGTGGAAGGTAGGTTATATTCGATCAACAGACTCTTCCTTTCTCTGCACAAGTTCTTCCATGTGTGATGAATGTGGAGAATTGGTCTGATCATTAAGCAAAACGATTAAGAAAGGGACAGATTAAGAAAGGGATCTATGTGCAGTACAGGAGCTGGTAGGGCTAGTTTTTTTTTAATTTTAAAGTCAGACTTAGAATCATAGAATCATACAGCACAGAAGGAGGCCATTCAGCCCATCGTACCTGTGCTGCCTCTTTGTATGAGCCAACCAATTAGTCCCACTCCCCTGCTCATTTCCCGTAGTCCTGCAATTTTTTCCCCTTCAAGTATTTATCCAATTCCCTTTTGAAAGCTACTATTGAATCTGCTTCCGCCGCCCTTTCACGCCGTGCATTCCAGATCACATAGAAACATAGAAGATAGGAGCAGGAGTAGGCCATTCGGCCCCTCGAGCCTGCTCTGCCATTCGATGAGATCATGGCTGATCATCTAAACTCAGTACCCTGTACCTGCCTTCTCCCCATATCCCTTGATACCTTTAGCTTTAAGAAATATATCTAACTCATCCTTGAATATATTTAATGACTTCGCCTCAACTACCTTCTGTGGTAGAGAATTCCACAGGTTCACCACTCTCTGGGTGAAGAAATTCTTCCTCATTTCTGTCCTAAATGGTTTACCCGTTATCCGTAGATTATGACCCCTGGTTCTGGACTCTCCGACCATCGGGAACATTCTTCCTGCATCTAGTTTGTCCAGTCCTGTCAGAATTTTATATGTTTCGATGAGATCCCCTCTCATTCTTCTATACTCCAGTGAGTATAAGCCCAATCGACCCAATCTCTCCTCATATGTCATTCCTGCCATCCCAGGTATCAGCCTTGTGAATCTTCGCTGAACTCCTTCCATGGCAAGAACATCCTTCCTCAGATAAGGCGACCAAAACTGCACACAGTACTCAAGGTGTGGTCTCACCAAGGCCCTGTACAACTGCAGCAGGACATCCCTGTTCCTATACTCAAACCCTTTCGCTATGAAGGCCAACATACCACTTGCCTTCTTCACCGCCTGCTGCACCTGCATGCTTACTTTCAGCGACTGGTGCACAAGGACACCCAGGTCTCGTTGCACTTCCCCTTCTCCCAATCTATTGCCATTCAGATAATAGTCTGCCTTTCTGTTTTTGACACCAAAGTGGATAACCTCGCACTTATCCACGTTATATTGCATCTGCCACGCTTCTGCCCACTCACCCAACCTGTCCAGATCATCCTGGAGTTTCTCGCTATCCTCCTCGCTGCACACACTCCCACCCAGCTTTGTGTCATCTGCAAACTTGGAGATATTACATTTAATTTCCTTATCTAGATCATTAATGTATATTGTGAATAGCTGGGGTCCAAGGACCGATCCCTGCGGTACCCCACTAGTCACTGCCAGCCACTCGGAAAAAGACCCATTAATTCCTACAACAACTCGCTACGTCGATTTTCTTTTCCTCATCTCCCCTCTGATTCTTTTGCCAATCACCTTAAATCTGTATCCTCTGGTCACCAGCCCTCCTGCCAGTGGAAACAATTTCTCCTTATTTAATCTATCAAACTACTTCAATGCGAATTAAAATCGGGTGGCGATGTAAACCGGGCTGCCGACTGGCTGTCGGTTGCTGTACACCATCGCTCAGAGTGAAGCTCCACCCCATACTGGGTAAAATGTGGAGTCCAATGGTTACCAACTTGGCCAGTGGAGAAGGGCAGGTGGGGGAGCGGGTGGAGAGTGAGTGAGAGAGGAGCCGGCAATCAAAGTGGGATGTGCTGTTCCTGATCGCGACCTTACCTTCAGTTCTTCCTGCGTCAGAGCATTGCGTCTGCGCAGGTGAACCGTGGTCCCAGTGCCCTTTCCGAAAACATTGAATTGAATTTGCATATTTACTTCCTCCTCTCTCTCGAGGAAGGCGGTGTGGTATCTCGAGAGAGCTTCCAAGGCAATCACTGTGTCCTTCAAAGAAACGGAACGGAAATTAGATGTGTGGAAATATTCCAGATGTTACAAATAGTTGACTGGTGAAACTCGTCAGTCTGTTTGGACCTGGGCTGCACTTCAAAAATCCATTACTTTCTGCATGTAAATGTTGACATTTCCAGGGATAATAATTGCAAGGCTTGGATAATGTAGAGCATACAAAATGGTCACATTCATTTAAGAGTGGATATTCAATTTCCCACATGGAAACAAAACAGACATTTCCCAATGGACCACCCGAATGGAGAGGAAAAGCGGGCGGCTTCTATAACGCAACACCACCATTACACCCAGATGGCAAGATGACAATCTAGAACAAAAAAAACATGCATTTGTATAGCGCCTTTAACGTAGTAAAGCATCCTAAGGCGCTTCACAGGAGCGATTATCAGACAACATTTTACACCGAGCCACCTAAGGAGATATTCGGACAGGTGACTTGGTCAAAGAGGTAGGTTTTAAGGAGTGTCTTAAAGGAGGAGAGAGAGCTGGAGGGGTGGAGTGATTTCGGGAGGGAATTCCAGAGCTTAGGGCCTAGGCATTTGAAGACATGGCCGCCAATGGTGAAGTGAAGGAAATCGGGGATGGGCTAAAAGGCCAGAATTGGAATCTTCGCCAATGTGTATCTCCTGCTGGCGGGTACGTATACTACTTCTTGATCTCAAACACCGACCACAACCCATGCACCCGTCATTCAACTGAATAACAGCAATGATAAGCCAAGGTAGTGTTAGAGGAAAGCAAAGCAGATACCTGGGTGGAGCGAAATCCCCCACCGTAGTTTTGTTGCTCCGTTAGCCATTTCACAATAGGCGTTGCGTAGTCGAAGTCTTTTCTCGACAGCGCCTGGAGTAAGGCATAGGAGGTGGTTTCAACGGTTAAAGCTGAAGCCTGCGGAACCTCATCTGGGTATTGTTCTTCACTGTACAACCATGTTTCATCAGCTTTCCAATAACGAACATCGTGCTCTGTGGTTTTAAGGAAGAACTTAATTCAGTTGGACTTTTTTTTCACCATATAGAGGTGTGAGTGTTTACTTTCACAGTTGCCAAACAGACCATAGTTTCCCCAGTAGAGTTCCAGTGTTCTCTTTTTGCAGGTGTCAGTAGTCTTACAGCAAGTAATTAGGGAGGCAAATGGAATGTTGGCCTTTATTGCAAAGGAAATGGAGTATAAAAGTAGGGAAGTCCTGTTACAACTGTACAGGGCGTTGGTGAGACCACACCTGGAGTACTGCGTACAGTTTTGGTCTCCTTATTTAAGGAGGGATACACTTGCATTGGAGGCAGTTCACAGAAGGTTCACGAGGTTGATTCCGGAGATGAAGGGGTTGTCTTATGAAGAAAGGTTGAGCAGGTTGGGCCTATGCTCACTGGAGTTCAGAAGAATGAGAGGTGATCTTATTGAAACATATAAGATTCTGAAGGGGCTTGACAGGGTGGATGCAGAGAGGATGTTTCCCCTCGTGGGGGAATCTAGAACTAGGGGGCATAATTTCAGAATAAGGGGGCACCCTTTTAAATCGGAGATGAGGAGGAATTTCTTCTCTCAGAGGGTCGTGAATCTTTGGAATTATCTTCCCCAGAGAGCTGTGGAGGCTGGGTCATTGAATATATTTAAGCTGGAGATAGACGGATTTTTGAAAGGTAAGGGAGTCAAGGGTTATGGGGAGCGGGCAGGGAAGTGGAGTTGAGGCCAAGATCAGATCAGCCATGATCTTATTGAATGGCGGAGCAGGCTCGAGGGGCCAAATGACCTACTCCTGCTCCTACGTCTTATGTTATTATGTTTTTTCCCTACTTGTTCCACTCTTTGAAGTCTCCAGCTATTTCTACAAGTCACGGGTCCTTCTGTTTTCATACAAAGTGGGAATTTGGAGTGGAAATGTTTTGGATAAGTTTTAGATTCACTTGAAACTGTTCCCCAGGAATGCTGCAATGCAAAGACTTCCTGCAACAATCATGATGGAAATGTGTAACAGATGACCCTTTAATCAATATCATAGCTGACCCTTAGCTCAAGTTCAGTGTGAAAGGGCCAGGTTCGAATTTGAGAAAGTTCAAAGTAGTCGGGAGAGTTTTATACTGACACTTGTGCATTTCATTCTTACAACACACTCACAAGTTTACACGTTTTTAATGGAAGGCGATAAAAAATAAACAATTATGTTCTAAAACGCTGCCGCGTTTCCTACATTACAACAGTGACTACACTTCAAAAGTACTTCATTGGCTGTAAAGTGCTTTGGGACATCCTGAGGTTGTGAAAGGCGCTGTAGAAATTTAAGTAAGTCTTTCTTTCTTTCAAATCATTCTTTATGACGTTTTAGCGATTGAGACCAAATTTGCAGTGGTAAATCGGACTATACCGAGAGGATTAGAACGCACTTTAGGAAGGATGTGAAGGCTTTAGAGAGGGTGCAGAAAAGATTTACAAGAATGGTTCCAGCGATGAGCGACTTCAGTTATGTGGATAGACTGGAGAAGCTGGGGTTGTTCTCCTTAGAGCAGAGAACTTTGAGAGGAGATTTGATAGAGGTGTTCAAAATCATGAGGGGTCTGGACAGAGTAGATAGAGAGAAACTGTTCCATTGGCAGAAGGGTCGAGAACCAGAGGACACAGATTTAAGGTGATTGGCAAAAGTACCAAAGGCGACATGAGGAAAAACTTTTTTACGCAGCGAGTGGTTATGACCTGCAATGCACTGCCTGAGAGGGTGGTGGAGGCAGATTCAATCGTGGCTTTCAAAAGGGAATTAGATAAATACCTGAAGGAAAAAACATTGTAGGGCTATGGAGAAAGGGCAGAGGAGTGGGACTAGCTGAAGTGCTTTTGCAGAGAGCCGGCATTGGCTTGACAGGCCGAATGGCCTCCTTCTGTGCTGTAACCATTCTATGATTCTATTCTATGATTCAGAGGGCCAGAATTCTCTAGTCACATAATTGTCATCCTGATACTAATTCATTCCAGTTACATTGTCAATTTGCAACAAGGGTTGAAACAGTTTTAACAAGTATGGCAGACCAGAAACTGAACCCTTGCAGGAAATCTTTCTTCAACAATGCACTCCATTAGAAAATCGCCAGTTTTAGAAAGCGTACCTCTGTTGTAAGATGCAATTGCTCTCAGCTTTCTGTCAGCTTCTAGTACTTTGCCGGTGTCTGCTCCCACAAAAGCAAGGGCATAGGCGGTGATGGCGATAGTGTGAGGCTGCTTCATATTCGGCAACTCCTCGTGCAAAAAGTCAGCAGCCTGTTCAATGCTTTTTCTCTGGGAGAATAAAATGAAAGGCGAGAAATGAAACAACACTGAAATACATCACCCATTCCCTCCCAACGGGGAACGTTCGCTCAGACAAGAAAGACCCAAACCAAACCAGGATGTAATTTAGCTCGGCACAAATCTACCACGACACTGATCTCTACATCTTCCCCCACCTCACCGTCCTGCATTGCAAAGATGCCTGTTTATATTTCATGTCGTCTTATCCCGTCCTGAAAATTTGACTATTCCAAAGCTCTCCTGGACGCCCTCCCATCTTCCACCCTCAATAAACTTGAGCTCATCCAAACCTCGGCTGCCCGTGTCCTAACTCGCACCAAGTCCCGCTCGCCCATCACTCCCTGTGCTCACTGACCTACAACTGACAGGCAACGCCTCAATTTTAAAATTCTCATTCTTGTTTTCAAATCCCTCCCTATCTCTGTAAACTCCTCCAGCCCTACAACCCTCCGAGATAGCTGCGCTCCTCCAGCTCTGGTCTCCTTGCGCATTCCCGATTTTAATCGCTCCACCATTGGCGGCCATGCCTTCCCACATTACAACAGTGACCACACTCCAAAAGTACTCCATTGGCCGTAAAGCGCTTTGAGACATCCGGTGGTCGTGAAAGGCGCTATATAAATGCAAGTTTTTCTTTTCTTTCCTTCCACTGCCTAGGCCCTAAACTCCGGAATGCCCTCCGTAAACCTCTCCGCCTCTCTCTCCTCTTTTAAGACGCTCCTTAAAATCAACCACTTTGCCCAAGCTTTTGGTCACCTGTCCTAATATCTCCTTATGTGGCTCGGTGCCAGATTTTGTTTGATAATCGCTCCTGTGAAGCGCCTTGGGATGCTTTACTACGTTATAGGTGCTATATAAAAAAAGGTGTTGCTGTTGTATCACTGTATTGTTTGTGGAAGAACGGCATTCAACCATATAGTGATCTGTAATCCAGTAACCGCTGACTTGCTTTTCAGCTAGAAATGTTACAATAAAATAATTAATACTGAAAAATTATCTTATTATATTCACATGGGGGAATGCTTTATTCCCCTCCAAGTCAGGATGCTGTGTGACTTGGAGGGGAACTTGGAGGTGGTGGTGTTCTCATGTGCCTGCTGCCCTTGTCCTTCTAGGTGGAAGAGGTCGCGGGTTCGGGAGGTGCTGCAGAAGGAGCCTTGGTGTGTCGCTGCAGTGCATCTTGTAGATGGTACACACTGCAGCCACGGTGCGCCGGTGGTGGAGGGAGTGAATGTTTAAGGTGGTGGATGGGGTGCCAATCAAGCGGGCTGCTTTGTCCTGGATGGTGTCGAGTTTCTTGAGTGTTGTTGGAGCTGCGCTCATCCAGGCAAGTGGAGAGTGTTCCATCACACTCCTTACTTGTGCTTTGTAGATGGTGGAAAGGCTTTGGGGTGTCAGGAGGTGAGACACTCGTCGCAGAATACCCAGCCTCTGGCCTGTTAAATGCCTCATCTGATATTCAGTCCCATTGACTTCAATAGAAAGGAAAATCGGGCGGGGTTTATAATGGGCGGCTAATTCAACATCGCCCATTTTACACCAACACCCAGAGTTAAAATCACCCCCACTGAATTTCAAATAACAGAAGCGGTCTATTTGGCCCATGGTGGCAGTGCAAGTACGATCCACTCAGTCCCACTCCTCTACCCTTTTCCTATATTGTGTCGAGATTTCTTTTTCCCCAAATATTTGTCCACTTCCCTCGTAAAAAGCTGTCAAGGATTCCGCTTCCACCACTGATCTCCTACATCACTCCAAGTCTTAAAAACTATCAACAAGAAAGCTCTAATCTCAAAGGTGGAAGCTTATAAAGTTGCCAGAAAAAGCGGTCAGCCTGAGGATTGGGATCTTTTTAGAAATCAGCAAAGGGGGACCAAGAAATTGATAAAGAAGAGGAGAATGGAATATGAGCACAAACTAGCGAAAAATATAAAAACGGATTGTAAAAGCTTCTATAGGTATGCCCTTCGATCCGGTCTCCCCCCTTCGACCCTCTCTCTCCCCCTTCGATCCTCTCTCCCCCTTCGATCCTTTCTCTCCCCTTCGATCCTCTCTCCCCCCCTTCGATCCTCTCCTCTCTCTCCCCCCTTCGACCCTCTCTCTCCCCCTTCGATCCTCTCTCCCCTTCGACCCTCTCTCTCCCCCCTTCGATCCTCTCTTCCCCTTCGATCCTCTCTCTCCCCCTTCGACCCTCTCTCTCCCCCTTCGACCCTCTCTCTCCCCCTTCGACCCTCTCTCTCCCCCTTCGACCCTCTCTCTCCCCCTTCGACCCTCTCTCTCCCCCTTCGATCCTCTCTCTCCCCCTTCGATCCTCTCTCTCCCCCTTCGATCCTCTCTCTCCCCCTTCGATCCTCTCTCTCCCCCTTCGATCCTCTCTCTCCCCCTTCGATCCTCTCTCTCCCCCTTCGATCCTCTCTCTCCCCCTTCGATCCTCTCTCTCCCCCTTCGACCCTCTCTCTCCCACTTCGATCCTCTTTCTCCCCCTTGGTCCCCTCGATCCTCTCTCTCCCTCAATCCTTCCCCTGCCCTCGTTCGATCATCTCTCTCCCCCTTCGATCCTCTCTCCCCCTTCGATCCTCTCTCCCCCTTCGATCCTCTCTCCCCCTTCGATCCTCTCTCCCCCTTCGATCCTCTCTCTCCCCCCTCCCTTTGATCCCCTCTGCACCCCGGCCACCACCAGATCCCCTGATCTTCTCTGCACGGAGCCAAGTGAAGCCTGGTAGTGCAGGCCACTGCCACTGCACCATTGGGTATTGCGCATGCGTGACCGGATCAAGTGCGCATACACGGCTCCAAACGGGTGGGCATGCGTAGAAAGAGTCAAACATGCATTGCAAATAATCACTCCGTCAGTTTTAACATCTGGACTAGAATCATGGAATGAGACAGCACCGAAGGAAGCCATTCGGCCCATCGTGCCTGTGCCGACTCTTTGAAAAAGTTATCCAATTAGTCCCACTCCCCTGCTCTTTCCCCTTAGCCCTGCAAATTTTTCTCCTTCAAGCAGTTAACCAATTCCCTTTCAAAGATACCATTAAATCAGCTTCCACCACCCTTTCAGGCAGTGCATTCCAGATCACCTGTATCAGATTTTGAAATCTTAGGTTCTCTACCTAATTCACCATACCCCCTAGCTTAATATCATCTGTAAATCTTCATATACGCTCCCCTCTTCCCAAATTCAGGTTCCGTAGGCTCGGATTTTGCGGTCAGCAGTGAAGGAATGGCGCTCGCCGTTCACTGCACTGAAAGCTGCCCTCGCAGGCTTTGGAGCACAGACTTGCTCTAATCCGGCATCTGATCCAGTGTGGCGCCCTCTACAGGGCAGCTGTAGTGTCTGTGATCAGGTCAAGCAATGGCGTGACTCTTCAACAAATCAGATTGAAGAATCCTCACTGAGACACACAGAGTCCAAACCGGGAAGTATAAATTAGATTTAAATCATGTACAGAAAGATAAATAAAGGGAGGAAATGAAAGGTGGGGTTAAGAGAGAGAGATAAAAGAGACAGACAGAAAAAGTACTAAAATATATTAATTTTTCTTTTTTTTAAATCTCCAGCAATAATTAAATTCTGAAGGAATGAGACTCCACACTTGTAAAATAAAATTTTCAGTGCCGGAGAGGTTGTCTGGCAGTAATTATGACTCATCACGCCATAAAAAATAATCACTTACACCTGAAAGCCTGAACTTTTTCTGGCGTGTTTAGTGGATAATTAGTGGTTAAGTTCCGCAACTTCACGCCCTTACATATGCTTCAAAGCCGAGTCTCTCAGCGAAGTACCGGTGGAGCGAAGCATGTGGAGGAGCAGGGTAACTCGGACAGCAACTTCCAGATTTCCGTGTTTAACTGCCCATGTGCGGATGCAGGAAGTCGCTTTCCGATTTACTCCATAATGATGGTGAGCGCTGGTAGCCTCACCGTTATTCTCGATGCAAAATCCGGGCCATTGTGTCCCTTTATGCATTTCTTTTGTAATGAAAACAAAATTAACCGCTCAAACTTTGTTTTATAGCCCATCAATTGCCAACATATTTTTGGAATCTATTCCCTAACCATTTGCAGTGTGGACAGAACGAAAGTATCAGTGGCGAGATGGAAAGACAGAAAGGCATTCGAAACTCTTACCACTATTGAGATCTCTGCAATGTTATTCTGGCGAAAGGCATCCAAGGAATGCTGCAATGCTACTGCCACAAAGGCCGTGATGGAAACATTATTTTCTGCTTTACCAACTCCACCCTATAGAAAAGAAATTAATCGTCACACGTGTATATATAAAATAAATACGTACAAGGTTAAAATCATGCAGTCCTACATGGAATTTTTTAAAATTTCTTTATGGGATGTGGGAGTCTCTGGCAAAGCCAGCATTTATTGCCCATCCCTAGTTGCCCGTGAGAAGGTGGTGGTGAGCCGCCTTCTTGAACCGCTGCAGTCCGTGTGGTGAAGGTACTCCCACAGTCTGTTAGGGAGGGAGTTCCAGGATTTTGACCCAGCGACGACGAAGGATCGGCGATATACTTCCAAGTCAGGATGGTGTGTGACTTGGAGGGGAACTTGGAGGTGGTGGTGTTCCCATGCGCCTGCTGCCCTTGTCTTTCTAGGTGGAAGAGGTCGCGGGTTTGGGAGGTGCTGCCGAAGAAGCCTTGGCGAGTTGCTGCAGTGCATCTTGTAGATGGTACACACTGCAGCCACGGTGCGCCGGTGGTGGAGGGAGTGAATGTTTAAGGGGGTGGATGGGGTGCCAATCAAGCGGGCTGCCTTGTCCTGGATGGTGTCGAGCTTCTTGAGTGTTGTTGGAGCTGCACTCAAGCAGGCAAGTGGAGAGTATTCCATCACACTCCTTACTTGTGCCTTGAGTGAGCTGGTTTCAAAAGTAAGACATACAATAATTTGAAGCATTTTGTTCTCTTTCTGATATTAAGCAGAGAACAAGTCAGATGTGCCTTTATAGATGACACTTAATCCGTGCGATATCCTGGAATGATTTTGATCGTCTGAAGGGGTCGGAGAGGAATTTGTCAGAGTATCTTTTCCCTCATTGGTCCTGATTTGATTCTCTGGGTTTTTTTGCCCCTCCTAGGAGATGACATGGCTGCAGGGAGGTGTGGGAGGTAGAAGAAGTGTTCAGTCGTGATGCTGATGGCCATCGCGGTGCGGGGGCAAGCTCGAGGGACCAGCTGGTCTTTTTCCACCCGCCAATTTTGTCTGCTCGAAAAATGTTCAGCACAAAGAAATAAATTGTCAATTCAGTATTAAGAATGGCGCACCCCTAAACTTTGCAAAGTATGGAGAAGTTTCTTTTCAATCTTTGTAGATTTTATAGGGGGCGCAAGAACAGAGAGACCTGGGGGTGTTTGTGTACAAATCTTTGAAGGTGGCAGGACAGGTTAACACAGCAGTTAATAAAGCATATGGGATCCTGGGCTTCATAAACAGAATTGAGAGGTCGCACAACACCAGGTTATAGTCCAACAGTTTTATTTTAAATCACAAGCTTTCGGAGTTACAACTCCTTCGTCGGGTGAAGTGAGGAGATACAGAATCGTCAAAGCATATATAGACAGAGAACAATGCATGTGTAACTTACAATTGCAGACAACTAAATTCAATCATCCTGACTGTTTATCTGCCGAGGTGTGATAAAGTTAATCAGGTCAGCTAGGAAGGTACCACATCAAAGACATAGCAAGATACAACTGAGACAATGAGGTGGAGTCGCATGGGGTCTAACGTGTCAAAAGCTGCCATCTGTATGTAAAACGATTAACTTTAAAATTTTTACTTTTTTACTGGGAATCACATCTGTGAACAAGCCAACGACGACTCGAGTCCGGATCACGTCATGTATCGTGACATAAACCCAAGATCCCAATTGAGACCGTCTTCATGAGTGCGGAACTTGGCTATCAGTTTCTGCTCGATGATTTTGCGTTGTCGTGTTTTCCTAAGGCCGCCTTGGAGAACGCTTACCCGCAGATCCGAGGCTGAATGTCCTTGACTGCTGAAGTGTTCCCCGACTGGGAGGTAACAAGTTACGAGACACCGCCAAACAGACGAGGCAACGGAACTACGCTGCCTACATGCGCATCAAGAACAGGAAGCTTGAGAAACTCGGCATCACCACCAGCAGCAACCAAGCCTCCCCCGGTACCACGGCTGCAACCACAGGGAAGTCCATCGTCAATTTGTCCGACCATACCCTTCAACCAGACGAAATCGAAGTTCTCGCCCTAGGGCTCAAGTTCTGCCCAACCACCAAAATGGACCCCATCGGTCTCGCGGCAGACACGGAGGAATTCATCAGGAGAATGAGGCTCCGGGAATACTTCCACAAATCCCAAGATGTCAGCAACAAACCCAATGAGACAATCAATGATCCAGAACAGCAGACAGAGGGACTCGCAGTGCAGCAACCGAAGAAAAAAGAGTCAAACTGGACCCCTCCGGAGGGTCGCTGCCCCAAGCTTGACATGTATGCTCAAGCTGTCAGGAGATGCATCAATGCCAGATTCATCAGCCGCACTCACAAGACAGTCCAGAATGTCACCCGAGCACAACGCAACGCCATCCACGCTCTCAAGACCAACCGCAACATCGTCATCAAACCAGCGGACAAAGGAGGAGCCATCGTCATACAGAACAGAATGGACTATTGTAAAGAAGCATACCGACAACTGGACAACCAGGAACACTACAGACAGCTACCCGCAGATCCGACCAAAGAACACACCCGCCAACTCAATAGACTGATCAAGACCTTCGATCCAGACCTTCAAAACATCCTACGCGCTCTCATCCCACGTACTCCCCGCGTGGGAGACTTCTACTGCCTCCCAAAGATACACAAAGCCAACACACCTGGACGTCCTATCGTATCAGGCAACGGAACCCTGTGTGAGAACCTCTCTGGATACGTCGAGGGCATTCTGAAACCCATCGTACAGGGAACCCCCAGCTTCTGTCGCGACACTACAGACTTCTTACAGAAACTCAGCACCCACGGACCAGTTGAACCAGGAACACTCCTCGCCACGATGGACGTATCGGCACTCTACACCAGTATCCCCCACGATGACGGCATCGCTGCGACAGCCTCAGTACTCAACACCAACAACAGCCAATCTCCAGACGCCATCCTACAACTCATCCGCTTCATCCTTGACCACAATGTCTTCACCTTCGACAACCATTTTTTTACCCAAACACACGGAACAGCCATGGGGACCAAATTCGCACCCCAATACGCCAACATCTTCATGCACAAGTTCGAGCAAGACTTCTTCACTGCACAGGACCTCCAGCCAACGCTGTACACCAGATACATCAACGGCATTTTCTTCCTTTGGACCCATGGCGAAGGATCACTGAAAAGACTACACGATAACATAAACAAGTTCCATCCCACCATCAAACTCACCATGGACTACTCCTCAGAATCGGTTTCATTCCTGGACACACGAATCTCCATCAAAGACGGACACCTCAGCACTTCACTCTACCGCAAGCCCACGGACAACCTCACGATGCTCCACTTCTCCAGCTTCCACCCTAACCACGTTAAAGAAGCCATCCCCTATGGACAAGCCCTGCGAATACACAGGATCTGCTCAGACGAGGAGGAACGCGATGGACACCTACGGACGCTGAAAAACGCCCTCGTAAGAACGGGATATGACGCTCGACTCATCGATCGACAGTTCCGACGGGCCACAGCGAAAAATCGCATAGACCTCCTCAGAAGGCAAACACGGGACACAACCAACAGGGTACCCTACGTCGTCCAGTACTTCCCCGGAGCGGAGAAACTACGCCATGTTCTTCGCAGCCTTCAACATGTCATCGATGACGACAAACACCTCGCTAAGGCCATCCCCACGCCTCCACTACTTGCCTTCAAACAGCCGCCTAACCTCAGAAGTACCATCGTTCGCAGCAAATTACCCAGCTTTCAGGATAACAGCGACCATGACACCACACAACCCTGCCACAGCAAACTCTGCAAGACATGCCAGATCATCAACACAGATACCATCATCACACGTGAGGACACTACCCACCAGGTACATGGTACATACTCATGTGACTCGGCCAACGTTGTCTACCTCATACGTTGCAGGAAAGAATGCACCGCGGCATGGTACATCGGCGAGACCATGCAGACACTGAGACAACGTATGAACGAGCACCGCGCAACAATCGCCAGGCAGGATTGTTACCTCCCAGTCGGGGAACACTTCAGCAGTCAAGGACATTCAGCCTCGGATCTGCGGGTAAGTGTTCTCCAAGGCGGCCTTAGGAAAACACGACAACGCAAAATCATCGAGCAGAAACTGATAGCCAAGTTCCGCACTCATGAAGACGGTCTCAATCGGGATCTTGGGTTTATGTCACGATACATGACGTGATCCGGACTCGAGTCGTCGTTGGCTTGTTCACAGATGTGATTCCCAGTAAAAAAGTAAAAATTTTAAAGTTAATCGTTTTACATACAGACGGCAGCTTTTGACACGTTAGACCCCATGCGACTCCACCTCATTGTCTCAGTTGTATCTTGCTATGTCTTTGATGTGGTACCTTCCTGGCTGACCTGATTAACTTTATCACACCTCGGCAGATAAACAGTCAGGATGATTGAATTTAGTTGTCTGCAATTGTAAGTTACACATGCATTGTTCTCTATCTATATATGCTTTGACGATTCTGTATCTCCTCACTTCACCCGACGAAGGAGTTGTAACTCCGAAAGCTTGTGATTTAAAATAAAACTGTTGGACTATAACCTGGTGTTGTGCGACCTCTCAATTTTGTCCACCCTAGTCCAACACCGGCATCTCCGCTTCATAAACAGAGGCATGGAGTACAAAAGTCAAGCAGTTATGCTAAACCTTTATAGAACAGTAGTTCGGCCCCAGCTGCACTACTGTGTCCAATTCTGGGCACCACACTTTAGGAAGGAAGTGAAGGCCTGGGAGAGGGAGCAGAGATTTACTGGAATGGTACCGGGGATGAGGAACTTCGGTTATGTGGAGAGACTGGAGAAGCTGTGTTTGTTCTCCTTAGAGCAGAGAAGGCTAAGAGGAGATTTGACAGAGGTGTTTAAAATCATGAAGGGTTTAGATCGAGTAAATAAAGAGAAACTCTTTCCAATGGATGAAAGGTCGATAATCAGAGGGCACAGATTTAAGGTGATTGACAAAAGAACCAGAGGGAAAACTTTCTTACGCAACGAGTGGTTAGGATTTGGAATGCGCTGCCTGATAGGGTGGTGGATACAGATTCAATAGTAGCCTTCAAAAGGGAATTGGATAAATACGTGAAGGATAAAAATTGCAGGAATAGGGGGAACGAGCAGGGGGAGTGGGACGACTTGGATTGTTCTTCAAATGGTCCGAATGGCCTCCTTCTGTGCTGTATTGTTCTATAATTCTATATATTAGCGAATGCATCGCTACTTGTGTTGGTGCACTTGATTGGGAGAACACACAAGAAACATAAATGGAGCTAAATCTAATCCGAGGCCAGTTGAAGGAATTATGCTGCACATGGGGGTAGAAATTAGTCTTGGGCGGTAACGCAAATCGGGCAGTAGGGCATCGACCGCCCGTTGTACGCCCCACCCCATATTCAGTTTCATTGCAGTCAATGCGGTTGACTATCAGGCCGGGCATACAACAGGAGGTCCATGTGATACCATCGCATTGAACGTTGACTCTTTGGCTCGCCTTGTATCTGAACAATGGCAAACAAGTATCTGGACGAAGTCAAAACTGCGCGAGAATCCAAAGACACCAGCAATGTGGGGAGATTCGAGATCGGAGGGTGTGCGAGCGCAGAAGAGTGAAGAGTTAACAAGAGACCATTGAAATGGAACAGACAATATCACGTGGTTCCAAAATCTACTGCAAACGTCACATGCCAAACCGAGTGTGAAAATGCAAGGAGGATATGCTAACTGAACCTGCATGTCTCTCGCCATCACTGGATTGGGATCTTCAAAACAGCCAGAGCTTTTTTGACCTCGGATCAAATAAGCAACGGATTCCCGGATGAATCCGTCATTAACAACAATCTGACTTCGCACTATTGAGAGTATTTTAACGATGAACGCAGTCAGCCTGAAAGGAAAGAGACGGGTAAAATATAAAACGTGTCAATAAGCAAATTTGTTTCAAATCTCTCATCGGAAAGGCGGATTTTAGCTCGGGAATTGTCGCTTAAAAGTCAACATTTCTGGTTCAATTGCGCATCCCTGATTTCCTTCGGTCCACCATGGGCGGCCGTGCCTTCAGCTGCCGAGGCCCTAAGAAAGCTCTGAAATTCCCACCCTAAAACTCTCCACCTCTCACTCCTCCTTTGAGACCCTCCTTGTGTCTGCTGTGGCTCAGTGGGTAGCACACTCGCCTTTGAGTCAGAAGGTTGTGGGTTCAAGTCCCACTGCAGGGACTTGAGCACAAAATCTAGGCTGACACTCCAGTACAGTGCTGAGGGAGTGCTGCACTGTCAGAGGTGCCGCCTTTCAGATGAGATGTTAAACCGAGGCCCCGTCTGCTCTCTCAGGTGGATGTAAAAGATTCCATGGCACTATTTCGAAGAGGAGTTATCCCTGGTGTCCTAGCCAATATTTATCCCTCACTCAACATAACAAAAACAGATGATCAGGTCATTATCACATTGCTGTTTGTGGGAGCTTGCTGTGCGCAAATTGGCTGCCACATTACAACAGTGACTACACTCCAAAAAAGTACTTCATTGGCTGTAAAGCGCTTTAAGACGTACGGTGGTCGTGAAAGGCGCTATATAAATGTAAGTCTTTCTTTCTTTAAAACTTGCTGTCCTAATATCTCCTTATGTGGCTCGGTGTCAAATCTTGTTGATAATCGCTCAGGCGGAGCGCCTTGGGACACTTTACTACGTTAAAGGCGCTATATAAATGCAAGTTGTTGCTGCTTTTCTGATCAAATATTCTAAGGAGTACAAATAAATCTACATCCTTTCAAACTACTATTGTTGAATTGTCTCGCGCTTTTGACTTTCACCCCAGGGCTCATGATGCAGAGTCCCGTCATCACTTCATTTAATATTGTCTTGCAGTTACGGCTTCCTTCTCTCGAGAACTGGAATGTTCCATGAGAATCGGTGCGAGGAAGGAAAGCGGTTAAGAGAGGAAGAGAACAATGTGAAAACATTGAATACCCACCACGTGCTGCTCGGATACGTCTTCCACGCACCGTAGGATCCATCGTCCTTCTTATATCCCAGAATTCTGTTGTATCCTGGAAACAGAACCTTGTATGTTTATCAAGGAGCAAACTTTCTCCAGATTGATATCATCATCGTGTCACGTTAACCCTCAAATTACTTTCCAGACCACATCTGGAGCTCTGCGTTCAATTCTGGGCACCGCACCTCAGGAAGGATATATTGGCCTTGGAGGGGTGCAGCGTAGATTCACCAGAATGATAGCGGGGCTTAGAGGGTTAAATTATGAGGACAGGTTGCTTAGACAAGGCTTGTATTCCCTTGAGTTTTGAAGATTGAGGTGATCTGATTGAGGTGATTAAATTCTAAAAGGATTTGATAGGGTAGATGCGGACTATTTCTTCTGGTGGGGATCAGAGCAAGAGGACATAATCTTAAAGGGCACTAGAGAGGGTACAGAGGAGATTTACGAGGATGTTACCAGGACTGGAGAATTGTAGCGATGAGGAAAGATTGGAGAGGCTGGGGTTGTTTTCTTTGGAACAGAGGAGGCTGAGGGGAGACCTAATTGAGGTGTATAAAATTATGAGGGGCCTAGATAGAGTGGATAGGAAGGACCTATTTCCCTTAACAAAATGGTCAATAACCAGGGGGCACAGATTTAAAGTAATTGGCAGGAGGTTTAGAGGAGATTTGAGGGGAAATGTCTTTACCCAGAGGGTGGTGGGGGTCTGGAACTCACTGCCTGAAAGGGTGGTAGAGGCAGAAACCCTCATCACATTTAAAAATTGCTTGGATGTGCACTTGAAGTGCCGTAACCTGTAAGGCTACGGACCAAGAGCTGGAAAGTGGGATTAGGCTGGATAGCTCTTTGTTGGCCGGCGCGGACACGATGGGCCGAAATGGCCTCCTTCCGTGCTGTAAATTTCTATGATTCTATGAATTAGAGCTAGGCCAAGTCAGGAGTGAAATCAGGAAGCACCTCTTCACACAAAGGTTAGTGGAAACCTGGAACTCTGTCGCCCAAAAAGCTGTGCATACATACTGGGGGGGGGTCAATTGGAGCTTTCAAAACTGAGTTTGATAGAATTTTGTTAGGCGAGATCTTAAAACGCCCAGTCTGTGAAGATGGTTTGTATGTTTATGACTAGTTGATCACAATAATAATTTTCTCTGTACTGTCACGCGAATTATCATCATATGGTCTTCCAACAAAGCTACGGCCATGAAATCCTGATGCTACTCTCAGTTTACTTGAAGTGAATGCGTTGGCACGTTTGTATCTAATTACGTTGAATGCTAATTTGACGCACTTGATAACCTTGTTTAATTTATGGGGCTTTCAGCTCCAAATCTTGCCGCCTGTTACGTTTCAGGACTTTTGACCATTTGTCCACAGAAAGGAATTTGAACCTTTGGGCTGGATTTTGCCAATGGGGAGCTTTTGGAGGCGGGACTCCCACTTGTCAGGTTTCAGTCCCGCCTCCATCAACTTCTGGCCAACCCACGCTATTTTTCCTTGATTGGCCTTGTTAAGCCCGCCCAGCGGGCTTAGCAGGCCAATTAAGGGGAAGCCGGTTACAGAGAATGTCAACGTGTGACGTTTCATGTGTCAAAAATTTTTGACAGATGTATTGTCATCGTTTGACAGCTCTATGAAGCTGTCAAACACTGACATTCTCTGTAGTTTGGTGAGTTCTTGAATTCAAGACCTCATCAAACCTCTTTCTTTTGCAGAAATTAGATGGTTGTTGCATTGGAGAATGCAACGGCCGTCTGTCATCTGTACCGCGGAGGTGCGAGACTCTCTGCATACCCAGCGATTGAAGAATGCAGGAAGAAACAAAGGTAAGTACACTTTTTCTAAAGCTTTCCACTCACCTCAGATACTCACCTCGCCACACTTGCACCCATCACTCACCTCCACAGCACACTTTCGGACCCCTCCAACCCCCGCAGACCCACTACCCGCCTCGGTGACCCTGGCGGGTTTCGGAGCCTTCGGGAAGCCCGCACTTGTGTGGGCAATCTGGGGATAATCCTATTTTCTGCCAGTTGACTACCTGTTAACAGGCAGTTAAGTGGCTGTAATCCCTTCCCGCCTCCAAGGAGACGGGACCCAGCACCCGCCCCCAAATTCTGCCATTTTCCCGGCAGTCCCGCCTCCAAACCCACCTCCCCAGGGCTGGCAAAATCCAGTGTTATAATGTGTGTTTGACGAAAGCTCATTTTCACAGGTGTTATAAACAATGAGAGCAAAGCTGATTCACATTTTAAACAGAAGTTGTTTTTGCGGAGAGACTAAACAATAAAATATGCGTTAACCTTTCTGTGCAGTCGAAAAAAAAACAACATTCATTGGGGTAAAAATTGAGTCGCGCCCCATTTGGGGCGCTAACCTCGCCGGGGCGCGACTTTTAGCGCCCCGAAAAAATTAGCGGCCCTGCGCCGGAACTTCAGTGGTTGCGCCCCAAGAGGGAAGCGGGGCGCAACTGGAAGCAGCCCGCATCCCTCTTGGGGCGCTGTGAGTGAATATCCTGGCGCTACGTGCCGCAGCGCCACGCGCTGCGGCACGTCGCGCCGCGGTATTGCAGGCCTTCCTCCCCTTCTTAAAGGGGAGGGACCCTGCGCAGCGCGAACCGGGGCCCAGCTGGGCCCCCAGGGATCGGGAGTGCCGGCAAAAGAGCCCGGCACTCAAGAGAAGTGCCGGGCTCTTGGAGCGCAGCCGGCACTTCACGGTGGGGGGGCTTCACGGGGGCCGGGGGCAGGTGCTGGCAGGCGGCCAGCAACAAAAATGGCCGCCTGCCACCTCCGCTTTAAATATCGCCGCCCCGGCCGCACGTACGCCTCCCTGAACCCGTCGGACATAGCGTCTGGCGGTAAATCAGGGGGCGCGACTGAAGATCACGGCCGGGGCGCGAGCGGGGTGCTGCGCACGGCGATGACGTCATCGCCGGCGGCGCAGCGCCACAGGGCGCTACCGGCTGCCGCCGCCGCTAACCTCCCACTAAATTTTTCGGGAGGCGTGGGCGGCACTGCGCCCGGGCGTTAGCTGCTTTACGCCCCATTAGCGCCCTCTTAAGGCGCTAACGGGAGGCGCAAGCAGCTGAATTTTTCCCCCATTGTGTTGGTCATTTGGGCCTGACCGTTAAGAGCACGAGATAAGTGGAGAGAGACTTTCTGAAGTAGAAGGACTGCAAACCACAGACTTTTAAAGAGAGAAAGTTGTAGGCAGGCTCAGAATATCAGAAACTCTGAAGGAGTTCCCTCTTCTTGTTCGCACTTCTTGTTTAAGTCAATTGGGACGACCCACTAATGTGAGGAAGCACGATTTCACAGAATCATAGAATTTTTTTATTCGATCCTGGGATGTGGGCGTCGCTGGTAAGGCCAGCATTTATTGCCCATCCCTAGTTGCCCTTGAGAAGGTGGTGGTGAACCGCCTTCTTGAACCGCTGCAGTCCATGTGGTGAAGGTGCTCCCACAGTGCTGCCAGGGAGGGAGTTCCAGGATTTTGACCCAGCGCCGATGAATGAACGGTGATATATTTCCAAGTCAGGATGGTGTGTGACTTGGAGGGGAACTTGGAGATGGTGGTGTTCCCATGCGCAGAAGGAGGTCATTCGGCCCATCGTGCCTGTGCTGGCTCTTTATAAGAGCTATCCAATTAGTCCCACTCCCCTGCTGTACACTTTGTATTCACTAGAAGAATGAGAGGGGGTCTTATTGAAATGTATAAAATTCTGACAGGGCTAGACAGACTGGATGCAGGGAGGATGTTTCCCCTGGCTGGGGGCTCTAGAACGAGGGTGTCACAGTCTCGGGATATGGGGTAGGACATTTAGGACTGAGAGATGAGGAGAAATTTCTTCACTCAGAGGGTGGTGAACCTGTGGAATTCTCTACCACAGAAGGCTGTGGAGGCCAAGTCACTGAATATATTTAAGAAGGAGATAGATAGATTTCTAGACACAAAAGGCATCAAGGGGTATGGGGGGAGAGTGGGAATATGGTATTGAGATAGAGGATCAGCCATGATCATATTGAATGGCGGAGCAGGCTCAAAGGGACGAATGGCCTACTCCTGCTTTGCTCCTATTTTTCTATGTTTCTATGTATCATAACGCGGATATAAGTTATACGGAGTGAGCTAAATGAATCTGGCATTTACTGTTGCTGTGTATGTTAATTCACCATCAAATGAAGCATCTTAAGCACCGCTATCAAACATCGCCTCACCAAGGGTTTGCTCAGTACCCGTCCAGAGAGATCGAAGAAGCGTTGGTGCGCAGGACACAACTGCGCAGTCTAAGATCACAAGGGTTCGCTACTGTTACTGCCCAGATTGGGCTGTGAAACGGGTACAAATAGGGCAGCGGGAGTCAACTCCTGTGGAAGTAAGATGCAGAAGAAATAACACAGGCACGATGGGCCAAATGGCCTCCTTCTGTGCTGCATCATTCTATGGTTCTGTGATGCATATGGTCCTGCATTGATGTCACCTGGCTGTAATGGTTGCTAATTGCCTGTACGTGGCAGTCTGAATCAATATGAAAATCACCAGATGCGACAAA
This sequence comes from Squalus acanthias, assembly GCA_030390025.1. Classification (NCBI taxonomy): domain Eukaryota; kingdom Metazoa; phylum Chordata; class Chondrichthyes; order Squaliformes; family Squalidae; genus Squalus; species Squalus acanthias. The sequence goes on along the minus strand of CM059449.1, from coordinate 32,366,459 downwards.
GAGAGAGAAACGAAACAAAAAAAAAAGCCCACTCGGCCTGTTCGATAAGTTGAATTGTTGGTTGAGTCCGTGTTATATTCCGAAAGAAAGTTCAGCACCTGTTTCAATGTGAAGCATGGCCTCATCCTTGCGCTCCGCTTTCAGGTCGATCCACTGATCACTCTGGTCGAGGTATTCAACGGCGAAGACTGTTGGGGCCATGTGCATCGCAGTTTGTTCTGCGCAACCGGTCGGCACCTTGATGAGCTCGTCGATTCCGGCTGCAGTTAATGAGTTCTCCACCGCCTCTCCCATTACAGTCCCTAAATCAACAGGGATCCACAAAGATTGAAAAAGACATTCCTTTTTTTTTAAACAAAGACAATCTTTCCAGTGGCAGAATGTAAAAGTGCACTTCAGTTTCAACATCCTTCGCGAAATACTTTGAGGGGAAATAATTATCAGCACAGCTCAACACTTTCAAAACTGCAAACCTTTCAGATATTACAGTGTCAGCCATGGCTCAGCAAGCAGCGCCCTCTCGCCTCTGGTCGTGGGTTCAAGTCCCACTCCAGAGACTTGAGCACAAAAATCTAGACTGAGACTCCCAGTGCAGTGCTGAGGGAGTGCTGCGCTGTCGGAGGGGCAGTACTGAGGGAATGCTGCACTGTCGGAGGGGCAGTACTGAAGGAGTGCTGCGCTGTCGGAGGGGCAGTACTGAGGGTGCTGCACTGTCAGAGGGGCAGTACTGAGGGAGCGCGGCACTGTCGGAGGGGCAGTACTGAGGGATCGCTGCACTGTCGGAGGGGCAGTACTGAGGCAGCGCTGCACTGTCGGAGGGGCAGTACTGAGGCAGCGCTGCACTGTCGGAGGGGCAGTACTGAGGGAATGCTGCACTGTCGGAGGGGCAGTACTGAGGGAATGCTGCACTGTCGGAGGGGCAGTACTGAGGGAGTGCTGCGCTGTCGGAGGGGCAGTACTGAGGGAATGCTGCACTGTCGGAGGGGCAGTACTGAAGGAGTGCTGCGCTGTCGGAGGGGCAGTACTGAGGGTGCTGCACTGTCAGAGGGGCAGTACTGAGGGAGCGCGGCACTGTCGGAGGGGCAGTACTGAGGGATCGCTGCACTGTCGGAGGGGCAGTACTGAGGCAGCGCTGCACTGTCGGAGGGGCAGTACTGAGGCAGCGCTGCACTGTCGGAGGGGCAGTACTGAGGGAATGCTGCACTGTCGGAGGGGCAGTACTGAGGGAGCGCTTCACTGTGGGGGGGCAGTACTGAGGGAGTGCTGCCTTGTCGAAGGGGCAGTACTGAGGGAGCGCTGTACTGTCGGAGGGGCAGTACTGAGGGAGCGCTGCACTGTGGGGGGGCAGTACTGAGGGAGTGCTGCCTTGTCGAAGGGGCAGTACTGAGGTAGCGCGGCACTGTCGGAGGGGCAGTACTGAGGGAGCGCTGCACTGTCGGAGGGGCAGTACTAAGGGAGTGCTGCACTTCGGAGGGGCAGTACTGAGACAGCATGGCACTGTCGGAGGGGCAGTACTGAGGGATCGCTGCACTGTTGGAGGGACAGTACTGAGGGAGCGCTGCACTGTTGGAGGGGCAGTACTGAGGTAGGGCTGCACTGTCGGAGGGCAGTACTGAGGGAGCGCTGCACTGTCGGAGGGGCAGTACTGAGGGAATGGAGTGCTGTGCTGTCGGAGGGGCAGTACTGAGGGAGCGCTGCACTGTCGGAGGGGCAGTACTGAGGGAATGCTGCACTGTCGGAGGGGCAGTACTGAGGGAGCGCTGCACTGTCGGAGGGGCAGTACTGAGGGAATGGAGTGCTGCGCTGTCGGAGGGGCAGTACTGAGGGAGCGCAGCACTGTCGAAGGGGCAGTACTGAGGGATCGCTGCACTGTCGGAGGGGCAGTACTGAGGGAATGCTGCACTGTCGGAGGGGCAGTACTGAGGGAATGCTGCACTGTTGGAAGGGCAGTACTGAGGGAGCGCTGCACTGTTGGAGGGGCTGTACTGAGGCAGCGCTGCACTGTCGGAGGGGCAGTACTGAGGGAATGCTGCACTGTCGGAAGCGCAGTACTGAGGCAGCGCTGCACTGTCGGAGGGGCAGTACTGAGGGAATGCTGCACTGTCGGAGGGGCAGTACTGAGGGAATGCTGCACTGTTGGAAGGGCAGTACTGAGGGAGCGCTGCACTGTTGGAGGGGCTGTACTGAGGCAGCGCTGCACTGTCGGAGGGGCAGTACTGAGGGATCGCTGCACTGTCGGAGGGCAGTACTGAGGGAGCGCTGCACTGTCGGAGGGGCAGTACTGAGGGAGCGCTGCACTGTCGGAGGGGCAGTACTGAGGGAGCGCTGCACTGTCGGGGGGCAGTACTGAGGGAGCACTGCACTATCGGAGGGGCAGTACTGAGGGAGTGCTGCACTGTCAGAGGGGCAGTACTGAGGTAGCACGGCACTGTCGGTGGGGCAGTACTGAGGGAGGGCTGCACTGTCGGAGGGGCAGTACTGAGGGAGCGCGGCACTGTCGGAGGGGCAGTACTGAGGGAGCACTGCACTGTCGGATGGGCAGTACTGAGGGAATGCTGCACTGTCGGAGGGGCAGTACTGAGGGAATGCTGCACTGTTGGAAGGGCAGTACTGAGGGAGCGCTGCACTGTCGGAGGGGCAGTACTGCGGGAATGCTGCACTGTCGGAGGGGCAGTACTGAGGCAGCGCTGCACTGTCGGTGGGGCAGTACTGAGGGAATGCTGCACTGTCGGAGGGTCAGTACTGAGGGAGTGTTGCACTGTCAGAGGGGCAGTACTGAGGGAGCGCTGCACTGTGAGGGGGCAGTACTGAGGGAGTCCTGCCTTGTCGAAGGGGCAGTACTGAGGTAGCGCGCCACTGTCGGAGGGGCAGTACTGAGGGAGTGCTGCACTGTCGGAGGGGCAGTACTGAGACAGCATGGCACTGTCAGAGGGGCAGTACTGAGGTAGTGCTGCACTGTTGGAGGGCAGTACTGAGGGAGCGCTGCACTGTCGGAGGAGCAGTACTGAGGGAGTGCTGCACTGTCAGAGGGGCAGTACTGAGGGAGTGCTGCACTGTTGGAGGAGCAGTACTGAGCGAGCGCTGCACTGTCGGAGGAGCAGTACTGAGCGAGCGCTGCACTGTCGGAGGAGCAGTACTGAGGGAGTGCTGCACTGTCAGAGGGGCAGTAGTGAGAGAGCGCTGCACTTTTGGAGGGGCAGTAGTGAGGGGGCGCTGCACTGTCGCAGGGTCAGTACTAAGGGAGCACTGCACTGTCAGAGGGGCCGTCTTTCAGGATGAGATGTTGAACCAAAAAAACCAATACGTCTGCCCTTCTGGGTGGATGTAAAAGATTGTATGGCACTATTTTGAAGAGCAGGGTGTTCTCCCCAGTGTCCTGGGCCAATATTTATCCCTCAACCAATATCACTAAAGAATACAGATTATCTGGCCATTGCTGTTTGTGGGAACTTGCTGTGTGCTAATTGGCTGCCGCATTTCCTACATTACAACAGTGACTACACTTCAATAAAAGTACTTATAGAATCAAAGAAGATAGGAGCAGGAGTAGGCCATTCGGCCCCTCGAGCCTGCTCCGCCATTCAATGAGATCATGGCTGATCATCAAAATTCAGTACCCTGTCCCTGCCTTCTCCTCATATCCCTTGATCCCTTTAGCCTTAAGAAATATATCTAACTCCTTCTTGAATATATTTAATGAGTTGGCCTCAACTGCCTTCTGTAGTAGAGAATTCCACAGGTTCACCACTCTCTGGGTGAGAAATTCCTCCTCATCTCTGTCCTAAATGGCTTACCCCTTATCCTTCGACTGTGACCCCTGGTTCTGGACTCCCTGGCCATCGGGAACATCCTTCCTGCATCTAGTCTGTCTAGTCCTGTTAGAATTTTATAAGTTTCAATGAGATCCCCTCTCATTCTTCTAAACTCCAGCGAGTATAAGCCCAATCGACCCAATCTCTCCTCATACGCCATTGCTGCCATCCCAGGTATCAGTCTGGTGAATCTTCGCTGCACTCCCTCCATGGCAAGAACATCCTTCCTCAGATAAGGCGACCAAAACTGCACACAATACTCAAGATGTGGTCTCACCAAGGCTCTGTACAACTGCAGCAAGACATCCTTGTTCCTGTATTCGAACCCTCTCGCTACGAAGGCCAACATACCATTTGCCTTCTTAACTGCCTGCTGCACCTGCATGCTTACCTTCAGCGACTGGTGCACAAGGACACCCAGGTCTCGTTGCACTTCCCATTCTCCCAATCTATTGTCGTTCAGATAATAATCTGCCTTCCAGTTTTTGCCACCAAAGTGGATAACCTCGCATTTATCCACATTGTACTGCATTTGCCATGCATCTGCCCAATCACCCAACCTGTCCAAATCATCCTGGAGTTTCTCGGCATCCTCCTCACAGCACACACGCCCACCCAGCTTTGCGTCGCCTGCAAACTTGGAGATATTACATCTAGTTCCCTCGTCCAGATCATTAATATATATTGTGAATAGCTGGGGTCCTAGGACCGATCCCTGCAGTACCCCACTAGTCACTGCCTGCCACTCGGAAAAAGGCCCGTTTATTCCAACTCTTTGCTTCCTGTCTGCCAACCAGTTCTCTATCCAAGTCAGTACCCTGCCCCCAATCCCATGTGCCTTAACTTTACATGCTAATCTCTTATGTGGGACCTTATCGAAAGCCTTCTGAAAGTCCAAATATACCACATCCACTGGTTCTCCCTTATCTATTTTACCAGTTACATCCTGAAAAAATTCCAGTAGATTAGTCAAGCACAATTTACTTTTTGTAAATCCATGTTGACTTTGACCGATCCTGTCACTGTTTTCCAAGTGCTCTGCTATTACATCTTTTATACTGGACTCTAGCATTTTCCCCAATACCAATGTCAGGTTTACTGGTCTATAATTCCCCATTTTCTCTCTACCACCTTTTTTGAATAGTGTGGTAACGTTAGCTACCCTCCAATCCATGGGAACTGTTCCAGAGTCTATAGAATTTTGGAAGATGACCAGTAATGCATCTACTATTTCTAGGGCCACTTCCTTATGTACCCTGGGATGTAGATTATCAGGCCCTGGGGATTTATTGGCCTTCAATCCCGTCAATTTCCCTAACACCATTTCCCTACAAATACTGATTTCTTTCAGTTCCTCCCTCTCATTAGACCCTATGTTCCCCGACATCTCTGGGAGGTTGTTTATGTCCTCCCTTGTGAAGACAGAACCAAAGTATGTATTTAATTGGTCTGCCATTTCTTTGTTCCCCATTATAAATTCCCCTGATTCTGACTGCAAGGGACCTACGCTTGACTTCACCAATCTTTTTCTCTTCACATATCTATAGAAGCTTTTATAGTCAGTTTTTATGTTCCCTGAAAGCTTACTCTCATACTCTATTTCCCCCCTTTAATTAACCCTTTGTCCTCCTTTGCTGAATCCTAAACTGCTCCCAATCCTCAGGTTTGCTGCTTTTTCTGGCTAATTTATATGTCCTCTCCTTGGATCTTATGCTATCCCTAATTTCCCTTGTTAGCCACGGTTGCGTCACCTTTTTTGTTTTATTTTTGTGCCAAACAGGGATGAACAAATTCTGTAGTTCATCCATGCGATCTTTAAATGTTTGCCATTGCCTATCCACCGTCAACCCTTTGAGTAAAATTCCCCAATCAATCCTAACCAATTTGCGCCTCATACCATCGTAGTTTCCTTTATTTAAATTCAGGACCCTAGTCTGAGTCAAATGCTTCACTCTTAATGAAGAATTCTATCATATTATGATCGCTCCGCCCCAAGGGGCCTCGCACAACAAGATTGCTAATTATTCCTTTCTCATTACATAATACCCAGTCTAAGATGGCCTGATCTCTAGTTGGTTCCTCGACATATTGGTCCAGGAAACCATCCTGTATACACTCCAGGAATTCCTCCTCCACAGTATTGTTACTAATTTGGTTAGCCCAATCTATATGTAGATTAAAGTCACCCATGATAACTGCAGTGCCCTTATTGCACGCGTCTCTAATTTCCCATTTAATGCCATCCCCAACCTCCGCATTACTGTTTGGGGGTCTGTATACAACTCCCATTGTCCCTTGGTATTTCTCAGCTCTACCCATACAGATTCCACATCATCAGAGCTAATATACTTCCTTACAATTGTGTTAATCTCCTGTTTAACCAGCAATGCTACCCCGCCTCCTTTTCCTTTTTGTCTGTCTTTCCTGAATATTGAATACCCCTGGATGTTGAGTTCCCAGCCCTAGTCACCCTGGAGCCATGTTTCCGTAATCCCAATTATATCATATCCGTTTACATCTATTTGCGCCGCTAATTCATCCACCTTATTACGAATGCTCCTCGCATTAAGACACAAAGCCTTCAGGCTTGTTTTTTTAACACTCTTAGACATTTTAGAATTATTATTTACTGTGGCCATGTTTGATTTAAACCCTTGATTTCTCTGACTGCCACTTTTGCTTTTCTCCTTCCTGTCTTTTGCTTCTATCCTTGCTTCCTTTTCCTCTGTCTCCCTGCACAGGTTCCCAACCCCCTGCCATTTTAGTTTAAACCCTCCCCAACAGCACTAGCAAACACTCCCCCTAGGACATCGGTCCCAGTCCTGCCCAGGTGCAAACCGTTCAGTTTGTACTGGTCCCACCTCCCCAGAACCGGTTCCAATGTCCCAGGAATTTGAATCCCTCCCCCTTGCACCATTCCTCTAGCCACGTATTCATCTGAAATATCCTTCTATTTCTACTCTGACTACTTCATTTTCTGTAAAGCGCTTTGGGACGTCCTGAGGTGGTGATGGGTGCTGTATAAATGCAAGTCTTTCTTTGTTTCTAACAGATGTAAAAAGTTGCTTCTTTCGTGTCCCTCACTCTGAAAAGGGATATTTAATACAGTAAGAGGACCGGAGTCCAGGAGCCCCTCTCTCTCCTCGATGTGACCTTTTGTCTCCAACTCCACCTCATATTCTGTGCGTTTGAGCTGACGTAACCTCATTCAAAGGCATCTCCCACAGACGTGTGCGGCCCAGTTAACATTTGCAAGTCCAATCTCCCACAGTGGTCGGGAATCACACCCTATGTCCCCTCCTCTGCCCCCTTTCCTACTGCAGATGTTAGTTCAATTCATATTCTTATTGACTTAAATTGTCAGACTGCTTGTCCGTTAGCAGAAACTTTCTCCAAATAAATATTGGGAAGACCGAAGCCATTGTCTTCGGGCCCCGCCACAAACTCCGTTCCCTAGCCACTGACTCCATCCCTCTCCCGAACATCTGTCTGAGGCTGAACCACACTGTTCGTAATTTGACCCTGAAATAAGCTTCCGACCACATATCCGCAGCATAACTAAGACCCCTTATTTCCACCTCCGTAACATCGCCCTTGCCTCAGCTCATCCACTGCTGAAACCCTCATCCATGCCTTTGTTACCTCCAGACTTGACTATTCCAACGCATTCCTGGCTGGCCTCCCACATTCTACCCTATGTAAACTTGAGGTTATCCATAACTCGGCTGCCCGTGTCCTGACTCGCACCAAGTCCCGTTCACCCATCACCCCTGTGCTCGCTGACTTACATTGGCTCCCAGTTAAGCAACGCCTCGATTTCAAAATTCTCATCCTTGCTTTCAAATCCCTCCATGGCCTCGCCCTTCCCTATCTCTGTAGAGAATCTTTGGGGGAAAAATTAGGTCGCGCCCCATTTGGGGCGCAAATATCGTCTGGACACAAATATTAGCGCCTGGCGCTAATTATCGGCACTGACTGGAAACTTCACTTTTACCGCCCCGGGAGGTGAGTGGAGCGCTAAATCAGGCGCTGCACACCTGTCTTAAGGCGCAAAGGCCAAGGAGTGAGGCGCTACCTCAGAGCGCTGGCGAAGCTCATGTAATGTCAGTCAGCAATGGAACACACACACAATGGCATGGGCCAGTTCTTAAAGGGGATGGTTAATCTTGCTTTCCATCCACATCCTGTTCATTGCAGCCTTGAATCTCGGCCTGGAGAGACTTGCACATCAAATGTGCTGGAAAGAACAATGGAGAGTACCAGGCAAAGAGCTCAGAGTGCAGCTCCCACAGTCTCTGCTAAATCGATACAAGGAATGGCAAATCAAAATGAACCTGCAAAGTGCTGCTCAGTACCCAAAACTCCTTCACACAACGTTGAATCTCTCCAGAAGTCTCTCCCTCTCGCTCTCAGAATGCGTAGTTCAAAAATGCCACCAACAATAAAAGACAGGAAGAGGCCCCCTTTAAATAGCGCCCCCCCCCAGCCCCACAGCGATTGATAGCATTCCAGTCTTCTGGTCGTTGGATGCGCCAGGCGGTAAGGCAGGGGGCACCACTCAATTTCCGCTCTGGGGCGCCACAAGGGCGTTGCACCATGGAATGACGTCACAATCTGCGCGCGCAGGTGGTCGCAGCGGTAAAGTTTAGCGCCGCCGCACAATCTCTAGTTAAGTTCCCGAGCGGCGCAAACATCGCTGCGCCCGGGCGTTAGCGGCTTTGCGCCCCATTAGCGCACTCTTAAGGCACTAACGGGAGGCGCAACCAACTGAATTTTTACCCCATAGAATCATAGAATGGTTACAGCACGGAAAAAGGCCATTCGGCTTGTCGAGCCCGTACCGACTCTCAGCTCATCCCACTCCCCCGCCCTTTCCCCATAGCCCTGCAAAATTTTTTTCTTCAGATACTTATCCAACTCCCTTTTCAAAGATAATATTGAGTCTGCCTCCACCACCCTTTCAGGCAGTGCATTCCAGATCTTAACCACTCGCTGCATAAAAAGGTTTTTTCTTACGTCGCCTTTGGTTCTTTTGCCAATCACCTTAAATCTGTGTCCTCTGGCTCTTGACCCTTCTGCCAATGGGAACAGTTTCTCTCTATCTACTCTGTCCAGACCCCTCATGATTTTAAACACCTCTATCAAATCTCCTCTCAATCTTCTCTGCTCCAAGGAGAACAACCCCAGCTTCTCCAGTCTATCAACGTAACTGAAGTCCCTCATTCCTGGAATCATTCTCGTAAATCTTTTCTGCACCTTCTCTGAAGCCTTCACATCCTTCCTAAAGTGCAGTGCCCAGAATTGGACACAGTACTCCAGTTGGGGACGAACCAGTGTTTTATACAGGTTCATCATAATTTCCACACTTTTGTACTCGATTTATGAAGCTCAGGATCCCGTAAGCCTTTTTAACTGCTTTCTCAACCTGCCCTGCCACCTTCAACGATTTGTACACACATACCCCCAGGTCTCTCTGTTCATGCACCCCCTTTAGGATTGTACCATTTAGTTTATATGTCCTCTCCTCATTCTTTCTACCAATCTGTATCACTTCACACTTTTCTGCATTAAATTTCATCTGCCACGTGTCCGCCCATTACACCAGCCTGTCTATGTCTTCCTGAAGTCTATCACTCTCCTCCTCACTGTTCACTGTACTTCCAAGATTTGTGTCATCTGCAAATTTTGAAATTGTGCCCTGTACACACACGACCAAGTCATTAACATATATATCAAGAAAAGCAGCGGTCCTAGAACCGACCCCTGGGGAACACCACTGTATACCTTCCTCCAGTCTGATAAACAACCATTCACCACTACTCTCTGTTTCCTGTCACTTAGCCAATTTTGTATCCATGCTGCCACTGTCCCTTTTATTCCATGGGCTGCAACTTTGCTGGCAAGCCTATTATGTGGCACTTTGTTGAACGCCTTTTGGAAATCCATGTACGCTACGTCAACTGCATTACCCTCATCAACCCTCTCTGTTACCTCATCAAAAAACTCGATCAAGTTGGTTAAACACGATTTGCCTTTAACAAATCCGTGCTGGTTTTCCTTAATTTTTGAGGGGTTTTTTTTTGTGTGTTTTTTTTTAAAACTGGAAAGACAGACAACGATGTCGAGTCACGTTCTGTAGCTTGACATGAACGCGAGATCAAGGACATTCAGCCTCGGATCTGCGGGTTAGCGTTCTCCAAGGCGGCCTTCGAGACACACGACAATGCAAAATCATCGAGCAGAAACTGATAGCCAAGTTCCGCACCCATGAGGACGGCCTCAATAGGGATCTCGGGTTCATGTCACGCTACAGAACGTGACTCGACATCGTTGTCTGTCTTTCCAGTTTTAAAAAAAAACACAAAAAAAAACAACCAAAAAAAAAAGTTAAAAGCTCAACTGCAGATGGCAGGATTTGACACGTTGGACCCCCTGTGACCCATCTCATTGTCTTGGCTGTGCTCTGATGTGTCTTTGATGTAGTGCCTCCCTGAAAGATTGTATCTCTGCAGACAAATTGCTTTCTGTGTTTGTATACTGTGTAATAGATTTCCTCATTGTACCTTTACCTGAAGAAGGGGCAACAGCTCCGAAAGCTCGTAATTTTAAATAAAACTGTTGGACTATAACCTGGTGTTGTGCGACTTCTCATTTATGTCTATGGCAGCATCCTCTTCCTTGGTGAAGACAGATGCAAAGTACTCGTTTATTACCTCAGCCATGCCCTCTGCCTCCATGCATAGGTCTCCTTTTTGGTCCCTAATCGGCCCCACCCCTCCTCTTACTATCCTTTTACTATTTACTGTAATCTCCTTCAGCCCCACAACCCCCCCCGAGATATCTGTGCTCCTCTAATTCTGCCCTCTTGAACATCCCTGATTATAAATCGCTCAAATTTTGGTGGCCGTGCCTTCTGTTGCCTAAGCCCTAAGCTCTGGAATTCCCTGCCTAAACCTCTCCACCTCTCTTCCTCCTTAAAGACGCTCCTTAAAACCTTATGTGGCTCGGTGTCAAATTTTTTGTCTTATAATACTCCTGTGAAGCGCCTTGGGATGTTTTACTATGTTAAAGGCGCTGTATAAATACAAGTTCTTGGTGTTGTTGTTAAACTATTATGGCTGATCAGACCCTAGATCACCATTTGTTTCAGAAATACTGGAGGCAATTTTAACCTAACCCTCCTGTCGAGAAACTGACGGGATCGGGTGCGATGCTGGTTTTACCCCCGCCCTGATTTTACTCTCCATTAGGAACAGGAGGAGGCCATTCAGCCCCTCGAGCCTGTTCCTCCATTCAATGAGATCGTGGCTGACCGCATCTTAACTCCATCTCCCCGCCTTGGATCTGTAAATCTTTAATACCCTGACCCAACAAAAAATGAAAGTAAATCGAGATTAATATCGGCCGCGGTGTAAAGCCGGCGTTCCACCCGATCCAGTGGGATTCCCGCCCAGAGAGTTAGGATAATATCGCCCCCATATATATTCAGTCACTTACAAAGGGTTTACTTAAACATTTTCTCGAAGTTCAATCAACGACCCACTACGTTCCCTCTCCCCCATCACTAACGGACAGGCGATAAAACGCTCAAAGTGCAATTCACATTCACCTGTGGCACGGACGTATAAATAATTATCAGCGTCGGGGACCAAGTTGGAAGGTTCACCTTCATGTATTTCATGCAGACTTCTTGCTGGAAAGTAAACAGAGATATTTGATCCTGACCGCGTGGCATGTATAAAGTGATATTAATAACACAGGAGTTGGCTGGAGCCCCCATTTACACAGACCCGCTGTATTCCCTGCGTCAAACTATTCTCTTTATACATATCTCAAAAGCGTACGCATGAAGCCAGTGAAGATAAGGTTACTCAGAATTTTTTTTTAAACTCTCCTCCCAATTTGCTTTCAGTCAGTGGGGGTCACTGTAACTTTGGCCGATAGTGCAAAGTGGGCCATATCCAATTGGCTGCTCAATTTACACCATGCCTGATTTTTTCCTTCCATTCGCACGCTGATAGGGTGAGAGGAAGAGGGGTGGGAGGAGGCTGGTGTGGAGCACAAAAGCCGGCACGGCCCAGTTGGGCCGAACAGTCTGTTTCTGTGCTGTAGACTCTACGCAACGCCACCTTAGCAACGCTATTGCATCAGTTGCCAAGAGAAAGAAAACCGAGAGACAGACGCTTCTCGTGCAGTTTCGATTTGCCCAGTGAGAGTTTTTGAACTCGATGGGGGTAATTTTGACTTTCAGCAATGGTGTAACACAGCCAATCGGCTGCCCTGTCAAACATCCCCCCCCCACCATCCGATTTCCCAATCAGGGGGGGGAAGGTGTAAAACGGGCTGCCAATTTGTCGCCACCTGTTTTACCCTAACACCCAAAGCCAGAATTATCACCTGGGACTTGAGCACAAAATCCAGGCCGACACTCCGAGTGCAGGACTGAGGGAGTGCTGCACTGGCGGAGGTGCCGTCTTTCGGATGAGACAGTGGGGGTCATCTTAACCTAACCGGCCAGGCGGGAATCCCGCGGGATCAGGTGGAACGCTGGATTTACACTCTGCCCAATATTGACTTCAACTGAGCGTAAAATCGGGGCGGGGTGTGAAACCAGCATTGCTCCCCATCCCTTCAGTTTCCCGAGAGACGGGTTAGGTTAAAATTGCCCCCATTTAATCGAGCTAAGGGAGTTCTCTTAGTGTTCTGGTCAACATTTAACCCTCAAGTAACACCACCAGAACCAGATTAACAGCTCCTTTGTTTAATAGTTGATTGTGGGGCCTTGCTCTGTGCAATGAAGGTTCACTAGATTGATTGCTGGGTGAGAGGGCTGTCCTATGAGGAGAGATTGAGTAGATTGGGCCAATATTCTCTGGAGTTTAGAAGAATGAGAGGTGATCTCATTGAAACATATAAGATTCTGAAGGGGATTGACAGGGTAGATGCTGAGAGGCTGTTTCCCCTGGCTGGAGTGTCTAGAACTAGGGGTCACAGTCTCAGAATAAGGGGTGGCCATTTAAGACCTGAGATGAGGAGGAATTTCTTCACTCATGAGGGTTGTGAATCTTTGGAATTCTCTGCCCCAAAGGGCTGTGCATGCTGAGTCTTTGAGTGTATTCAAGGCCGAGATAGATAGATTTTTGGACTCTAGGGGAATCAAGGGATATGGAGATCGGGCGGGAAAGTGGAGTTGAGGTCGATGATCAGCCACGATCTTATTGAATGGCGGAGCAGGCTCGAGGGGCCGTATGGCCTACTCCTGCTCCTATTTCTTATGTTCTTATGTTCTTATGTTCAAAGGGCTGCCGTGCCTGCCTACAGAGCAAGAGTGACAACACTTCAAAAGTAATACATTTCCCTTTAAAGCGCTTTCAGACATCACAGGGCCATGAAAATTCTCTCAATGCATTTTTCCAGGTCAAGTAAATCACCAGGGAGATGAAACCTTGGGCTTTCGTGTACTCTTTCCCAGCAGGGTACCTCAAACTCTGCCTCAGAGAACAATCCCTCCCACAACATTGCCTTGTAGTCATTCTGGAGCATACCATTCATGCCTGTCTGTGGCATATCACCATTCACAACGCATTCATACTAACCAAACCCGTTGTGAATGGTCGGGGTTGTAATTTGTACATGCCCCAGCAGGAAATTAGAAAAGGTATTAAGCGGACAGTTACAACATGGTCTGGTGACAAAATCATCTCATCATTATAAAGGGCAATGTAAGAGTAAAAAAAAATTAATTGGAATAATGTAAGGGCAATTCAGTTGTAATGTTTAAGATTAGTTGAACTGCTTAAAGGACTATAGTAAAGGTCAAAGTATCTCCCGAAGGCATGGAGACAGGGGTATAATTAGATAAAAGACCAACTTGCTTAGTCTGCAGTATAGATAATGCAGACACTGCAGAACAAAAATGTGAATCATTGTTTTCTATAAACTAACCTCGAATAGACGTAAGAATGAAACCTTGCAGCGCAGATGGTTGACCAAAAGCAGAAGTAAAGGATGAGTTTCGCTAACATTGTAAGATTCTAATCAAGTTGTTTTTAGAGACCATAAGGGTTGCTCATGATGTAATAACTGTGCTGATGTTTGTATTTTCTGGCTTCTTGAAGTGTATAAAGAAGCGTGACTGCCATTATTAAATTGAGAAGCTGGTCATTAGACCGCAGGCTATGACCCTTCTCCCAGTGCGCTCTGAATAATAAACTGTGATCTTTTGCTTTAAGACAGACTCGAGTGAATTAATTTTTCACCAACAGGCAATAATTGAGAACAAGGACAAGCACATTACAGAGTGTCAGCTGTGGCTCAGTGGGTAGCACTCACACCTCTGGGTCAGAAGGTGTTGGGTTCAAGTTCCCACACCAGAGACTTGAGCACATGATACAGCCTGACACTGGAGTGCTGCACTGTCAGAGGTGCCGTCTTTCAGATGAGATGTTAAACTGAGGCACCATCTGCTCTCTCAGGTGGCTGTAAAAGATCCCATGGCACTATTTCAAATAAGAACAGGGGAGTTCTCCCTGGTGTCCTGGGCCAATATTTATCCCTCAACCAACACATAAAACATTACATTACAACAGTGACTACACTTCAAAAGTACTTCATTGGCTGTAAAGCGCTTTGGGACGTCCAGTGGTTGTGCACATTGCTATATAAATGCAAGTTTTTTCTTTTTAAAACATATTGGGGGTGATTTTCCCCAGATACTGTAGGTGTTTTAGGTTTTGATTGAGGGATAAATATTGGCCCCAGGAGAGCTCCCCTGCTCTTCTTCGAAATACTGACATGGGATCTTTTACAGAAACCAATAAATACAAAACTGCTCCATTCTCGTCACACTACGCCCTCCTGTTCGAAGAAGTGCAGGAGAGTTCTCCCATGGTGTCCTGGGGCCAATATTTATTCCTCAACCTACATCACTATAAAACGTTGTCTGGTCGTTATCACATTGATGTTTGTGGGAGCTTGCTGTGCGCAAATAGTTGCCGTGTTTCCCACATTACAACAGTGAATACACTTCAAAAAGTACTTCATTGGCTGTGAAGCGCTTTGGGACGTCCTGAGGTTGTGAAAGGCGCTATAGAAATGTAAGGTCTTCCTTTCTTCCTTTACAGCTGGCTAATATCAATTATTTCTATACAACCAGTTTGAACTAGGCTTGGATCACAATGCTAGTGGTGATAGGCCAGCACCTTAAAGTCATGCTGGGGGTGACAGAAAGGACAATTGGGTGAGTGCATAACAGGAGGCCGATTGGCTACTGTCCGTTCTGTGCCCCCACCCAAGTTGAATTTGGCGCCCACTACGCCCAGGTGGAATCTGTGGCAAAAAAGTTTATTTCTTGTTAGTTATTAAATTCCTCTTACCTTTGGGATTGATGGGAATGCTTGATTCCTTTCTCACTATTATACCTTCAGGCTGCCAAACAAAATGAGAACAACCTACTTAGGATCATAGGAACAGGAGTAAGCCATTCAGCCCCTCGAGCCTGTTCCGCCATTCAATGAGATCCTGGCTGATCTGTGTCCCAACTCCATCCACCCACCTTGACTCCAGAAACCTTAATACCCTTGGCTAGCAAAAATCTATCGATCTCAGATTTAAAATCATTAACTGAGCTAGCATCTACTGCTTTTTGTGGGAGAGAGCTCCACACTTCTATCACCCTTTGTGTGAAGATGTGTTTCCTAACTTCTCTCCTGAACGGCCTGGCTCAGATTTTAAGGTGATGTCCCCTTGTCCTAGACTCCTCCCACCAGCAGAAAAAGTTTCTCCCCATCTACCCTATCAATTCCTTTCAACACCTAAAAACCTCAATCAAATCACCCCTTAACCTTCTATATTCCAGAGAATACAAGCCTAGTTTATGTAATCTCTCTCATAATCTGAGCCTTGGAGCCCTGGTAATATTCTGGTGAATCCACTCTGCACTTCTTCCAAGGCCAATATATCCTTTCTATGGTGCAGTGCCCAGAACTGTACACAGTACTCCAGATGTGGTCTAACCGGGGCTCTGTATAGCTGTAGCAAAACGTCCTCCTCTTTATATTCTAGCCCTCTAGTTACAGGTGTGTAATGTCATATATGCTTCTCTATTATGCAGTGCAAGTTTCGAATAAACGTCCTACTCACCAGAACTCTCAGAAGTTTTAAAACAGCATCGCTGTACATGTTGGTTTTACTGAATGCGATGACGTTGATTGGGACATTCCCAATGACCAATGGGACAACAGCAAATTGAACGGCGGTGGCCGAATTTGCTTTGACAAGGACGGTTCTGGCATTTTCCCTCGAAGTAGCGGGACTGCACAGGCCCTCTGCTTCCCTCATGTATATGAAGACCTGGGAAAACACAGGTACACAATGTGAAATATAAAAACACCCACATACAGCCCAAGGTGGAGTGGGCAAGATTACTAAGATAATTCCAATCGGGACTGCAATTGCTCGGGTGCGATATTTAGCCTCGTTGAGAACGTGCTGATGAAGAGTACATTCTTAGAGTACTGCGAACAGTTCTGGTCTCCATATTATAAAAAGGATATAAAGGATGGGGAGGGTGCAAAAAGGATTTACTGGAATGATACATAAAACAGAGAGGTTATACCCAGCAGGAAAGATTGAACAGGCTGAAGCTCTTTCCTGTCAAAAAGAGAAGACTGAGAGACAACCTGATGTCTTTAAAATTATGAAAGGGTTTGATAGGGTATAGATAGAGAAGATGTTTCCACTTGGGGGGGCGAGACCAGAAATAGGGGCAATAAATATAAAATAGTCACTAATAAATCAAATAAGGAATTCAGGAGAAACTTCTTTATCCAGAGAGTGGTTAGAATGTGGAACTCGTAGTAGTTGAGGCGAATCGCATAGATGCATTCATGGGGAAGCTAGATAAACACATGAGGGAAAGGGGAATAGAAGGATATGTTGATAGGGTGAGATGGAGAGGGGTGGGAGGAGGCTCGTGTGGAGCATAAACACCAGCATAGACCTGTTGGGCCGAATGGGCTGTTTCTGTGCTGTAAATATTTTGTAATATTTGTAAGCTTTCCTCTGTTTACTACTTCTAGCATGATGCTCGACATGTTCTTTTACAGAACACGATTTCGCCAGGACTTCCACAAAGGAAGGCTTTACCGAAGCGTTGCCACGTATAGCCAGCGAATATCCAGTAAGGTGATCCAGTGGAACCCTCACTATAAGACTTACGAGTAGGTTCCTAATGAAAGATTTCGAATTACTGTCAATTCAGTAAATTGGTCGTTTATCTGTTTCTGGTGGTGGTGGTGTGGTTCAGGGCTGAGTGTTGGCCAGGAGATCGGGAGAACTCTCTGCTCCTCTTCAATTAACGCCATAGGATCGTTATTCCTTCAAAGAATGACACTGTGGCAATGTTTTGTGGAGCACTGTTTAGGCCTCAGTTAGATATCTTGCTCCATTTCCGTCACTATGCGAGTAAAGAGGATACATTTCAAATGTTAGGAAGAACAATAAACTGATCACAATGTCAAAGGAAGAGGTCTGAAGAATAAAAAAGATAAAGCTTTTTAATCTAGAAATAAAGGGGTTGTATTGATAAGGTAAACCGACATTCTTATTTGAAAAGCAGAAACATTTATTATATAAATAGAAATGAGTGTGAAGGACATTTAAACAGATATAGAATCATAGAATTATATCGGGCAGAAGGAAGCCATTCGGCCCATCGTGCCTATACCGGCTCTTTGGTAGAGCTATCCAATTAGTCTCACTCTCTGCTCTTTCCACATAACCCTGTAAATGTTCCCTTTTCAAATATTTATCCAATTCCCTTTTGAATGTTACTATTGAATCTGCTTCCACGGCCCTTTCAGGCAGCGCATTCCAGATCACAACAACTCGCTGCGTAAAAGACATTTTTCTCATCTCCCCCTCTGGTTCTTTTCCCAATCACCTGTAACCTCCGTCCTCTGCTTACCGACCCTTCTGCTAGTTTCTCCTCATTTACTCTATCAAAACCCTTCATGATTTTGAACACCTCTGCCGAATCTCCCCTTAACCACCTCTGCTCTAAGGAGAACAACCCCAGCTTCTCCAGTCTCTCCACATAATTAAAGTCCCTCATCCCTGGTACCATTCTAGTAAATCTCCTCTGCCCCCCCCCCCCCCTCCCATATCAGTAATAACTCATCGACTTAAAAAAGCAATAAAGGCTTGGAATAATTGTCCGGGCACCACGGAAATGGATAGATCGTAGAGTTGTCCGAAACACATTTGGACGTTACAATTGGAGAGTTAGTGATACAGAAGGATAAGTTTTGATGAGTCAAGTTATATTGCTATTATTTTGCTGCTTGTTTGCGAGTATTACATCAGGGAACTGTGCCGATCGGTGTGGTTTAAATTGGAAACCAGGCACATTGCCCCTTTGCTCCCTTCTCTCTGATGTTATCTTATCATGTCAGTGTTGGGAATAACAAAGATAGCCGAAAACACATTGAAAGAGCGGGACAAGAAAAAACACTTAGAGACGAAGGACAGATTTTTCTGCGTGAAATTGTTTTCTCGGAGCCAATAATTTGAATGTATCGGCTGATGGAGTCTGGTGAAATAAACGTTGGCCCTGAATTTGTGGTCGGAGGCTTCCCGCGGGGAAATGCCTCCGATCCGCAAGTAAAACGCCCGGGTTCCTGGTGGTACGGAGACTTGCGCTCCTGGGGCTCTCCGAGTACCTGCAGGCAGAGGCCCACGTATCCCAGGGGCGCGCGCGGTTCGCAAGAGCCCCTGGGATCACGTGGGCCGGCTCAACTAATGAAAGAAGGGAATCCCCGTTCATGGTTAAGGGGATTCCGTATATACAGAATCGCCATAAGCATGAATGGGAATACCCCCAAAAATACATCTACAAATTAAATCAATTAAAAAAAAAATTACACGCTGAAATTAATTAAAATGCCATTTAATTAAATATTTAAAAACAAAAATGTGATTTTTTGAAAAATAAATTTAAATATTTTAACGGGACTAAAAATAAACTTACCTTATTGCACAGGATTATAAATGTGAAAAAAATTGTATTTTTAGTTCTTTTTAAACTCTTACGCTGGTAAAAGCAGGCCTTACGCAGGCGTAAGAATTTCACGGGCATTCACTGGGCAGTAGTTGGGCAAATAGCCAAACTCTCCAGCCCGCGGATGCCCTTTACCCGGGGATGCGTTGGATCTCTCAAGAAGATTCGTGACAGATCGCAAGTTCCAGGTTTTCGCGCATGCCCTTCACGCGCTAAAACCCGGAACTTGCGCGGCCCCCTACGTGCCCGTATGCACCTCACCCGTGCCCGTAGGGGCCGCAAATTACGGCCCATTGTCTATTTCTCAGCTCATGGCAGCACTTTTTGTTGTTTTTTGATATTTTAATGGTGGCATGAACCAGCTTGAAATTAACGAGAACGCCAATATCATAGAGCCTCACAGCACAGAAGGAGGCCATTCGGCCCATCGTGCCTGTGCCGGCTCTTTGAAAGAGCTCTCGAATTAGTCCCGCTCCCCCCTGCTCTTTCCCCATAGCCCTGCAGATTTATCCATCCGTTAACATACTGAGTACTTAAAATCCATCTGGAGGTGGGAACAAGTAGCACAGGGTGGGATTTCCCTGAAACGAGCCCCAGCCTGTTCAGTTTCTTCTGATAGTTACAACCTCTCAGTTCCGGTATCATCCTTTTGAATCTTTTTTGCACCTTCAATCAGTGCCTCTATATCCTTTTTATACTATGGAGACCAGAACTGTGCACAGTGCTCCAAGTGTGGTCTAACCAAGGTATATGGAGACCAGAACTGTGCACAGTGCTCCAAGTGTGGTCTAACTAAGGTATATGGAGACCAGAACTGTGCACATTACTCCAAGTGTGGTCTAACCAAGGTATATGGAGATGAGAACTGTGCACAGTGCTCCAAGTGTGGTCTAACCAAGGTATATGGAGACCAGAACTGTGCACAGTGCTCCAAGTGTGGTCTAACCAAGGTATATGGAGACCAGAACTGTGCACAGTGCTCCAAGTGTGGTCTAACCAAGGTATATGGAGACCAGAACTGTGCACAGTGCTCCAAGTGTGGTCTAACCAAGGTATATGGAGACCAGAACTGTGCACAGTGCTCCAAGTGTGGTCTAACCAAGGTATATGGAGACCAGAACTGTGCACAGTGCTCCAAGTGTGGTCTAACCAAGGTATATGGAGACCAGAACTGTGCACAGTGCTCCAAGTGTGGTCTAACCAAGGTATATGGAAACCAGAACTGTGCACAGAGCTCCAAGTGTGGTCTAACTAAGGTATAGGGAAACCAGAACAGTGCACAGTGCTCCAAGTGTGGTCTAACCAAGGTTCGATAGAAGTTGATATAACTTCTCTGCTTTTCAATTCTATACCTCTAGAAATGAACCCCAGTGCTTTGTTTGCATTTTCATGGCCTTGTTAACCTGCATCACTACTTTTCATGATGTTTGACCATGTTTACGAGTTTGTGAGAAATACGGAACATAAATCTTTGTATTGCCACTGCCTAAAGTGGTCAGAGGAATCCTTGTTATCATCTGAAATAGGAGATAACCAATGGATAACCATGAGAATACATAAGAACATAAGAAATAGGAGCAGGGGTAGGCCATTCGGCCCCTCGAGCCTGATCTTCTACCTCATCTCCAGTTTTCTGCACTATCCCCATATTCCTTGATTCCCTTAATATTCCCTTAATATTCAAAAATCTATCAATCTCAGTCTTGAATAGACTCAACTGAGCATCCATGGCCCTCTGGGGTAGAGAATTCCAAAGATTCACGACCCTTCGAGTGAGTAAACTTCTCCTCATCTCAGTCTTAAATGGCCGACCCCTTATTCTGAGACTGTGAGCCCTGGTTCGAGCCTTCCAAGGTACAATGGACATAAACAGTGTCCATGATCATATATGCACCGAGATTCAACAATAAGCCTCCTACATACACATCGCGGGCCTTTACCCTTTGATACAGGGGACCGAGCGAGTGAAGTAAGTGACTTCGAGCTCGGTGTCTTACCTCTAGGTCTTGGGCCAGGTAATTGTACAAGATTACTCTCACATCCAGCTGCTCGTGCCTTTTGACAGAATAAGGTAACCTCATGGATATAAAAAATGGCCTGAACACTTTCATCTTCTTGGGTTCCGCGACACAGAATCCTTAATGTTAAACATCGAGAAAATGGTTAGGTTTGTTTTTTTCATCAATAAAATCGTTTCACTCTTTCGTTAAATTCGGTACTTATTTATCATTCTCAGCATTAGATAATAAGATCCGAGTGTTTAATACTCACCTTATAAGTATTGACCTGCTTTGTTAAGAGTTATTGGGCGCGAAATTCGGTTACGCCCCGTTTGGGGTCAGTAACCATTTAAGGCCGGACATTTAGCGCCTGGCGCGAAAGTACCTCCCCGGCCGCTAAATTCGGCTTACCGCCCCGCACAGGAAGTGGGGCGCAATGTCGGGCGCGCCACTTCCTGGTGGGGCGGTAACCGAGGCGATGTCGGGGCGCGATCGGCAGCGGCTCGGTGGAGCGCTGCCGCGTTTCAACGGCCTTCCCCTTCAGTTAAAGGGGAGGGCCGCAGCGCACTTTGCAGGGCGGCGTGGTGCCGGGCTGCGCGATGGCGGCCAAGACTACGCCACGGCCCATCACGCCGGGCCGACCTGGAGGTGGGCCAAAAAAAGAAAATGGCGGCGCGGGTCGCACCTCCCCTTTAACTACTGCCCCGCAAGCGGACGTCGGCCCAGTTCGCGACCCGCGAGGCTAACGCTGACAACGCCCGCGGCAGCCTCGTGGGGCGCAGCCGAATTTCTGCCGCGGGGCGGTAAGGGGCCACAGCGGATCGCTAAGGGGTCGCAGCGCACGCTGATGATGTCATCGGCAGGGGCGCAGCGGCCTGGAGCGGGGGCACGGCGCTTTCAGGTAACACCTCAACAACGCCCCACCAAATTTCTCGGGAGGAGCTATTTTCGCCCCCCACCCCCTCACCGCGATAAGCCCTTTGCATCCTGTTAGCACCCCCTGGAGGCACTAACGGCAGGTGCAAAGGAGCCGAATTTCAAGCCCATTGTTATTACTAATAATAACTGGACACCATCACCACAAATACTACAGCAACATCCACACCAAATATCAAAAACACTTTTAAAATCACAACGAACGAAATAGCAAGTTATAATAATTCAAGTCTTACTCCCTTGATCGTGGTGAAAGAAATGCAGTATATAATTTGCGAAAACCTCAAATATCCTAGTTCTTCCACTACGTAAAACTGTCTCTCCATAGCTCCGCAGTGGTTTTGCGAAAGGTCATAATTAGCTCCATTTGCCTGGACGGTGATGACTTTTGCGTACAAACATATTTTACCTCATACCCCAGACCACTCTTTCTAAAGGTGTTTTGGTTAGTGATCGATGTGGTTTTCATTTCCAGGTTTTAAAATATTATTTTGTTCTATTGCAAACTTCTACTAGTCAAGGTCATTTATATATTATGGGATAGAAATTTGCCTCAGGTAGTGGAGCCTGGCGAGCCGTATTCCCATTGGACGCCTGTAATACAGCCGCTTAATACTCAGTTCTATCGAGGGCAATGGGTTTGAATCCCGCCAGATTTGTGTTACCGCCCAAGATGATCTTTCACCCCCGCACCGTACAAAGAATTACATCGAGCCGACAGCACAGTAACAGGCCATTCGGCCCAACTGGTCCGTGCCGGTGTTGCTGTTCCACAGGAGCCTCCTCTCACCCTTCTTCATCTCACCCCATCAACATCTTGATAACAAAATACATTTTGGGTGTTGTGTAGGGAAAAGAAAGAAAGACTTGCATTTATATAGCGCCTTTTACGACCACCGGACGTCTCAAAGCGCTTTACAGCCAATGAAGTACTTTTTGAAGTGTAGTCACTGTTGTAATGTGGGAAACGCAGCAGCCAATTTGCGCACAGCAAGCTCCCACAAACAGCAATGTGATAATGACCAGATAACCTGTATTTTGTTATGTTGATTGAGGGATAAATATTGGCCCCAGGACACCGGGTTTAACTCCCCTGCTCTTCTTTGAAATATTGGCCGTGGGATCTTTTATGTTCACCCGAGCGAGAGCAGACGGGACCTCGATTTAACGTCTCATCCGAAAGACAGCACCTCCAACAGTGCAGCACTCCCGCAGTACTGCACTGGGAGTGTCAGCCTAGATTTTTATGTGCTGAAGTCCCTGGAGTTCACGAATTGCAATGGCCCCTATTTCAACCAATATTTCTCGGCCCATAAACATTTTCCACTGGTGACTATTTCTAAAAGAATTTCTAATTTTGCGAAGAAATGCTGATCAGAAGGAGTATTCGAAAAAGCATTTGCGATGTCCCGTCGTACAGCAACAACACGCTGAATTACGTTGCAATAAGAAAAGTCTATAAACCGGCCATCATACATGTCTTCATCAATATTCAATTGAAGAAACGTTACCTTTACTCGCAAACATGGCAACCGCCTGAACTTCCCAAGTGGTTATGGAGTCGGGAATGTAATTTTTTATCCTGAAAAATAAATTGGGGAGCAAAAAGAAAAGCAATTAAATTAAATTCAAAACAATATTGCGTCCAGTTCTGGTCACCACACTTTAGGAAGGATGTGAAGGCCCTTGAGAGGGTGCAGAGGAGATTTACCAGAATGGTTCCGGGGATGGGGGATCTTAGCTACAAGGACAGGTTGGAGAAGCTGGATTTGTTTTCATTAGAGCAAATGAGGTTGCGGGGTGATTTGATAGAGGTGTACAAGATTATGACAGGTTTGGATAGGCTAGACGGGGAAAGGCTATTCCCACTATTTGATGGTACAAGGACTAGGGGACACAGATTTAAGGTTTTGGACAAGAGATACAGTGGGGAGGTGAGGAAAAACTTTTTTACGCAGCGAGTGGCGAGGACCTGGAACTCGCTGCCAATGGAAGTGGTGGAAGCGGAGACACTCAATGTTTTCAAGGGGAGACTGGATAGGCACTTGAGGGAAATAAACTTGCAGGGCTATGGGGATAGAGCGGGGGAATGGGACTGACTGGATCGTTCTACAGAGAGCCGGCATGGACTCGATGGGCCAACTGGCCTCCTTCTGTGCCGTTATGATTCTATGACTCTATGTCTCTATGACAACACTGCAGAAATCGGAATGGAAATTCACCTTGGGCGGCAGCGCAGTGCGAGCGTTATCGAATCGGCCGCCGTTTATACATCCGGTCTGATATTCAGTCCCACTGAGTGTAATGCATCTGAGTATTGGACAGGGCGTATAACAGGCGGTCCGTCCGATAACGCCTGCTTTGTGCTACCGCCCAAGAGAAAGGCCCAGGAAACACAGCTATCTCCCTGAACTTACCATGCCCACAGATAAAATGTGACTTGGAGGTAAAATTGGAGATGGGCGAGGACACAAAAAGAGGCAGAATCACCGTTGCCAATCGTTATAACCACACGCCCGAGATTCGGTTTTATCGAAGTCAACGGGACTGAATATTGGGCGGGACGTATCACAGGAGGTCGATGAGATTCCACCTGTTTTACATCCCCAGCCCATGTCCAGTTTCACCCCATTGAGTGTGTTGATCACTGGAGCCGAGCTCCATCGTTTCCCTGCACTTTCCAACAGAGACCATGAGGAAGCCACCAGGGGTGAGGACACTGGCTGATCGTCAACTCCATAGGGCATGAGAGCGTAGACCCATGACAGCACTCCTTGCCAACCCACTGCAATACGATGACTTAACAGAGGCCGGGAATACCAGCTGAAACTTCCTATTCTGTGTGGTTCAGTTATTTAGCTTCACTTGAGGGTGCTCATCTTTAAAGAGGACGGGACATGAGATTTATTGTAAGACAATGATCCATAGATATTTGGTCGGTTGCATTGAAGTTATACTTTATTCAATTTCCTTTGTGTAGCATCTTCCCAACTTTAAATCATAGAATCATAGAATAGTACAGCACAGAGAGAGGCCATTCGGCCCATCAAGTCTGCGCCAGCTCTTTCGAAGAGAAATCCAGTTAGTCCCACACCCCCAGTCTTTCTCCATATCTCTGCAATATTTTCTCCTTCAAGTATTTATCCGATTCCCTTTTGAAGGCTACTATTGAATCTGTATCCACCACCCCAACAGGCAGTGCATTCCAAATCCTAACCACTCGTTGCATAAAAAGGTTTCCCTCATGTCACCTCTGGTTCTTTTGCCAATCACCTTAAATCTGTGTCCTCTAGTTCTCGACCCTTCTGCCAATGGGAACAGTTTCTCTCTATCTACTCTGCCCAGACCCCTCATGATTTTGAACACCTCTATCAAATCTCCTCTTAGCCTTCTCTGCTCCAAGGAGAACAACCTCAGCTGCTCCAGTCTATCCACGTAACTGCAATCCCTCATCCCTGGAATCATTCTAGTAAATCTCTTCTGTACCCTCTCCAAAGCCTTCACGTCCTTCCTAAAGTGTGGTGCCCAGAATTGGACACAATACTTAGATTGGGCCAAACTAGTGTTTTATATAAGTTTAGCATAACTTCCTGACTTTTGCAATTCAATGATTGCCTTGTGGTGACTCTGCGGTGAATATTTTTTTTATTCGTTTATGGGATGTGGGCATCGCTGGCAAGGCCAGCATTTATTGTCCATCCCAAATTGCCCTGGAGAAGGTGTTGGTGAGCCACCTTCTTCAACTGCTGCAGTCCGTGTGGTGAAGGTACTCCCACAGTGCTGTTGGGTAGGGAATTCCAGGATTTTGACACAGCAATGATGAAGGATCGGCGATATACTTCTAAGTCAGGATGGTGTGTGACTTGGAGGGGAACTTGGAGGTGGTGGTGTTCCCATGCGTCTGCTGCCCTTGTCCTTCTAGGTAGAAGAGGTCGCGGGTTTAGGAGGTGCTGCCGAAGAAGCTTTGGCGAGTTGCTGCAGTGCATCTTGTAGATGGTACACACTTAAGCCACGGTACGCTGGTGGTGCAGGGAGTGAATGTTTAAGGTGGTGGATGGGGTGCCAATCAAGCGGGCTGCTTTGTCCTGGATGGTGTCGAGCTTTTTGAGTATTGTTGGAGCTGCACTCATCCAGGCAAGTGGAGAGTATTCCATCACACTCCTTACTTGTGCCTTGTAGATGGTGAAAAAGGCTTTGGGGAGGCAGAAGGTGAGACACTCGTCGCAGAATGCCTAGCCTCTGACCTGCTCTTGTTGCCACAGTATTTACATGGCTGGTCCAGTTAAGTTTCTGGTCAATGGTGATCCCCCAGGATGTGGATGGTGGTGGGTTCGGCGATGGTAATGGCGTTGAATGTCAAGGGGCGGTGGTTAGACTCTCGCTTGTTGGAGATAGTCATTGCCTGGCACAAGTATGGCGCAAATGTTAACTGCCACTTATCAGCCCAAGCCTAAATGTCGTCCAGGTCATGCTACATGCGGGCATAGACTGCTTCATTTTCGGAAGAGTTACGAATGGAACTGAACACTGTGCAATCATCAGCGAACATCCCCATTTCTGACTTTTTGAAGGAGGGAAGGTCATTGATGAAGCAGCTGAAGATGGTTGGGCCTAGGATTGATGTGAACCCTGAATTTGCTCACTTCTTGCAATCAATGCCGCGTGCCTATTATCCCTTCTAAATCTCTCTCCCATGTGTCACACATATATTACCCGCATTCCTATTTAGCGACGTACATAGGTAGCGATTTATGCTCACAATGCTGTCAGTGACTGCGAGCTTTGCCTTTTATGTAAAGCCGGCTATATTTGCTGCAAGTGTGATCTCGTGAGACCATCTTACTTGTGATCCCCCTCGCTTGAGACCTCGAATGTTTTCCACAACCAGCTGTGCGGAAACTCGCTGCGAACGTGGATGACGGTTTCATCAAAAAATTCCTCGTCGACTTCCACAGCAGCTGGAGAAGGGCAAGAAAACAGTTCAATGTCCATATCAGCCCTGAAACAAATCGACTTCACGCCCGCTCATCTCCCCGTGAGAAGTGAAAGAGCAACCAAATGAAAAACGTCTTGGGGTAGATATCCGTCTTGTGCTCGCTGACCTACATTGGCTCCAGCTTCAGCAACGCCTCGATTTTAAAATTCTCATCCTTGTTTTCAAATCCCTCCATGGCCCTCGCCCCTTCCTATCTCTGTAATCTCCTCCAGCCCCACAACCCTCCGAGATCTCAGCGCTCCTCCAACTCTGGCCTCTTGCGCATCCCTGATTTCAATCGCTCCACCATTGGTGGCCGCAACTTCAGCTGCCTAGGCCCTGAGCTCTGGAATTCCCTCCCTAAACCTCTCCGCCTCTCTACCTCTCTCTCCTGCTTTAAGACGCTCCTTAAAACCTACCTCTTTGACCAAGCTTTTGGTCACCTGCCCTAATATTGAATTATGTAGCTCGGTGTCAAATTCTGTTTGATAATCGCTCCTGTGAAGCACCTTGGGTCATTTTACTACACTAAAGGTGCTGTATAAATACAAATTATTGTTGTTGGTATCCTCGGCTACCCGTTATACGCCCCGCATATTATTCTGTTCTACTTACATGTAGATATTATATAGAATCTGCAGCACTGAAACAGGCCATCTGGGCCAACAATGCCAGTGTTTATGCTCCACACGAGCTTCCTACCACCCCTCTTCATCCAACCATAACCTTTCCACACAAGCCAACTGTTGTGTACCTGCACAGTTAACGGCTAGACATCACAGAAGCAGATAGGCAAGATACTTCTGGCTCCGCCCTCTCCCCCAACACCGCCACCACCCACCACCTCCCCGCCGTTTGGTCAATCTTATGCAGGTATTTTTTTTTAAGTGAAGGAAACAGTCCCATTATACAAAAAATTTCCACTTTTCTCTCTAACAGTGTTTCCTTTACAAGATGCACAAATGTGTTGGAGACCGGCAGCCTGTCTGCCTGAATTCCAACATCACACGTTAAACGTACTCCTGCCCCTCCATTCAGCCTGATTCTGTCCCCTTTCTCTGCACCCTTTCAATCTCACTCAGGTCTTTAAAAGGGACATCCCTCTTTCTGTTGTGTTTGGGATGGGCGCTGATCAATTCGTGTCGGGGAAACAGCACTGCAGAAACAAAAGCAAAATACTGCGGATGCTGGAAATCTGAAATCTCAACGGCTAACCTCTGCCCCTATTTTTATTCCACCTGGCAGCTGTTCTGCCATTCCCATTTACACCTCTTCTAGACTCATCTTTTGTTTCCTTACTTGTCCCGTTACCATCTCCTTTTGCCTTGCAGCATCAAACCTTTTATCATTTAATCTCTCCTGCCTTCCGTCCCAGCACAGACTTTCCCTTTTGTTCTTTCCTCCCCTCCCCCCATTCCCTGCCCCTACATTTGCTTAAAAATCTGTTACATCTCTAACATTTTCCAGTTCTGACGAAAGGGCATCAAGCTGAAACGTTAACTCGGTTTCTCCCTCCGCAGAGGCTGCCTGACCTGCTGAGTATTTCCAGCATTTTCTGTTTTCATTGCAGAAGCAGAAACAACACCGTGCATCAATGTTGAAGGCAATGGAACTGAATATAGAATCATACAATGGTTACAGCACGGAAGGAGACCATTTGGCCCGTCGAGCCCGTGCCGGCTCTCTGCAAGTGCACTTCAGCCAGTCCCACTCCCCCGCCCTTTCCCCGTAGCCCTGCAAATTTCTTTCCTTCAGGTACTTATCCAATTCCCTTTTGAAAGCTGTGATTGAATCTGCCTCCACCACTGTTTCAGGCAGTGCATTCCAGATCCTAACCACTCACTGCATGAAAAAAGTTTTTCCTCATATCGCCTTTGGATCTTTTGCCAATCACCTTAAATCTGTGTCCTCTGGTTCTCGACCCTTCCGCCAATGGGAACAGTTTCTCTCTATCTACTCTGTCCAGACCCCTCATGATTTTGAACACCTCTATCAAATCTCCTCGCAAGCTTCTTTGCTCCAAGAAGAACAACCCCAGCTTCTCCAGTCCATCAACGCAACTGAAGACCCTCATTCCTGGAACCACCCCCGCAAATCCTCTCCGCACCCTCTCCAAGGCCCCCACATCCTTCCCAAAGTGCGGTGCCCAGAACTGGACACAACACTCCAGTCGAGGCCGAACCAGTGTTCTACAAAATTTCATCATAACTTCCTTGCCTCTGCACTCCATGCCTCCACTCATGAAGCCCAGGATCCCATCTGCTCTTCCAACCACCTTCTCAAACTGCCCTGCCGCCCCCCCCCAATGACTCGTGCACATATACCCGCCAGGTTTCGGTCGGGGAATGTATCAGGTGGCGAATACGCTACCGCCCGCTTAGTGCAACAGCTCAAGTCGAATACCTACCCCTCTGACTGGTGAAGCAAGGTAAAGGCCTGCTCAACAGCTAAAGTTAACAGCGGCGCCTCTCCACGCCCAGAGGGCTGCGCTGCCAGTCCCACAAAGTCCACAGCTTGCTGCTCACATTCACGCCTGAATCATGCCCTCGCTGGCGAGGCAACGGCAGCTCGGGCTGTACGCCACCCAGAGTCAGCGTGGTGAAACTGGGCACGGGCAGGGGGCGCACAATGCGATGTATCCCATTGGTCGCCCGCAGTACGTCCATCAGCTTCAACAGAACTCAATATCAGGCGGGTGTCATAACGGGCGGCAAAAAACATCCTGCCTGTTTTGCTCCCCCCACTGCCCAACCTCCAGTCCCCCCCCACTGCCCAACCTCCAGTCCCCCCCACTGCCCAACCTCCAGTCCCCCCCACTGCCCAACTCCAGTCCCCCCCACTGCCCACCCTCCAGTCCCCCGCACTGCCCAACCTCCAGTCCCCCCCACTGCCCACCTCCAGTCCCCCCCACTGCCCACCTCCAGTCCCCCCCACTGCCCACCTCCAGTCCCCCCCACTGCCCACCCTCCAGTCCCCCCCACTGCCCACCCTCCAGTCCCCCCCACTGCCCACCTCCAGTCCCCCACCCACTGCCCACCTCCAGTCCCCCCCACTGCCCAACCTCCAGTCCCCACCACTGCCCACCTCCAGTCCCCCTCCACTGCCCACCTCCAGTCCCCCCCCCACTGCCCACCTCCAATCCCCCCCCCACTGCCCACGTCCCCCCTCACTGCCCACGTCCCCCCTCACTGCCCACGTCCCCCCCCACTGCCCACGTCCAGTCCCCCCCACTGCCCACCTCCAGTCCCCCTCACTGCCCACCTCCAGTCCCCCCCACTGCCCACCTCCAGTCCCCCTCACTGCCCACGTCCAGCTACCCTCCCCCACACACCCCCCCCCCCAACCACCGCCAGCCATTGGATTTCTTGGTGACTATCTTATATTGATGTCCTCTAGTTATGCTCCTCCCCATAAGTGGAAACATTCTCTCTGTATCCACTCTATCAAAACCTTTCATTATTTGAAAGATGTCTATTAGGTCACCCCTCAGCCTTCTCTTTTCAAGAGAAAAGAGACCCAGCCTGTTCATCCTTTCCTGATAGGTATACCCTCGCATTTCTGGTATCATCCTTATAAATCTTTTTTGCAACATCTCCAGTGCCTCTATAACCTTATTATAATATGGCGACCAGAACTGTACACAGTACTCCCAGTGTGGGCTAACCAAGGTTCGATACATGGTTAGCATAACATCTCTGCTTTTCAATTCTGTCCCTCTAGAAATAAACCCTTGGTTTGCTTTTGTTGTGGCCTTATTAAACTGCGTCACTACTTTTAGTGATTTATGTATTTGTTTATTTGTGTATTTGTTAATTAATTGAATTGCCTCGCTGAGTGAATGTGGCTCAATTGCGTGACCGTCTGACCAAGCCAATAGTAGCGGAGGTTGTCTCCATACCAATGTGGCAGCAGCTAGGCATCTCTTACATCTTGCTATTGAATCCACCTTCAGCGACTGATTCTTTCTCAGTTCCATCCCATAGTCACAGCAGGTCTGGAAGACCAGGCGGCACTCCATCTCCTTGACCCGCCTTGCGCGTTCCTCACAGCTGAGCTGCATTAATATCCTGGTGACGCCATCCATGCAGCATTTCCGCAGTCTGTGGTCAGAGTACTCGTTTACTGAAAGAAGTGAGACAGGCAATTAGGAAAGCAAATGGTACGTTAGCTTTTGTTAGAAAGGGATTAGAGTATAAGAGTAAAGAAGCCTTACTACAATTATACAGGGCATTGGCGAGACCACACCTGGAGTACTGTGTACAGTTCTGGTCTCCTTACCCAAGGAAAGACATACTTGCCTTGGAGGCCTATATCAATGATTTGGATGAGGGGACTAAATGTAACATTTCCAAATTTGCTGATGATACAAAGCTAGGTGGAAGAGGATGTGAAGAGGCTTCAAGGGGATCTCGACAAGCTCAGTGAGTGGGCGAGAACATGGCAGATGGAATATAATGTGGATAAATGTGAAGTTATCCACTTTGGTAGAAAAAGCAGAAAGGCAGAGTATTTCCTAAATGTTGAAAGATTGGGGAATGCAGATGCTCAAAGGGCTTGGCTGTCCTTGTACATGAGTCACTGAAAGTGAATGTGCAGGTGTAGCAAGCCCATTAGGAAGGCAAATGGTATGCTGGCCTTCATTACAAGAGGATTTGAGCACAGGAATAAAGAAGTCTTACTCCAATTATATAGGGCCTTGGTGAGACCACACCTGGAGTACTGTGGACAATTTTGTCTCCTTACCTAAGGAAGGATATACTTGCCATAGAGGGAGTGCAACAAAGGTTCATGAGATTGATGCCTGGGATGGCGGGACTGTCGTATGAGAAGAGATTGAGTAAACTAGGCCTGTATTCTCTTGAATTCAGAAGAATGAGAGGGGATCTCATTGAAGCATACAAAATTATTACAGGGTGGATGCTGGGAGAATGTTTCCCTTGGCTCGGGAGTCTAGAACCAGGGGCCACAGCCTCAAGATAAAGGGTAGGGCATTCAGGACTGAGATGAGAAGAAATTTCTTCACACAGAGGGTGGTGAATCTTTGGAATTCTCTACCCCAGAGGGCTGTGGAGGCTCAGTCATTGGGTATATTCAAAACAGAAGTCGATAGATGATCATATTGAATGGCAGAGCAGGCTCGAAGGGCCAAATTGCCTACTCTGCTCTTATTTTTCTATTTTTCTATGTTTCTATTCAGCCCATCGTGCCTGTGTCAGCTGTTTTCAGAGCGAGCCAATTAATCTCACTCCCCCTGCTCTTCCCCCCCCTAGCCCTGTGATTTTTTTTTTCCTCTTCATAATGAAAGCCATTAAGAATGAAGACCTTTTCTCTGTTGGATTTGAGGATGCTACTATAGACTCCGCACCAAGCCATAAAAGCATTGTTCAGACATTGGCAACTGAAAATCGCAATGCATCGACTATCTTGCATCCAGAAAGCAGAGGAGCTGCATTGAAAACAGAAGTTTCTCACTGGCACAGTACAGCACTGTGGCACAGGGCTGGAGGATGGCGCCTGTTGGGGGTTTACTTCTGAGGAGCAAGGTATAGAGTGGTGTTCCCCAGGGGTAGGTGTTAGCACCACTGCTCGTTTTTGATATATATTCAAGACCTGGACTTGGTTCTGCAGGGCATAATTTCAAAGTTTGCAGATGAAAAGTCTCGGAAAAATAGCACAGTGAGGAGGATAGTAACAGACTTCAGGAGGACATAGACAGACTGGTGAAATGGGCAGACACATGGCAGATTAAATTTAACCCAGAGAAGTGTGAAGTGATAGATTTTGGTAGGAAGAATGAGGAGAGGCAATATGAACTAAATGGTACAATTTTAAAGGGGGTGCAGGAACAGAGACACCGGGGGGTGTACGTACACAAACCTTTGAAGACGGCAGGACAAGATGAGAAGGATGTTAAAAAGGCAAATGAGAACCTTGGCTTTATAAATAGAGCAATAGAGTACAAAAGCAAGAAGCTATGCTAAACCTTTATAAAATGTTGGTTAGGCCTCAGTTAGAGCATTGTGTTCAATTCTGGGCACCACACTTTAGGAAAGATGTCAAGGCCTTAGAGAGGGTGTAGAAGGGATTTACCTGCATGGTGTCAGGGATGAGGGACTTCCATTATGTGGAGAGACTGGAGAAGCTGGGGTTCTTCTCCTTAGAGCAGAGAAGGGAAAGAGGAGAAGGGAAAGAAAGAAAGAAAGAAAGAAAGAAAGAACTCCCTCAGCAGTGCAGTCTAGATTTTTGCACTCAAGACTCTGGAGTGGGACTTGAACCCACAACCTTCTGACTCAGAGGCGAGGAGAGTGCTACCCACTGAGCCACAGCTGACACTTATCACCATCACCCGAAATTAATATTGATGGGCAAGCACTTGGTCCTCAGGAAACCATGGGGCGGAAATTCCCTGAGGTAAATTTTCGGGCCTGAAAATGGGTGCAGTGCACGGAGTGCTCGGCCCCAACTGAGAGGCCCCAGGCCACTGCAAATTGAGCTTCAAGGTCGAGTTGCTGGTGGCACCTTTCTTGTCTTCTCGGGCAGCTCGCACCTTCTGTAAAGATCAATGTCGGGGTGCTTGCCTTGCTGGCATCGACTGGAAGGTAAGTGGGGGCTGGGGTGGGTGGGTGGGGGGGAGAGGACAATGAGATGAGGGCCGATCACAGGCCGACAGAGGCCCATTGGGAGTGTTGGGGTAGGGAGCAGCACTGTGCGCTTCCTGGCTCCACTGCAAACTAATGACCTCCTCTTGTTAGGCATCTACAAGATGCACTGCAGCAACTCGCCAAGGCTTCTTCGGCAGCACCTCCCAAACCCGCGACCTCTTCCACCCAGAAGGACAAGGGCAGCAGGCGCATGGGAACATCACCACCTCCAAGTTCCCCTCCAAGTCACACACCATCCTGACTTGGAAGTATATCGGCCAATCCTTCATCGTCGCTGGATCAAAATCCTGGAACTCCCTCCCTAACAGCACTGTGGGAGTACCTTCACCACACAGACTGCAGCGGTTCAAGAAGGCGGCTCACCACCACCTTCTCAAGGGCAATGAGGGATGGGCAATAAATGCTGGCCTTGCCAGCGACGCCCACATCCCATAAACGAATAAAAAAATAAAATCATACAGGCCTGGAAATCTGGGCCGCGCAATTGAGGCTGGGCTTCTAAAGCAGGCAGAGATAATGAATATGTTTTGGGGGGCCTAATGTTTGACACAGTGCAGTACAGATTCCCCGAATGTTACCCAGGCTCCAAGGGTTAGACTACGAGGAGAGATTACATAAACTAGGCTTGTATTCCCTGGAATATAGGCGGTTAAGGGCTGATTTGATTGAAGTTTTTAGGATTTTGAAAGGAATTGATAGGGTAAGATAGAGAGAAACTTATTCCACTGGTGGAGGGAGTCTAGGACAAGGGGACAAAATCTTAAAAATTCAGAGCCAGGCCATTCAGGAGTGAAGTTAGGAAACACTTCTTCACGCAAAGGGCGGTAGAAGTGTGGAAGTCTCTCCCACAAAAAGCAGTAGATGCAAGCTCAATTAATCATTTTACATCTGAGATCGATAGATTTTTGCTAGACAAAGGTATAAAAAGACATGGAACCAAGGCGGGTGGATGGAATTAGGATACAGATCAGCCATGATCTTTTTTGCACCTTCTCCAGTGCCTCTATATCCTTTTTATAATACGGAGACCAGATTGGTACGGTTCTTGGGAGTATCAGCCACAGTTAAACCGATGGAAAAGATCATTGTTTACACGTCATTTTAAGGCACTGACATTATTCGAGAGAAATGAAGAACAGAGTTCAGGGCGTTCTTCGGGACTCACACTTTCCAGAATATTGTCGCTGTAGATTCAACGCTCTCCTCT
Organism: Squalus acanthias; assembly: GCA_030390025.1. NCBI lineage: Eukaryota > Metazoa > Chordata > Chondrichthyes > Squaliformes > Squalidae > Squalus > Squalus acanthias. The sequence continues at coordinate 32,331,809 of CM059449.1, read as the reverse complement.
GTCTTCTGACTTCGGTTTTGCACGAGTATTCTGAAAAGTGAGCAAAAACAAAACCCAACTCAGTGTGCCAATGGGGAGCATTTCTCTTGAAAGCCGTGTTCAGCTGGAGGTCTCAACTTGGCTGGAAGCGTTCTCATGCTCACTATTTATGAGGGAATTGTCAACACATTGCAAAAACAAACATTTACATCTTTGCCAGAAATAGCAAACAACTGGGTCAACCTTGACTTTGTGCGATGGCGTGACAGCGAGTTGGCAGCCCGTTTTACATCTCTCCCCGTTTTCATGGAACAACAGCAACCTGTATTTATATAGCGCCTTTAACGTAGTAAAACGTCCCAAGGCGCTTCACACTGGAGTGTCGTCAAACAAAAGTTGACGCCAAGGCGATAATAGGACAGACTTGGTCATAGAGGTAGGTTTTTAACGAGCATCATGATGGAGGAAAGGGAAGTTGAGAGGTGGGGAGGTTTACGGAGGGAATTCCAGAGCTTAGGGCCCAGGCAGCTGAAGGCACGGCCGCCAATGGTGAGGCGATTAAAATGGGGGATGGGCAGGAGGCCAGAATTGGAGGAGCGTAGAGATCTCGGAGGGTTGTAGGGCTGGAGGAGATTACAGAGATAGGGAGGGGCGAGGGCCATGGAGGGATTCAAAAACAAGTGTGAGAATTTTTTTAATTGAGGCGTTGCCGGTTCAAGAGCCAATGTAGGTCAGCGAGCACAGGGGGTGATGGGTGAACGGGACTTGGTGCGAGTTAGGACACGGGCAGCAGAGTTTTGGATAAGCTCAAGTTTACGGTGGGTGGAAGATGGGAGGCCGGCCAGGAGAGCGTTGGAATAGTCGAGTCCGGAGGTCAATTCACTATCGTGCAAAAACAAGCTCACCCGAAGGGTTTATTTACACCTGGCCCAGCCGATCTCTCGCTTGTAACACGCCAGATTTTTATTTCCATTTGAATCAGGCAGTGAAAGGGAAAATTACCCCCACTGACGCTCTAAGAGAGCGACCAGAGCAGGTTTTACTATTTTTAAAGGAAATATCATTAAATGCGTGACACAGGTGTACGAATTTGTCTGGTTGCCATGGTTCTCGAAAGACCTCGTGGAATGCTCCAGCACAAAAACAAACTGCTTGGTCTGAATTCCTTTTTGCTACTTTAGAAAAGGTTTTTCTCTGAACTCCAGACCAGTTCGCCGGTATCCAGTGGTTTAACATACCGTCCTACCCTCAACTTACACTCAAAGATCCCTCTACTGGCTTCAATCCGACAGCTTCTACGACATGTTAATGATTTCACTGCAAATACAGAATAGAGTAAAAACCCTCACAGACATATTTAGGAGGTCTCTATACCAAGGATTCTTAACATTGCTGTTGGAACTCTAACAGCTCAGTAACTATTACCAGACTGCATATGATTTCGGGTACCCAATGTGTGACAGTTTGATGTGACACTGCTTAACGGAATTTTAACTCATTGATTTTAATTAATCAACGTTAGCACCAAACCCGTGGATAGAGGAGTGTAACGACAAAGAGTTCAGCATTCCTAAACTAAGTTCACATCCGGTAACGATTAATGCAATATCTTACTCATGAGCTGAAGTGAGCTGATTTCTGCCTGTCTGTCATTATCCATCTATCTGTCTGTCATTGTCGGTCTGTCATTTTCCATCTGTCTGTCATTGTCTGTCTGTCTGTCAGTTTCCATCTATCTGTCTGTCATTGTCGGTCTGTCATTTTCCATCTGTCTGTCTGTCATTGTCTGTCTATTTGTCTGTCAGTCTGTCATTATCTGTCTGTCATTATCCATCTATCTGTCTGTCATTGTCTATCTGTCATTATCCATCTATCTGCCTGTCATTGTCTGTCTGCCTATCATTGTCTGTCTGTCATTATCCATCTATCTGTCTATCATTGTCTGTCTGTCATTATCCATCTATTTGTCTGTCATTGTCAGTCTGTCATTGTCCATCTGTCATTGCCCGTCTGTCATTAGTATCTGTCTATCATTGTCTGTCAGCCTCTCTGTCTGTCTGTCGTCAAGATGCAAGATGCATCAACAAGATGCACTGCAGCAACGCGCCAAGGTTTCTTCAATGGCACCTCCCAAACCCGCGACCTCTTCCACCTAGAAGGACAAGGGCAGCAGGCGCATGGGAACACCACCACCTCCAAGTTCCCCTCCAAGTCACACACTATCCTGACGTAGAAGTGTATCGCCGTTCCTTCATCGTCGCTGGGTCAAAATCCTGGAACTCCCTCCCTAACAGCACTGTGGGAGTACCTTCACCACACGGACTGCAGCGGTTCAAGAAGGCGGCTCACCATCACCTTCTCAGGGCAATTAGGGATGGGCAATAAATGCTGGCTTTGCCAGCGATGCCCACATCCCATGGACGAATAAAATAAATCCATCTATCTATCTGTCTGTCTATTTGTCTAACATTGTACATCTCTCTCACTCTCTATCTATCTCTCACTCTCTATCTATCTCTCACTCTCTATCTATCTCTCACTCTCTATCTATCTCTCACTCTCTATCTATCTCTCACTCTCTATCTATCTCTCACTCTCTATCTATCTCTCACTCTCTATCTATCTCTCACTCTCTATCTATCTCTCACTCTATCTATCTATCTCTCACTCACTCTCTATCTCTCTATCTATGATGTGTATATTGTGCATGTTTACCATGTCTAATTGATGATACAGCCGCATCGGAGATGAAACTCAGTCCAGCATCCTTAAAAACACCGACACTGTCAGCTCCACCTCCATAGAAACATCCCAGATCGTGAGAGTTCATCGCTTCGAATACCTATTTACAGAGAAAAAATGGAACAGTAAAACACACCCTAGATGTTCATAAATCAGATGCGGAGCAGGCTCGAAGGGCCGAATGGCCTACTCCTGCTCCTATTTTTCTATGTTTTAGTCCTGCTGCATTATTGCAGCTTTGAAGAAAATATCTTAACACAGAGCGGATCAATGTGTTGGGCCGCTCATAAAATTAAGAAAAGCCAGAAAGAACTTGAACTTGCATTTATGTAGCGCCTTTCACAACCTCAGGACACTTTTCTGCCAATACGTTTGAAGTGTGGTCACTGCTGTGATGTAGGAAACGCGGTAGCCTATTTGCGCACAGCAAGCTCCCACAAGCAGCAATGTGAAAATGACCGGATAATCTGTTTTTGTGATGTTGGTTTTGGGACAAATATTAGCAGGACCCTCTTTGAGAACTGCCATGGGATCTTTTCGGTCAACATGAGAGGGCAGACGGGCCCTCCGTTTCACGATCATCTGATAGACAGCATCTCAGACCTCCCTCAGTACTGCACTAGGAGTGTCAGCCTGGATTATGTACTCAACTCTCTGGAGTGAAAGAAAGACTTGCATTTATGTAGCACCTTTCATGACCACCGGATGTCTCAAAGCACTTTAGAGCCAATGAAGTACTTTTGAAGTGTAGTCACTGTTGTAATGTGGGAAACGTGGCAGCCAATTTGCGCACAGCAAGCTCCCACAAACAGCAATGTGATAATGACCAGATCATCTGTTTTTGTTATGTTGGTTGAAGGATAAATATTGACCCCAGGACTTGCTCTTCTTCGAAGTAGTGCCATGGGATTTTTTACTTCCCCCTGAGAAAACATCCGAAAGACGGCACCTCGGACAGTGCAGCACTCCCGCTCGAGGGGCCAAGTGGCCTGTTCCTGCTCCTATTCCTTATGTTCCCTCAGCACTGCACTGGGAGTGTCAGCCTAGCTTTCTGTGCTCAAGTCCCTGGAGTGGGACTTGAACCCACAACCTTCTGACTCAGAGGCAAGTGTGCTACCCACTGAGCCACGGCTCGCACCTTCAAGACGCCCCTATCGCTTTGCAAAGTGCTGTCAAACCATCAAGTCGGCCCTCAAAAGAAACAGCATTGCAGGATAGCATTCGTCCGTTCGCTGTTTGTAGCGACATGGCAAACGTACCGGAGAAATCTTTCTCTGCTTTGTGTTTCGAGTCAAATCTAAAATAGATCCCAAAATAATGGATTTGCAATGTCACTAGACATACTGAAGAGAGGAATTGTCCTGAAAAGAACTGCCGGCTTTCCAACTGATCGAAACACAAGGTCTAAGCATATTACCTTCCTGGGCGTGAGTTTGTTCTTGTTGTTCAGGATGTACACTGCGGAATCGACAACGACAAAGGACACATTAGCTGCATCGTTGGTGGAGAATTGCAGATCAAATGCACCTCCCGGTTGATAGGTTGTATCTTGGTCCTTTATTTCAATCTGTAAAAGTAAATCGGCAAACAATTGCCGAGATAATGTATTACCAGCAGGACAGACAGCGTAAGAATCGCAATGCGGTTGGCAAACAGATCAGCCATCACCTGGCTCGGCAAACTAGCTTGAGTAAAAACATACATCGTGGCCACCTATTACCGAATTGTCATACTGGAACTATGTTTGCAAAAAGGATAAAAATGAGAAGTCGCACAACACCAGGTTATAGTCCAACAGATTTAATAAATCTGTTGGACTATAACCTGGTGTTGTGCGACTTCTCATTTTTGTCCATCCCAGTCCAACGCCGGCATCTCCGCATCATGTACAGAAAGGATGTAGAGGCACTGGAGAAGCTGCAAAAAGGATTTACAAGGATGATACTAGAACTGAGAGATTATAGCTAGCAGGAAAGATTGAACAGGCTAAAGGCACTTTTCTCTTGAAAAGAGAAGGCTGAGGGGCGACCTGATAGAGGTCTTTAAAATTAGGAAAGGTTTGATAGGGTAGACATATAGAACATGTTTCCACTTGCGGGCGAGAACAACACTAGGGACCATAAATATAAGATCCAATAGATCTAATAAATCCAATAGGGATTTCAGTGGAAACGACTTTACCCAGAGAGTGGTTAGAATGTGGAACTCGCTACCACAGGGAGTGGTTGATGTGAATAGCATAGATGTATTAAAGGGGAAGCTAGACAAGCACATCAGGGAGAAAGCAATAGAATCACAGAATGGTTACAGCCCATAAGGAGGCCCGTCAAACCCATGCCGGCTCTCTGCAAGAGCACTTCAGCTAGTCCCATTCCACCGCCCTTTCCCCGTAGCCCTGCAAATTTTTTTCCTTCAGGTACTTATCTAATTCCCTTTTGAAAGCAGTGATTGAATCTGCCTCCACCACCCTTTCAGGCAGTGCATTCCAGATCCTAACCACTCGCTGTGTTAAAAAGTTTTTCCTCATGTCGCCTTTGGTTCTTCTGCCAATCACCTTAAATCTGTGTCCTCTGGTTCTTGACCCTTCCGCCAATGGGAAGAGTTTCTCTCTATCTACTCTGTCTACACCCCTCATGATTTTGAATGCCTCTATCAAATCTCCTCTCAATCTTCTCTGCTCTGAGGAGAACAACCCGGCTTCTCCAGTCTATCCACATAACTGAAGTCCCTCATCCCTGGAACCATTCTTGAAAATCTTTTCTGCACCCTCTCTAAGGCCTTCACATCCTTCCTAAAGTGTAGGGCAGAGAATTGGACACAATACTCCAGTTGAGGCCAAACCAGTGTTTTATAAATGTTCATCGTAACTTCCTTGCTTTTGTACTCTATGCCTCTCTTTATGAATAGACCTCCTCAGAAGGCAAACACGGGACACAACCAACAGGGTACCCTACGTCGTCCAGTACTTCCCCGGAGCGGAGAAACTACGCCATGTTCTTCGCAGCCTTCAACATGTCATCGATGACGACAAACACCTCGCTAAGGCCATCCCCACGCCTCCACTACTTGCCTTCAAACAGCCGCCTAACCTCAGAAGTACCATCGTTCGCAGCAAATTACCCAGCTTTCAGGATAACAGCGACCACGACACCACACAACCCTGCCATGGCAAACTCTGCAAAACATGCCAGATCATCAACACAGATACCACCATCACACGTGAGGACACTACCCACCAGGTACATGGTACATACTCATGTGACTCGGCCAACGTTGTCTACCTCATACGTTGCAGGAAAGAATGCACCGCGGCATGGTACATCGGCGAGACCATGCAGACACTGAGACAACGTATGAACGAGCACCGCGCAACAATCGCCAGGCAGGATTGTTACCTCCCAGTCGGGGAACACTTCAGCAGTCAAGGACATTCAGCCTCGGATCTGCGGGTAAGCGTTCTCCAAGGCAACCTTAGAAACACACGACAACGCAAAATCATCGAGCAGAAACTGATAGCCAAGTTCCGCACTCATGAAGACGGTCTCAATCGGGATCTTGGGTTTATGTCACGATACATGACGTGATCCGGACTCGAGTCGTCGTTAGCTTGTTCACAGATGTGATTCCCAGTAAAAAAGTAAAAATTTTCCCAGTAAAAAAGTAAAAAAATGTTAAAGCTTTTCGTTTTACATACAGACGGCAGCTCATTGTCTCAGTTGTATCTTGCTATGTCTTTGATGTGGTACCTTCCTGGCTGACTTAATTAACTTTATCACACCTTGGCAGATAGTCAGGATGATTTAATTTATTGGTCTGCAATTGTAAAGTACACATGCTCTGTTTTCCATCTATATATGCTTTGGAGATTCTGTATCTAATTTACTTCACCTGAGGAAGGAGCAAATCGATAGCTCCGAAAGCTTGTGATTTCAAATAAAACTGTTGGACTATAACCTGGTGTTGTGCGACCTCTCTCTTTATGAAGCCCAGGATCCCATATGCTTTTTTAACCGCTTTCTCAACCTGCCCTGCCACCTTCAACGATTTGTGCGCATACACCCCCCGGTCTCTGTTCATGCACCCGCTTTAGAATTGTACCCTTTAGTTTATATTGCCTCTCCTCGTTCTTCCTATCAAAATGTATCACTTCGCACTTTTCTGCGTTAAATTTCATCTGCCACTTTTCCCCCATTCCACCAGCCTGCCTATGTCTTCTTGAAGTCGATCACTATCCTCCTCACTGTTCACTATACTTCCAAGTTTTTACTGGGTTTATCCTTACACCTTTTTTTGAACAAGGGTGTGACATTTGCAATTCTCCAGTCCTCTGGCACCTCTCCTGTATCTAAGGAGGATTGGAAGATTATGGCCAGTACCTCCGTGATTTCCATCTTAACTTCCCTCAGCATCCTAGGATGCATCCCATCTGGTCCTGGTGACTTATCTATTTTAAGTATAGCCAGCCTTTCTAGTACCTCCTCTTTATCAATTTTTATCTCATCCAGTATCTCAACTACCTCCACTTTCACTACAACTTTGGCAGCATCTTCTTCCTTGGTGAACACAGATGCAAAGTATACATTTAGTACCTCAGCCATGCCCTCTGCCTCCATGCGTAGGTCTCCTTTTTGGTCCCTAATTGGCCCATCCCTCCTCTTACTACCTGTTTACGGGGCAACACGGTGGCATAGTGGTTAGCACTGGTGCCTCACAGCGCCAGGGACCCGGGTTCGAATCTGACCTCGGGTGACTGTCTGTGTGGAGTTTGCACATTCTCCCCGTGTCTGCGTGGGTTTCCTCCGGGTGCTCCGGTTTCCTCCCACAGTCCAAAAATGTGCGGGTTAGGTTGATTTGGCTATGATAAATTGACCCTTAGTGTTAGGGGGGGATTAAATATGTGGGGTGATGGGATATGTTAGGGGGAATTAAATACGTGGGGTTACGGGGGTAGGGTGGGATATGTGTACTGTGGGGATTGAAGCAGGGACAGGGTACTGGATTTGGATGATCAGCCATGATCGTATTGAATGGTGGAGCAGGCTCGACGGGCCGAATGGCCTACTCCTGCTCCTAGATTCTATGTTTCTATGTTTACTATTTGTATGCCCATAGAAGACTTCTGAATTCTCTTTTATGTTAGCTGCCAATCTATTCTCATACTCTCTCTTTGCTCCTCATTTTTTTCACTTCCCCTCTGAACTTTCTATATTCAGCCTGATTCTCACTTGTATTCTTAACCTGACATCTGTCATACGCGCTCTTTTTCTGCTTCATCTTACTCTCTATCTCTTTCATCATCCAGGGAGCTCTGGCTTTGGTTGCCCTACCTTTCCCCCTCGTGTGAATGTACCTCAACTGTACCCAAACCATCTCCTCTTTAAAGGCAGTCCATTTTTCTATTACATTTTTGCCTGCCAATCTTTGATTCCAATTTACCCGGGCCAGATCCATTCTCAACCCACTGAAATTGGCCTTCCTCCAATTAAGTATTTTTACTCTAGATTGCTCCCTGTCCTTTTCCATAGCTAATCTAAGCCTTATGATACTATGATCACTGTTCCCTAAATGTTCCCCTACTGACACTTGCTCCACTTGGCCCACCTCATTCCTCAGAACCAGATCCAGCAATACCTCCTTCCTTGTTGTGCCAGAAACGTACTGATCAAGAAAGTTCTCCTGAACACACTTCAGAAATTCTTCCCCTCTCTGCCCTTTACACTATTACTATCCCAGTTTATATTAGTATAGTTGAAGTCCCCCATTAACACTACTCTATAGTTCTTGCACCTCTCTGTAATTTCCCTGCAAATTTGCTCCTCTATATCCTTCCCACTAGTTGGCGGCCTATCGAATACCGAGTGGGGTAACAGCACCTCTATTATTTATTAACTCTAACCAAATAGATTCTGTCCTTGACCCCTCCAGGACATCCTCTCTCTCCAGCACTGTAAAATTCTCCTTAACCAATATTGCCACACCACCTCCTTTCTTTCCTTCCCTATCTTTCCTGAACACCTTATATCCAGGAATATTTACTACCCAATCCTGCCCTTTTTTGAGCCAGGTCTCCGTTATCGCCACAACCTCATATTCCCATGTGGATATTTGCACCTGCAGCTCACCAACCTTTGTGCGTTTACACACATGCACTGTAAACCTCTCTTTGAACTTCTTGTATTCTCTCTTAGTCTCACCCCACTTAATACCTTACTAATGCTTACTCTAGTGCTATCTGTCTCTCCCAATCCTTTGTGAACTTTGTTTTTGCCTTCCAATGGTACATCCTGGTGCCCATCCCCCTACCAAATTAGTTTAAACCCTCCCCAACAGCACTAGCAAACATATGTTGATGTACTTAGATGAAGCAGGGTGGCAGGAGGCTGGTGTGGAGCATAAATGCTGGCATAGACCAGCTGGGCCAAATGGCCTGTTTCTGTGCTGTAAACATTAGGGTCAAAGGTCAGTGCAAGTGGCCAGTGAAATCAGGTGATCTATTTTCTTCCCCTTGTTAAAGCCCCAAAATGTATCGATGTCCGACCCATCGCTCCACCCATCTTTAAGCTCCTTGGTTGCTTTATTTTTCCAAGAGAAAATGTTTGAAAGATAATAAAGTTCAAATAAAGCAATGTCGAAAGGAAATGGTGAAGAACATTTGAAAGGTTGGGTGCAGGGGTGAGACAGTTGAATTGAGTCAAGTACGATCTGCACACTTGCCTCAACAGAGTTCAGGCTAAATACAAGTGGGCAATTTGAACCTAATTCGTTGGGCGGGAATCCCACGGGCTTGGGTGGGACGCTAGTTTTACACCCCGCCCAATATTACTTTCCACTGATTTCAATGTAGAGTAAAATCAGGCAGGGTATAAAACCAGGGTTGCCCCCGATCCCGAAAAGTGGGTTAGGTTAAAATTGCTCCCCAAGTGTCCTGGTTGTCCTTCAGTGGCTATACTGAAGCATCCAATTGCTGATCTTAGGAAGCACCGACACATACTGGGTAGTGAACGGACTGGGCGGAATTCGCGGTGACCAGATGTTGCATCATATGGCTGCCACTGGACAGGAGAGTGAGCAAGGGAACACTTCAGTGCAATGACAGGTAAACGGTCACGGTACAGAGGATGTAGCTGTCAGACTGACAGTCAGGCCGAATTCCCGCCGGGTTTAATTAAGCAATTGCCCAGCTTCCGATCTGTGGCCGAAATTACGGCAGAAGCCCTGTGGAAATTCTACCCCAGATAGCATAATTTCTCCAGGTCCTCAGGACAGAAAATCGTGAGCAGCACACCCTTGATTTTCCGATTTCGCTCCCAGGTTGTGCCAGACACAGTCAGTGGCTGCGAAATCGAGACAAATTCCATCAATTGTGTCTTCGGCCGAAATAAAAAAAAATACAATTAGCAAAAATTTGCACGAGGTTCCTTCCGGTGAACCAGTGATCATCGTCACTTAAACAAAAGCAAAGTACTGCCGATGCTGGAAATCTGAAATAAAAACAGAAAAAGCTGGAAATACTCAGCAGGTCAGGCAGCATCTGTGGAGAGAGAAACAGAGTTAACGTTTCAGGTCGGTGACCTTTCGTCAGAACTGGAAAAAGTTGGAGATGCAACAGGTTTTAAGCAAGTGCAGGGGCAGGGAAAGGGGGGGAGGGGAGGAAAGAACAAAAGGGAAGATCTGTGATAGGATGGAAGGCAGGAGAGATTAAAAAGAAAGACTTGCATTTATATAGCGCTTTTCATGACCACCGGACGTTCCAAAGCGCTTTACAGCCAATTAAGTATTTTTGGAGTGTAGTCACTGTTGTAATGTGGTGTCGTGGTCGCTGTCAGAAGAACAGCGACCACGACACCACACAACCCTGCCACGGCAACCTCTGCAAGACATGCCAGATCATCAACACAGATACCATCACCACACGTGAGGACACTACCCACCAGGTACATGGTACATACTCATGTGACTCGGCCAACGTTGTCTACCTCATACATTGCAGGAAAGAATGCACCGCAGCATGGTACATCGGCGAGACCATGCAGACACTGCGACAACGTATGAACGGACACCGCGCAACAATCACCAGGCAGGATTGTTACCTCCCAGTCGGGGAACACTTCAGCAGTCAAGGACATTCAGCCTCGGATCTGCGGGTTAGCGTTCTCCAAGGCGGCCTTCAAGACACACGACAACGCAAAATCATCGAGCAGAAACTGATAGCCAAGTTCCGCACCCATGAGGACGGCCTCAACCGGGATCTCGGTTTCATGTCACGCTACAGGACATAACTAGAGTCGAGACTAGAGTCCAGACTAGAGTTGTCGTTATCTTGTTCACAGATGTGATTTCCAGTTTTTAAAAAAAGTAAAAAGCTTAACTGCAGACTGCAGCATTTGACACGTTGGACCCCCTGTGACCCCACCTCATTGTTTTAGCTGTATTCTGCTGTGTCTTTGATGTAATGCCTCCCTGACGGATTGTATCTCTGCAGACACATTGTTCTCTGTCTATATTTGCTTTGTAACTGATTCCTATTCCCTCACTGTACCTGACGAAGGAGCAGCGCTCCGAAAGCTCGTAATTTCAAATAAAACTGTTGGACTATAACCTGGTGTTGTGCGACTTCTAATTTTTGTCCACCCCAGTCCAACGCCGGCATCTCCGCATCACGAGAAAATGGGAGCAGTGGTTATGATTTGAAATAGTTGAACTCAGTGTTGAGTCCGGAAGGCTGTAAAGTGCTTAATCGAGAGAGGAGGTGCTGTTCCCCGAGCTCACGTCGAGCTTCATTGGAACAGTATAGGAGGCCAATGACAGAGAGGTCAGTGTGGGAGTGGGGTGGAGAATTAAAGTGACACTGCCTGCTAAACAAAAAAAATGTCTTCCGTGACCAAACCTTGTGAGAAATAGTTTGCGTTTGCTCACCCGTCCTTCGCATTGGTCCTCCACGTCAATCCACACCGAGTTTGCCACAATTTCTGTTCTCCCGCCTACGCGGATGTAATAGTAGGCCAGAAGGCGAAATGTAGGAACCATGTCCGGGACCACTTGAAGACGGAACTTTGTAGTCTCTGCCTTGCGAATCCGATCGGCGGCGATCACCCTGCCTTTGCTTACGAGCTGTGAAAAAAAAACAGACCCACCGGAGTAGAAATTCGTCCGGCGCCGGCGCAAAGCGGGCGCTATCGAATCAGCCGCCCGTGGCACACTCCCACCCCCTCCCCCCTCCCCCGCCCAATATTCAGTTCCATTGAAGTCAATTAGCAACATAACTTAGTGCAACTATATCTAGTAACCCGAATATGGAGGGGCTGAATCATCGAACGGCAACAAGGAGGAAGTGGCTGGAATACTTCACTTGGTCAGGACTGGATGGCCTCGAGGTTTCAGCCGTCATGTCCTTTGGGGGTTATTCATCGGAAGGGATGGTTATAATGGAGCAATGGGCAGACTGCCGGGGATCGGTTTGGAGGAGGGACTGCGGACATTGGTAGCCCAGCGCAGTCGGTGGCGGCAGTTGGTGATCACGTGGTACCACCAGACTCGAGTCAGGGATACAGCGTGGTTGCGGGTGCTATGTTGGCTCTTGCACAGTGGCGGCATCAGGAGCAATGCCAATTTGCGGAATCCCAGGGGCCCCGGGATAATACGAGTCAGGCGGCACACCTTTAATGGCCTTGCCAGTGGGTCGTGAGAGAGGCTCGTTTGTCCGTCAGTTTTCAGCCAGACTCGGGAACAGGGTTCTGGTATCATGACATGCCAGGCACATTAGCCAGGCTAATTATAAGCGAGGCTTTAGACGGGAATGTTACAGCCCTTTTCTGAGATAAAAGGATAAGAAAAATTTGCACTTATATAGCGCCTTTCACGACCTCAGGACATCCCAAAGCTCCTTACAGCCGATGAAGTACTTTTGAAGCGCAGTCCCTGTTGTAATGTAGAAAACATGGCTGCCAATTTGCGCCAAGCAAGATCCCACTATCAGCAATGAGATAATGGCCAGATCATCTGTTTTTAGTGATTTTGGTTGAGATATAAATATTGGCCCAGGACACTGAGGAGAACTCCGCCTGCTCTTCTTTGAGCAGGAGGGAATGAAGTATTTTTGAATCGGTGTTTGACCATCCATTGGTTTCCTTCTTGCTGGTTACAACACACACACCACCAGGAAAACTGAGACAGAAAATCGGGGGCCACATTTCCTGGGATCTCGGGCCACTAATCCCCACTTTCTCCCATACATGTTCCTATTAGTCTGGTGGCAGGAAGTGACAGCAAGGGAGGAACAGACAAACAAGCCTGTCCGGGTGCAGAACGCCAGTTTGGAAAACACCAACTCCCCAAATTCAGAAGAAAATACAGCCGCAACGCACACAGCTTCTCATTGTTCGGCAAATGAGGTTTGTATTCGGATTCACAGGTTCAATATTTAAGCCTATTTGATGAAAGATTCACACAGTAAAATCAATAAAATAAAATGTGTCAGCTGTGGCTCAGTGGGCAGCACCCTCGCCTCCGAGTCACAAGGTTGTGGGTTTAAATCCACTCCAGAGACTTGAGCGCAAAAATCCAGGCTGACGCTCCCAGTGCAGTGCTGAGGGAGTGCAGCATTGTCGGAGGTGCCGCCTTTCAGATGTCACATTAAACCGAGGCCCCCTCTGCTCTCTCAGGTGGATGTAAAAGATCCCACGGGCACTATTTCGAAGTAGAGAGGTGGAGTTCTCCCCGAAGCCCTGGCCAATATTTATCTCTCAATCAACATCACCAAAACAGATGATCTGGTCATTATCACATTGCTGTTTGTAGGAGCTTGCTGTGCGCAAATTGGCTGCCGCATTTCCTGCATTACAACAGTGCCTACACTTCAAAGAAGTACTTCATTGGTTGTAAAGCGCTTTGGGACGTCCTGAGGCAGTGAACGGCGCTATATAAATGCAAGTCTTTCTTTTTTTAAACTCACAGGTTGTCCTTTACTGGTAGGTATCCAGTCTAGTATTTCCAACATATTCTCTAGAGTTTAGAAGAATGAGAGGTGATCTCATTAAAACATACAACATTCTTACAGGACCTTGACAGGGTAGATGCAGGGAGGATGTTTCCCCTGGCTGGGGAGTCTAGAACCAGGGGTCACAGTCTCAGAATAAGGGGTCGGCCATTTAGGACTGAGATGAGGAGAAATTTCTTCACTCAGAGGGTGGTGAATCTTTGGAATTCTCTACCCCAGAGGGCTGTGGAGGCTCAGTCGTTGAGTATATTCAAGACAGAGATCGATAGATTTTTGAATATTAAGGGAATCAAGGGATATGGGGGTAGTGCAGGAAAGTGGAGATGAGGTGGAAGATCAGCCATGATCTTACTGAATGGCGGAGCAGGCTCGAGGGGCCAAATGGCCGACTCCTGCTCCTATTTCTTATGTTCTTATTCTCATAAATTGCCTGGACTCCTGTGTGGCTACTAACGGCTGGAATCTGATGAGTGAAATGGAAGTGTTGCTGAGTTAAGTGTTGATATCCACGAAACACGACGGATAACTATGGGTGAAAGGTCAGACAGGAACTGCTACCCTTGCCTGGTAAACGGCACACATTGAGGGGTCAGTTTGGTGTAAAATGGGCCTTATCGAATCAGCCGGCCCATACTCCTGTCCACTTGAATCAATAGAAGGAATAATCTGACTGGGACAGGGTGCAATAGACGGCCAATTCAATACCGCCCATTTCACGCCATGGCCTAAAGTTAAAATGATCCCCCCTTTGAGGGTGTGTTTCAGCAGGGTTCTCCCCCTGGACAGCAGTAACTTCTGAGCAAGAGCCGCAGGAATCCGGAGGGGAAAACGGGCAAGCGATTTTCCGAGGTTTCCGCGACTCTTCTGTTGCAACATACAAGAGACGAGTGAGAGAGTCTTCACTGAACTTCACCCCCATCGCAGCATAACTGCACAAAAAATCTCTTGGACTGGTTATTGATACCTGTTGACCGGTCCTTAGTACCATTTCAATTCGATGAGTAACATGCAAAGGAATGATCTTTGAAGGATTTTACTTACGATGTAGTAATAGTAATCGATACTACCGCTGCCCAGCTCTGTGACAGCTCTGAATTCTATGTTCAGGTCTTGGCCCGCCTTCATGACAGTGTGTGGTGCACTGATGTGGAGATAACTCTTGCTGGGAGACTGATGGATCTGAGCCGTCACCGTTCCTTCACGGAATTCTTTCCCAAGTTTCCCATTTCCAGCCGTCACCTGAACAAACAACACATTGGAAATATCAAACATCAGAAAGAGGCGGTGCTCAGTTGAACATGTCTCCAACTAAGACATGTCTTTCCTGAGTAGATAGATTATTGAACCTTGATTGATTGAGACAGTGGGGATTGGTGGTAAAGATGGATAAATCCCGCCTCCAAATGATGTCCTGAAATAAACACAATTCAGCGGTAACAATCTTAACGACCGTTTAATTGGCTGCTGTTTCATAGCGATTGTCCTTGGGTGTCAGAAAATAAAGAGGGTGAAATTGGACTCGAGCGGGGATGTAAAACAGGCGAGATCACATTATGCGCCCGTTACACCGCCTGCCTTTTCTGCGGCCTATATCGAATGTGAGAGGTTGCAGCCCCTCTTCCATTATTTGAATGGGCTGCTCCTCGATTTTTGGCTGCACTTCAGTCCCACGCTCCTGATCTTTGGTCACCCGGTGCGGAGGGGTGCAGGCAGGTCGGGGGACCGCCTCGTAGGACTGCTCCTGGGCCTGGCCGAAGTGGCCATCGACTGGTCCAGGCCAGCGGGCGGTCGAGGGGGGGCGTTCGGCCCGAGTGCCGGCCTCTCTTCCGTGGCCACGTTCGCGCCCGGGTGGCCCTGGAGATGGAGCGCGCGGTGTCCGCCGGCACGCTCGAGGCCCTTCCGCGACCGGTGGGCACCGCAGGGACTGGAGTGCATCATCACCCCGGCAACCAAATTTCAATTTAATTTGTTAAGTTTCATTTAATGTATTTTTGTTAAGTTACAGTTTATTTGTTCATTGTTCGTACCCAAAAGAGTACACTGAAAAGATGCACGCCCGTTACACGCCCCACCCCATATTCAGCTCTGTTGGTTTTAATGGAACTGAATATCGGGCATGTAGTACAATGAAGGGCAGAAGCGATTCCGCCTGTTTTGCGTCCCCACCCAAATCCAATTTCACCCCAAGTCTGCATCGATATTTTTTAAGAAGGTGGTGGTGTTGCATCGTAATTCTATCTTCCTATATACTGATTAACTTATCTGTACATTTGTAACTATCTACTTATCCATCTGCCTACCTACATGTTGATCTAATTTTACATTTTCATTTCCATATTTGCAACAATGTGCCTCTGATTAATATTTGGCGCACTTATCCTCTTTAGGCCACAATAACATAATATACACCGCACTCTGTTGAGAGGTGGAATGCTTGTTTCCTGATAGCACCTGTTGCAACACAAATTATCATTGTATTATTGTCCTTCATGCTATTCCTCGTGTTTTTAGTTTTCCGCACAGACCAGTACGCTTTTTTGGAGACACCTCCTGACTCCCCGAAGCCTTTCCACCATCTACAAGGCACAAGTCAGGAATGTGATGGAACACTCTCCACTTGCCTGGATGAGTGTAGCTCCAACAACACTCAAGAAGCTCGACACCATCCAGGACAAAGCAGCCCGCTTGATTGGCACCCCATCCACCACCTTAAACATTCACTCCCTGCGCCACCGGCGTATTGTGGCTGCAGTGTGTACCATCTACAAGATGCACTGCAGCAACTCGCCAAGGCTTCTTCGGCAACACCTCCCAAACCCGCGACCTCTTCCACCTAGAAGGACAAGGGCAGCAGGTGCATGGGAACACCACCACCTCCAAGTTCCCCTCCAAGTCACACACCACCCTGACTTGGACATATATCGCCGATCCTTCATCGTCGCTGGGTCAAAATCCTGGAACTCCCTCCCTAACAGCACTGTGGGAGCACCTTCACCACACGGACTGCAGCGGTTCAAGAAGGCGGCTCACCACCACCTTCTCAAGGGCAATTAAGGATTGGGCAATAAATGCCGGCCTTGCCAGTGATGCCCACATACCCAGAATGAATTTTAACAAAAAGGGAATCCAAAGGTCTTCGTAGGCAGTAACAGGGTTGTCATCGGAGCGGTGGGGTCGATTAGGGACCACAATAGAGATCTACTGGTGGAGAGAGAAGGCATGGCTGAGATATTAAATGAGTACTTTGCATCGGTGTTTACCAAGGAAGAGGACTTTGCCAAAGCTGCAGTAAATGAGGAAGTTGCGGGAATACTGGATGAGATAAAAATAGATAAAGAGGAGGTACTATAAAGACTGGCAGCACTTAAAGTGGGTAATTCACCCGGTCCGGATGGGATGCATCCCAGGTTGCTGAGAGAAGTAAGGGTAAGAGGCTCTGGCCACAATCTTCCAATCCTCCTTAGATATGGGGGGTGGTGTCAGAGGACTGGAGGATTGCTAATGTTACACCCTTGTTTGAAAAAGGGGTGAAGGATAAACCTGGCAATTACAG
Organism: Squalus acanthias; assembly: GCA_030390025.1. Lineage (NCBI taxonomy): Eukaryota > Metazoa > Chordata > Chondrichthyes > Squaliformes > Squalidae > Squalus > Squalus acanthias. The sequence continues at coordinate 32,314,539 of CM059449.1, read as the reverse complement.
GCCAGTCAGCTTAACGTCGGTGGTGGGGAAGCTTTTAGAAACAATAATCCGGGATAAAATTTAACAGCCATTTGGACAAGCATGGACTAATAAAGGAGAGACAACATGGATTTGTGGATTAATAAAGGAGAGACAGCATGGATTTGTTAAGAGCCAATCGCGTTTGACTAACCTGATTGAGTTTTTTGATGAGGTAACAGAGAGGGTAGATGAGGGCAGTGCAGTTGATGTTGTGTATACGGACTTCCAAAAGTTGTTTGATAAAGTACCACATGCTAGGTTTGTTAGCAAAATTGAAACCCATGGGATAAAAGGGGTAGTAGCAGCAGGGATACAACAACAAAAACAACTTGTATTTATATAGCGCCTTTAACATAGTAAAATGTCCCAAGGCGCTTCATAGGAGCGATTATCAGACAAAGTTTGACACTGAGCTACATAAGGAGATATTAGGGCTGATGACCAAAAGGTTGGTCAAAGAGATAGGTTTTAAGAAGTGTCTTAAAGAAAGTAAGGTAGACAGGCGGAGAGGTTTAGGGAAGGAATTCCAGAGTTTAGGGCCTAGGCAGCTGAAGGCACAGCCACCAATGAGATTAAAATCGGGGATGCGTTAGAGGCCAGAATTAGAGGAGCGCAGATATCTCGGGGGAGTTTTGGGGCTGGACAAGGTTACAGAGATAGGGAGGGGCGAGGCCATGGAGGGATTTGAAAACAGGGATAAGAATTTTGAAATCGAGCCGTTGCTTAACCAGGAGCCTAAGTAGGTCAGCGAGCACAGGGGGTGATGGGTGAACGGGACTTGGTGCGAGTTAGGACAAGGGCAGCCGAATTTTGAATGACCTCAAATTTACGTAGGGTGGAATGTGGGAGGCCAGCCAGGAGTGCATTGGAATAGTCAAGTCTAGAGGTAACAAAGGAATGGATGAGGGTTTCAGCAGCGGATGAGTTGAGACAGGGGCGATGTTCCTGAGGTGGAAATAGGCGGTCTTAGTTATACCGCGGATATGTGGTCGGAAGCTTATCCCGTGGTCAATTTTTTTTAAAATTCGTTTATTGGATCTGGGCGTCGCTGACAAGGCCAGCATTTATTCCTCATCCCTAATTGCCCTTGAGAAGGTGGTGGTGAGCCGCCTTCTTGAACCACTGCAGTCCGTGTGGTGAAGTTACTCCCACGGTGCTGTTAGGGAGGGAGTTCCAGGATTTTGACCCAGCGACGATGAAGCATCGGCGATATATTTCCAAGTCAGGATGGTGTGTGACTTGGAGGGGAACTTGGAGGTGGTGGTGCTCCCACGCACCTGCTGCCCTTGTCCTTCTAGGTGGAAGAGGTTGCGGGTTTGGAAGGTGCTGCCGAAGAAGCCTTGGCGAGTTGCTGCAGTGCACCTTGTAGATGATACACACTGCAGCCACGGTATGCCGGTGGTGGAGGGAGTGAATGTTTAAGGGGGTGGATGGGGTGCCAATCAAGCGGGCTGCTTTGTCCCGGATGGTGTCGAGCTTCTTGAGTGTTGTTGGAGCTGCACTCATCCAGGCAAGTGGAGAGTATTCCATCACACTCCTTACTTGTGCCTTGTAGATGGTGGAAAGGCTTTGGGGAGGCAGGAGGTGAGACACTCGTCACAGAATACCCAACCTCTGACCTGCTCTTGTTGCCACAATGGTCCAGTTAAGTTTCTGGTCAATGGTGACTCCCAGGATGTTGATGGTGGGGGATTCAGCGATGGTAATGTCAAGGGAAGGTGGTTAGACTCTCGCTTATTGGAGATAGTCATTGCCTGGTACTTCTGTGGCGCGAATGTTATCTGCCACTTATCAGCCCAAGCCTGAACATCGTCCAGTTCTTGTTGCATGCGGGCATAGACTGCTTCATTATCTGAGAAGTTGTGAATGGCACTGAACACTGTGCAGTCATCAGCGAACATCACCATTTCTGACCTTATGTTGGAGGGAATGTTATTGATGAAGCAGCTGAAGATGGTTGGGCCTAGGACACTGCCCGGTGTAACTCTTGCATAGATGTCCTGGGGCTGTGATGATTGACCTCCAACCACCACAACCATCTTCCTTTGTGTTAGGTATGACTCCAGCCAGTGGAGCGTTTTCCCCCCGATTCCCATTGACTTCAGTTTTACTAGGGCTCCTTGATGCCACACTCGGTCAAATGCTGCCTTGATGTCAAGGGCAGTCACTCTCACCTCACCGCTGGAATTCAGCTCCTTTGTCCATGTTTGGACCAAGGCTGTAATGAGGTCAAGAGCCGAGTGGTCTTGGCGGAACCCAAACTGGGCCTCAGTGAGCAGGTTATTGGTGAGTAAGTGCCGCTTGATAGCACTGTTGATGACACCTTCCATCACTTTGCTGATGATTGAGAGTAGACTGATGGGGCGGTAATTGGTCGGGTTGGATTTGTCCTGCTTTTTGTGGACAGGACATACCTGGGCAGTTTTCCACATTGTCGGATAGATGCTAGTGTTGTAGCTGTACTGGAACAGCTTGGCTAGAGGCACGGCTAGTTCTGGAGCACAAGTCTTCAGCATGATAGTCGGGATGTTGTCAGGGCCCATAGCCTTTGCTGCATCCAGTGTGCTCAGACGTTTCTTGATATCACGTGGAGTGAATGAAATTGGCTGAAGACTGGCTTCTGTGATGGTGGGGACCTCAGGAGTAGGCCGATATGAATCATCCACTCGGCACTTCTGGCTGAAAGTGATTGCAAACGCTTCAGTCTTGTCTTTTGCACTCATGTGCTGGGCTCCACCATCATTGAGGATGGGGATATTCATGGAGCCTCCTCCTCCCGTTAGTTGTTTAATGGTCCACCACCATTCATGACTGGATGTGGCAGGACTAGAGCTTTGTTCTGATCCGTTGATTGTGGGATCGCTTAGCTCAGTCTATAGCATGCTGCTTCCTCTTTTTAGCATGCATGTAGTCCTGTGTTGCAGCTTCCCCAGTCTGGCACCTCATTTTTAGGTACGCCTGGTGCTGCTCCTGGCATGCTCTTCTAACTCCTTATTGAACCTGGGTTGGTCTCCTGGCTTGATGGTAATGGTAGAGTGAGGGATATGCCGGGCCATGAGGTTACAGATTGAGTTGGAATACAATTCTGCTGATGGCCCACAGTGCCTCATGGGTGCCCAGTTTTGAGCTGCTAGATCTATCCCATTTAGCACAGTGGTAGTGCCACACAACACGATGGAGGGTGTCCTCAGTGTGAAGACGGGACTTTGTCTCCACAATGACGGTGTGGTGGTCACTGCTACCAATACTTTCATGGACAGGTGCATCTGCGACAGGTAGATTGGTGAGGATGAGGTCAAGTAGGTTTTTCCCTCGTTTTGGTTCTCTCACCAACTGTCGCAGGCCCAGACTGGCAGTTATGTCCTTCAGGACTCGGCCAGCTCGGTCAGTAATGGTGGTACCGAGCCACTCTTGGTGATGGACATTGAAGTCCCCCACCCAGAGTACTTTCTGTGCCCTTGCTACTCTCAGTGTTTCTTCCAAGTGATGTTCAACATGGAGGAGTACTGATTCATCAGCTGAGGGAGGGCGGTAGGTGGTAATCAGCAGGAGCTTTCCTTGTCCATGCTTGACCTGAAGCCATGAGACTTCATGGGGTCCGGAGTCAATGTTGAGAACTTCCAGAGCCAGTCCTTCCCGACTGTATACCACTGTGCCACCACCCCTGGTGGGTCTAACCTGCCGGTGGGACAGGACATACCCAGTGATGGTGATGGAGGAATATAAGAACATAAGACATAGGAGCAGGAGTAGGCTATTCGGCCCTTTGAGCCTGCTCTGCCATTCAATGAGATCATGGCTGATCTTCTGCTTCAATTCCATTCACCGGCCCTATCGCCATATCCCTTGATGCCTTTACTAGTCAGAAATCTATCGACTTCTGTTTTGAATATATCCAATGACTGAGCCTCCACAGCACTCTGGGGTAGAGAATTCCAAAGATTCACCACCCACCACCTGGAGGCGGGAAGGGGATTACAGCCACTTAACTGCCTGTTAACAGGTAGTTAACAGGCAGTTAAGAGCATTATCCCCATTTTTCCACCAGAGGCGCGGGCTTCAAGAACTCATCAAACAACAGAGAATGTCAGTGTTTGACAGCTTCACAGAGCTGTCAAACGATGACAATCCATCTGTCAAAAATTTTTGACAGATGAAACGTCATACGCCGACGTTCTCTGTAACCGGCTTCCCCTTAATTGGCCTGCTAAGCCCGCTGGACGGGCTTAACAAGGTCAATCAAGGGAAAATAGCGTGGGTTGGCCACAAGTCGGTGGAGGCGGGACTGAAACCCGACAAGCAGCAGTCCCGCCTCCAACGCGCCCCCATTGACAAAATCGCCCCCAAAGAGTACAAAAGCCAAGAAGTTGTGCTAAACCTTTCTCAAACACTAGTTCGGCCCCAGCTGAATTTTGTGCCCAATTCTGGGCACCACACTTTAGGAAGGATGTGAAGGTTTTGCAGAGCTTACAGAATTACTAGAATGGTCCCAGGGATGAGGGATTACAGTTACGTGGAGAGACTGGCGAAGCTGGGGTTGCTCTCCTTGGAGCAGAGATGGCTAAGAGGAGATTTGATAGAGGAGTTTAAAATCATGGAGGGTTTAAATAGAGTAGATAAGAGAGAAACTGTTTCCAATGGAGAGTCGATAACCAGAGGGCACAGATTTAACTCTGTAACTCTATGTAACTCGATATAATTCTGTGTAAATCTATGTAACTCTATGTAAAGCCGTTCGACCTATAAATTTCCAACCATTAGGTCTGTTTCTAAATGCAGGGTTAAACTTCCCCATACTGGAACGTTAGCTAATTCTATTCATGTTATTATCGTCCACATTCAATGTTTTTACCTTCATGTTGAGAACGCTTGCATTGGCTGGGGCCTCCCTTTCAAAGACAACAAGGCCGTGCTGATCTGTGTTTAGAGTCCATCCTCCTTCAAAGTTCACGGGTACATTGACTGCCGGAGTCCCATCGGGATAGGTTACAGTCGCCTGTTAATACAATTTTCCAAAAGCACTCATGAAAACATCCGGCACGGAATGCTGATCCATCACTTTAGCGTAGATCCTTGACCTGTCTCGTTCGAATGGGGCTGTTTTAGTGGGTTTTATCACATAAGAGCATAAGAAATAGGAGCAGGAGTCGGCCATACAGCCCCTCGAGCCTGCGCCGCCATTCAATAAGATCATGGCTGATCATCGACCTCAACTCCACTCTCCTGCCCGATCCCCATATCCCTTGATTCCCCTAGAGTCCAAACATCTATCAAGATCAAGATGTAGAATTGGTTTGAGTGGAGATAAAAAATAATAAGGGGAAAAAGTCTCTGGTGGGTGTAGTCTACAGGCCCCCGAACAGTAGCAATACTGTTGGACAGAGTATAAATCAATAAATAATGGAGGCCTGTAAAAAAGGTATGGTAACAATCATGGGCGATTTTAATCTCCATATTGATTAGACAAATCAAATTGGCCATGGTAACCTTGAGGAGGAGTTCATAGAGTGTATCCGGGATGGTTTCCTAGAACAGTATGTAATGGAACCAACCAGAGAGCAGGCTATCTTGGATCTGGTACTGTGTAATGAGACAGAATTAATAAATGATCTCATAGTAAAGGATCCTCTAGGAAAGAGTGATCATAACATGGTTGAATTTCAAATTCAGTTGGAGGGTGAGAAAGTTGTATCTCAAACCAGTGTCCTGATCTTAAACAAAGGCAATTACAATAGCATGAGGGCAGAACTGGTTAAAGTGGACTGGAAAAATAAATTAAAAGGTAAGACAGTTGAAATGCAGTGGCGGACATTTAAGGAGATATTTTATAACTCTCAACAAAAATATATTCCAGTGAGAAAGAAAGATTTTAAGAGAAGGGAGCACTATCCATGGCTAACTAAGGAAGTAAAGGATGGTATCAAATTGAAAACGAAGGCATACAATGTTGCCAAGATTGGTGGGAGGCCAGATGATAGTGACATTTTTAAAAACCAGCAAAGGATGACTAAAAAAATAATAAAGAGAGAGAAGATGAATTATGAGAGTAAACTGGCAAGAAATATTAAAACAGAAAGTAAGAGCTTCTACAGGTATATAAAAAGGAAGAGAGTAGCTAAAGTAAACGTTGGTCCCTTAGAGGATGAGAATGGGGCATTAATAATGGGGAACAGGGAAATGGCCGAGACTCTGAACAAATATTTTGTATCTGTCTTCACGGTAGAAGACAATAACAACATCCCAATAATGGATAATCAAGGGGCCATAGGGAGGGGGAAACTAAAGACAATCACTATCACTAAGGAAAAAGTGCTTGGTAAAATAATGGGACTAAAAGATGACAAGTCTTCTGGACCAGATGGCCTGCATCCCAGGGTCTTAAAAGAAGTGGCTACAGAGATAGTGGATGCATTGGTTGCAATCTACCAAAATTCCCTGGACTCTGGAGAGGTCCCAGCGGATTGGAAAACCGCAAATATAACACCCCTATTTAAGAAAGGAGGGAGACAGAAAGCAGGAAACTATAGACGTAGAAACATAGAAAAATAGGAGCAGGAGTAGGCCATTCAGCCCTTCGAACCTGCTCCGCCATTCAATATGATCATGGCTGATTCTCTATCTCAATACCATATTCCCGCTCTCCCCATACCCCTTGATGCCTTTTGTGTCTAGAAATCTATCTATCTCCTTCTTAAATATATTCAGTGACTTGGCCTCCACAGTCTTCTGTGGTAGAGAATTCCACAGGTTCACCACCCTCTGAGTGAAGAAATTTCTCCTCATCTCAGTCCTAAATGTCCTACCCTGTATCCTGAGACTGTGACCCCTCGTTCTAGACCCCCCCAGCCAGGGGAAACTTCCTCCCTGCATCCAGTCTGTCTAGCCCTGTCAGAATTTTATACGTTTCAATGAGAACCCCTTTCATTCTTCTAAACTCTAGTGAAAACAGGCCTAGTCGACCCAATCTCTCCTCATACGACAGTCCTGCCATCCCAGGAATCAGTCTGGTGAACCTTCGCTGCACTCCCTCTATGGCAAGTATATCCTTTCTTAGGTAAGGAGACCAAAACTGCACACAGTACTCCAGGTGTGGTCTCATCAAGGCCCTGTATAACTGTAGTAACACATCCTTGCTCCTGTACTCAAATCCTCTTGCAATGAAGGCCAGCATACCATTTGCCTTCCTAACTGCTTGCTGCACCTGCATGTTTGCTTTCAAGGACACCCAGGTCCAGTTAGCCTAACAGCTGTCGTTGGGAAAATGCTGGAACCTTCATTAAGGAAGCAGGAGCAGAGCATTTGGAAAATCATAATGCAGTCAAGCAGAGTCAGCATGGTTTTATGAAAGAGAAATCAGGTTTAACAAATTTGCTGGCGTTCTTTGAGGATGTAACGAGTAGGGTGGAGAAGGGTGAGCCAGTGGATGTGGTATATTTGGATTTCCAGAAGTTATTCGATAAGGTGCCACATAAAAGGTTACTGCATAAGATAAGAGCTCACGGAGTTGGGGGTAATATATTGGCATGGATAGGGGCTTGGCTAACTAACAGAAAACAGAGAGTCGGGATGAATGGGTAATTTTCCGGTTGGCAAACGGTAACTAGTGGGATCGCTGCTGTGGCTTCAACTATTTACAATCTATATTAATGACTTGGATGAAGGGACCGAGTGTAATGTAACCAAGTTTGCGGATGATACAATGATGGGTGGGAAAGCAAGTTGTGCAGAGGACTGAAAGAATCTACAAAGGGATCTAGACAGGCTAAGTAAGTGGGCAAACATTTGGCAGATGGAGTATAATGTGGGAAAGTGCAAGGTTATCCACTTTGGCAGGAAAATAAAAAAGCAAATTATTATTTAAACGGAGAGAGATTACAAAATGCTACAGTTCAGAGGGACCTGGGGGTCCTTGTGCATGAAACACAAAAAGTTAGCATGCAGGTACAGCAAGTAATCAAAAAGGCAAATGGAATGTTGGCCTTTATTGCAAAGGGGTTGGAGTATAAAAGCAGGGAAGTCCTGCTACAACTGTACAGGGTATTGGTGAGACCACACCTTGAATACTGCGTACAGTTTTGGTCTCCTTATTTAAGGAAGGATATACTTGCATTGGAGGCAGTTCAGAGACGATTCACTAGGTTGATTCCTGAGATGAGGGGTTTGACTTATGAAGAAAGGTTGAGCAGGTTGGGCCTATACTCATTGGAATTTAGAACAATGAGAGGTGATCTTATTGAAACATATAAGATACTGAGGGGGCTCGACAAGGTAGATGCAGAGAGGATGTTTCCCCTCGTGGGGAAATCTAGAACTTGGGGGGCATAGTTTCAGAATAAAGGGTTGCCCTTTTAGAACTGAGATGAGGAGGAATTTCTTCTCAGAGGGTCGTAAATCTGTGGAATTCTCTGCCCCAGAGAGCCATGGAGGCTGGGTCATTAAATATATTTAAGGTGGAGATAGACAGATTTTTGCAAGATAAGGGAGTGAAGGGTTATGGGGAGCGGGCAGGGAAGTGGCTTTGAGCCCAAGATCAGCCATGATCTTATTGAATGGCAGAGCAGGCTCGAGGGGCCAAGTGGCCTATTCCTGCTCCTATTTCTTATGTTCTTATGTTCTTATCCATCTCAGCCTTGAATACACGCAACGACTCAGCATCCACAGCCCTTTGGGGCAGAGAATTCCAAAGATTCACAACCCTCGTGCTCCCCCCGTTATCTACCTTAATGCTACTACTAAAAACTAAAGGGGTTTAAGTTTGATTTGTCAATAGCTCAATTAACCTCCCGGGCGGGATATCCCCCGGGATTGGGGGAACGCCGAATTTTACCCCGCCCAATATTGACTTCAATGTGGAGTAACATCGGGGCGGGGTGTAAAACCAGCGGTGCACCCCGCCCTTTGCCCGCCCCCCGCCCGATCCCGTCAGGTTCCTGCCGAGCGGGTTAGGTTATAATTGCCCCCATTAACCAGTTACGTACCACTGTAGCGAAGGGAGACTTTGGTGTGAAGTGGCGGGTTGTTTTTGATAAATCGATCACGTACGGCGAGGAAACAAATTTGATGCTGTTGAGTTCTAGCTCTTCCAGTTCACCACCTGCGTAAAGATAGAGACATGTTTAATCCATCGATTTGCTTGTTTCGCGTCGTCTTTGACAGCACCTCCCACACCCGCCACCTCTAGCACCTACCACCGAAGTCTGTCGACTTCGCCTTCTACCGTCTTGGTAGTTGCATAACACAACGATAATGGAGTTGTTGACTGATCACAGCAATCAATCTCTATCAATTAGTCTGCAACAGACCCAGACACGAAGTGAGTAAAACCCCCAGTGGTGGAGAGCTTTAGGAACCATAGGTCCAAAGAACCGTCGGGTTTGGGACAGCACCCCCCAAACCCGCGACCTCTTCCACCTAGAAGGACAAGGGCAGCAGGCGCATGGGAACACCACCACCTCCAAGCTCCCCTCCAAGTCACACACCATCCCGACTTGGCCATATACCGGCTGTTCCATCATCGTCACTGGGTCAAAGTCCTGGAACTCCCTAACGAGCAGCACTGTGGAAGCACCTTCACCTCACAGACTGCAGCGGTTCAAGAAGAAGGCTCAGCCCCACCTTCTCAAGGGGCAACTAGGGATGGGCGTTAAATGCCGGCCTTGCCAGCGACGCCCACATCCCGTGAATGAATAAGTATATATGCATTGCACAAACTACGCAATTACATCAAAACACAGGAGCGAGTTGAATTCCCCCACACTATGGGCACAAACCTGTATTGGGCAGAAGAAAATGATCTTGCAGTTTCCCTGATATCTTGTCCAGGAAGACCTTTTGGTTGGAACATAACCATAGACCTTGTTTTGCTGGACATTGGAGATCCCGTGGCACTATTGGAGCGGGGAGACTTCACGGGGGCAATTTTGACTTTGTGTGATAGCGTAAAAGGAAAAGAGGGAAAGACTTGCATATAGCAACTTTCACGACCTCAGGATGTCCCAAAGTGCTCTTACAGCCAATGAAGTACTTTTTGGAGTGTAGTCACTGTTGTAATGTAATGCAGCAGCAAATTTGCACACAGCAAACTCCCACAAACAGAAATGTGATAATGACCAGATAATCTGTTTTAGTGATGTTGATTGAGGGATAAATATTGGCCAGGACACCGGGGAGAACTCCCCTGCTCTTCTTCAAAATAGTGCCATGGGATCTTTTACCTCCACCTGAGAGAGCAGACGGGGCCTCGGTTTAATGTCTCATCCGAAAGACGGCACCTCCGACAGTGCAGAGCTCCCTCAGCACTGCACTGGAGTGTCAGCCTGGATTATGTGCTCAAGTCTCGAGAGTGGGACTCGAACCCACGACCTTCTGACTCAGATGCGAGAGTGCTACCCATTAAGTCATGGCTGGCACACGTGTGGCAGTGAATCGGCAGCCCGTTTTGCACCTCTCCCGATTTTTATTTTGTTGCGTTCAATGTGCCGTTCAGCCGATCTCCCGCAGTAACTGACGTGAAGTCCGGAAAAATTCCAGCCGAATGTCCGGGCCTGTACATCGAAAACTATTTTCACTATGAACTGCACTGTAATAGCAATTGATACTGGGTAGCATTAATCCAGCTTACTTACTGATTAATTCTACAGTAGTCACTGCCATATAGAGGTACAGTCCCACGAGCTCATTTGTGGACAACATGTTGGATTTTAACAATAGATTTTGAGTGTTTAGAGATGATTTGGCTTCTCCATTCATGACCTGAAAATGAGGATAAAGATATCCTTAGTCATTAAGAGTTGGTGTGAGAATATTGCATTAAATTATTGCTCCGCCTTTTACCTCATGAAAATTGGATATCATCACTAAACGCTAGTGGGCAGGTACAAAAAATAATTAAAAAGGCTAATGGGATGCTGGTCTTTATCTCGAGGGGGTTGGAATACAAAGGGGTGGAAGTTATACTACAGCTGTACAGAGCTATGGTCCGACCACATCTGGAGCACTGCATTCCATTCTGGGCACCGCACCTCAGGAAGGATAGATTGGCCTTGGAGGGGGTGCAGCGCAGATTCACCAGAATGATACCGGGGATAAAAGGGTTAAATTATGAGGACAGGTTGCACAGACTAGGCGTGTATCCCCTTGAGTTTAGAAGGGCCGATCGAATTGTGGTGTTTAAGGTGATCAAAGGAGTCGATAGGGTAGATCGAGAGAAACTATTTCCGCTGGTGGGGGGAGTCCAGAACAAGGGGGCATAACCTTAAAATTAGAGCCAGGCCGATTGGGGGTGATGTCAGGAAGCACTTCTTCACACAAAGGGTGGTGGAAATCTGGAACTCTCTCCCCCCAAAAAGCTGTTGAGGCTGGGGGGGGGTCAATTGAAAACTTCATAACTGAGATTGATAGATTTTTGTTGGGTAAGGGTATTAAGTGATATGGAACCAAGGCGGGTAGATGGAGTTAAGATACAGATCTAATTGAATGGCGGAACAAGCTCGAGGGGCTGAATGGCCTCCCCCTGCTCCTATGTTCCTATTTTCTTCCATTTTGATTTTCCTCTCTTTCTTTCTCTCTTCCTCGTCATTTGCTTAAATATCATCCTTGAGAGAAAATGCTTTGGACTGAATTCCTCATTTAGTAATTTCTTTTAATCTCAAACTATCAGGTTATCTTACCCCTGCATTATTCCTCATCCTAGTTTCATCGCCTGCCCAGAGTCCATTCTATCAACCTTGATGTGTCCCGATTACTCGACCTGAATATGACCCTCTTTGTATTGTGCGTCAGTGTTTCAGTTTTACTAGCTGGTTGTCAGCCTGCCTCAGTGCACCCATGTGTTGGATGCTCTTTGACAATCATGTCTATCTCTCCAATTTTTTACATCATCACCATTGTCTTTATATTTATGGATATATCTAGCATCCTAATTCAAGCTTATGAGGGGTTTTGATAGAGCGAGTAGGGAGAAACTGTTTCCAATTGCAACTGGGCCAGTAACCAGAGGTCACAGATTTAACATAAAGACCTAGAGGTGAAATGAGGAGAAATTTTTCACCACAGAGGGTTGTTAAAATCTGGAACGCACTACCTGAAAGGGTGGTGGAAGCAGATTCCATAGGGACTTTCAAAAGGCAATTGGACATGTATTTGAAGAGGACTAATTGGCAGGGTTATGGAGAGAGAGCTGGAGTGTGGGACTAAACTGAACAGCGCTTTCAAAGAGCCGGCACAGGCACGACGGGCCAAATGGCCTCTTTCTGTGTTGTAAGATTCGGTAATCTTCTTTTCAATCGCTGGGGTGGAAAGTTGCCTTGCGTGGTAGTGATCATTGGGCGGTATGTATTGGCCGCCCGTTATACCTCGCGCTCCGTATTCAGATCAATTGCGTTCCATAGAACTGGATATCATGCGGGGAGTACAACATCTGGCCAATGTGATACTGCCCGCTGGGCACTGCCGCCCAAGGCAAATTCTACCCCCCTGTTTATCTTCGTCGATGGGAATCTTATGACACAGCAGGAGGGCAGTCATCCCATGGCGCCCGCGGTTCTCTCTGAAAGAGATGTCCACTTGGCGCCATTTCCCTTCCGTTTCTCCACACCATTTCAAATTGTCTTTTTCCCCCCGAATATTTATCCACTTCGCTTTAAAAACTTTTCATGTGTTCTGCTTCCGCCATTGTTCTTAGCAGATCCTAGGAAGCGTCTGCTTAAATACATCTTCCTAACCTCTCCCTTCGCCCTTTTGGTGATTTATGTCCTCTAGTTACCGACTCACCAAGCAGTGGAAATAGTTTTCCCAACGTGCTATTACAAAATGTCGTAACTTTGAACACTTCTATTAGATATCCTCTTCAGCACCTTTGCTCCACTAGAAACATAGAAACATAGAAGATCGGAGCAGGAGTAGGCAATTCGGCCCCTCGAGCCTGCTCCGCCATTCGATGAGATCATGGCTGATCATCCAAACTCAGTACCCTGTACCTGCCTTCTCCCCATATCCCTTGATACCTTTAGCTTTATGAAATATATCTAAGTCATTCTTGAATATATTTAATGACTTGGCCTCAACTACCTTCTGTGGTAGAGAATTCCACAGGTTCACCACTCAATGAAATGATCCTAGTTTCTCAAGTTCCCCCCATTCAATGTCAACATTATTATTTCTTTACAGCCTTCTGGACTCAACATCGAGTTCAACAATTTCAGACCATAACCTCTGCCTCTATCTTTTTTTTCCATTATTTTTTTTCTCTCTCACATGGCAGCTGTCTTTCATTCTGTCATCGCCATTTACACTTCATCTCGAGCCATCTTTTGTTTCTTAACTTGTCCCATTACCATCTCCTTTTGCCTTGCACCATCATCCCTTTTGTCTCTTAATCTCTCCTGCCTTCCATCCTATCACAGACCTTCCCTTTTGTTCTTTCCTCCCCTCCCCCCTTTCCCTGCCCCCTACATTTGCTTAAAAACCTGTTCCATCTCCAACTTTTTCCAGTTCTGACGAAGGGTCATCGAACTGAAACGTTAACTCTGTTTCTCTCTCTCCACAGATGCTGCCTGACCTGCTGAGTGTTTCCAGCATTTTCTGTTTTTATTTATGACTATTTCTGTTCCTTGTTCTCTGTCTTAATCTCTACCTTCAGCTCTTGAATAACGTGCCTGCGTTAGTCTTGGTGAGTTGCAATATTTAAAATGTGATAGGAAATGTACTTAACACTTTTGACATGGGGGTGGCGTTCCGCGGAGGTTCCTGAACTCCCGCCATAGCTTCAACCATTGATGTGTTTCTCTGGGCTCTCCGCTGAAGTTCTGTAGGGCTGGCGATTGGGAGAAACCCTCGTGGAAAATACTGCCGCAGCCGAATAGTACGGATTGAACCGCAAGATAAATAACCCATTAAACCCAGGTGTCCACGTCGCGAAACAAAAGCCATAAGGACATACTTACCGTTAATTCTTGTTCTAGACCCCGAATATATGTCTTATTGCCACTGCCATGGATGATCCCGAATCTGACATACGCCTTGCCATCCACACCTTCACCGTATGTGTGCCTTTGAAAGACAACAGTTGCGTTTAATCCACGTTATGGCCCAGAATTTGCTGAAAGATTAGCACTCACCGTTATTAATGCGCAAATCGGCCAACAACTTGTGGCGAGGAACAGATAACCCGTGAATTGTGAATCGCCACCAGTTGCTGGACGATTTGCGCTGCTCCATCATTAGCTTCACCAAAACGGCATCTCGCCCTTAACCTGCCCATGAGTTTCATGAAATTGCTGCATTTGCACGTTAATTGTCCGTTAAACTCGCGGCAGAAAGTCAAGTCTAGCAATTAACAGCGTAAGTGCCCCTTTAACGACATGATAATTGTTCATGACTGCCAAGCAACCTCTCTGGCCCAGAAAATCAACAATTACATTGTGGAGTCTCATTCCTTCAGGTAGTGAATTGATGTTGGAGATTATTAAAACGTCCAATTTTAAATTAGATTTTTTTTCTTACTATCTCTCACTCATAATCCAATCTTTCTTTCCCTCTCTTTATTTGTCTTTCTGTACCTGATTTGACTCCAATTCACCCTATTTCCTTCTCCATCTCTGTTGATTTCCCAATCCTTTAATCTCATTGGTTAAGGAGATCGACTGTCGGTCCCGTCGTTCACCAAGGTCCCAGGTGCCCCATTGCCCTTGTCGCGCCGTTAGCAGCTCGCACTGCCAGCAAGTTACAGGGCAAAACTTTTTTGAGCTGAAGGGTCAGGGAACAAGTCTAACTAACAGAGCTCGCACCAGCAAATTATGGGCCATTGATTAGCTCATCAGGGCATGGCAATCGCTTGAAGAATGTATAATTTAAAGAGGAGCACAAATCTACTTTGAGAATATTTGTAATTACTCGGTTAGCATGTTTGAGCTATATTTCTCTCTATGCCAATTGTAATGAATTGTTAATCCATTTGATTTATTTTCTTTATTTGCTAGTTACTAAAACTGACCCCCCATTTAAAGGGAGCAGATAACGACTTCAGTAGAACAAGTATTATGGAATAATAACTAGATTTATAGCATAACATTTAAGCAGAATGTGGTAAGAATCCATTGCAAATATTACACCACAAAATCTTATCCTATAATATTCAACACTAATGAATGTGTGATGATATAGTTATTTAGAAAGAGACTATGGCCCGGATGTTCCGACCCCCACGGGTGATTACGAGCTGTGTAGGGGCCTTGCAAGTGCCAGTTTCAGGCGTGCGAAGTGCATGCGCTGAAAACTGCCACTTCCGAATTGTCAAGAATACTCTTGACAGATCCTCCGCCTGCCCGGGAGAAGGGCCTCTGCGGGTGGAGATTTCCGCTTTCTGCAGAACCTCCGCCCGCTGAAAACCTTTAAAAATCTTACACCTGGTAAAAGCAGAGGCGTAAGGCCTACTTTTACCAGCATAAGAGTTTAAAAAAGTAAAAAAATATTTTTTTTCCCCCACTCATTTATAATTTAAAAATACTTTTAAAAAAGGTAAGTTTATTTTGAGCCACGTAAAAATCTTTAATTATTTTTTTCAAAAAATTAAATTTTTGTTTAAAATATTTAATTTAATGTAATTTTAACTAATTTTAAATACGTGATTTAAAAAAATGTATTTAATGTTTAACTGTGTTTTTTAATGTGATCACCATTCATACTTTTGACAGATCTGTGTGGAGAGACCTGTCAAAAGCGTGCAAGGGGATTCCCTTCTTTGATTGGTTCCCCATGGCCCACTTGACCCCAGGGATGCTTGCGAACTGCCTGCGCCCCTGGGACACCTGGGCCTCTGCGCGCGCGGACCCGGAGAGGCCCAGGATCGGAAGTGTCGGGACCTACGGAGCCAGCGGGTAAGTTCGTAGATTTTTCCCGCACGCAGGAAGCCTCCGATCGGAAAATCCAGCCCGATGTGTATCAAATTGCGGGCTTCATTTTAACATTTTGCATTCGCACTCAGGAGAAAATGGCCCGGACTTTATGGGGCCTATGACCGCGTACGCACAGCCCCGCAAGTTCCGGGCTTCCCCTTGCGCTGCGTGTGCGCGAAAACCCCGGAACTTGCGATCTGTCAAGTTTCAGCTCGACAGATCGCCCAGCAGGTGCAGGAAATGGACATTCGCTGGCGGAGATTTGGGCTGTGTGTCCAACTACTGCCCAGCGAATGCCCACGAAACTCTTACGCCTGGTAAAAACAGGCGTAGGGCCTTCTTTTACCAGCATAAGGGTGAAAATAAATATCAAAATAACATTTTTTAAATCATTTGAACATTTAAAAATCTTTAAAATTAATTTAAGCTATTTTTAAAATGTTTACCTTTATTTTTCAAAAAATTAAACTTTTGTTTTAAATGTTTAATTCAATTGTATTGTTATCAATTTTAAACATGTGCTGATTTATTTTTATTTAGGTTGTGCGAAAGTGTGTTTTTTTTATGTCATTCCTATTATGCTTATGGGGATTCCGTAACATAAATGGAATCCTCATAAGCATAATGGGAATCCCCCTTATTGATCGGTTGGGCCGGCCCACGTGATCCCAGGGACGCTTGCGAACCGCCTGTGCCCCTGGGATACGTGGGCCTCTACGCAGGCGTACGCCCTCAGGCCCAGGACCGCAAGAGTCCGAAGGTACGGAGGCATCAGGTAGGTGTGGACTTTTCTTGTGGATCGCAGGCATTGGTCCGCGGGAAGCCTTCTGACCGCAATTTCAGGTCCAATATGATGTGAGAAGATTTCCTCCAGTCACTACCTGTGCAGGCCATTGAACAGAGACTGGGCTAGAAAGGTACTGTAGTGTCGTGGTTATGTTACAGGACCCGAGGCCCGGACTAACGATCCAGTTAGAACGTGAGTTCATAATCCCACCACGGCAGTTTGTGAATCTGAATTCAATTGAAAACGCAATAAGAACATAAGAAATAGGAGCAGGAGCAGGCCATTCGGCCCCTCGAGCCTGCTCCGCCATTCAATGAGATCATGGCTGATCCGATTTTGGCCTCAACTCCACTTTCCTGCCCGCTCCCTGTAACCCTTGACTCCCCTGTTGCTCAAAAATCTGTCTATCTCAATCTAAATAAACTTGAAATTAAAAGCTGGTATTAGTAAAAGCAGAAATTGCTGGCGGTGATGTTTAGGATAGTTTGGTGAAGAAGGGAATAATGGAGCAAAAAAAGTGTCGAGAGTTGTGTAAAGTATGAAATGTACCAGTCAATGTAGACCTTTGCAGAACAGAGACTGTTTCAAAGTCTTAAGGGGAATAATTTGTAAAACAAGTGATATCACATTGGCTCAGAATAATTACCTGACCAACAATAATGATGAACATCAAGGACTTTAAAGTCAAGGAAATTCACTATCAGCTGATCTCTGTATTTTCCGGAGTAGAAATTCCCCGGTTGGTATATTGTAAGGGTCGTCTGTTATCGGTCCCGCCCGATAGTCTGCTTCATGGAAGTCAATGGCCCGTATTTTCCGATGCCTACGGGTGTGTACGAGCTGTGTACACACCCGTAGGGACATCGGAAATGCCGGTTTCAGACAGATCCTCCGCCTGCCCTGGAGAAGGGCCTCTGCGGGTGGAGAGTTCCGCTTTCTGCAGAACCTCCGCCCGTTGAAAACCCTTAGAAATCTTAAGTAAGGCCTGCTTTTACCAGCATAAGAGTGGAAAAAAGTAAAAAAATATATATTTTTTCACTTATTTATAATTTTAAAATACTTTTAAAAAAGGTAAGTTTATTTTTAGCCCCGTATTTAATTTAATGTAATTTTAACTCATTTTAAAAACTTGATGGTTTTTAAAAAAAAAATTATTTAATGTTTTAGTGTCTTTTTGGGGTGATCTCCATTCATACTTTTGAAAGGTCTATCTGTCAAAAGTATGAATGGAGATTCCCTTCTCCTATTGGCTCGCCTGGCCCACGTGATCCCAGGGACGCTTGCGAACCGCCTGCGCCCCTGGGATACCTGGGCCTCTGCGAGTGCGAACCAGGAGAGGCCCAGGAGCGGAAGAGTCCTGACCTCGGGAGCCCTCAGGTAAGGGCGTAGATTTTTTTCCGATAGGAGGCATCCGCACGCAGGAAGCCTCCTGTCGGAAATTGCGGGTCAATGGAACCGAATATCGGGCTGGGCGTCTAACGGGTGCTCAATGTGACACTGCCCAAGATGAATTTCTAACCCCATCGGGAGCAACTGTAACTTAATCCAGGCGTCAGGATTTATGGATCCACCATAAGGATTGTTGCGGCTTCGCTGCTTGTCAGACCCAATGAATCTCTCAAGCTGTCAGCACCAAAGCTCGGCACTCTTTTCCTGAAGATGAACTCTACCTGGACACGGGATTCTCCTGGCACCCGATACACTGTCAGCGGGACGTTTGAAGGATAGAGTGAACACCGCCAACTGGATCCGGGAGATTGAACAACGCCACCAGAAACACCCTGCTGAATACGGTCCAATCTAAATGCTCCAAATATATTGGTGCTTGAGGCGAAACACTGGCGTCACTTCATTCAGAAAGGTGCAAGCGCAGCCGCGCTGCCTAAAGGCAAAGGACCGGAATTTGCGGTCGGAGGCGGGACTCCGGAGTACGCCTCCGACCCGATAAAAGAATCGCACCCACCCACCTGCTGGCTCCCGGAGCTTCGGAGACTTCGGGTCCTGGGCCTGCAGGCGTGCGCCTGAGTAAAGGCACAGGGATCCCAGGGACGCAGGCGGTTCGGAAGCGTCCCTGGGATCACGTGGGCCGGGTCCTCCAGTAAGAAAGGAGGATTGTTAATATGCTCCTGAGGATTCCACTTACAAACGGATTCCCCAAAAAGCGTATGAGGAATCCCCAAACAATTAAATAATTTACACAACGGGAATAAAAATAAACTTTCCCATTTTCAAATTTAATTAAAAGTCCCTTCAATGAAGCATTTAAAATCAAAATGTAATTTTTTGAAAAATGATTTCAAACATTTTGATCCGGGCCAAAATTTACATAAACTAATTTTAAGTGTTTGTGCATAACTTTTTATTTTTTAATTTTTAATTTAACATTTATATTATCCCTTACGCTGGTGAAAGCAGGCCCTACACCTGCTTTTACCAGGCGTAAGAGTTTCGTAGGCATTTGTTGGACAGTAGTTGGGCAAATAGCCCCAACTCTGCGCAAGCACAAGTGATTTTTGGGTCGGTGCGGTAGATCTGCCAAGGCGAACATTGACAGGTCGCAAGTTCCAGGAATTCGCACGGGCGCAGTGCAGAACCTACGGGGCCTTTTACAAGGTTTACAACAGCGTGCGCTGTGAGTATGGCGTCATGGGGAACGGGAAAATCCGGGCCAAAGCCTTTCCGCTTACCTTGCCAAGATTTTGAATCTGAACTCGTCCTTGGTCACAAGATAGAACATTTCGTCCGCTTGCACCTTGACTTCAAACCTGGGGAGAACTTTAACAGCAATGTAGGATTAGGTTTCAACCAATGCACGATAATGCACTAAATGTTTACCGTTATACAAGCAAAGTAGCTCCTGCACCCCTCCCACTGGAACTGTCCAAGTTTGAGAAACGGGTAGCGGCCCCAGCGGAACAGATTCCTGTCCCAAATTCCACCTGCTGCAAATTCCGACGCCCCCGGTACTGACGTCTTCATTTCACCTTCCCAGGCCCTGGAATTTCGAACCGATATTCTGCTGTCGGTGACGGGGTTTTATTTGTATATTTGTGCAGCGCGTGAATACATAGAAAGTCAGTTCGATGGGTAACTATTTTCACAGATACAGAAACTACTTTAATGCTGGGTGGGTGTGTCTTAGTTGGAAGCTCAAGAAGGTCGACACCATCCAGGACAAAGCAGCCCGCTTGACTGGCACCCCATCCACCACCTTAAACATTCACTCCCTCCACTACCGGCGTACCGTGGCTGCAGTGTGTACCATCTACAAGATGCACTGCAGCAACTCGCCAAGGCTTCTTCGGCAGCACCTCCCAAACCCGCGACCTCTACCACCTAGAAGGACAAGGGCAGCAGGCGCATGGGAACACCACCACCTCCAAGTTCCCCTCCAATTCACACACCATCCTGACTTGGAAGTATATCGGCCGTTCCTTCATCGTCGCTGGGTCAAAATCCTGGAACTCCCTCCCTAACAGCACTGTGGGAGCACCTTCACCACACAGACTGCAGCGGTTCAAGAAGGCGGCTCACCACCACCTTCTCAAGGGCAATTAGGGATGGGTAATAAATTCTGGCCTTGCCAGCGACGCCCACATCCCATAAACCAATAAAAAAAACCTGAAAACAAGAGGCATGTTCCAACGGCAGGGATCCCGCCAAACAACTAAATGCTGATAGGCCCCAGGCTCCACCTATTTAACAACAATTCGACTTTAGTGGCACGAAGGTACCCAACATCTCCTTTGAAGTAGAATAATCCATGGTTCATTGCATGAGAGAACACTCTTGCTGTTCATTGAGCCGCAATTATCCGACTTTGAAAGATATGGCACTGGATATCTATATATAATAAATAAGCGCGTGTGCGTGTGCCTCTGTGTGTGCTTACATGCGCCTGTGCTCATGCGCGGGTGTGCGCACGTGTATGAGTGCATGTGCGCTTCCTGTATGCGTGCACGGATCGGTGTCAGCACTCTCTGGAGGCAATT